>JAWNLA010000093.1:6220000-7420000 GCA_035041605.1 Drosophila atroscutellata | reverse complement strand
ATGAAGTAAAGAGCGTTTGCCACGTTGCGCTGAGTCAAATTTTTGCATTTGACAAATCTAAAGAGTCACGCAACCAAAATAGGGGAATTTCCATGTGCAATGCGGTATAACTGTTTGTTGTCGTTTTTTGTTTTTGTGTTCACAAGAAAAAAGTGGAAGAAATTGGTATGTAACAGGGTTGAATTTGCGGGCAGACTAACTGACATCATGCCGAGCGAACAGTTTACGTTGGAGTCATGCAAATTCCTGGAAATGTGTTTCTTCAGTTTGTCAATAAAAAAAAACGTGTGCCCTACACACAGAAAAAATTCGTTCTGACAACTAGGAAGTTTTTCTTGTGTTTTTTTGAAATTTTATATAATTAAGAAATGCAATTTACAAAAGCAGAAATTTTAAAATACGAAATGCTTATTAATAATATAAATATATTCAACCAGAAACTTTGTACGATTATGAGAGAACAGCATGAAAATTCGATAAGCGGAATTACGCTTACCCCTAAAAGTATAATGAATTTTAATGCATTTTTTGCTGAGTGTATGCCCTGTGGCAAGGAATTCGAAGCTCGGAAGTGCTGACAATCGAGTCGAAGGTTGCTTCGGGGGTTAAATGACAAAACTGAGTGAAAATCGCTCTGATCGGACTGGATTACTTGTTTACTCCATAGATGCACACAGGTAGCCGAACGCTAATCGAGAAGTGGGAGGGAGGTCAGTGGCAACTACAGGGTTGCTGGTTCAGGGGTTGGTTTTTGGAAACCCTCATTGAATGGGATAACATTTCACTTGTGAATTTTTTAATTGCCTGATAGCTGAGTGAGGAAGAGCATCGCTCACCTGGCAAGGACCAAGACAAATGAAGCGTTACATGTGCTCAACGAGTTCTTCAATGGCTTACCGGGGTTTGTTGATATGAGTTTGGTCGACAAACGGAATCACGTTTGATTTTATCCTATTACCAACACACATCAACACTTAGAGTTAGCCTATGGTAATAAGTTATCTGCCGATTACAATTAAGAACCGTATTAGCAGATTTGCTAAAAGGATTTGCATTTATTCATTTTAAGGGCGATTATCATGTTGGGGCTATTTACTATAAATTTGAGCGATTAGCATTCTGCTAGCAGTTGAATGTGGCTTTCCAGGATGCTCAATCTCTTCCATGCAAGTGGTTAGAGTTAGGCTATAATAATAAGTTGTCTGCCGTTCCTAAATGTTTAACAATTATATATAAATTATACTTACAGGCTTCACAGGTCAGTAAATGTTAGCAATGATAACAACTAGTCTAAATGTATTCAGCACTTCCGGCAACAAAGCGGTCGCTGGACGCAATAACGACAACGATGGAGCAGGTTTTGCAGTGAAACTATGACGCAAGCGATGCTCAAGTAGGTTGGGGTGGGTGAGTGGATGGGGGCAACTAAAAAACTGGGTCAACATCTTTTTAGCAGTGTGACACATTTTGCGTTTTGTGGTCCCGGGAGCTATACGCTGGTCGGTTTTACCTAGGATGAAACCTTCTCCGCGGGCCATTCGCCGACCCGATTTGAGGCTATATTAGCACTTATCATGGCTTTCGCAACCTGTGCTGCTCTCCATTATTCTCGTAATCTTTGCAAGAAAGAAAAAGAAAAAGTAAATAGGCCATGCAACAGAAGAAGCCGCATTGTTTATCAAGGGTTTTATTTCTGCGTATTGTTTGCCGGGTTTCGCTTTGCATATTATTTATTCACGTGCTGGCTTTCACTTGCTGTTGATTTTGAGCGCTTGTTTAATTGATTGGGCATAGCGGTAGTCTCAAGGTCTCTTTTCATTGCTCTAGAAGAAGAGCTCAAATCAAAAGAAGTATACATTCTATTCTAATCGAGATATCGTTTCTTTTTTTTTTGCTCCATTTGCAGATCTCATAATTGGTATTAAGAAGAATCAGCTGACGAGGAGACGAGCAGCAACTGATTGGAAAACCGAGGGAAGCACCAGAAGCCAGCCCCCAATTTTCCTCCCCTCATATATAGCTAGAATTAACGCATAGTTTTCCCCCCGAAGAGTGTCCAACAACAACGACAGCAACCACAACAAACTAGAACGAAATGACGTAAGTAGTAAAACAGTCAGTTTTCCATGTAAATATATATATATATAGTGTATAGTAAATATTATGAAGCCGAGACAATTTTACATTGTGGCAAAGTTGCTGTTATTTATTTGTCGTTTGATTTTTCATTCGCATTTGATTAAAATGGAGGACATTTCAATTATAGTTAGATGGGGGAACTCTGGCATTGAATTGTCTCGATGGTTGTCCATAAATTGGGTATTTAACAGAATTGACGATATGATGACAAAGATGATGCTGTATTTTTGGCATTGCTTAAGGTGAAGAATGTGTAGCGACCTCTTCTTTTCTTTATATATAAAGAAATTCATATGTTCATCAACTATTTCCAGTTGAAGTAAGGAATCTCTCAGAAAACCATTTCTAATAATATAGAAATTTTTTTATATATTTGGAACTGTTAATTTGGGCAATCCTTTCAAAATTGTAGAATTTTTTTCGAATATTTATAAATTATTGCTGAAACAAGAAAAACTTAATATATTTTAGGGTAATTTTTTTCTCAGTGCAGTAGGGAATTTCCCAGTGTTCCCATGCGCCAAAATGAATATGTGTTTCCCAGCAGCGTGTGCAACCCAACCTTAGGGACTCCACTTTTGGTGTCTCCGCTGTGTTTAATACTCGTAATTTGTTTGACTATTTGACTACATTTTAGGTGGCCGAGGAGTGGCCCATCCGTCTGCTTCCTTCCTTTCTGCCGTAGTCAGTCGCCATGTTCGTTTAGTCAGGGCTTTTCTCTGCTGCTGTTGTGTTATACTTAACCGATTCATAAGCAAAAACGCAGTCAGTTTTTCGGCGCATTTAATTTGGGGTGCGTCATTTTCATTTAATGTCCGCGGAAATTCGGCACGCATGTTTGTGTGTTTTGTGGCCCAGTTTAAGTTGCTCAGCTCGATGGGCAACATTTGTCCGACAAGTGCAGCAGACGCCGCGCAACGCTTGGAGTCGCTATTGCAGTTGCAGTTACCATTTCAAGCGAGGTATGCCCCAAAATAGACTATGCCAGACTAGACTAACTGAAGTGAGTGCTGCTTGAATCACCAACGAGTATTGTTTTCCACACAGTTTGTTGTGGCAAGTTCGGGCAAGTTTAATAACTTAATTAATGTCTGTCATAACTTAACATTCAAAGGATTTTCAAAAGTATGATTGCTTTAGTCATCGGTCGTTTATATTAAATGTACACTGACATATTTTCATATATATTTCACAGTTAAGTGCAGGGTATCTCGTAGTCGAAGATCTTGACTTGTTAAGTATATTTTGGGACATAGAATGAATCTGAATTTTTTTAACTAAATTTCATTTGGGCCAAGTTAAAGTTTTCTTGTTTTGTTATACGTTATACACTGTGGCCAAAAAGTTGCCGAGTCATTTAAGCCACGGCCTGATCTACAGATAACGATTGACTTTATTTTCGACTTCGACTTCCAGTTCGAGTTCGAACTGGAGCTGGGGCCGTAGTCAGGTTACTACAAAGCAATTAAGCCGCACAATAATCGTAGTTCAGATCAGACAGCAGTAAAGGCCAGACGCGCGCAATATAACAAGTTCTAACAGCATCAACATCAACAAGCATAACATTCACAATAGACAAATGCCATGTTAATTGGAAATGTACGCTTAAGAATTGTAGAATACAAAATTCAAACTGATTCAGATACTACTCGCACAGTCTCTATGAATTTTTCATAGAATGCCGTACGCTGTGTATCCCCCTCCCTCAACACTTTCCTCGACCAGAGCTTTGACGAGAACAAAAAATGTAATAGTCGTCGCTTGGGGGGGAAATATAAATTATATTGAGCTCGTTTCTTAAGTAATTATTGCGCCGAGGCTTGGGACAGACTGACTGGTTGACTGACAAAATGACCAACTGAAACTGAAAGAGGCTGAGTACGGCTTTAAGTAAGCTGCGCGCTCAGCTTTAATTGAAATGGGTCTCTCACGAGCAGCCGACTAAACGATCTCAAGGGACGGACGCAGCTGCTATGTATGTAGCACAACTCATTACATTCCTTTATTGTGTTTTTGAAGCATAATTATTTACCTTTTAGTCCAGTTCAAAGCCGCAGTTACATTCTTTGTCGCCAGCCTTCGTTCACTCTCTCTGCGCTCTCTGTGTTGAGCTTGCTCTCTCTGCGCTCTCAGCGAGTGGAGCCGCGCGCTCTCGCTCTAGCTCTCTGGGCACTTAGCGCGAACCTCGACTCGTTTCGTTTGGCGTGTTCAGTGTCGATTGAGGTTCGATTTCGATCGGCCGCAAGCAGCAGCAGCAGTGAGAGTTTTTTTTTCTTTCGAGTAGTGAATGAAGCGAAGCAAAGCAGAGCCAAGCAAACATAAATTCCATTTACTTTATTAAGAGATTTGTGAACACTTCGTGTGTGTTGTGTGTGGGATCTCGCTTATGCGTGTGTGTGCTCGTGTGTCTTTTGTGTGTGTTTGCCGCCTCTGCAAATGTTTGCTAGCTGTTAATGGCCATGAAGAAACTCTATGCGAAAACCTCATTTACGAGCAAGAAATCCAATGGAAGCGTTGTCAACACAGCAGCTGGTCCCATTTTGGCCTACCATCATCATCCCCATCAACAGCAGCAGCCCAATGCCAGCGCAATGTGCAAGAACCAACACGAACCCGACCAGCTGCTGATGGTCAAGCGTAGCCAGAGTCTACAGTACAGTAAAGCCATGTCCAAGGTCAGGGATGGCAGCGATTACTACAGCATTGAGGAGCTGCAGCAATTGGATCTGCTGGACTATCGCCATCCCTTATACCATCATTACCAACAGCAGCAGCGGCAGCAACATCATCCACATGCTACCTCCTACCATGAGCATGAGCAACTGGTGCTGCAGTTACCCATGGCCACGACCACGACCACGACGACTCTGCCCATCTATGAGGCGCCAACCTGGACGCAGGCGCTACTCAATGAACAGTCCTTGTACGTACCACAGACTGGCGTGGGTGCTGTTGCTCCATCAATGCACAGCTGCCAACACGTCGATGTTTCATTATCAACGTCAGCAACTCCATCATCATCATCATCATCATCATCATCATCATCTCCATCGTCTTCATCATTATTGCCTTCATCATCCACAAATACTGTCTCAACATCGCAGCCAGTCTCTGCTTCCCCTGCCCCCACTGCTTCCTCCTCCTCTACATCGACTACTCTATTTTCTACGCTACGCAAGTGCGTACCTCTGCCCTTGGCCCTATCTCCGCAACCGCCTCCATCCCAATCTCATTCTCTGACCACAGCTTCATCATCTGCCAATTGCTCCTCGGCCTTTGTGCCGTCCCGACGCGCCAGCTCCTCCTCCAAGTCTTTCTCAATTAGAACGCCAACAAAGCAGCAGCATCTCTACAGCAACATACATCATTATTTGCTGCTGCAACAACAACACCAACAACAACAGCAACACAATAAACAACAGCCACAATTACAACAGCAACAACAACTACAACAGCAACAACAACAACATATACAACGCATACCCCAGCGTCGTCATAATTCGGTCAAAGATAAATTAATTGGTTGCCCTACAATGATTTTTGCGTATGTTTTGTTTTTCATTTATTATTTTTTATATGTTTCCCTACTGCTGCTGCTGCGGCCTTGTTGCCATCATAGTTACAGATCTTGGCCAGAGAACGTGATCCAATCTCCTATGCGATCTTCATTTAAACATCTCATCTCATCCTCATCTTAATCTCTCACCGATCACGTATCACAAGTAAAGATTACATTCCAAAATCGAATTAGAATCGCTCGATTGCGGAGGATTTTTTTTTTTTAAGCATGCTCTGCACTTATCCACATCTCAGTCGCCATCGTCGTCGTCGTCGTCAATGTGCTCGGTAAATCGGTATATAATTTAACGCCAATTAAAAAAAGTTAAGGAAAATTGCTATCGTGCTAGTGAGTTGAGTTGAGTTTGGATGATGAATCTGCATTGAAAACTTAACGCACGAATTAATCCACAAGTCGAGCACAAAATTTCAAAACTAGCTAAAATTTCACCTGTAATGAAGTCAGTCTTTCAAGCGAATGGGGGGAATGCAATTTGCATTCATTTCATTACTTGAACACATGCCCATTATTTGTTTAGCCAACCCAATAATTCCCTAGAGTGAAGCCAGTGAAATGTTTGCGAATGTGTGTATGTGTATTCAGAAAGTATATTTGTACGAGACATCGTTTTTCTTTTCACTCTTTTTCATTTAAGAAAATTTTGTAAAATTTCGATTTTCTTCTAAAAATTTGCATTTGCATTTCTACTTTTTAAAAATTCACATTTTAATTGCAGAAAACATTTCTATAACAAAAATTATTCATATATTTATATTATATATTTGCTGCCAACTGCTGTGCACAGATAAACTTCACTTTCGTTCCACGGCATCGAATGCTAACTCGAACCGATCCAAGCCAAACCAAGCCAAGTCAGCACGTTTGTTATATAAGGCCGCACAGCTGTGGACTTATTCCGCCTCTCCCTAGTTGCGCTGGTCTCTCTCTTACCCCCAAGCTTCACTCATTGCTCGCTGTCTGAGCTCCATTTAAGTGCAAAACTAGTCAACTTTTGGCCAGGCGCAGTTGTTAGCTGCAAGAATTTTGCAGTAAGGAAAAAAAGAAAAACTTGTTTTTTTTTCATTTATACCCTGCTAATGGGGGCATAGCAGGTATATTGGTTTTGTGTAATGAATGCACCTTTTTTTTCAACACCCCTAAAGCTAGAGACTTGAAACTCCATTAGGAGGCTACGAAATTAATGAAATACTGCCCCGATAATAGCCAAATTGATATATCTGAAATGGTAAATAGATATAAACGCATATCTAGATTACCGAAAAACATGCTTCAGATATATCACGCAATTTACCAAACTTGTGTGCGGATTACTTGGAACTTAATTCAACGAACTGTAACTTATATGTCACATGTTATCAGCTGGTATTACTTATTGATATTTCAGAGTATTTCGCAGTCCATTACTCCCAACTCCAACATTCACACTTGATTCTGCTGCTGCTGCTGATGTTGTGTCTGTCTGTCGTTATATCTCTCTCGCCCAGTAACATAATGGGAAAAACAAACGATTGACTGACGACGGACTTCAAACAAGACTGCGACTTCTCAGCTCATCTCAGCTCATCGTTCTTGTCGTCATTTTTCAACATTTGTGCGTTTGTGTTTACTTTTCCCGGTATAATTGTCAATGCTTCTGTTGCAAAAAAAAGAAAAGAAAAACACAAAAAATTTTAAAGGTTGTATATAAGTTCATTAGAATTATTTAATGGGCCTGCTGGCTTTGATGACTGCGTGTGACAGGTGCGCATTACTCTCAGGCGAGGCTGATGATGAGAAGGAGGGGGGTATAGGTTTCTACAACGAACGCATTGCACTTCCTGTTCAGCTCCAGCTCCAGCTCCAGCATCAGACACAGCTTCAGACTCAAGCTCCAGCTAACAGAGATCAGTGCACTCGGAGTTAGCCGTGTGAAACGCTGTGAGACAGCCGAGATGAGTGTGCGGAGAGTGTTGAGATTTGAAATCAAGTCAAGTGTACTTTTGTATTGATCATCTAATGATTTCTGATTGTGATGCGATTCTCGCTATTGTTGCTTTTCTTGGAATGTCTATATCGTCTTTATCTACCTTCTCTAATTGTTGACGCATACTTTGTACTTTAATTCTGGTTAAATCATTTCTTCATTTTGTTTGGTCTCGATTTGCAGTGAGCAAAGCATTATTGGCGCTCGCGCCTCAGTGATGGTGTACGATGACAACCAGAAGAAGTGGGTGCCTTCGGGCAGTTCGTCGGGTCTGAGCAAGGTGCAGATCTATCATCATCAGCAGAATAACACATTCCGTGTGGTGGGTCGCAAGCTGCAGGATCATGAGGTTGTCATCAATTGCTCCATACTGAAGGGTCTCAAATATAATCAGGCAACGGCCACGTTTCATCAGTGGCGCGACTCCAAGTATGTTTACGGTCTCAACTTTTCCAGCCAGAGTGATGCCGAGAATTTTGCGCGCGCCATGATGCATGCCCTGGAGGTAAGTAGTCTCTGTCATCCTCTCTCTTTCTCTTTGCTAATGCCTGAGATCTCTCCCAGGTGCTGAGCGGTCGCGTCGTCAACAATCCAGCCGGCCAGCCAACAAATGGCAATAGTTACGAGGAGGATATGGGTTATCGAACGATGACCAGCGAAGATGCGGCCATATTGCGACAGAATAACGGCATTGGTGGCCAAATAACGCCCTCGGCTCAAACGCCCACCTCGCAAACAAATCAAAATAATATACCACAGAGTCCGCCAACGCCGCAGCAACAGGGACATCATCGCACCAGCAGGTGGGTCATCGATTCAATGCTACTACCAGGGCATGATGCTCTCCATGTCATCATCAAATCAATCAGTCAGTGTTTTGATTTCGTTCATTTTTCTTCTCTCTTTCACTACACACACACACACACACACACACTTCTGTTTGTTGTCGTCATGTTCTCTAACTAACACACACACACACTCACTCACGCACTCACACACAAACACACACTTACACATTCGTTCGTTCGATCTTCACAATTTGCTCACCAAATAAAGGAATTCCCTCAGCGCACCGCCGGCGCCACAGCCACAGCAGCAGCAGCAACAACAGCAACAACAGCAACAGCAGCAATTGGCGCAACAGGCAACAGGTAATCACTACGGACCCACCGCCAACGGGCCCACGTCCAATGGCCTGCCCCAGCAGCAGGTCACTCCACAAATGCAAATACCGCCAGCACCCGGCCAGGCACAACAGCAGCAATACCAACAACAGCAGCCCGTCTATGCCACTCAACAGCAGCAGCAGCAGCAGCAACAGTTGGTGCAAGCGGGCTATGCGCCTCCACAGGTAGGTGCTGCTTTTGAGTCTCGGCCAGCTTTTGGGCTGCAGCTTATGTTGCTACTTTTTACCTCTGTTTCTGTTTTCTTCTGTTTCTGTTTCATTGCATTCCAAAAACATACGCACGTCCGCAAATTGGCTTGAATACTACTCCCAAAAATAAAATAAAACCGTACCAACCCACTACCAACCACTACAACCACCTACAATCGCTACCAATCCGTCAGCAGTACCAGCAGCCCCATTATGTGCTCTCAAACTCTAATCCCAATCTCAATCTACATCAATACCCGACACAGCCACCACCGGTGCATCAAAACGGAGGCGGCGGACCCATCTATGGGGCAGCGCAACCCGCTCATATCCCGAGTTCGGCCAGCTCCAATAGTGTCGTGTACACCAGTCAGCCGCAGCTAATGCCACAGCCGCCGCCTGCTCCTGGTTACGTTCAACACAATGGCCAACAGCAGCAGCAGCAGGTGGAGAATCCATACAGCCAAGTGCCGCTGGCACCACCCATGATGCAGCAGCAGCCAGTTAGTGTTGGTGTCTCAATGCCGCCGCCACTAAATCGCATGAGCAGCACAGGTGGTCCCGGGCAAGTAGGTGCTCCAGCGCCGCCGCCACCGCCACCCACATTCGGTGGTGTACCGCCGGCACCGCCCCAAATGTTTAACGGAGCACCAGCGCCGCCACAGCCGCCGGCACCACCGGCGCCACCTACCATGGGTGGCGGACCACCGGGTCCACCGGGGCCAGGCGGTCCAGGTGCACCACCACCGCCGCCTCCGCCACCAGGCATGGGTGCGGGCGGAGTCGCTGGCAAGAAGGATGATCCACAGGCCGATCTTATGGGCTCGCTGGCCTCGCAGCTGCAACAGTTCAAGCTCAAAAAGAACAAGGTGAGTAAATAACCTGCAAAAAGCCGACATGTGTCTAATAAAATTTTCGATTGTTTCTCGTAGTCCACCACAGTCGCTCCGGAGAACAGCGGCAGCAGCACCTCCAGCGGTGGCAGCGGCAATTACGGCACCATTGGACGTAGCTCCAATGGCATGGCCTCCATGATGGACGAAATGGCCAAGACGCTAGCCCGACGTCGCGCGCAGGCCGAGAAAAAGGAGGTGAGAACTTTTTATTTATTAGTGGGATGTATTACCCCCATAGACTACTTCTTGTTAACTTATACCATTATAGAATACATATCTTATGTGTGGTCTCCCCCGCCGATTATATTTTATTTTTAATTTAATTTAATTTATGAGTCGACACTAAATAAATAAATTAATAAATATATCTTCTCTCCGATACAATGTGCAGCCCGATCCAGAGCCCGAAGTCAAGCAGCGGCCATGGGAAAAGTCAAATACTCTGCCACACAAGCTAAGCAGTGGCAGCGGTGGCGGTGGCGCCACATCCAATTCGCAAGGCAGCGGCACCAACGGCAGCGGCGGTGGCAGTGGCAACAACACAACGAACAGTGGCGGAGAATCGCCGCGTCCCATGCGAAAGCGTTTCGGCAGCGCCAGCGAGGAGACCATTCTTAAGGTGAGTTGGTCAAGAGCAGCTAATACCTAACTGCGCTATTCTAACCAAAAACTGCTCAGCAGGTCAATGGCGATGGCCTGTCGCTACCACTGTCCAACAGCGATCTGGACACCCTGAAAGCGGAAATAGTGCGCGAGATGCGACTGGAGATACAGAAAGTGAAAAGCGAAATTATAGACGGTAATATAATCTGATCTCATTTGACTTATATCCCTGTTCTAATATGCTTTTGTCTTTATTGTGCTTGCAGCTATCAAATCAGAATTCAATCGTAGATAGATCAAAATACTTAGTCTTTAAACAGCCTCTCACTGTCTGCCTACCTGTCAGCCTGCCTGTCTCTCTATATCGAGTATAAAAAATAACAACAGCAACAACAACAATAGAACACTGTCTCCGGAATGTGAGCATACACCCATCTGGGGGACGTAGAGTGGGCGTGTCTACGGCAACCGGCACACACAAATCACGAACTGAGAAATCGCGTCAGATATATTTAAATGTGTAATTTTAAATATTTTAAACTGTGGATTTAAATTAAATATTTGAATGGCGCCCAATTGGGTATATATACAAGCATATATACATACATATACAAATTTATATATACATATATATCTACACGCATATATAGATTTATCTATATATACATATATATATATATATGTGTGTGTGTAGTTTACATATATTTACTGAAGTACGCAATTATGTATCAGCTTTTTACAACAACAACAACATGGAACTTTAGTCAAAATAACTGTAATTCTAATCTCAATTTCTAAGTTACACGCAACAACTCTGTAAACATAAACACAAAAAATTGTGCGGCGTGCAAATTGTAGTATGTAATTTTCACAAACATTGTACATTATTTTTACATAAGTTTAAACAAAATTTTAAATGTGAGCAGGAAATGCAACAATGAATCCCTTCGCGTTGTCTTTTTTGGCCCTGATCTGCTTATCCTTGTCTCCTCCTCATCTCTATCTCTATCACGCTCACTCTCTTTTGGCCTCCGAGCACTGATTTCAAATGCGTTTCATATTCGCTTTTCTTAAATACCAAAAAAAAAAACAAAAAAAAAAAAAATCAAAAAAACTCGTATTTAATATAACATATAAACATAAGCCAAAAATAAACCCACAAAAAAGGAAAAAAACAAAAACAAAACAATTTTAACAAGCATCTATCTATTCTCACACACATACGTATACCAACAACAACAACAACAACAACATACACAGACAGACATATATGCGAATATAGAAACAAGTTAATAGGCAGTATAGTATTAAAAAAAAAAAAAAAAACAAAAACGACATGAGTCACAATTACACATATATATTACATATATGTATTGCTCTCCTTACGGTCAACATTAATTAATCAAAACTATGGATTTAATCGTTGCATTTGAGCACTCTTTGAGAACTCTTCAACATTTCCCCACATGAAATGAGAAACAAAAAAAAAACAAAAAAAAAAAAACAAAAAAATCACTTTCCTAAGTCACGATCTCATTAAAACACAAAAAGTTGTTTCGAACGAGAAAGAGACATTTTGTGTAAACCAAACATTAAACAGAAAATTTACTAAAACAACAACAACAACAACAAGCAACAAACAAGTCTTCAAAACATTTCAAAGCGGAATTGAGTGTGGTGTGTTCAGCACATTTTTGAAAGCATTATATGTATACATACAAATCCAAGCATACATACATATATATATATATATACATAAATACTTATGACAGATATTGATAATCTATAAAAGCTCTAAATAACGAATAAAAGGAGAAGGCACAAGTATTACCTACAGCGAAAATTCAAAAGTAAATTTAAACAAATTGACTGCTGCATCAATAACAAATACATAAATACACACATTCATACCTACATACATACATACATGCATAAATGAATAAATAAATGAATAAATGATTAACGAGTAGCAAGTTAAATAATTAAAGTACACCTTTTCGCCATTTAGAGACCCAAATTGTTTTCATAGTTGATTCTGAGCACATATTGAGTACCAATTTCCAACTTCCATATACAATTAAGACTAAATAGTGAAATTTATACAACTTGAACTTGCAACATGAAGCATTAATAAGCAAATAACATACGAATATGAGAATCGTTTAAGACGAGATTAGTTATTAAGACATACACATATACAACAAAAATATATATATATATACATATATATATATATATATTAACGAAGTGAAATTGTTTATTAAGTGTAACATTTATTTATACAACAAAATAACGGATGGACATTAATTTTAAATATATAATAATTTTTGATATTGATTGTGTGCAAGGTCGATTTAGATATATATTTAATCCTAGTTCCATATATATGTATATGAACGATGTATATGAAAATGTTATGATTTTTGTATTTTTATATATGATCTTTGCATTGGCTGCAACTGCAAACAACTGCAAAAAGTTAATAATATTAACAACAAAACACAAACTATTTTAAATCAAGAAATGGAAAATGAAATAGACAAAGAAAACGAAATAAGCTTGTGCAGTGGTCAGCGCGTAATTTGTATGTATTAAATTAAATATATATAATACACTTATATACAACAAATATTCAATATACATGCATGTAAAAAAAAAAGAAAATGGAAAAAAATAGCCTCGGCGTCGAAAGCAGCAGCAGCATTAAAAAACTTGACTTGAGATCAAAATAAAAATCAGCATCGGATTCATTTTAGACGTTTAAGTGGCATAATTTAAAAGCGGATAAAACGCAGCGGAAGCGAACGGAATAGAAATGCACAATAAGCATATTTCAAAGAACGTAACGGGAAATAAACAACAAGCGTTTGTATGTAAAAAATAAAAAACAAAAACCAATTGCAGTTTTATTACCCCTACATAGCTAATGGGATTTTATAATATATCGGGATTTGTAAAATAATGGGAGCTGTGTTTTTTTAATATAGTGGGATTTTGTAAAGTGGAATTTGACATGTTGGGATTTTATATTAAATGTGAACTTTATAATATAATGGGATTTTATAATAAAATAATTCATAAAAGCAGTTAGCTTTCTTATTGATTACTTCAAAACAGAGCAGGTATATTTTTAAAATATGGTCTTAAATAATGTCAATAAAAAAAATAAATACTTGGTAGCCGATAATTTGTTGAGTCGCACTAGTTCCACTCCGGCTCACCTAGTTCTAATTGGAACTGGCTATCGTTATCGAAGTCGAATTGGAGAGCTGTTAGTCTTCTTGGACAGCTGAGCGCGAACGGGTGGTACTAGCGCGAAACTGAATGTTTTGCTAAAAACACTTCAAAAACCAAAACTCAATTTTCATCCACAACTAAAGTACACGAAAACCCCAAACGAAACGAAATTAAATAAATTAAAGTGCTCGACATATGTTATGTGTGCTGCGTAGCTTACACTCTTATTGGAGCATCGTTGCATTGCGTGTGTGCCTGCATGTATGTGTGTGAGTGTGGCTGGGACAAAATAAAACAGCGGCAAATGTTGTTGGCTTGTGTCTATTCGAAAGCAGATCGAATAAACCGAATGCAAAAAGTAAAAACAAGAATAAACAGTAACAACAACAACAACAGAATGAATATGTGTCTCTGCATATGTGTTTGAAATTTGGCAGCAACGACATAATAATATGTATAAAAAAAATATATAAGAAAACTACAAAAATAAAATACATTTTGCACTTGGCTTGCAAATACCTTCAAAGTAAATAACATATGTTTTTGTACATAAGTACTGCGTGTAAAGCGAATAAATGCAATGTTAAATCAAATTCAAAATGTTAAAACGAATTGCTTACAGACATATCTATTTACAATATGTTGTTTCAATGAAGAAGCTGCTGCTGATGTTGTTGTTGTTGTTGCTGTTACGCGCTAACAGCGGCTTTAAATACATAGCTATGCATATGAGTGTGTGTGTGCGTGCATGTACATATGTAACCCAGAAACGTGGCGACCCATGTGTGCATCTGTGTGTGTGTGTGTCGATTGCAAAACCCAATTTGAATTTCGTCTGCTGTCCGCCGAAATTATCAGTGCGGCATTGAAAATATCAACAATAACAGCTTGTCGGCTTGTTGAAACAATGCCAGCCAAGGCAACACAAAAACAAAGGAATATAAAATCGTTGTGTGCTTAACCGAAAAACAAATGTTTCTCTTTCACAGTTAATTTTACGTCTTTTGTAAAGTTCATCACACGTTGAATCGCCCGCCCAACTACTCCCCCTGCCCCCTACCCGCGCCACGCCTCTCTCAAACTTTGGTTTTGAAAAGAATTTACTCAGCAAATAATTAAAAACAATACTACTTAAATTTAATCACTAAACGGCGATATTTTGATGTGATACGAAAATATTCGGCAACGTTTTTGAGAAACAAATTTGTGTTTGAAAGTTTCGGCGTTTTTTTGTTGTGTACAAATTTGTCGTTAACTTGTGTTAACAACAACATTTTAAAGCTACTCTCGAGAGACTCGAATTTTTGGCACAAGTGTGAGTTGAAATATTCGGCCAATATTATTGTACTTTTTTGTTTAATGCATTCATTAAATTATTGCCCACAATTGGATAAAACTCATTCAGCTTTATTGGCGTGCACCCACGAAAAGTGGCGCTAAAAACTCCATTTGAAAATTTGTTGGCTTACAACTCAAGTGCATTCTACCCACACGCTCACACAAACTCTCACACACACACACTCACACACACGCAAATGATTATTTCGCTTTGCAGTCACTAACCAACACCATACAAGCTACACACACACACACATACACACACACATATGTGGTTAATAAATATAATCAGCAAATTCTCTATTTATATTTTCGTATGCCAACCAAAAAAAAAAACAACTTTTTCTCAATAATAAAAAAATGCCTTCGTTTTTTCTCTTTTTGCCGTAAAACAAAAACCGAAATTATTTATGGAAATAAAACAACAAATGCAAAAAATTCTACGCATCGTGTTCAAAAATGTACGAAACTTGCAACGCATATCCTGCAAACAACAACAATAACCAAATAAATTACGGCGTTTCTACTGTTTGGAATGGTAAGTAAATCGAGCTCAATAAACCAACCCCCTTTTAGGGGTAGAGAGAACTGTGTGATTTACCCTCTACCCCCAGTTTTGGGACTGAGTTGGGTTGGGCTTAGGTTTGGGTGTAAACTCATATACCCACTACATATACATATATTCAAGCGAGTTTTTACATATATTTCATTGTGAAGTGTGATATGTAAGCAAAGAAGTCGCACGCAAACATAAATAACAATAAAATATATGAATATAAATATACATAATCACTCAAATTATATACTCTAAAAAGGAGTGCGTATTTGTACACATTAGATTATATATTGGTGACCCAATCCCAATCCGTTCCCTCGCATACAGTTAAGTTGACAGATGGAGTTGAAAAATCCAACAACACCCTTGTTTTTTTAAAAGAGTCCCTTCCCTGTCGGCCATCGAACTGTGTCACGGCATTCAAAAGGCAGCGCTTTAAGAATGTGCACAGCAGCTGCCCCACCCTGTCAGTCTGTCTGTTAACCTAATAACCGAGTTGCATTCACTTTGGCCAACCCCCAAACGCAACGGAGTCGTTTTCTCTCAGCTCTTACTCTCTCTGTCTCTCTCTCTGGCAGAGAACAGCAACATTAGTTATGAATTTGAATTTGTTTCGCATTTTTGCATCTCTAATTGAAATAATAATATTTAATAAATCAATTCAAGGTTGCCATGACAACAGACAACAGACACAAACACAAACACAAAGTACATAGTTCAAATACCTTAACACCGAGCTGACTTTGTTGCTGTTAAGATCACAGTGTATATCAACAGAGGACTTAGCTCAAAGTAAATTGTCGGGCTAATAATTGCAGAGAGAGTGGGAGAGAAAAGAAAGAACGATAGGGAGAGGGAGAGGGGAGAAAGAGACGCACTCAGAGACGCGACAGCTGTTTACAAAGTAACTCTGAGCTGATGTCAGCAGCGGCCGCTTTGTCTAAAAAAAAAAAACAACAAAAATCAATATCAATCGAAAAATAATAACAAAGTCGCTCTGTGTGTGTGTGTGTCTGCATGAGTGTGGATAAGCTATGAGGACATAACACATTGAACAGCATTGCTGCTAATTTACACACACATTAACATTTATTCCGGTTCCCAGACAAGATAATCGATAGCAGAGCCATAGCAGTTAACCGGTCGCCTCAGTTAGCATGCAAAGTCGAAAGGTCTGCTATCGTTAGCACCTGAACTTTGCTCGCAACAATAGCAACAACAGCGGCAACAAAAGCAGCAACAACAGCAAAAACAGGAATCACTGTTAGCCAGACAAACTTTCAGTGCTCTGTTAGCGACCGGATCATAATTTTAACAGACGCTTATTTCACCCTTAAGCTTGGGTATCAAAACTTAGAATCTGAATCGGAATGAATGCCAAAATTCAACATTTTTATAAAACCAAACACTGAAACTCATATCATTTAGTTGTACCTTCGTCATTAGTGTTTGGCGTACATGGCGTATGAGCAATAATGCATGATAATACACAAATATTGTTTGCCACTTCCGGCATATAATCATATAATAATACGTAATGATGATGACAGTCACACAAAGTGGATCGTCGTCGATCTCGAATTCGAACTTGAACTCTGACCCAGACTTGTCAAAGCAACTTGATTAACTTCGAAAAAACAACAAAAAGTACAACTTTGCGTGACTGCTTTAAAGGCTAAATTGAACTACAATTTGTGAGATTGTCATTTTTTTTTATCTCTATTAGTGCAAATGGCGATTTTGGCCGATAAGACTTTTGTGGAGAAACCTTTTTCAAATCTTAAACTTCGCCTGAGTTGGCGCATTCAGCATTCTAATGCCAAACCTATAGAAAGATAATTAATCCCACATTTGATCATCATGACGAATATCGATTCCAATATTGTATTCATATCGTATTCACAATGCGTTCATTTGGGTGTATCCGAATGACATCATCAAAATGTGAGTTGACCCATTAACTGAAGCATTTTTCATACTAATACTAATCCTACTTTGCTAGACTAGCACTGATAAGAACATTTCACCTCAAAATTCAGTGAATGAATCATGTGAGAGTGCAAGTTCCTTTTTTTTTTGACCGATTAACATTTGAAGCAATTAACATTCATATCAAGTGCTTAGATTCGAATACCAATCAAACAAATTACTGTTGCTCATTCCAGCGCCTTTCCAGCTCACTTCCGACGGCCTTCCAGCTGCCTTTCGCATTACGAAAGTCATATTTTTAGCTGCATTTGAATTTAACAAGCAAAGGGCCCTAATTATTTTTTGCATTCTGCTTAAGTCTTCTTCTACTGCTGTTCTCATTCTCATTATTATTTAATGACTGCTTATGCAATGTTGCTAACGGTAAATGGACTGCAATTAAAACGCCACCTGTTGCAAGGTCAACGGCCTATGCAGACGCTTTGTAATTAATTATTTATTTTAAATTAAACTGCAAACTAACAGAAATGTTATACTTATTTAATATAACATACATTTAACATACATTTAATATGCATTTAACATTTACATTTATCGCTAATTATTTTGCTTAAAATATACGTCAGCGCTGAACAAATTGATCATTTGTTCGATTGTTAACACTTAACATTTTGTGGGTCTGCCAGCTGCCCCTTGGCAATCCAAATCACAAGCAAAAACAGCGCAACATATTTTCATCAGTTGCTTTGCTTTTGTTCTATGCTTAAAAATACCCACGAATACTTGTTGCTGTCGTGAACCCCCTCTCCCCGACAGTGGGGGTCAATAGACGCGCCAGCGAATACACTGATAAAGCAGAGGTGCAAAGGGTATGACGTTGCCAGATGAGCTAACCCAGCCAAGCCAAGCCAAGTCGTTAGTCAAAGTCAACGGCGCAAGACTAAGCAAATGTATATAAACAAATGCATACGCACTCATGTATATATACATAATACGTATGTATATAGGCAGCTGAAGCACAGTTATCCGTGCGTTTCCCATGCTATACATATGCGTGCATATATAAAGAGGCGAAAGGGCCTACAGTGATGCGAGCACTCTGTTAATAACATATATTCGCAATATATATTCAGGAGCAAAGCTGCCAAACATATTACGCTGCTAAATACATAATGTTATTTCGATTGTTTTGTTGTTGTTGTTGTTGTTGGAAAACAAGTGGCTAATGGCCCAATGGCCAATAGCAAATGGCCAATAGCAAGGCGCTCAGTTGGCAAACGAAACGTTTGCCAAATTCAAATGAAATTCAATTTTGAACAATACGATTTTTGAGCAAATGCTTAAATATTAACTGCAGCGAGTGCTAAAGGAGAGGAGGTGGCATTTCTATATATATATATATATTTATTTATTTAAGTGCTGTATTCAGAAATGTGTAAATTTCTTTTGCTATACTGAATTGCAAACTATAATTATACCCAAGAAATTGAATGTCTTTTTTCATGCAGTCTGTAAAAACAAAAAAAAAACAAAAAACACGTTGCCCAAATAAAAAGGGCAAGCTTCCGAATACGTTTCTAAATACGAACTGACTGCGTCTTACGTCATTTCTTTTTCTGTGTGTGTGAATGGTGTGAATTCATATATGTATGCGCGCGTGTGTGCGTGTGTGTGTGTCTATCTGTGTATGTATTTATTTATTTACATACAATAGATACATGCTTCGTTCTATGCCCTAACGGAGGGTACTTCAGCTTATTTATTTAATGTCGTTGTTTAGATTCAAATTGTTTAGATTCATATAAATATAAAATGCTTACATAGAAAATATTTATATGAATCTAAACAATCTGAATCTAAACAGTCGTTAAGACAAAAAGGATAATGAAAATGAAATTGAATTAAAAATAAAATTTAATATTTAAATTTAATTGATTAAAATAATAAATATTTAGCAGATTTCTGAGGGGCATTGGCGTATCTTGAACTGGGGCAAAACTCTGAATAAATGCCTTCTATCCCAAAAAATAGTTGCTATTCACGAGCCAAATTGAGTTCTTCTTTGATAAAAGTCGAGCATCTTCAAATTCTTCTCAATTCTTTGCTTTCCTTAAGAGTTCGAATCAGAAATCAATGCAGGCAAGAGTATTTCAATTGTATGATTGCCGAGGCATCCATTTTTTTCTTTTGTTTTTTTGGTTCTTTGGACTTTTATTTTTTTGGAGGTTCACGTTGCGACCTCAAAAAATAATGACGTCAATACTTGGCCGCCTTTGACTCCAGCGATACTCTCCCCTGCCTCTGTCCGTCGCTCAGGCACTCCTCTCTCGCTACATCAGCCTCTCCCAGTTGGAGCATGGAACACAAATTAAGATAAATTATGAGGCAAGCTCTGTGCGTCGGCGCATTAACGCTTTAACTTACTTCAACAGATGTAGCAGATAGATAGATAGAATGAATATACATACATATATGATGTGAGAACCGTTTCTCATTTTGAGATACACACGGTTGATGGGCCTGCAAAAAATTGTGTTCAGTTTCATTTCGGTGCGGTTTTTGAGCATAGCACAATTTATCATTTCAGTTTTTCTTCTTCTGTTTTCTTTTATTGCCGTCTGTTTTTTTTTTTTGGGGTTTCTCATTATTAATATTTTATTAATATAATATTAATTTGTATAGTTTTAAAAACGATTTCTCAACTTAAGTTTGGTGACTTTGTGAACAGTTTTTCTTTGTGAGTGCACAGCGTTTTTCATATTTCCCAATGAACAAATAATTTTTTTTTAAAAATATCTATAAATAGACGTGGGACTTTTGTTGGCCGAGAGAGATCCCCGAGCCATACACAGATTTGGACTGCTTACATACACATATACACACACACGCACACAGACACACACACACATTCATGTAAATGTGGCCTATATGTGGCAAACTTTTTCGATATCGATTTCGAAGTTATTCACTGAGTTTAACTGTTCCCATTTTCCACTTTCAGTGCGACACGATTATAATGTTGATGTTGTAATGATGTTGAACTATGGATCTAGCAGATCAAATCGATGACTATATCTGTTCATTCGAAGGACTTGGTGACTTAACAATGGACTCCCTAGCGATGTTCATATTCCTCTGGGCCGTTCTGGCCCTCTTCTCCGTCTGGCTGTGCAAGCTGCTCTACAACAAGTATCTCATCAACAAGGGCGCCACAGGCACGGCCAGTGGCAGCAACAGTCGCCAGACGAGTGTTGCACCCAGCGGTGGCGCCTCCTTGGCGACCAGTGGCGCCAAGTCGGAGAAACGTTCTTCCGAGCCACGCGAACTGATGGCCACCAAGAGTAAAATCGATGATCTGTCCAAGCCACTAATAGGCGGTGGTTCAGCAGGACGCGGACGTTCCACTGCATCGCCCATGGGTGGAGGGGGAGGTGGTGCTACTGCTGGTGGACCACGTCGTCGAGTGGTGCGTCAGAGTTCGACGGGACCAGAGAATCGCAAGAAACGCTACGTGCCACCGCCCTCAAATGTGGTCGGGCCAGAAACGGTGAGTAAATTCCAGTTATCTGTCATTTATTCCCCAATCTATTTATGTATCTACTATTTGTATTATCTATCCCAATTACCTGCTATCTATTCATATTTTTCATACTTATTCATTTATTTACCTACTATTTATGTTATGTATCTCCCATCCTATTTAGAGCTCCGTTACGTGGACGAGTCAAGTGTTTCGCTGGCTGTACAGTGATCTGGTTATTGTCAACGAGCTACTCATGTCCTGGGTGATAGCCCTTAACGATACCCTGCGCAAATCCGCCGAGGAGGTAAGCACATTAACGCATGACATCAGCTTTGACATCATCATCAACGACCATCGATCCACTCAAAAACAAAAAACTTTCACAGAATTTTAGAAATTCGTCATACTTTTGGCGACCAGCTTAACTCACTTTATGAATCATAAAGTATAAAGTAAGAATGAGGGCTGTCAGAAATGCATTTCTAAATAATAGGAAATATTTGTAAAAAATAGAAAATACCATATTTTTGGGAACTGTAGAAAAATGTTTCCAAAGCAGAGCACATTTTTTTTTTTGATTACAAATCCGAGTCATCCACATACATTTATAGTTGTGATGTCATTTGGATGTTCTCATACAATGCAGCGCATTGAACTCGGCTCTCGTAGAGTGGCCTCGACTTTCAACTTAAGCGGCCTTTTGCTACCATCAAGACTTAATTGGGCAGACAGTTGCTCAGCGGCTCAGCAACTCAGCCATGACCGGTGTGGCAAACGCGTTTCGAGCGCCGCTTTTTACTCGCTCTCCCCGAACGTAGGCCAAGGTCAGAATTTTATTTATGTGACTAAACTCAGAGAAAAAACGTCTTGAATTTTAAGAATTCGCCAAAGTGTATTTCTAAAAAACGGAGTTTTTATTTTCTTAAATTTTCGAACCTTTCAACAGCAACAAAAAAAAAAAAAAAACGAGAGCAAGAACAACTTTTCAGTTTTCAGGGCAATTTTCACAAGTCAATTTTTTTCCGTGTATACTGCTGTTGCTGCTCAAATGTAGTTTGTTAGTCATTCTCTCATTATGATGTGGCATATTCGGCATCACTACACACACACACACACACCACTTACGTAATGCCCCCAAAAAAACATCAAACTGGCAAACAGGTTTAGCTCCACGCCGTGACCCCAAGTGTACCGTGTATAATGTGTCTAATGTGTCTCCCTTGATTTTGTAGCATGGTGTGGCCGTGGAAGTGGTCCGTGTTCTGCCGGACAGCCCGGCACCGGGCCTCAACAACATCTTCTGCAACTGCGAGGAACTCAATCCCGCCGAAATGGTGAGCAATCGAATATATATATATATATCATATATTCAATACTTGAATGGGTGCTAAATGCCTTGCAGCTCATCACGTTCGACTGTGACGCAATGCCCGTGCTGCAGGTGAAAACGTTCCGTCAAAAGTCGGGAAAGTTGGAGACCTCGCATTATAAGGTCACCGTGTCGCGATTCCGTGCACGCATGTCCATACCCATAAACTACAATACGCTTAAGGGTGAGATGCGTGTCGATGGCTATCCGGACGTAAGTATACTGTACCTATGTCGTATATCTGAGCATAACCAGGATTTGCTGTTAATCTCCTTCTTCAATACAGGTGCGCATTGCCATGAACAGCGTGGGCGCCATCAAGGCCATCGATCAGGATGAGCAGCAGCTGCAGACAGTCATCAGTGATATACTGACGACGGCACTCCGTGAAACCATATATCCGGTGGATTTCTCTATTTACTCCACCTGCCCCCGTGCCGAGGTGGAGCCCCTGGATTTGCCTGTAATCTATCCCGTTCATTATGAATCGCTGGCGGTGAGCGTGTGGAGCATTGAGAAGCAGTTGCTCTTGCGTTGTGTTGTGTGTTGACTGTCTTTTTCAGTTGTTTCTCTGTCAATCACCTCTCCAACTTGGAGATTGTACAGTGTTCTGTAACCCTCCACCTTGTCTCTCTCTCTCTGTCTTTCTCCTCTATAAATTTCCATATCTCTACAAAAACACACACAGTTAAAAAATCGACAACACTTCTCCTTGTTCTCACGACGTCACAGCCCAAAAAATCCTCTTCACTTTTTGTATTTTTTTTTGTTGTTTCGTTTATGAAATTCGCCTTTCGTCCTTTCACAAATTGTGCAACATTTTAGCATTTGCGTGTTTGAGTTAAAATGTTCTGTTTTGCGCTCTCTCTTTTCAGGGCAATCAATATTTTCAATATTATTACAATTACTAATTAAATCAGACCCATTCTCTTCCCCCTGTTCTGTTATACCCTCCACCCCCAAATCTAAAGGCGAATTTCATAAGCTACTCCGACTACTAGATCTAAGTGTTCTCTCCTTCTCTCTCTCTCTCTGAGTCTTCAGTGGATCTTCTGATTTAATTCATTCATTTATCATTGTCGCTCATTGCATGCTCGCTCGGCCCAACAAAACAAAAAAAAAAAACACAGTACAACATGGATCACAACCTGGGATCGGGCATTATGCGGGATGCCCAGCACATGGTCTCCGGTCGTCGGCTGCTGGTGAAAATCGTCAAGGGCGATGGCTTGCGCGATGCTCACGACCCGTATGTGGTCATCGAGATGGATGAGCCAGCGCAGAAAAATCAGACGGGCACTCAACGCGGCAGCAAACCCTACTGGGACGAGCACTTCCTCTTGTAGGTCACCCTTGCCCTCATTTACTGAATCTTTCTCATTAATCTACTCAATTTTGTCAATTCCTTAGCGAACTCTCCCCACAATCAGCTGAGATCCTCTTTGAGGTCTACGACCGTCCAGTGATTGCATCCGATCCGCCCAAGTTCCTTGGCCTCGGCCTCGTCGGCATCGATGAGCTTGCCGTGGGTCCAGCCTCCACGCAGCTGTTGCAGTTGCAACCGCGTCCCTACGAGTCCCAACCGGTTGCGGGCGCTATTACCGTTGATTTTGTGTTCATAGAGGGTGCCGAGATACCGGCCGGTTCTCGGCCGAATCGCCTGAAGGAGGCACTGCGTCTCAGCACGCCCGCCATCAACGAGCACATACGCAACGGTGCCGACCTGGCCGATGCGGCTGTACGTGCCCTTCAGGACGGGGCTCTCTCGGGTGGCGCCTCCAACGGTAGCCAGACCCAGAAGAGCACTCTCATCATCCACAGTGTGCAGCGGGTAAGTGTGAGAATTGAGGAGGAGGCACCACCTACGCCACATTCCCCTGAAATATCATCGCTCTCTTTCTTTGATTTTATAATTTTGTTATTTGCCACTTTTCCTTTTTCCTTCCATTTCACCCGCACGCAGAACTCGAGTAATCCAAACGCATTCAAGGTAAATCCTTTAGCCACATCACAATTCGGCTTCTACGTTTTCAGTTTCTTTTAGTTAAGAGTCAAGTAATTAACCCCAATGCCACCAGTCACGATGACTATATACAAGCCAAGCTAATCACAAAATGTTTCTCGTTCCGTTTATTGATCGTTTATTTGCCTAACCCCGCGCTTCTCTAACCATACAATCCAACTCAACATCATCCACCTGTGCCAGGTTGAGTTGAACAAAGATGGTCACATCGAGGTCATCGAATCTCCCACAGAGCTCGATCAGGTCGTTGCCCAGGCCTTCGAGCGTGCCGCCAACGAGGCGGCTAACACCCAAAACGAGCCACCACGGGCCGAAAGCCCGGCCGACAGCCCGACGGGCGAGACAACAACAGGTAACGAGGAGAGCACAGCCGAGGTGAGTACAACTACACTCAGAGAACAAAATGAACTGAATTTCAAAAATCTTGTTAAGAATACATTATTAAAATGGAAGTTTTATAAATTATTTCGAAAATCAATAGTTTTTGAAGGCGATATTCTAAAATTCAGATCGATTTGGTTTGCTGAGTGTAGCCGAGTTCCGCATGGTTCTATGAGTTCTATGATTTATGCAAGCATGGCATGCAATGATTGACATATGTACATGTACATATATAAATATATATATAACCAACTCCGACTGCTTACAGTTTGGACAGCCGAATGCTGCCTCCTCACCGAATGGCAGTGGTTACCACAACGACTACAGTTTGAATGGCAGCAGTCAACTCACCGGCCACAACTCGAACAGTTTGCCGCGGAATGGCGCCGTGCAACAGCCGCTGCTGCAGCAATCTGGCCTGGAGCTGGACGATCGTGGTCGCAGTAAAAAACGTAATTTCTTTGGCACACTCAAGAAGCGGCTCAGCCGCTCCAAAACACGTACCCTATCGGCAGATCAACCCAATAACAACCATAAATCAGTCACCAATCCAACAACAACAACAACAACTGCAGGCACAGGACTCACAAGAACAACCCAAGGAACCCTCAATGGTGAATCTTCCCGTTCATTATCTGTCGATCGTGCAACTCTGTCTAAAAGCAATTCACTTGGTAATTACCCAGTCCATTCACAATCCCCCCTTTTAAGCTATAACACACACTCACTGCATTTATTTGAAACCCACTAAAACTCTAATAAGAACTTGTTTTGGGTAGTCTAACACATAGCATATTTATGCCCGAGACTTACGAAATTAGGGTAGAAAATTAGGTTAGGTTCGCTTCTGTTGGTTGTAAGCAACAGAGGAGAAAAACAGAGCCTAGGGTAAAAGATTTCCAAAGCCATATCTTTCCCAAATACTAACACTTCTTAGTTATGATTTGATTCCTAGATTAACACTACATACAAAGTTGAAATCGCGATTCTCACTCTAAAATAAAGCTTGTAATGACTAGTCAAAACCTTCTCAAGTCATAACTTGGCTAAGTGTAATCAGATTTTTAGAAAAAATCGCTTGTTAGCCAAAACTTGGCCTCTTAAAAGCACGTTTCAAGTTGGAAATGCAATTCTGGCCCAAAATTTAAAATTTAACTTCTGTGTTCAAAATATATATCCTCCCAAATATTTGTTGAGATTCGAAAATTTCACAATCTGTTTACAGAATAGTTTTTTTTAAACTTGGTTTATAATTGAGACAGATACTAATTTCAAATTAGCTCATTTTATTCTGTTAACTATATATCGTGTCTTATCGAAATAATTTCAATAAATGTTGCATATAAATACATACATACATACATGCATACATACATACATATGTCAGATTCCATATCGAGACCATTTGTTGAGTCCATCCTTATCTTTATGTTGTTGTTTGTTCTACTTTTTCTCCCTCTTTTTTTGTATAACTTTTCCCGATAACTTAACGCTAACCAAACTGTCTCCTGCACAAATACCAACCTGTATGTACACAACATTTCTTTAAATCTACCGTATCTACTATATATACTATATATATAATGCTTGTACGTATTGCTTTATATTTTACACTGAACACACACTTTTCAAATTATTTTCCCAATATATTTTTGCACACTTCTATTCTAATTTATTTGGATTTTCGTTTTTCTGTTTATTTATTTTCATATGTGCCATAATTTATTTTATGCAAATAACTATTTGATTGGTTGCCACACAACTTGGTCAATTCGGGTGTTTTGGTGTGTGCGCCACGCTACGCTTTTTGGCTATGGATGCACACTATACATACTATGAATAAAACACTATTCTATACTATTTATAACTGCATAAATAACTACTGTTTCAATGGCAACAATGCAACAAAATAATTAAATAAATGAAGGACCCCGCATGGGCATCGGCTCGTCCATCACCGATCACCACTCACGACGCTCTTCAATTTCAGAATCCTCAGCCATCTCAGGCTTCTCCTCGGCCAGCAACAAAACCTATGTCCATGAGGCATCCACACTGGTGCTGGAGACCATCGAAAATGGCGTTAAGCGGTGAGTAGTCCTCTTATTTCCCTATTTTACTCCTCTTATTATACTCTGGTAAAGAAAGGCAACAAACTATGTTGGTTTTGTGCATTGCAACATTTCTGTGTCTGTGCCCATGTGAGACTAAGAAATCGATAAATCGATGTTTGGAAATCGATAAAATCATACGCACTTGATATTAAAAGCATCCATTTGTTGCAGGCATTTCATTGTTCCGCTGGCGATTGCACAGAGGCCACGCTGGCGCCGCAAGGGCACCAAGTTGCACATATACAACGATCACACGTTCATCGCCAAGCATTTGAGTGGGTAAGTCAGAGTTCTAACGGAATACCTGGAATACAGAATCCAGTTCTGATTCTCTCTATTTGCAATTTGCAGCAGCGGATTGCAGTGCTCGATCTGCATGAAGTCCATACCGCGGAGACCGGGCAAACAGGGCTATGAGTGCCGCGACTGCCAGCTGATCTGCCACAAGCAATGCCACATAAGGGCGCCGCAGTCGTGCCCCAATCCCACTGTACTCTCCATGGAACTGTAAGTTGGGCTCTCCAGCCTCCCTCTGCTTAGTCCTTCTTCCTCTTACTCCTGTAGTTCCTTTAATTTTAATTCGATTTGGTGGCTGGTCCTTACTATATTTGTAAGACTAATTTATTTTTATTTTTTCAATTTCTCTCTTCTTTTAAACACACACACACAAAAACACTCCCGAACTCTGCCCCACTGCTCCTTGGCACCATGTAGAACCTCATTTCCGGTACTCTCAGAGCGAGATTTGAATATAATTAACTGAAGCAAAACAAAAAAATAATAATATATAGATATATATATTTATTTATATATACTTAAAACAAAATATTGAATACAATACAATATTCTTGAATACTATTCTAGTCTGCTGTTGAATATTTTTTACTACATGCAACTATTTCTGTGCCACGTTCTTTGCCTCATTTTCTTTTTGCTTATCGAGCTTGTAACATTTTGCAAAAATTGGCGTCAGAATTATAAAAATTGTTTGGCATTCATTTTTGATATTAATTTCGGTTCTTTGCTATTCGAAATGCCTTTTGCTAACTAAATATATCTGTCTATATTAACACACACACTCACACATACAAATATATACATAAAAACCAACATGATTTCTAACATTTATTGATGTTTCTCTATTTCACACAACTCATACAAAAAACAAACACAAACTTTAACCGGTTTGCCATTCTCAAAAACCCACAAACATATATATACTCAAAACATGGACTCAGGATGCCTAGTGATCAGTAAAATAAAAAGTTTTCAAACAAATTGAAAAAAGGTAACAACAACAGTTGAAGTGAATTTAGTTTAAGCCAATATGTAATTTTGACGCCAAGTACAAAGTGTGCTAAGAATAGAAGAATATTCAGAAAACTGGGTTTTAGGTTCGAATCCTGATGAAGGCTTAATTTGACTTGAGTATTGTTTGTCGAATATAGGAAAATGGGTAAGCCTTTCATCTGCATGGAGTTCTACTTAAGTTTTTTTTTTTTGTCACCTTAGCCAAATTAACATATAATTCTCTGCTCTGGTTTTTCTAACAATTTTAAAATACTCTTTTTGTTTGGATCGAAACGATTTCTCTTGCTTTATTTATGCCGCCTGTTCAGCATTTTGTTTTATGTGTGTTAACTATCAATGATTGCTTTATATATGTTAATCTTTTTGTATTTAAATGTATGTTTGATAATTCTCCAACTATTCTTAATATATCTCATTTTTCTTTTCACAGAACGAAACTTAACTCAGTTGCGGCGGATCGTAGCATTAGGAAATTGTAAAAATGTACAACCTACATTAATTAATACGAATCGAAATAATTATTTTACATAGTTTGCATTATTAACATTAGAAACCATCAACAAATGAAGTCGGCAAGAAAATGAAAATCGTAAACTCACAAAAACAGAAGCCTGTCTATGCTATCTATAATTATGTTATTTATTTTATACACGAGTGCAATATTTTGTTGTTTTTTTTAATGAAAGTGTAAAGCGTCAACAAACCGAAATTTTTTTAACATCACGAATAATAATTGTACAAAAGAAAAACATTTTTAAATAAAACTTACTGGTGAAGTAATTTGTTACTGAAATTTGAATTTTGGCGCTCTAGTGCAGCACTTGGCTTACCAGTAAGTGGCAACGCTGACTAGACGTAATCAAATCTATCGCTATCGATAGCGGCAAAATATAGTACACAGGCCAACATCTTTGCCAACACTGATAAACTAACAGCTGTTCGTATACCCTAAAATATCATGTGTTTAATGCAAATTGATTTAAATAAATTTATTTAATGTATTTTCATATCTATGCATAATTATTAGGGCTGTTATTTACAGATTTTAATAGATTTGATTTAGGCGGCAATTGCTGATATAGCAAGGGTATTCAAGCTTCGTCTAAACATACATTTACGTAAGTTCTTCTTCTTCGATTTCGTTCTCTGCTGCCAGTTTTGTAATCATATTTTTTGTTGGTTCGTTTTTTTTTTTGACAAAAAGGATGTCGCTACTATTGCAACGTTTGGCAAGGCTAATTACGAGCAATTCAGCAGCAGCAGCAAGCAGGTGCCGCTATGCAACAGATGCGATTTTGGGCGATGGCAATGAAGTGCTTGTGGAGCGACTCGATGGCAAACAGGCCGGCATAACAGTGCTGGGACTGAATAGGCCGGCAGCAAAGAACGCATTCAGTCGTGGCCTGGTCAACACGTTCAGTGACATCCTCGAGGAGATCAAAGGCGACAACGATTCGCGTGTGGTTGTGTTGCGCAGTCTGACGCCGGGCATATTTTGTGCTGGCGCCGATTTAAAGGAGCGCAAAGGTAGAAGGGGGATGTAGCTCAGTGGTAGAGCGTTCGCTTTGCATGTGAAAGGCCCCGGGTTCAATCCCCGGCATCTCCAAAAAGGCTTCTTTTTGTTATACTTATTTTTCTATATATTAATTTTTATTTTTTTTAGGCATGACCACCGAGGAGACCAAGGAATTTGTGAACCAGCTGCGTCGGCTGCTCGTCTGCATTGAGCAGCTGCCAATGCCAGTGATTGCTGCTCTGGATGGCGCCGCTTTGGGTGGCGGCTTGGAAATGGCACTCGCCTGCGATATACGCACAGCGGCAGCGAATGCGAAAATGGGTCTGGTGGAGACGCGTTTGGCCATAATACCCGGCGCCGGCGGCACTCAACGACTGCCCCGCATACTCTCACCAGCCCTCGCCAAGGAGTTGATTTTTACGGCACGTGTGCTGAATGGCGCAGAAGCCAAGGATTTGGGCCTCGTTAATCATGTGGTGTCGCAGAACGAATCGAAAGATGCTGCCTATCAGCAGGCCATAAAGCTGGCTGAGGAAATTCTACCCAACGGACCGGTGGGCGTGAGAATGGCTAAACTGGCCATAGACAAGGGCATGCAGGTGGATCTAAGCACGGGCTACTCCATCGAGGAGGTATGCTATGACCAGGTAATACCCACAAAGGATCGACTGGAGGGTTTAGCAGCCTTCGCTGAAAAACGCAAGCCGATCTACAAGGGTGAATAACAAAGATCACTGGAATTCTAATGATAAGCCAAAGTGCATTTATTAGTTATTGTTACCAAAATACAATTTTGAAATGCAATTAAATCTGTAACAACTATTTCAATTGTCAATCTGTCCGTTAATTGTGTAAGAGTAATAGTTGAGTCATGTGGAATGTTGAATGCTGATTGCTATAATTAAATCACTTTATGTTCCCACAACAAAAGCATGCAAAAATCCACCTCCAAACAAATGCGGAAGTTTCAAGCGTTAGTCTATAGAAATTCTGATGAGAATTTGTTTAAAAAGCGGCTACAGACAGCATTCCTACAACATCTACACATATTGAATCATGCATATATATGTAGATATGTGTGTACATTAGGTATGAGTAAATTTCAGTGCATTAGGAATTTAGCTGCTTTCATTTTTACAGAGGCACTGCCAACAAAGAGCTTTTGTTTGAGCGTTAAATAAACACGCCTTATTATAAAATGTATTCAATAATAATCGTAAAATAAGGCGTTAACTCGATGTTCAAACAAAACTGCGACGCGAGTGCATTGTTGTTTTTTCTTTTGCGGCACTTGTCGACAAGTTAATCTCAAGGAGGCGATTCGCAAAAAAATCAGTTGTGTTTCTTCTCCCTACACAGCTGCTGACCCACTTGCAAAATGTGTGCCACACCCTTGTATGCCTTGAAGTCGGCCCCGCCCCCTTCCCACAAATATATAAATTTATCTTAAATATCAATGTATACAGACATCATACCTCATACACATCATCCGCCCATTCAATTAACATGGTTTTTGACTGACACCAGGCAAGGTTACTGTCCGGATCGGAACAGAGTGTGTGTTATTCGATTTGAAATCGCAAATCAGTTGCTTGACTCACGCAGCACATCGGATGTGACAATCTGAAAAGACGACTACGACGACGACTAATGTCACAGCGCACTTTGCATACTAATTAATTAACTAATTAATTACCAACTAGACTCTACGCTCGAAACTGGACTGAATTCCGAGCCTTTTGCACACTCAAACGTAAGCAGTTGTGAAAGATCTTGATGAAATTTGTCTTTACAAATATAGGGGTATACGGGAATATATGTTTGAAGACTAGCTTTTATAGTCTTTGAAATACGCTTGTTTATACAAACAGACAAACGGAGAAGCTGTTCATTCTGATCATTCCAGATATGTAGCTCATGGGGTCGGAGCTGCCTCCTTTTGCATACCCAAGCACACAGCCATTATACCCTTCAAAAGCATATTTAATGGGTTTAGGGTATATCGCGCAATGCGGAACCACAGTGCGGAAGCACATCGATTATTATTTATAAAACAATAAGGCACACAAAAAATATATTACGTGCTAAACGAGTTTCATGCATTTTAAATGATCTTTGCTCAACTTGAATATTATGTTTGGATCTCGCGATTTGCATTGCAATGAGGGTGGCAACACTGGAGTGTGGGTAAGGGTGTGTGGGGGAGGTTGTGGTGTACATACTCTGTATAACAATCGACAATACTACAACCCAGGTATTTTGTGAAACATGCCTTGTGTGTGTTTCAAATTGCAATCACGTAAGGAACATAAAAAAAAACTGTGACTTTAGATTTTTGTATATATATATGCCAGATTTTTGCCAACATATACTTGACCTTTGACTCATCATGAGCTGATAAAGCATTACTTGATACTCGAATGACTTCATGTAGTTATTATCTATATCTCAGCCTTCGTCACACGTTGCGTATACGCCATGTCTTACGCATATCTAACATGTATCTATATGTACTATAGATATATAGGTTGTTGTGCAAATTAAAGATATACCAGCCAACAAATTAAATTGATTGCTTGAATTTAGACAATTGTCTTAAAAATCCAGTTCGAGCGTAATGAAACCTACATTACACAACACGAAATTATAAATTATAAAATTTTCCATAAATCAATAAACTGACTACTATCTACTAATCTATTTACTAATCTATGTGCATTAATTAAGTTTTAAACTGAACTCGAAACTAATTTGAAAAAGGCGCAGCACGTGAAAAAGTTACATTCACAATTTGTGCGTTCCAAAATTTTCCACTGCCCCACTGAATGGAACAAACACACAAACAACAATAACAGCAGCCACAATCGAGCTTTTCATATTTTATGGACAGACAACAAATTCGAGTGCAACAACAACAACAAAAAAAAAAACAATGGTCACTTGAAACAAGTTAATCACAAAACTCCATGATTTGACTTAAAGAGACTCCTCAAGGCGACAAAAAATAAATACTAACAACACTGGCAGTAAGTAATTGCCATATTTTACAGTACTCTTAACTCCAGCCCCCTCCCCAGCTCCATCTCTTAAAGGCACCTTAGCAAATTCTTAAGTTTCAAATGTTCAATGCACTCTAACACCACTCCTTCCCTCCTGCTTCGCCATGAACAACAAAAAACAGCATGTCTTTTGTGCATACAGGGTGCCTCAACAACAAAAGTTAATTTGGGAAATCTTAGTTGAGAAAAGAGTTTTACCTATTTATTATGTTGATCAGTAATAAACATATATATTTTTTATATGATCACAGGAATCTTCTTTAAAGTACTTTGGCTACTTATTCAAATCTGACAAGATTAAGTGCAGCGCAAATATAAATAGCTAAAAACGTTAAAATTTGAATAAATTCAATGTGAACACAACTTCTTGACCCCGCTTAACAACTTGTTTGAGACGCTTTATCATGTATGATCTACAAGAAACGCATCATTCATTCAATTTTCAGCTATTTTTAGTCTAGTTAATGTTGATGACTGCTGCAGCGGGTGCATCAAACGCATTGGCACCCTGTGGGAAACAGAGCCGACTTGTCTTCGCTCCGCAATGCCCAAAAACCGAACTTGACATAGAAAGCACAAAGAGAGTGTAAGAGAAGGAGAGAGGGAGATTGAAAGAGAGGCCAATTTCGATTCACCTGCGTCACGGTGTCTTTTTTATTATCCATTTGCGATAATTGCTGCCAACACCACTCACCCCCCCACACACACACACACAACAACCCATCAGACGACAATTGTAAGTGTGGTGAGTGTGTGCTGCGCTGCTCTGCTCTGCGGTGCTCTGCAGCAACAAATTCAAGCACAAACATTGGCTTAATATCAGTCACTAACTGATCGTCAGAGTGTTAACAACGCGACAAATGATCGGAAAGGCGCGCGCGCGTTTTTTGAAAATCCAAAAAAGTGACTAATTTTAACTATACAGTTTTTTTGTGTCCATAACAAAGGCATCTAAACAAGTCATTGTTGTGTGTAAATTACAATTAGCTTTTGGCTAATTGCGGCTAACAAAGACTCATTCTCAAGCGATTTCGTCCTAGCGATTTGAGGGCGTTAACAAAAATAATAAGAATAAGTGGTGCTAATGCGGAGCACAAACAAATTATTGTAGTCACAAGCAAATACGTAGAGCATTGTGTTAAATTTAAAATTAAATATTAATACAGAAACATTATTTGCAAAAGGTAATTGTGATAATATATTATAATAAACTATAGTTTTAAATGGCAGGTGAATCATTTCATATTGTAATTAAACAGGAGAAGGCCAATGCCCTCGAATAATAATAGTAGAATTAATAGTTCGCTTATGTGAAAAGCCATTTTATTTATTCATTAGCTCAGTCGATTTTTTTTTTTTGATTAAACTGAACAGAAATTTCACCCAAATTATGCATTAAATTGGTTGATTTTCAGTGGTGTAACTTTTATAGATATCAATTTGCGATCCCTAGATCTTTAGATACGACAATAATAAACTTTCAACTAAGGGCCAATGTCTGCACATATTCTTAACAATTACAAAAGGCAAACAAGGCCTTCAAAATCGCATGTACGGATTTCGTCATACAAGTTCAAGTTATTATTATTGGGTACGTTGTCTGTTTCACTAATTCAAATGCGACGAATGTGTTTACATAACGAAAGTGAAGTCTCCGTCGGGGGTTGCGAGGTGTGATTGATCACTTTTGAAACCGAGCATGCAGGCTCAAGTGCAAGTATTGATTGCTATACCCTGAGCACAGCTGTTAAATATTGACAAAGATTTGCTCACTCAAATGTAAGCAGCTGTGGAAGTACTCTCATTTCTTACGAGGGAAAACGTTATCGACTGTAACTTGGATATTTCTTATCTGATCTTGATCTTGATGAATTTGGGCAGAATATTATATAATAGAGTTTGAGATACGCGTGTGCATACAGGCGGACAGACGGACACGGCTATACCGACTCGAATATATATACTTTTTTCAGTCGGAGATGCTTCCTTCTGCCTGTTACATACACAAGCACAAAACTATTATACCCTTTGGCTTCACTAAAAACGACAACATATCCAACGCACGTGAATGGAATCAAAACAAAAAGCGAAAGAAAAAATAAAAAACAACGGCGAAAAAAGAAATGAGAAACTCTCGCAAAAAAAAAGCGGCTTTTGCTTAATTTGGTTTTAATGCAATGCATTGACCCAAAATCCGAAGCGCCTCCGACAGATCTTAATTGATAGTGTACTCAATACATCAATATTTAACGGTAAATCAGCAGAGGGCGTTGCGCAAAAAACAAAAAACGAAAAGCCTAAAGGAAGAGTTGACGAATAAAAAAATTGGTTTTCATTTTTGTTTCTCACAATTACGAGTGCAAGTTTCCCATAGGATTGTTTATACATATATTACTGGGTTAACGGCGAGGTTTTTGAAACGAGGATCTTGTGATTAATATGAATAAATTGAACCAGCGAATAAATTCCCATAAGTACTCAATGTTTTTTGCGCTGATTGGTAGAAGAAATTATCTTGCATCTATCTTATCTTGGTAAATTACTGTCTTAATGTTTTTACTTGGCAATGCTTTTGATAATACCTATAAATTTATCTGTGATTATTTCCTTTATTTAATAGAATTACTGTTTTTTTCCACTTTCTTTAATGAATTATCAATTGATTACTTTGATAAGAGTTTTCTAAGTGGCCAATACTCATATTTGTTGGTTTATTGCACACAAATCTTCATTGATTTTATGATAACAATTATATTCATATATATATTTATATATATATATTTTTTTTCTACTATCGATTGGTTTATTTCAGTAGTTAATATTTTAGCGATATCCTGTTGCGTGATACCAGATATCATTGACAGTTTAGCATAATCATAAAACGAGTGACGCAAATGTTCAATTAAATTATATGAAGTCAACGCTGTGATGCGATTATAATGGCAGTCTAGCGCCAATAAACACAAATCATATATCTAAATAAGTCGGACAGTGATATGACATCGAAAACTAATCAAATGCCAGTTATGATTCACGATCCTGTCCGATCCGCGTGATGTCGTATAAATCCGACCAAATAAAAAAAATAATCAATAATCGCAAGCCAAGTGACCAGTGGACTGAAATAAAATATGGGCACTTGTCAAGATTTCGTTAACCGGGCCGTAAATATATATTTCCCAGCGATTAAATGGTTGTAACTAACTGAGAGTTGAGTAAGCACATTGTAACTGATATGATGTTATATTCTATAACATTTGTAAAGGATGTCAATGCCGCACACAATTGTGACACTTACTTCACTAATCTTATCAGCTGAAAATACAACTAAATACTTAACACAAATTGATAATCTTATATTTTACTAGATAATTGCATTATTGCAATTGTTAAAAAGTGATTTTTAATTATTGGGAAATAGAAAATTATATTAAAATGATAGCATTTAGATGAGATTCAAATCAATACTAATATGTTTTCATTTTTTTTTTTTAGCAGAGTTCTTCTTCTTTCGGAGGGCGTTTCCATAGTTTTCGCTTATCGGCGTTATCAGTCATCAGTAATTGAAAATTTATGACGTGCTGCCTGATTTACTTTATTAATTACCGCTTCTTGGCACTTACCTCTGGTTCCAATGTTAACCTTATCATTGGGGACTTGCTTTCCTAACACTTTTTTATTTTGGCGCCGGCCCCAATTTTCAGTTGCATTTGGCCCGAGGCCGCGTTCTGTTCGAACCAGTCAGTTGTTCGCTATTATAATACATAAAAATAATAGCTAAAGCGTAAGTTCTTGCTCCATTTAAGATTCCTTCGCTTGACTATATGTGACTATAACTTTGAGTTTTGAATTTCTGGGTGAAAAGTTGAATTGAATATTGAGCAATCATCACAAGATATTTATAATAATAAACATCAAAATCTTAAGATGTGAAAACAGTCCGTGTAAGAATGTTTAAAATGTTCAGAATCCTCGGAATATACTAATTATGTTTAAACAATTTAATTAAGTAAATAAATAAATGTATAACAAGTAAAAAGTCTGCAGAATGAAATAGATAAATAAATAAAAACATTTAATGATAATTAACTATAGAAGTGACCTAAAATATAACAACTTTTCGGGACAAATATCTTTTAAGACTTTTAAATTCATAACAAAAATTGAAATATATAATATAATATTTGAAATGTTATCGAAAAGTCTGTTTTATACTTTCCATTTTTACAAAAATCCTTTTAAAGTATTCACTATAAAATTAAATAATTATTTTATAAGATTCAAATGAAAAACTTCCACCACTTTTAAAGGTTAAGTAAGGAACAATTATTGGAAAAACCAAAAGCATGTGGAACGTGTATGTTGTTGCACATTTAACAGCGATTAGTTGTACTTAAGCTATTTGATACGATAAGATATGGCTGGCATGCGCCTGGACAATCTCTCAAGTGGATAAGCCATGGCAACTTGAATCAAGACAACCAATAATATCAAACATACTCCAGCACAAATTTATCATATCATGTGACCTTTGCAGATGGCAGATAATAAGGCGTATACACCCGATACGGAGCCAAGCAGATTGGACTCGGACACCAGGACGGGATCAGTCCAATCGCCACCATCTTATAATGCTGCACTCTCGCTGAATGAATTCAACTCTAAGTAAGTAAATTGCTACATCTAAAATGTTTGCTTTTATTAGTCTATAGCTTACATATAAACCGTGAAATGCAGCTGTCTCAAATATTTCAAATCGATAGATTCTGAGAGAAGTAATTATTCTCATTCAATACGAGTTAGGGAAAATTCAACTATATTTTTGACTAATCTAAGAAAATTTTGATTTAGTCAATTTTGATTTAGTCAACCATCTTGGTTAACCATGGAAAACTACTTAGCGTAGTTTAGTTAAGTTAATTTTCAATTAGATTGTCTTAACTTTAATCTAAATGTATCTTTCTCCACAAGTTCAGAAATTGGTCTATCTCTTCTCAAAACTAACGACATAAAAGTAAATATTTATATCAACTATTTATGCTTGCAGGGTCAACTTGAGGGAAAAGGATCAATTGTCGCTCGATGAGGCCGCCTACAATCCCTTTGAGCATCGGGATCCCAACGGTGCCAGTGCTGGCGGTGCTCTGGCCCATCTGCTCAAGAGTTCGCTCGGCACTGGTATTCTGGCCATGCCGATGGCCTTTCACAACGCCGGTTTGCTATTTGGCGGTATCATGACGCTGATCGTTGGCTTTCTATGCACCCACTGTGTGCACATTTTGGTAAGTAGTGCCAATCAAGCAGAAAGCCCTTTAACACCTGGCTTATTGGTTGCTTTGGTTGGTATTTACTATTGATTTCTTAGTCGGTGGCTCAAGTAGCTCAAGGCTCTTTCGATAAGAACGCAACAAAATTGCTGGTCGCGTTTTAATACTCGCGCAAAATCGCCTGTCACATAAATCTGAAGTTTTTATGGATAGATGACTATCATTGTGCTATAATCCGATAATAAACATATTTTTCATGCTGGTATTCTTAGCCACTAAATCTATAGAAATATATGAATATATATATATATGGAACCACTTGAGGTGAAGATTTACGGTTTATGATTCAATTTAGATTAACAAACAACAAAAAGTGCAAGTGGGCTATTTTCTACGACTAACGTGCAGATTGAGATATCAGTTGCCTTATCTGGGCCTAGTGACAGTTGCCGATTGCTTAATCATATATATAATGATCGATGCCATGTGCAGCTTTATAGAGGTGATTATAACTAAGTTGATTTCAAGAAGTGGGGGTGGCAAATGCGCAATTTCGATTTGGGTAAACAATCCGCTATTCCAACGGAACTTGAACAAGTATAGATTATAGAACTGACTAAACGAATTAAGAACAATAATATATGATTTAAGAGCTTAACAGCTCTGTCTAATAGAGTATTCTAACTTGGTTTATATTTTCTATTCCTATTTTCTTATGCACTTTTTAGGTAAAAACTTCGCACAACATTTGTCAGGAAGCCAAAGTGCCCGCATTGGGTTATTCGGAAACCGCTGAGAAGGTCTTCGAGTACGGGCCCAAAAAGTTGCGACCCTATTCCAATTTCGCAAAGTAAGTGTTTAAAGAAGTGGGCATGGTTTTGCTTCTGATGAGCAAATAACGTTTTTCAGAAATTGACTATATAAGTGATGAGGTACTTGATAAAGCTTATTTTCACATCAATATCATATTATTCAAATTAAGATAAGATAACTCTGTTTAAGCAACAACAAAAAATTTCTTTTCATTTTCTTTTTTAATGTTTTTTCGCAAAAATAAAGTTTTATCAAAAATGTTCGGGACATTTGGTGAATGGGGACTGAAGAGTATTTCCGGGTAATAATTACATTATGTTTATTGCAGGCAATTTGTGGACATTGGACTGATGGCAACATATTTTGCGGCCGCCTGTGTCTATATGGTGTTCATAGCGACCTCCTTCCACGATGTCATCAACTATGATGCGGGCCTCAAATGGGATGTCCGCATCTATATTGCAATGACGGTGGTACCTTGTCTATTCATCGGTCAGATCAGGAGTCTCAAGTTTCTGGTGCCCCTCTCCCTGATGGCGAACATCTTTATTGTGATCACCTTTGCAATTACACTCTACTATTTGTTCGATGAGCCGCTTGACTTCTCAGACAAACCACTGATTGCACCCGCTGCCAACATTCCGCTCTTCTTTGCCACGGTGATCTTTGCCATGGAGGGCATTGGTGCCGTTATGCCCGTCGAGAACTCGATGAAGAAACCACAACACTTCTTGGGCTGCCCAGGCGTACTTAATACGGCAATGATTACGGTCGTCTTACTCTATGCAATCATTGGATTCTTAGGCTATGTAAGTATACCTGATAATCTGAATAAGTTCTTCAGCATTAGGTAGCATTAATTTAGAGGTCAAAATATGATTAAGAAAGTTTTGGGCTCAACCCTTCAATGATTATTTTGTCAATTGTAAAGCAGCAGTCGTATAATTCCGACTTGAAGATTTTCACCTTTTTTGATGTGCGAATCTATTATGCCATTTTAAGGTACGCTATGGAGATGAAGTCCTTGGCAGCATTACGCTCAATCTGCCCGAAGGCAGTTGGCTGGGAGACACTGCCAAACTGCTAATGGCTGTGGCCATTCTCTTCACATACGGTCTCCAGTTCTATGTGTAAGTTTTGCTGAGCTTATATTTGAGATAATCAAGAATTAATGTGTTAATTTCCACTGCAGTCCCAATGAGGTGTTGTGGCGAAAGATTCAGCACAACTTCCGGCCGGAGAGGCACAACATTACGCAGATTCTGTTGCGCACTGGGATCATACTGGTTAGTGGTGGGATCGCAGCTGGCATACCCAATCTGGAGCCATTCATCAGTTTGGTGGGCGCCGTGTTCTTCTCGCTGCTGGGCATCTTTGTGCCCAGCTTCATTGAGACGGTGTATTTGTGGCCCGATCGCCTCGGCTGGTGTAATTGGAAGCTGATGAAGAACGTTCTTTTGGGCATCTTTTCGCTGCTGGCGCTTATTGCCGGCGCCGCTGCCAGCATTGATGAGATGATCCATCCGAACGAAGACTAAGTCGCAGTATAGTTATTAAAGTAGTATTAAATGAGATGCAGGTGCTCCTCCCAATCCTCCCAAGCCATGTTGAACGTGACTAAAGGTAGCAGCAGCTGCAGCTGCTGCCAAATGCAACCCATTAAGATGATATTAATTCTTAAGCTTCAAACACCGATTATTTATGCACATATATGTTTGTCTTATGTGTGCCTCATATATATATACATCTACATATGTCTGTATATGCACATATATCTGTAAATGTATTTGTTTTAAAAACTAAACCGCAATCAATAGAATTTATAATCATATACATTAAGCTAAAGCAACTTCTTTTATACGCGTTGAATTAATAAAAAGGTTAAATCTTTATATATGTTTAAATTGTTGTAATCTTGATATTTTTCAGCTGATTTTACTTATCTTTTGCAATGCTCGCAACCTTTCGCAATCGGTTCGAATCTTGCCGGAAAATCATAATCATTATTACACAAAAAATCGTCTTAAATAATCCAAAAACGAGACGGTCTTTTGTTGGCAAGGAAACATGGATTAAATTTTTCCCCTTTTTGGAACTGGTTGCTCCATGGGATAGCAACTATTATTAGGTTGCTGCATTGGCTAAATTGCCCGTAAGCAATTAATTTTTAGCATATCAGGCTATTTAAAAATTGCTGTAACTCGACCATATCCTTACAGATCATCATTGCGCGTTTGCATCACAAGAACCAATTCCATTGAATTGTATTCATAAAAGTTTAACCTTCAAAAGCACAACAGCCCCGTTTTCTTCAAAATGATTTGATTGTCGTTTCGCTAGTTGGTAGCCCTGATCAAGACATATTGTTTGACACCAGTTTCGTCAAGATCTCCAAGGATATGTCCGAGTTAAATCCGATTTTCTGTTATAACAATTTCCTAGAGAACAGAGGACATCACGACAGTTCTCGAACTAGTAGTTCTTTCGATTAGCTAACAAATTTTCCAATCTCCCCTTATCTACATTCAAAGAAAACTATTTTAGTCGATTTGTAGAGATTTTGTAATAGACCTCATGCCTGAGAGTTCAGAAATAGGTGCTCCCAGGATTCTTAAAGATGTGTCAGAGTTATGTCAGAAATGAGTAATGCATTTTTTCAGTTTGTAGCATTATTTTCCATACACATAAACATTTAAATACAAATAAATTGAAACTTAAAACGAAATACAATTAAGTGGAATAGAATACAGCGGCGCGCATTTATAAGTATATTAATAGGTATATAATAAAATTAATTAGTTCATTTGTAGTCTGTGAGTGTGTGTGCATGGTGTTTATGCAACTGGATGAACTAAGAACTACAGACATACTTCAATGCATATGAATGCGATTAGTTTTCGAATCGAATCGTGTTTTTCAATTTCAACTACAAACTAATGGTGTGCGGAGCTTTGATTATATTAGAATAATATATAATGAATATATAATATTGTTATCAACTGAATAATGATGTGATTACTGATTACTTCTTCTTCTTTTTAGCATTGGAACTGGTGGCAGCCATTTCGCTTTTGCGCTTCTGATTCGACTTGGCCTGTTGCGCCGGCGCCGGAGTGCTTGTGCTACTGCTTCCCCCTCCTCCGCCCGGCGTCTTCGGTGTCTTCTTCTTCTTTTCGGCACGCTCCTTCTCCTCGAGCTCAAGATTCTCTCGCTCAATGAGCGTAATCAGCGTATTACAGCGTCGCTGCAACTCCAGCGCTGTGCGCGATTTAATAAACCAATCGAAACGAAATTTAGGCGAGGCGCTGTAATATAAATGTAAATAAAGATATGATAATCAGAGAAGGTTTCATTCAAACTCACCGTATGGCGGCACGCAGCTCCTCGTAGACGTTCTCCTTGTCGAAGCCGAGTTTGTGCAGTATGCAGACCAAAAATCGATCCTCAATTTCCGTATAATTCTTGCCCTTATTGTTACCATACTGCAGACGCAGCTGATGAAATGGAGCACGATAGCGGGCCATCTTTAAAATAGGAGATAGATGGATATATAAATAATGATATATATAAATATAAATATAAAATAATAGTATATACGCACCTTTTGATCGAGGGCCTTTTTGATGGAGAGGCGTCGTTGGATTTTGCCCTCTCCCCGCTCAATTTGTCCCATGATGCGCTCAATGTCCTGGAGTTCGGTGCATCGTTCCCAGAACACAGCATTGTACTCGATGACCTCCTCGGGCGTTTTACCCTCAACATCCTTGGCAATGTTCTCGATGTCGTCGCGTCCATATTTTTCATTAGCCTTGATGAACTGATTGAAGTCACGCTTCGTCCACGCCGTAAATCCCTGCGAGAGCAGCGACTCCTTCTCAAGCATTTCATCATCGCTGAGCGGCTCGGCCTCATCAATTTTACGCTGCTCCTCGCGCTGCACTTTGCTCGCCTCCGATCCGAGCTCCGAATTCTTGGGCACCTTGTAGCCGACGGTCTTCCGGAAATAGTAAATCTCCTGATCCAACAGCTCGAAGAGGCGTGGCGGAAAGAATTGAAAGTCCTGCACAATCGGTTGCTTAGGCGGACGTGGTGCTTTGGGTGCCTTTGGCTCGGAGACACGGAGCGCCTCCCGGAAATAGGCATCAACGGCATAATTCGCTTTACGCTCACGCTTCGGCGGCTCAATCCAATTACCCAGAGCGTTTAGCTTCTGCTTTTCGCGCCAATCCTCGCCCTCGAACTGATACACGGACGAACTGCCCGCTTCACCGTTGGTGTCCATGGTGAAGGTGCGCAATGATGACTCGCCCATGGAATCCAGCTGTGCCTTCTGTTCGGCCGTCTTCGCCTCGCCCCGCTCCAAAATAACATCGATGTCCTCGTCCGTGATGTCCGTCTCCTTAGAGCTGAACACCTGATTAGCTCCAAAGCGTATAATGTTCAACATCTCGTCCTTGTTGAGCTGAGCACGATTGTCCACGAGGCGACCACCCTGTATAACCATTTTATCCAATCGCAACTTCACCTCGGCCCGTTCCACAATCTTTTCTTCAACGGTGCTCTCGGTGATCAGCCGGAAGACACGTACTTGTTTTTTCTGGCCAATGCGATGAGCACGATCCATCGCCTGCAGATCCATCTGTGGATTCCAGTCCGAGTCATAAATGATGACCACATCGGCAGTGGCCAAATTGATACCCAATCCACCTGCACGCGTCGAGAGCATGAACAAGAATTTGGTGCTGTTGTCCATGTTGAACTCTTGGATCTGTCGATTGCGATCTTCGTGCGGCGTCTGTCCGTCCAAGCGGCAATAGTTGTAGTTGCGCCAGTGACAATAATCTTCCAGGATGTCAAGCATGCGTGTCATCTGCGAAAAGATCAGTACACGCGATCCCTGCTCCTGCAGCTTGGGCAACAGTTTGTCCAAAATTGCCATCTTGCCCGAGTTGTACACAAGATGGGAATCTGTCGTATATGGTGGACCCGGTTCCGCTCCATCGAATAAATACGGGTGATTGGTGCATTTGCGCAACTGCATTAGAATATTTTGAAGTCGCATCTTCTCTACTTTGCCCGCACCGTTCACAATGTCAATATCCTTGAGCAGGACTTTGGTGTACCAATCGCGCTGCATCTTCGAGAGGCCCACAAAGATCTTCATTTCCTTCTTGGGCTTTAGACGTTTTTCCACCTCGGCCTTGAGGCGACGCAATAGAAATGGTTTGAGGACCGCATGGAGACGTGTGACAAGCGCATCATCGCCCAGGCAGGTGTTCGTGTTGAACCACTCATCGAAATCCTCTGACGAGTTAAAAACATCCGGTAGCAGAAAGTTGAGCAGCGCCCAGAGCTCATGGAGATTATTCTGGAGTGGAGTGCCTGTGATGAGCAGACGATTGGCTGTCTTAAATTCGCGCAAGATCTCAGATAACTTGGACTTTTCGTTCTTGATACGATGCGCCTCATCGATGACCATGTAGCGCCAGTTGAACTTCTTGAACACGGACTTCTCGCGTATGCACATCTCATACGAGGTGACACACACATCCCATTCGCCCGGCAACAGCACGTCCCGTATGAACGTATTTCGCGTATCCTGATCCCCAATCAGGCAGACGGCGTGCAACGATGGACACCACTTTTTGAACTCATTCACCCAATTCTGCAACGTTGACTTGGGCACGATGACAATATGCGGACCAGCTTGATTTCTGCAAGCGAGTTTCAATTGAGTAAATGATAATAATTGTTAAGACTCCATTCGACTCACTTAAAATGCTTTAGGTAGCCCAGGAGCGAGATGGTCTGCAATGTTTTGCCCAGGCCCATTTCGTCAGCGAGGATGCCGTTGATGCCGTTCTCATAAAGCGAGATCATCCAGTTCAATCCGCGAACCTGATAATCCCGCATCTCACCGCCCTTAATATAAGCGGGCGAGGCGTCGAAACGAAAGAGTTCCTTCGTTGCCGAATCCTCGGCGAGCAGTTCCTCATCCTCCTCCTGCTCCGTTTTGCGGTGTCGATGGCTGCAGCAGAAATAATAATAGTAATTATTGTTATAAGTAGGCATAGTTAAATAATTACTCGGCGACATCTTTGTCCTTATCCTTGTCTTTATTCTTTTTGGGTCGCCCCTTTGGCTTTGTGGGGCTCTTGGCGCTGTTTGTCATGAAATGCGTGAAAATCTCCGTTTGCTTCAGCAGATAATCGAAGCGTCGGCTGCGATCCGATTCGATTTTATTGTCAAACTCGGCCTCTTTTTCGCCCGAACTGCTTGTTGCCGCCTCCGATGTGGTCTCATTCTAACATAGAAACAATAAAAAATACAGAAATGCAACAAATTTTAATTTAAGTTAAGTTTTAGCTCAAACGGCATGCGGCGTCTTTTTTTCGCTCTCTTCTTCTCATTTCTCCTTCGTGTGGCGAAAATTTTTGCAAGCGTTGCTTTGCTGGATTAAATTGTACTTACCGAGTTTTCTTCACTGGCTTCCACTGTGGCTGTCTCTGGTTTTGACATGATTACACTGTTGCAATTTGATTTTCCGCGTTTGTAATTGTTAATTATTGAGTTTACGAAATTATTTTGGTTTACCGAGAGCGTTGTGCGGTTCTGCGTCTGTATGAGTGAGCTGCAGCGGGAAAAGTAGCGTTCGACGGGGTTGCCTTGAATACGATTTATCGATGAGTGTACGTTATACCAAACGAGGGGTGCAAACGTGAACACGAACTTTAACAGCACTTTAACAACAGTTTGGGCGTAAATTTCAAATGACGGCATATCACTTTAATTATTCAATAAAATCAAATACAACAATGTGATTTTTAATTATTATTATAATTATCAACTAGCGAACTTTGCAAAAGGGAACACCAACTTTCAAATTTAAGAAAATAATAAATGACAACTTATTTTAAAAAGCGAGGGCTTTTTGATCATAGTTTTGCCCCTAAATCAATCGTACATTTAAAGCTTAAAGTTGAAAATGTGATATTAAGTCGGAAGACAAGTAAAATTATAGCCTGAAAACCTATATAACCTATAACCTATATTTCTAATACTCGATTCCTGCTACCTCTGGCCAATTAGTTCAGGTTCTGGCTCGTCTTCATAGCTTCCTCTTTGTCACTTTCAATTTACCTCTAAAGATTTTAACTTTTTACTATATTTTTTCAAATTTTACCTACCTTTTAAATCAATTCTATCCCAGAGATCATTTGGTTCGTTTACAGCTGATTGGCGTAACTTCTGCAATTACCTCTTATAACTTGACCACTAGGTGGCGTTGAGTGCTGTACTCTTCCCCCCGAAAGGTGACGTTGAGTACTCTACCCTTCCCCTGAAAGATGGCGCTAACACAACATATCTATCCAATTGTCGACTATTACAACGCCATACGATTTTAGTTGATTCCCAGCATTTGTTTTTTTAACCTACTCATTTATTTCCTACAAAATATGTATGTACAGTATTATATTACATAAAAGACCGCATTCTTACAAAAAAATTACTCTTTTCACGGGAGCGAGGCTGCCATAAAGATCAAAGATGCTTTGATGTCAGAGTGTGAGTGTGTGTGTTGAGCGTTCTCCTTCTCCGTCGCCTACACACACTCGGAATGAAATGCAGCAAATAGTTCAGCATGTGTTTGGAATACGTGTGTGCATGCATATACATGTGTGTGTTATATGTATATGCTGCTTCGTTAGTCGACTCTCGTTCTGCCATCTCGTGCCGCGTCCGCTGCTTCAGTTTCGCCGGTTCAATCTCAGTTACGCACCGAAAATAATTGGACAATTTTGCTTGCATGACTTTTGCAGAACTCGTAGCCAACTTTGGCTGTTCTTTTGAGCGCATCCGATTTGCTGCTGCTGCTGTGATTGGGTGTTGTTGCCAAGGCCACATCAGATGTGCTTTGTTGTTGTTGTGGATTTACCGTTGCTGCTGCTGCTGCCTTAACCTGATGCTGGGGAAACATGCGACACAGAACATAATTGAAGCCACTCGATGCCTTGTTGCCGTTCGATTTGAAGCGTTCTATGCCAAAAGCGCGTATCGCACGCGAGAAGCCAAACACCTGCGAGCTGATAAAAGCACGACGCACGGCCAAAGTGCGACCATCTTTTTGCTCGCTATAAACAACAATTTCGTCCACTTTCTGCAAGCGACAATCAAAAAGTTTTACTTGTCACCCTGTGTGTGTGTGGGGGGGGGGGGTCAAGGTTTAAACTCACCATGATCTTCTTCATGCCCAGGTTACGGGTGAATGTGGTGAATGACTTCTTTACCGGATCCAATACAGAATCCTCAACAATCTTGACCGGCACATTGTTGTAGAAACGTGCACCCCATTTAGGCACCGGATTTGTTTTCGAGAGCAGCCTACGCGTATACAATTTACCATCGCGCACCTCGCGCCTAATTGTGTCCTCGGTAAGCACATGAGAACTGCAGCAGCACATGAAATGTAAGGTTAATCGACAGACCTGTGAAATGCAAGCAGAGGTGTTCGCACCTGGATGGATTGGGATAACGGTTCCAATAGGCAGAGACTACATGCTTCCAGCTGTAGTCAAAAACCGTCTCCGTGCGACAAGTGGACGCATTGAGAACCATGACGAGTCCAACAGTTTGACGACAACTGAGCGAAAGTGAACAGATTTTAGAGGGCGCTGTCACGCAACGAAAGCGAAAATCTCGTCCGTGAACTGTAGAACTAAACGAAGAAGAAATCGATAAGCAGAGAGCATAAAGATATATTGTTGTTGCTGTAACTATAAATAGAGACCGGGAGGCTCAAGTAAAACTACATACCTTCCCCTTCACAATCGTACTCGCGTGAATGGGTCGTTCTGTGTGCAATGCTTTATTTGTAGTTGTGCTGCCTGAGGCCTACTCGTCCAGAGACCGATAATTTTGGGATTTCTCTTGCTTTGGCGTTGTGTAACTGCGTCACACACAAGCACACAGGGTGCTTCCCTCCAGCCCTCTTATAGTGTTGTAGTAGTTACCTATGGAAGCGTTATTTTGACATACCAAATGCAGTTGTTGCTGTGTTGTGGTTGCAACTGCAGTTTTTATCCAATTTGTTTAATATATTGAATTTAAACTGGGCCAATTAAGCAACCGAACAGCAGAACCAGCCGGAAACAGCTGGTTAAAACAGTACTGCATAGTGTATTTTTATATCGATGTTTGTTAACATCAATCGATAGTTGTGCTCAAAGTATCGTTTAGCTTGCACACCCCTCGCTCTTTTGCACACACGCTCGCAAACGGCGCACGGTACAAATTTTATTAGACGCGGACTTAAAAATAATTTAAACGCATTTAAAATGGCTTTCGGTGATGTTAAGACTTCTCAGGGCCTCAAGGAGCTGAACAACTACCTGGCCGACAACAGCTACATCAGCGGGTAAGCATAAGAATGAAAAACTGAAAGTTAGGTTAAACACGGCAAACACGTCGGCAAATAAATATTTTATATAAATTTGACACATATTTTTTAATGCAGCTATACCGCCAGCAAAGCCGATTTGTCCGTGTTCGATGCGCTGGGCAAGGTGCCAGCTGGGGATTATGCACATGTTGCACGCTGGTATCGCAACATTGCCTCCTTCGATGCCGGCGAACGTGCCGCTTGGGGCGGTGCTCCTCTGCCCCAATTGACTGGTGGCAAGCCAACTGTTGCTGCCCCCGCTGCCGATGATGATGATGATGTGGATCTGTTTGGCTCCGATGACGAGGATGATGCCGAGGCTGAGCGCATCAAGGCGGAACGCGTTGCTGCCTACGCAGCGAAGAAGTCAAAGAAACCAGTCCTCATTGCCAAGTCATCGGTGCTGCTGGATGTGAAGCCATGGGACGACGAGACCGATATGAAGGAGATGGAGCAACATGTGCGTACCATCGAAATGGATGGTCTGCTGTGGGGCGCATCCAAATTGATGCCAGTTGGCTATGGCATTAACAAGCTGCAGATTATGTGCGTCATCGAGGACGACAAGGTGTCCATTGATTTGCTCCAGGAGAAAATCGAGGAGTTCGAGGACTTTGTTCAGTCCGTCGACATTGCGGCCTTCAACAAGATCTAAATAACGATCCATTCACGATTGGTTTTTAGTTTCTCTTTTCTTACTCTACACACAAAATAAAACACGAGGATAGCTACAGAAAATTTGAGGTTTTGTTACTTTTTCCGTGTCGGGGTGTTTCCTCTTCTAGTCATTGTTATTATATAGTAATTTACATCTCAAACACTATAAGAGTTAGAAAAGAACGAAGAATTTATGACAGTAAAACACAAATCTTGGTTTTATGTCGATTCGTTTGTCAATTCACATCTGAATACAGGGTGTTTTCTCTTCGTCACCCGGCTTGGCATTGTGCTTTCGCCGCCATAGCCTTACTCGTCAAGTTCGTGCTCAAAGTTATTCGTTTGAGAGCGAGCGCCAAAAGCTTTTCTGTAGTGCACAAAAGACAGCAGCATGTTCGAGTCGCAGCTTAGTTCAACTCGTAGCTCAAAAGCGACCGGTTCAAGCAGTGCGTGCTTTAAGCAACATTCAGCGTCTTTTTTCGGGCTTTTTTTGCATAATTAATTGGAGTCGATTTTCGGTGAAAAGAACAGGCTGCTATTATTATTATTATGTCTGTAAACAAATTGTGTTGCACTTTGGCAATTGGTGCCATATTGTGTTTGGGATTGTCGGCACTTATCCAAGCACAGGGTGAGTCAAATATAATCAAAATATTCTGAATTGGGATTCCATGACGGACAGACATGTTTGTCAATAGCCATATGGAAATACCTAATATACTTTGACACCGGATTCGTGTATTTCATTAACACTAATTAGCATTCATAAAAATTCAGATTCCGATTCTTTGTTATTTTCGCTTAATGCGTTTTATATAAAAAAAAACTAAATCATAAATATGTTTAGTTAATTTTTAGTTGTGTGTTATTGAGCTGAGCTAACTGATCATCACTAGGGGCATTGACAGCATTCCAATTACATGGCAATGTGGCCAAATACTTCCGATATTATTAGACTTGTTACATAAAGAGGAACTAAATTTATTGACTGCGCTTAAATGCATGTTTAATAGTTGAGTAACTAGTTGCTCAACTATAATCATAAAAGCTATAAACATATTTCACAGTTATAATGACCGAAGATACAGCCATAAAAATTGTATTAAAACAAGCTATTAAGAAAACTGATAGATTAAGTTGGTTGAATTACATATCCACAATCAATCATAAATAAATATTTATTGGATCTCCTTCATGGATCTTCAGAATCCTTTTGCAATAACATTATAAGCTCAGGTACTCTACTCTTTGAAGAATAGCATTCATTGTTATTGCTGAATCCGGGGAAAAACATTTGTTTCCGTGATATGACACTTTGTCTAAGCGTTGTTTAGTACTTGTAATTTCCCTCTTACGTGTATGTGAGATAATCTCTGCGATTTCCAGTTAATACACATATAGGTATAATTTTTGTACAATTATAAAAAGTGTTCGTTTACTCATCGCACGGAATTAGAACTGAAATAAAATTAAATAAATAAAAAGAGCCCATTTAATAATCAAATGGAAACAAAAATAAATTTACTCTTAGCTTATTTATATTTTCACCTAATTTGGCACCATTTTATGTTGGTTCGTTGAACCCCAAAATGGTAAATCCAAGAAGCAAAGTTAGCTTCATTTTTTAGCTCGAGTTGCCAAATCACACAATCCAAAAAAAAAAAAAACAATAACAATAAACAACTATGGGTAGTTTCCAGCATACAAAATAAGTGGAGAAAAAATATGCTCAAATTCAATTTATAAATATAAAGAAGGAAAAAAGGCACTTAACGAAAAAACATCTACAGTACATTTCGAAGAGCTGTAACCTTGTACAGCCCACAAATATGTCAGAAGCAGTGAAATATTAAAAAGAATATCGCATTTGCTTGGATCGTGCGTCGTTGACAAGCCAAATTGACTCATGCCCGCCAACTAGTTCGAAGTTTTTACTAAAAAAAAAATAAAGAAAAATGCGAAAAAAAATCCAAAAATATATACAATAAAATCTTTAGAGCGGATGCCTCAATGCCTGCCGTTGAAAGTTGCAAAACTAGTTCGACAATATCTGAGAGCAACTGAATAATAATAATGATACAACGGAACCGTTCGGTTCATGGGCGTACACAATTTTATTATGATTCGCCTGACGTATATCATATTCCAAAAATGTAGATCTATAAATATATATACACGCACACTGTAACGATTAAGTATTTATTTTATTAAGGCTCAGGCTTAGCCTGATCTGTTGTTAAACGCTTGTTTACAATCAAATCTTAGTGAGAGATGAAATAAATACAACGATGACATATGCGTGCAAAAATGTGACAGATATTTCCAGTTTCTCAACTGGGGTTTGTCCCAAGTTTTTCAAATTGTTGCTCGCAGTACACAGAACAAAATTAGTATTTTTATAGGTCATTCGTATAGAAGGCGCTGATAAGGCGCTCAAATAATCATAGATTGTACTAAAGTAATCAACATAAACTTTGCACTCCCAATAATTATAGATAAGCCAGTTACTGATGTTTGTCTGGGTTGCATCTGTGAGGCTATTAGCGGTTGCAATCAGACCCAGTTTTGTGGCGGTGGAGTCTGCGGCCTATTCAGGATCACCTGGCCCTATTGGGCTGATGGCGGCAAGCTGACGCTCAACAATGAGAGTCCCCAATCCGAGCAGGGTTAGTTTTCTTCTCAACTTCTTACTTTGATATCTTCCTCACTCTCTCTATTATTCCCCCAGCCTTTACGAACTGTGTAAATGATCCTTATTGCGCTGCCAACACCATACAGAATTACATGTCTAAGTTTGCACAGGATTGCAATGGAGATGGCGGCATCGATTGCTACGATTATGCGGCCATCCATAAACTGGGTGGATACGGCTGCAAGGGTGAGCTGAGCTACCAATATCAGAGTGCTCTCGATAAATGCCTGGTCACGTTTTCGCCCCTCGATGTGCGCATGTCGAACTAATCCCTCCAACAGCTAATTTACTAATCTACGAGTATATATATATATATAAATATTTTAATTATTTATGTTTCGAATTGGAATGTGAACTGTGCAAAAACGTAACGAAAATTACACATTAAAGAAGTGTTTTTATTTTAATCAATGAAAATTAAATCGTTGATATAAGGGAAATAATTACAGATTAAAGTTTGTGAATGAGATCTATGCATAGAAATCAGTTTTATAATCCGCTTTCAATATAAGCAAGCTTTTGCGCTTTCAAATATAAAAATTCTTAAATCTTTGGGTTTGAGTCTTGACTTAAAGCTTTGCGTACCTAATCTTCGATATGATTGTCGCAAGCTTTGAAATAGCTTTTATTTCAAGCCTTTGCTCAAGTTCCCCGACTATAAAATACACTGGCAGTACAAAGCACAAAACCTTTGCGAAGTCTATATAATGTTGGATATGCCAAAAAACTATAGCAATTTTATTTACTTTTACAGTAAAATATTATTTTTAATACCAAACTGATGTCGGCTTTAAGCAGTCTATACAGGATAGGTTTATGTGCAAAATATATAACTATTTTATTTATTTTGATCAGTTTAGTTTTATTTAATACTTAACTAACATGGGCCGCCCTCTGAACTCCGTATTCGATCTGATTTCTGTGAACGACAAAATATTTCCACAAATTTGATTTGTTTCATATGTAACCCAAAGTCTTGGCATAATTCCATCGGTTTTTCCCTGCTCCCGGTTGATGTTAATAAAAATGTAGTATTTTTAAATACTTGAAATATAAGAGAGCTGCACTCCAATCCCTATATTTTCTTAGAAGTGCACATCAGATACAACTAAGACACTCAATGCCCCCCTAAAAACCGGTATTATTGACTTTAGTAAGCAGTGATTTGCCGTTGAAGTTCAGTGCATTTACGTCTCAGTTGCGGAAGTGTTAGAACGTGCTTCAAAAATCTTTCCGTCTCTCAATATAGTAGTAGAAATATCTGTTTATATATTTATGTAATATATTGAAAAATGCAAATCTTACAGATTTTATGCTTGTTATTTGCAAACCTGTTATCGCCTAGTTTGGTGCGTGGACAAGGTATAAGTTTTCGAAGCGGATATATAAACGCAGATATATGTATATACGTATATTCAACTGATTGATTACAGGTCATCTGCTGGATAAGCCAGTTACCGAACTCTGCCTCACCTGCCTGTGTGAGGCAATGTCTGGCTGCAATGCAACTGCAATTTGCACCAGCAAGGAGAAGGGCATCTGTGGCATCTTTAGGATTACGTGGGCATATTGGATTGACGCTGGCAAATTGACGGTGGGTGGCGAACAACCCGATTCGGAGGATGCCTTCATCAATTGCGCAAATGATCCGCACTGTGCGGCAGACAGCGTCCAGAACTACATGAAGAAATTCAATCAGGACTGCAATGGGGATGGTGAGATGGATTGCCATGATTATGCCAGAATACATAGGCTGGGCGCCTACGGTTGCACCGGAGAGATGCCCTACAAATATCTGACTACCTTCGACGACTGCATCGAGAAATATGAAGATGAAGGATTTGGCGATGAGTGACGAAAAGTTTTTTTATGAAGTGTATAAAAGGATGCAGGTTTTTTTTTGGGGTTTTTGTTAAAGTTATCAATTAAAAATGTTGCCGGTAAGAATATATTTGTAGCTTTTGAAAATACATATCGAGTAAGAAGTGATTCGAAGATTTAAATGGTACAAATGTTAATAAATAGCTCAAAAGCTCATTTGTAATATAAATGTAAATGATGTTTTTCTATAGCTAAAATCGATTCTTAAGTATTTTCTTATTTAAATAAAATTAATATTCGATGAGTGTATTTACCAAAATGCGATTCCACAAACTTTCCCCGGTTCAATTAACAATTACGCAATCATTTTATTTTATTTTCCTGAACTATACTATACTATATAGTTGATACTATAGCCCCGACAAATAGCCATATCAATATATCAGGTTTATTGTGGCTGCCAAGCACAAATAAAACTGAACAACTCAGCGACAAACAATATCAGTTGCTCGCCAGCCGTGGAGCGTATCGGGAATCGGAAAACGTGAATAGAAAATGATGTTGTTAAGAAATGTTAGTTTGTTATTGTTGTTTTCGCTACTGTGTATTGTGGGCGTAGCACGGATTAGGGCGCAGACAGAAACGGAGACGGATCGAAAGCGACCAATTACGGAGACGTGTTTGGTTTGCATGTGTGAGGCACTGAGTGGTTGCAATGCGACGAATATCTGTGTGAATGGGGCATGTGGCATTTTTCGCCTAACCTGGGATCAGTGGGTGGACGCGGGACGTCTAACAGTGGCTGGGGATTCCCCCCTATCAGATGACTGTGAGTATATCAAATATTTAAATATTCTATTCAAAATCATCAAGAAATTATATGAATATTTATCCCAGCATTCACAAACTGTGCCAGTGATCCACATTGTGCGGCGGATACGCTACAAAACTATATGTACAAATACGGGCAGGATTGTAATGAAGATGAGCAGGAGGATTGCTACGACTACGCAGCCGTACACTACATGGGTCCGTTCAATTGCAAGGCCGACATGCCCTACAACTACGAGAGTGTGTTCAAAAAGTGTATGAAACGAGCCCAGCGACAAAAACAACAACAACATCAAAACTAAGGGAATTCATCAGCGTGTAACTATTTATTCTAGAAAGTGTGCGGTCGGTTATATAAGTGGGATTTTCCAGCTAATAAAATATACAATTGCTACCAGTTTTTAATTTGATCATCTTTTAATGTAACCTATGCAAGCAAAGTGCCTCAGTCGTGCTCAAAGCGTGTAGGAGTGAACACAGCTCCATAGCTCGGCTAATAATCGGGACGGAGACTAAAGCTGAGATGCCCATAAAAGTTGCAATATATAAGAAAAAGAACCAATAAAAAAATAATTAAAATGTCTACCATTCGCCGTTATTTGCCGTGCTTCGTGTTTGTTCTGTGGATTTTGATTGGCCTGTGGCACATTGGAACAGCTGATGATGGTAAGCAATTACCACAGAGCGAGCCTATCTCTTAAGGTATTTGTAAAAAAGGATTACAGATTCAGTAGAGCTTCTGCAGAAACAGTCGTAGGGTTTTTGAAATTTTTTTGGCATTAAAGGCAATGAAAAGTTGGAACATGTTCTGTACACTTTATGTATCGACGCTGGATTTGTACCAAAGTACAATTCGGTTTGGGATTGTAGTTATGCGTGTAAATGAATGAGATATCCCCACATCAAAACATTGCATCCGTTAATCGGAAAAATTTGAATCAATTTCGAATAACTGTTCAATTATTATGCATTAAGATATGAAACCTGGCTTATAGAAAATTATATTCGAAATCGGATAATAGTTTCGATTTGGTATAAATGCAGTAACTTTTTCAAAAATTTTTCTTCGCCTTTCGCACCACTGTGCAGTGCAGTGTGAGACAATTATCTATATTTAGTATATGCGGGGCAATTGTTCCATTATTAAGCGAAAGCAAACTGGCTACGCTGTAATACCAACTAACTTAGTATCGAATCGTATAAATTAAACGTGAGTCAAAATAATTTATATGCTAAGCAACTTGTACTAAGCATTTCCTCTCCACTTAACCAACTCTCTCTCTTTCTCTCTCTCTCTCTCTCTATTTCTCTCTCTCTATCTCTCTCTCTATCTCTCTCCCTCACTCTCTCTCTCGTGGAGGTTCGCTTGTTGACAAACCCGTTACGGAAAACTGCCTGGAATGTTTATGCGAGGCGAAGAGCAACTGCAATGCGACAAAGATATGTGTAAATGGCGCCTGCGGCCTTTTTAGGATCACATGGGGCTACTGGGTGGAAGGAGGATCGCCTACGTTGCCCGGTGACACCTCATTGTCGGAAGAAGGTGAGAAACAACATCAACCACAACAACAACCACAAAATCAGAATCAAAAACTTTTTGAATCAAGTTGCACAAGAAAACCACAAAAAAATCTGAAAGTAAAGCACCTTTAAATCAAGCTGTGAAATTTTAATATTTAAATGCAGACCACAAAGAATGAAAAACAATCAAAAATCATAATTAGAAACTTTGATTCTTTACTTAATTTAGCGTTTCCGAATTGTGTGAATGATCCGATTTGCGCCGCCGAAACGATACAGAAATATATGTATAAATACGGACAGGATTGCAATGGGGATGGGCGCATAGATTGCTTGGACTTTGGGGCCATACACAAGATGGGAAATCTGAGGTGTCAGGACGAGTTGCCCCACACTTTTGGCCAGATCTTCAACAAGTGCCTGAAAAAAAAGGAGCGTGAATCAAAGAAGACAGCTATAACTAAATAACTTGTCTTTATTTGTTGGGATTTTTTGGTTTTTGGGTTTTTTGTTTTTTTGGGTTTTTGGTTTTTTTTTTGTTTTTCGAAAACAATTAAGTTGTAATACACATTGCTTTAGGTTTGCCATTTGAACAGTTTTCAATCTATATAGAACTATAGTTATAGTATAATATATAATACAGAGTATATTTATATATATGCATGTATATATATATAATATTAGTAAGTTTTTATTAGTATATAGTTTGTTATATGAAAACTACTTTAGAATTCTTTTTCAACTTTGTCAACGTTCACTAATTAATTTCTCTTTTCCTTCTTCATGTTATTATTGATTTTAGAGAGGTTCTTAAACTTTAACTGTTTGTTTTTTTTTGTTTATTTGTTCTGCTTTAGCTCTGCTTCCGCATTTGGTTTGTTTCTTTACGGTTCTTGGTAATAAAATCTATTAGGCATTGAATTTAACTTTGAATCAAATGAATATCTTGTTTTCTTGTGTTTTGGTTTTTTTTTTTTTGTATAACTTGAACCTTAAGTTTAGAATCTCTTGAAATTGTTAGTATTCATTAGAAAACAATTGTTTCGAACAACCTTTCAACTTATGAGACAGATGAGTTTGTTAGGCTTGATATAATAAAAGAAATCGAGAAACAAAAGCAGATTGAATAAAAATATAAAGAAAACGAGAATTGATTCACATCAACTTTTTTCTATGCTCTGTTCCGAAGCCAGAGTCACATAAGTCGCTCAAAACAATAGACAAGAAACTACAAATTAGTATCAAAAATTAATTGATAAATAACAAAAAATTTGTTCTTTAAAATTGTTGCGCTAAAAAACAATTTTTTGTGTTTATGGTGTTTTTTTTTTTGGTTTACTGGTGTTTGGTAAAAAATGAAGATATTTGTAATAAATACGACTAAATTAATTAAATATCCTATAAATACAATCAAGCTCGTTTTATGTGGGATGTATGTTTGATGTGTGTGTGTATCAAGTCTATATTATGCCTGATATAATACAGATGCCAGTTATCGCTTGCATAATTTTCAATATTAACTCTGCGGGTTAATTAAGTTTATTTCTTGTTGTTGCCATCGTTGGCCAATAATAGTTCCTTGGCCTCCCTTTTGCCCCGCTTCTTCTCCTCCTTGGCATGCAGCTTGGCCAATCGCTCCTCCTCCTTGGCCATTCTTTTCTCCTCCTTTTGCCATGAAATTAAATAAAATCAAATGCATTAAATCTTTTATAATAACCTCCTCTTGTGAATCTATATGGTGTATGCACTGTTAGATAATATTTGTATTTCTTGTAAACTGTTTGAGTTTACGGAGTATTTGCTAGTCTACCAGTTAGTCTGACGACCGTCTTGCTTGTTTAACATGCAATAAATGGAAAGCAAAAAAAGTGCATCATATGCTAAAAAAAAGAACATTATGAGCTACTTTTTTTGTTGTCAACAACAGACCCATTCCCCCGTCCTCTCTAGCAGGGTTGTACAATTTGTGCCTGGCAGCCACAAAAGACGCGCGTTTAATGAAAAACTTTTGCAGCAAACGAGGCCAATTACAAACAATGTGGCGCCCCCTAGCGGCAAAACAATAAACTCGCATACAAAACAAGCACAGTGAAAGAGAGAGAAAAGTGGAGGGAAATTCACCTTTCTTGCTTCCTTTTCGGCCTTCATCTTGAGTTTCTCCTCCTTCTTCTTGCGCTCCATGGATTCGTTCTTCTTGTTGTCGGCTTTCTCCTCTGCCAAAAAAAAAACAATTGTCCAAGCGGAATAATTAATTTCTGGCGCCATCTATCGTGCGATCAGAACTTACTGTGGTTGCTGCTGCTGCTGTTGCTGTTATTGTTGCCATTGTTGTTCTTGTTGTTGTTGTTGATGTTGTTGTTGGAGAATAAGGGAAAAGTGCGACTGGAAGCGCTTGAAGAGTATGGCCTACAGTTGCCCACACCCCCACCGCCTGCAGCCGACGAGGATGGGGATGTGGAGGATGAGGAGGAGTTGCCCGCAGTCGTTGTGACCTTGGAGGCGGTGCCACGTCCACTTTGCCCCACCTTGCCGGCGGACAGCCCAGCTGCGGCGGCACCATTTGACGTCTTCTTATCCTTGGGCATCACATAGGCATTCTTGGGCAGCGAGTTCTTCGAGGTCACCGGACAAATTTTTGAACCGCCCGCCTTAAGGGGCGGGGGTGCCAGCGCCGCTGCAGCCGTGCAGCTCAACTGTATATTCATGGGACTGGGACGACGTGGCGCTTGCGGCGACATCGATTCACGCAGCAGCGGCGCCAGCTCATGGATGCTTGACTTCGTGTATGAGGCATAGCTGTGGGAGAAAAAGAGGGCGAGAAGGATAGTGAAACACAGCGTGAGAACGAGTAACGATTACGTAATCGCCCTAAATATGTTTTTCCTAATGTTTAGAAACTTAATATAAATAATATATTTTTTTATTTTGAAATTATGGATTGACAGGAATGAATGAAAATACGCACCGAAAACGTGGATTGCTGACATGCACCGGTGAGGGATGTGGCACTTTGGCTGGACTGCGAAACTCCTTGATGGGTGGCAGTCGATTCTGGAGATCCAGCATGCGGCTCTTAACATGCCGCCGACCCGTATATGTGTGCGTCGGAGTGGGTGTCATGGTACCACTACCATAACCGTTGCCACTGCCACTGCTGCTGCTGGATGAGGAGGCTGAATTGCTGAGCGTGTGCAGCGGTTTGCGGGGCACAGCGCCCGAGCAGCCGCTGGGACAGCCGCCATGATGGGAATGATGAATGCCCGAGTCACGTGGCGACAGCGAACCAACGCTAGCCGACGAACAAGAGGAGGAGCCCGATGGCGAGATCAACTGATGCTGCTGTGGATGATGCTGGTGATGTTGATGATGTTGATGGTGATGATGATTGTGATGAGCGTTGGGTGAGGGCGGCGCCAAATGATGATGATTGGCTGCTGGCGAGCAAGGACCGCTGCTCGATATGGAAGACGTCTTGGAATAGTGCGAGTAGCCCGATAGCGTTGAGCCCACCGACCCCGTCGACGAGCTCATCGAATAGAGGCTATCCGATTGCGAAACGCCGCGTCCATGGGCGCCACGGGACGACGCCGCACGGCGCAACGTCGCCTGATGAAAATCATGATGCTGCTCACTGTGCGCATCATTCATCGAATAGGAGCTGGCGGAAGCGATGACGCCGCCAGCGTGTACCCCAGCGCTCGACCAGCTTTTGGCACCCATCGAATAGCTGCTTGCCGACTCCTGGATGCGCCAGCTGCCTGACGACGATGTCAACCGATTCACACGCGCCCGACAGATCACACAGCGCAGTGGCAACAGGCGCTGGGCCACCGCACTCTGGATGGTCTTTACGAAGCAGCGTCGACAGACGACACGATGGCCACATGGAGAGGTTTGCATCGTTGCCCGTGCATTGATGCAGATCACGCACTCATCCTCCTGTGAGGTGGGCGGATCCGGTTCACTCTCCTCCTCCAGTTTGCTCAGCAGTTTGTCCTGTGGATCAAAAGAGCAGTTCATTTTATTAGCATAGTTGAAGGAGCAGAAATCTCAAGTTCTCACATAAATATTTTCGTTTGCAGCCAAAAAGTATGCAACATCATATTAAAGCTGAACAAAAATCAGTTTTCATTCTATTAGCAGGTTAAAGTTGAACCAATATCAATTCCCATTCTATTATCAGTATTCCCATTACCTCGACAAAACTAAGCCGATTTCCAATACCAATGTCATTTTGTTCTTAATTTATGCTCTAATTTAATTATGCTTTTAAAATAACATTTTCTTATCTAATTTAAATTTTCTTCCTTTTCTTATAGTTGTAGCTGTCTAAGTAACTTTTCTTGTAATTGAAACATTGCATATTTATTTCAAAAATAGTTTTACAATATCTATTAGCTGTTGGTCAAAAGTAAACAGTAAAAGTGTGTCGCTATCGAAATAAAACTTTTGTCCATATTCAAATTATGCAATTGTGTTTCATTTATTTGGGGTCATTAATCAACTGTAAATTATGTCAGCGCCTGCTGCTGAGCAAGGTCGCTGCCGGAAGCATTTTTGATACGCCCATAAAAGAAATCAAAGTTTGGGCAATCAAATTGAAATAGTTATTGAATCTGCATATTGACAAACTATATTGAAATGAGATATGTAAATTTATGAAATTATCTCGATTTATTGTGTTTACGCAGTAAACAGTTAATAGACTTCGGTATTTGGGCATATATTTGTAAAAACATATTTATTTTTTGGGTCGGATTTCGACCTCAGACTGTTGAATGTTATACATTTATAAATAGTTTATTGTATAATTCTTAAACTGGAAATAATTGTTAAAATTCGCATTGACAACTTGATTTTTTTTCATTGTAGCTTTTTAATTGCATTTGTTGTTGGCTATCATTAATTTCGTGAGTCAGCAAGTTGTATTTGAGGTATTTTTATACGCCTGTGGAGGAGTGAGGAAATGCGTTGGGCATCAATTTCATTCCTGTAGGTTTACTTAGACTCTAATACGATTGGATTGGAAATAACACATCATCAAAGAAATTTGATTAAATGGAAAACCATTTAAAATCTAATTACTAAGCTATTAGGAACGTTGTATTTTTTGACAATCCTTTACTAAAAGCTTTTTACAAATATCGAATTATTTTTGGTTGCACGATTTCCTGAGGCACTATATGGACTAATAAAATAGGAGGTTTTTATTTACGTATTATTATGGTTCTCAAGAGCATTAACTCTTCGGATATGCAAAGAATACTAAAATAGATATAAGCCCTCATAATTTATTTCTCGCGCGAATTGATTGTTGCCAGTTAACGTTTTTGTTATGACATATTTAAAGGCTTTAGCATAGCTATTGGCTATTTTTAGCGCTCTTATTGATTGAGCTTACTGTAAATGTAAATAATCAATTGCAATTATTGTCGTGCAATAAACTCCTTTTAAAAGAGTTCTGAGAACTCAAGGCCAGAGGAAGTCGTAAACGTATTTATGATAAAATAAAGGTTGCTGGACGGCTTCGGCCTGGCCAATGGACTAAAACACTGGAAAACAAGTAGAATTTGCCTTGCACTTGGCGGCGTTCATGGCCAAAAGACAAGCACGCACAAACATGCACACAAATGGTGAAGGCTGACTGAATTGCAATTACCAATTAGCCATTGAATTACGACAGCTAATATGAATCGGCGTGAAGCCTCAACGTATTGCCATTTAGAAGTTGTTTTCTCTGTCATAAGATGTGCTTGAAGCAATATATTTCTAGATTTTGTGCACCATCAGTATCTGACCCTGACTACCAGTCTTTATAGTCAGATTATACTCTATGCATAAATCAAAGTCAACAGTCACCCGCAACTTGGCCAAAATGAATGCGTTTGATTAATGCTCTTAATATGCAAAAGTCGGCGCCTCGCTAATTGACCCGCAACAAAAGCTGAGAAGATGTTCAAGAAGACAACAGAAGAAGAGGCAGATGCGTTGAGGTTGGTCAGAACTGGTCAACGAAATGCGATAAGCATCATCATCATCATCAGCATCATCATGGTTGTCAGCGGCGCAGACAGCTGAGAGAGCATCTCATATTGGCATAGTGGCATCCAAAAGTCAGCATTCGGTCAAGGTGAGCCGGCTGGTTATAGTATTATACACTGCACAAAAACTTATTAGGAATGCATCATAATCAAGCATAAAATCAATTAGCATCAATTTGAGCAGATCTTTCTTTTTTTTTTGTACGTTTTTTGTAGATATGAAAAGGTCTGAATAATTTAAATATCATTTCCTACTTTTCTTTGAGATAAAAATGGATTCGAAAATATCTATAAAAATCTACACTTTCTCACAGTCTATTAAGAGAATCACTCTTTATAAGCAATCGCCGAGCATCAATGACAACCAAATTAATTAAAACCTATTCAATTTAGTGGCTGATCTATTACAATTTGGCTACTGCCTCAATTTTGAAATAGTTTGAATATTTTTTTGTAGCTGATCTATGGCAATAATCGCCTCAATTCTTAAGCATTTCGCAGTTTTGTTTTGCTTTTTTTTTTGGCGGCCCACCCACAAAGATGCTCAACCGACTCAACAAAAAGTTAATTTCGTATGCTGGGCGGGCTTTGCGAGGGGCGTGCGACACATCAAGAAACTTAAAACAAAAAACAAAAACAATTTGGCGACTTTTCCACTGAAGCGCGTGGGAGTGTGTCTGTGTGTGTAAGCGTGTGTTGATTGACATGCGCAATTAGCTAATCTAAATATTTGGCACACAAACTGAGGCGGAACATGTTGAAAATGGGCGACGATCAAGTTCGTTGCCTCAGTCATTTGTTTTGGCGCAGAGCCATGCAAATTGATTGAACCGACAGACAGATAGAGAGATAGATAGACAGAGAGACAGACAGTCAGAGAGACAGACAGCTGACACCCCAATAAGCATACCCGACATCAACTTCTAGACAACAAAAAGGTTCCCAGTCATCGTTGTTATCGTCATCGTCATCGTCATCGTCGTTGTCGTTCTGCGTCTCAAGCAGCGTTCAGTTCGTTTACGGATCTCGGCCAGAACAGAGCGTTGTTAGCGGCTAACAAAAAAAATTAAAGTTCGTATTCGTATTTTTGTTGTGTGTGTGTTTTATAGACGCTCCCAAAATACGCCGTGCAATAAATGCGGAAGCAGTGTCCATCCAAAAACAAATAGTTCTCAAAGTGTGAAATTTGACGACAAGCCGTGTTAAATAAATATATATATATATATATTTATATTCGGAAAATATATATCTATATGCTGATGAGCATGTCCCAAGTTCATTGAACGGCTCAATATCAACGATATTAAGTATATAGCTTGCTAGCCTTTTTTGCAATGGTTTTGCCAGCTACGTCCACATTATGCAATGTTTTTACATTTATATTAGGTGAGTTTTGTGTTCTCAACGGTTTAACACCCCCAAATAATATAAGAAATTCTCAGATCTTTTGTGAAAATGTTGACTAAAGCTTTTAGTAAGATGTGTGAAATATGTTGTTCAAAAGTTCAAGGTGGTGTGCATTGTAAATACTAAAAAGATGTATGTACCGGTCAACAAATAATATGTGTGTAGATAAGATTGGAAGTGCCAATTGTTGACATTTGATACATGGTTACTTTTGGCCCAGCACTGACCAGCTAGCAGTTAGCAGTTAGCTTGTTTGAGGGCTTACTCAGCTGTGAAAGAAGGCCGACTGCCTTTTTTTTTTTTGCATTTTGCCTCAGCGACCATTCGATGAAACACAATGGAACATCTGATCCGTGCTCACTTGTAAATAAAGTCAAGGTCTTTAGTCGATAAATGGTAGGGACTAGACTTATATGTGTAATCTGGGCGGACTTATGTACGTATACATATACATACATATACATATATATTGGAAATGTGCAAATACTGGTTGCAGCTGACAGCATTTTTACTACAAAATTTTTTTTGATGGAGATTACAAACTTTTGAATATAAATTGTGTACTATGGGCTGATTAAGTCTCTATTTATTTCATCGATAGTAATCGATCTATGTTTAAAGATATAGCTTTCCGATTCTTATTTTTCTAAGATATCTCGATCATATTCGACTTATTTCCTTTTGTTGTGGGCAATACAGAATCGGACGACCATATCTTACACCTCCTATAGCAAAAATCTGTCTAAACGATGAGAATTTTCATAAATAAGTCATTGTCGTTCAGGTGAATGTTCAAAGCATGCGTAATAAATTTAGTACGAATAAGTACCTTCCATATTGTGAATTCCCTTTTGACTATTATTCAAAAAAGCCATTTATTTAAATTTGCTGAGCTTTAATTAATATATTTAATTTAGCCCATAAAAGTTAATTGCACTCCGGAAAATGCAATATATTTGACAAAATGATTCAACACATAAATCATAGGACCATTTTAACATGTTGAAACAGAAAATATGACCAAAATTCTTTTATGAAAAGAAACCCCCCAATTAGTTTGAGTTTTATGACAGCGGGGCATCCCTTGGTTTCATTACACAGACAACGAAATTTTAATGGCCAGCTCAGAGTTTGTGACTAGAGTGACAGCCAGCTTAGAATATTGTTATATCATATCTAGAACTTAACCCATAAGTTCACATTGTGATAATTCAATTGACAGCCAACAATGACAAATTAAGCATGAGGTTGATAATAAGCTGAGAGTTAAAAAAAGAAACATTTAAATTAAAAACAGCATTAAAAAAGACATCAAATAAAATGCACGGCGTGACGCTGCTATAATAGTCGCGAAACGTGGAAGCAAGGCAGACACAAACAAAAACAAAAACACAAAAACAAAAAGCAAAGCGAGTTGCCAACAACTCAAAACTCTTCCGCTCTGCAGCAAAAAAAGGTATACTGGAAATAGATTTACATAATTATCAGATATCTAAACTACATACATAAAATTGGGCATAAAGTGTTGAACGAGATTAGAGTAGAGAAGAGAATGCCATAATATGCTGCTCGCTTCAAATGACCTTGTCTAAGGTCACGATTATTAGCTACATACTTCTGCATTTTATCGAAATGGAATCAATTCAGAAGCAACGCTAAATTCCTATAGCAAAACAAAAGATAAATAAAAAACAATCCGATTAAACGCTTGCTGCTACGATACGAGGCATTGACATTGCATTGCTGACCCAGTGGCACGCCCCCACAACAACAGCGTCACCGCCCCCCCTTCCTATTCGATACAGGGTTTGTCATAAATTGAAACTCGATAAAAACTTGTTTGTGTGACAGCTTCGTTGGATACACTGAATAATTGAAGGCATTGGTAATGTAAACAAAAAGAAAAACTAATTCTTATGTTCAAATTGAAGATTTTCCCACAGCTTGCAGTTTTTAGATGAGATCTCGCTATTCAATAGCTCAATATTGCCCACACTCCCTTTGGAATAACATAAATTGACTTTGAGCTCAAACAGTATTCCTCTTCACTTCAGTTTAAAGTTCTTCACATTTTCAACTTAATAAAAGTGGTGAAATTAAGACAAAGAGTATTCATTAGTCGTCAAGTTTCGAAGGCTGTGTTTATGTGCTTGTGTCAACATCTATACACATGTAATCGTTATGAACAGATAACATTCGTGTCTCTGCATAGACGTAATACGCGGCATATGCGTCACGTGATGCTGTTTGTTGTTTTTTATACCCTGTATCCATTAATAATGCCTGAAAGGGTATATTTAATTGTGTCAAAGTATGTGATAAATAGAAAGAGGCATCTCAGATCCCAAAAAGTATATACATATATTACTGATCAGCATCAACAGTCGAGCGCTCGTCAGAGACTTCAAATTGGGAATATAAGAATATAGTCAGATCAAGTTTATTTCATTTTATCGATAATTTATTAATACTAACAAAGATATAGCCTCACAATTATTACATAATAGACTCCAACATATTAATTATTAACTGTAAAAATTGCATTAAGATCATTGTCAGCAAAGTACTTAACAGCTGGTAGTAGGGTATCTGCTAGTCGCACTGCCTTGACTATAGCATTTTAGCAAGTTTAATTGTGGTTGTTGCTATTGTTGTTTGTGCTGTCAAAGTTGTTGTAGTTGTTGTTGTTGGTTGGTTGGTTTGTTTTTATGGGTAGCTCATCACAATCGTCACAGTCAGATTCAAGTTCACGGCTAACTTGAGCTGTGCCACGCTTCGCTGGCTGCCTGCTTTTTAGCCAAGTTATATGCCTCATTGTGGTTGCTATTGTTGTTGTCGTTGTTGTTGTTGTTATTAGTTGCCTAATAAATCAATTAGCTATCAGGCACCATTTTTCACATGCCAAATTAGGAATTTGTAATTGAAAATCTTTGGCTTAACGATAATTATGCTCTCTCTTTCTCTGTCTCTCTCTCTTTTTCTCTGTCTCTCTCTTTCTCTGTATCTGTCTCTATTTTATTTGCAGCTGGCTCTCCAATCTTCTACAGTGCCGCACCGCGGGGCAGCTGCAGCAGCTGCTGTGAGATACGCGAAAGTGAGGACATTAAGTTTTTGCTATACACGAGGTAAGTTAATTCGTCCTTGCTCCTTGACTCGTGCATATTGAAAGGTCATTGCTTGGCATTTCTCAGGAAAAACCGCAACGCGGCCCAGCTGCTGCATTTGAGTGACGATGCTCGACTGGCGCGAAGCAATTTCAATTTCAATTACCCGCTGGCCATCTATCTACACGGCTTCTCCGAGTCGGCCACCGGCGACCAGCAGAGCAGCCAGCAAATGAAGGATGGTAAACGAAATTATTTTTACCTCAATCTAAACATGTCAACACGGCTGCTCATCATCGCTCTTTTTTTATATACTCCAATCACCTGAGGGCAGAAAAGTGTATATTGGTAGACTTAAAACTTGGAATATATATTTGTATACAGTTAAGTTCCACATGTCTCATCTATAGGACACAATATGATTAAGATTCTGTTAAGTAATGACTGTGGAAAGTCTTCTTCACTTGAAGTGCGCAACAGAAACAAACTTGACTTGAGCTTTGCGAGTTGTATTTAGTTTTCCCACAGTGGTAGCAGAGAATGATGAGCAGTCGGCTATTTGGCAACGTTCTCACTTCTTTTTTATATACCCTGCAGCGTTTTTACGTCGCGGCAACCACAACGTGATACTGGTGGACTGGAGCGCGATGGTCTCTGTGCCCTGGTACTCGAGTGCCGTGGAGAACCTGCCTGTGGCTGCGAGATATTTAGCCCGATTTCTGCGGTATTTGGTGAGCAAGGGGTATGCGGTGAAGCACATACATCTGATTGGATTCAGCTTGGGCGCCGAGGTGGCCGGCTTTGCGGGCAAGCAGCTGCAGGAGTGGGGAATTAAGCTGACAAGGATAACTGCTTTGGATCCGGCCCTGCCGCTCTTCGAGGGCAACAGCTCCAATCGTCGACTGGGTCCCACAGATGCCCGATTTGTGGATGTGATCCACACAGATGGGGGCATTCTGGGGAATCCGACAGCGATGGGACATGCAGACTTCTATCCGAATGGCGGACGACCCTTACAGCCGGGCTGTGCACGACAGGAAATCGCCAATAATCGCTGGTTGGGCATCATTAGTAAGTGATTGGCTTAAAGCTCGACAGTTCTTAATTGAGGTAGCTTTTTGTTTGTATACCCTGTAGCAATCATTTAAGTTGGGTTAATATGGACAGATAGATGGAAGATTAAGTAACATGAAGCAGAGTTAGTAATAGACTTTTGATCTCAGTGAAAACTCTTACTGGGAATTTTATTTATTTCATTAGCTTGCAGCATGCCAACTTGTACGCCGATAAATATAGATATCTCAGTGATTATGAAATCAGATCATAAAATGTTGAGTCTAAGCAAAATTGTTACAGGGTATATATAGTAGTCGAGCACACTAAAATAAAACACCCTTTTGGTTTTTTTTTACGTGTTGCAGTTGGCTGTAGTCATCAGCGCGCCTGGGAGTACTTTGTGGAGAGCATCCGGCAACCGTTGGCCTTTGCCGCCGAACGTTGCGAACCCTCGGAAAACTTTGGCTTCTGTCGCAATGGCAACAAAGGTGTTGCCCACATGGGCTATGCCGCGGATCCGAGGTGCGCTAAATCCCAAACAGAAATAACATCAACACCCCTTAATTTATGTTCTTCACAGACTGCGCGGCAAGTTCTATCTGGAGACGAATGATGCGAAGCCATTTGGGCGGCATATTCAATTCTCATCCGGCTCAATACCTCAGCTGCCCATCTCCTATAAGACGCCAAAGAATGGCACCAGGGAATTGGCACAACTGAGGCTTAAGGAGCGGCAGGACCTGGGAGATGATAACAACACGCTGAGCAACAACATCGACAACATAGCATTGACGTGACTAAATGTTGAATGTACCCCGCTTCCTCACTCGCTTTTCCACTCTTCCTCACCCGAGATTGAGGGCGAATGAGATTGAGATTTATGTGAGTTGCGTGATTTTGACGCAAAGCAAGGATGTTTTAACCTCATCCTTTATAGTAGTAGTTGTAGCTTGTAAGTTGTCTTGTGATCTGTCTTTTAAGTATTGTTAGCACGTAAGCTGTTTTATCTATCTCAAAAGAAAATACTACCATTTAAGTCGGAGTGAACAGCATTTGCAATTTGACTTTTATATGTTGAGAAACTGAGGCTTTACTCGGCTCTATTGACCATTCACTTGGGATTTTGAGTGTGTTCAACAAATTTATATTTATTAAGTGTATATTTATATAAATGGTTTAAATTGAGTTGGGCTATAATCTAAACACAAATTTCAACCAAGAACTGCGCATTGAACTTCAAATGCAGTCGTACTCTAGAGTTCAAATCATAATCCAAAAGCCCTAGATTTTAAAAATTAGGTCACTTTTGTCCAACAATCACAAAAAGTTATTGATTTTGAAAATCGGATTAGTTTTGATGAAATTTTCACCCATTTGACCAATTTCCGCAATCAGTTTGTGCGAGTATAGTAAAAACATAAATATATACTAACAGAATCGCGTTTCGAAATCTAATATGTAGTATTAGTCTTGAGGTTAATTCAAAATTAAATTAAAAAATACCATTTATCATATTGGAAATTGTGAACGATTGGAATCTCCAAGTCAAAACAAAAAAGTAATTTTCCATCTTTGCTCGAATTCAATTGGGATGTGAAAATGTAAATATATATTTATTTGTATCTTTTATCGATTCGCACGATTATTTACGTGTTTCATGGAGTCGTTTTACAGCCTCGCATTTCGTGCAACCTATAAAATATAAATTCAATGCAGCAAGCAACCCAACAAATCCCCCTCCCCCCTTCCTTCCGCTGCTCCTGCCTACTCGATTTTGACCTAGTAAATGGTAGTCAAGGAAATTCACAAATCATTGGCCTAGGAATATTTACCTAACGCAAATGCAAATGCGGCAGCAGCAACAACAATAACAACAATCACTTAAAACTTGCAGCTAGCAGCTGCTGCTAGTTGCAACCTGGTTGCTGCCACATATGCCACCAAGTCGCTGCTAAGTGGCACTGCAGTAAAGCTGTCACGTTTGTTTCTTGCTGCTTGCCTCGTTCGATGTTTTTGCAAATCTGCAGCGAGGCAAAAAAGAAAAGTTCTCATTAGTAATGCAACACACACAACACACACACCATCACACACACGACCACCACCACACACACACACCCCACTTGCCACAACTTCCGCTCGTTAAGCGTTGGCCTATGAAATGAGTTGAAAATCGTTCGCCGCCGCAGCTCATTGCACATTATGGCGCACATCCTGCCGGTCCTGTTCCTGTTCCTCTTCCTCTTCTCCATGGGCACACACAGGTTGCACAGTTTTAAATGCAGCAATTAACAGTTATTAAATGTAACTAGTTGCAACCTCAAACTGTATTATTTATTACATTTTAATTACGCCGGCAATTGCTCACACTATTATTACTTCTATTATTATTATTAATATTACTATTCTTATTAGTACAGTTATTATATTTGGGCGTGTTCTGCCATCCAATGTTTTGCAGCTAAGTAATAATTTTGTGCTCTTTTTGCCTTGGTCGATTTTATTATTTTTGCTGGCTGCCCTTGGGGGCGTATACTTAATATTTGATGTATATATTCTTTGTTGCTATTACTGCTGCTTTTTCCTCGGTTTCTTTTTCTTCGCCGTTTTCATAGTTGCTGCCTGCTGTTTTCTGAGGTTTCCCGTTGCGTCATTGTCGAAGCCCAAAGCACTTCGCATGTCAAATTTTGTTTGTTTTTCTTCTCTTTTTTCTGCCGTGGTCTACCCTAACTAAAAAGGTATTCTAATAAAGTTAAGAGATGTAAAATACATTGAAGTTGACAGTTCAGGTGCTATTGAAGTGAAGTTGTTTCGCCTTAGGGCTAAATTAGCAGATGCATGAGTAGAGAAATGTTGTTGCTGTTGTCATTGAGCCAACTCTAATTCAATAAAAATCTCTCAGTTAGGGTATTTACAGTTGGGCACTTGGCATTTAGATAGGCTTTTTAGTTTTATGAGCGACTAAATTAAATTACTTAGGTTGCGTTTTCGTTTTGGTTTTTTTTTTTTTTTGGCATGAGTCACGCCTAAAACGAAAACTAAACCGAAAAAAATGTCAGCATAAAAAAGAAAGAATAAATAAATAAATATGTACTGTCTGTGACGAGGGTCATCTAACAGGAATTACAAAAAGTTGGCATGTGGTATGTGTTGTGTGGCACAGGACATTAAAGTAATGCGCGTAAAAGCACTCAATGAAAACTGCATTACAACAGACCTGCTGGCTGGCTGAGCAAATGAAAGCCATTTGTGTGGATAATGTACGTTACTGAGAAATCAAATTAATTTACTCAACACAAACATAAACAGAAATACATAAACCCAAGGGACCTAAACTGAGAGACCTTGACTTAGCATATCAATTATATGCGACAGTCGAGTAGCAATTGTGCTTTGGGCCAATTAATATGAGTTGTGATAATGGTTCTATCGTTATAGGGTTGGTTTTTCTTCTTCTTTTTTTTTTGGATAGCTGTTAGGCATGGCATACATGACAATGGCCACTGAACAAGCGGCAGACACGTGCAAAATGAACTCGAGCTAAACTCGACCAACTCCCACGCAGGGGAAAAAACACAAAAAATTACTGAGTGAGGGGCGTGGTGTCTAATGAGCTATTTTCCTATTGAGGTGCCACTTTACGATTGATTGATTGATTGACTGATGTTCAAGTTGTGTGTTTTTGTCGCTGCTCGTTGTAGCCCAAATAACTTATTTATAGCTCACAACTTTTATATAATTTGGGACATTTTCACAAGTGTGTCAGCCATTTTGACACTACAAAGTAGGCTACTACTCACAAACATGAATTTGCATGTACTCACTCAGTCACTCAGTCACTCAATCAGTCAGCCAACTTGACATCAGCTTGTTTTCATTTTGGCTGCACATCCAGAAGTTTAAACTCTAAGATACTCGAATAAAGGGGCACCACCCCCAACCAACCGAAAAAAATTAAATCGATAAGGTTTTTACTTTGGCAATTTTTGTTTTATGCGCCCTCGACATGCCAGCGAAAATAGAGCTGAGGCCGTCTTTGTAACTGATATACCCTGTTCTAGTTCCAATCCACGAGCAGCTGTTAAATAAAAGTTATATCAAATAACAGTTGTTCAATATTGAAGAATGGCGAATCACAACAGAGCTGTTAAACATAAATATGATTAGCAACAAGAGTAAATTTGACTATAAGTTCTGAAAACCGACCAATTATTTATATGAAAGTAGTTCGATGTTGACTTGAGGCATATATGTATAAATGATATATATCTTATGTTGTTATATGAATGGCCCAATTGTCATCGAACTTGAACTTGCTATTTAGCTGGGGATATGTATTTAAATATGTATTTTGTATATCCTAAGCAGTAATTGATTTAGTAAAGAATAATTGATATATATCGACTCGGCAAGTGATGCTGATCAAGAACAAATGTCCCTTATGGTATGTAGATTTATGGATTGGTGTATATTTAAAAATATGTCTTAAAGCATCTAACATGAGCTGGGTATCTTTTTGTAAAAGACATATATGATAGTGCGAGAGGGAGAGAGAGCTGTGGAGAAGGCCGTCAGTTAGAAAGAGAGACAATAAGCAATTCCATTAAGTAATACAATGACAGGGCGACTCATGTGAAAGCACGTGCCACATGAAACTACCATCCATACAGTCAATGTATTTGTGAGCGTGTGTGTGAGCTTTTATTTGTTGCATACTGACGGGCGCAACAATGTCAGTGAAAATTGCATTTATATCAGCGACATTTACGTGTCAGCAAGTCACTTAACAAGTGTGTTTGTGTAGATGTGTATGTATGGGTTGATGTGTGTGTGTGTGTGTTTGTGAGTGTTTATTATGCACATATGTATCTCATGTTGTCGATAAGTAAATTTATTGCATTTAATATCTTCTTCATGTCAATCACAGCGCTCGACGGCCCTCTATATCTTATACATTTTTATAGCAGGCAAACGTAGCTAACTAAACCCACAACAAGATGAGGAAGAGAGGGAAATGGACCCAGAGCGAGAAGCTGATTAATTTTTTGCTATCTGTGCTTTGTGTTGTAATTGTCACACAAATTCAAATCCAATTAAATACGATAAAACCCATATAAGCAACACGAGTGAAGCCTGCTATCTGCAAAGGACTCGAACGATGATGATTCAGCATATTTGACATTTAAGCATTGACACTGAAACCATACAAAGCACAGTTGATGCAAAAATAACGTTAAAACTAGCCAAAGAAATCAAATCAAATTAAACTTCATGACCAGAGCTGGAGGTTAAGAACTACTCATAAACATGGAGGAAAATAGTCGGGAGATGCGGGTGATTCGTTGAGAAGACAAGCGTGTCGAAAGTTCTCGGCACGGGATTGAGACAGGTGGTATCAGTGTTGCCACGATAGGTACTATATACATACAGTTGCAATTAATGATCAATTGTATATTAATATATGTGTATATATTGGACAGCAATCAGATGGGAAGATACAATGGCAACAACCCCGGCAAAAGCATTAACTGGTCTAGATTGACGTCTAACACGGCCTCAATAAAACGTGTCCACATAATGCAAAGGCCGGGAATATGTTGTAACTGAAACCTAAGCGAACTTATTGATTTCATAATAATAATACAAAATCTTCAATTTATTTTGTTGACTTCGTATTTCTCATATTCAGTACATAATTCGAATTGGAATAAATTGGCTTATTAGGATTGCCTACGCAACTAATTGACTCTGAGTTGTCAGTGGCTGAAAACGAATTATTTCTATTAGTATTATGTTTATGCTACCGATTCAAGTACCAGTTACAAGAGGAAGGGAAAGGTTATTTTCAAAAAAGGAAATTTGTAGCCAATATTGTTTGCTTAGGTCTATTTATCTGTGTACTAGTTGACATAAGCAATCAATACTTATCTATGCGATTACAAAATGCAATGTCTTCATATTATCCTATTTACATTAATTTATCTTAATATATTTGGTATAGTCAGTAGTAAACACTGTCGATTTTGTGACAATGAGTACATTCAGATACCCTTAACGCTTGTTACATTGGAGCTATGGGCTGAGAAGGGTGCATGAATAATAATAAGAAGAATAACGATAATAATAATAATGATAATAATAATATTAAGAATATTAATAATAATCAATGTGAGTATTAGTAGCATTCTAACTATATGCTTGAAGTGCTTACATCTAAAAGCACACATCTGTGAGACAGTGTGCGTTGTTTATTGTCGCTCACTGTGGCTGTGGCTATTTATCAATAGATGCGCTGGCTAATTGCAAAACTTGAACAGGCAGATAGAAGTGGCAACAACAGTAACGACAATGGAAGGCAATAACAATGAGTTGTAGCTAGACGGGAGCAAAGGGCAGAGGATGTGCACACACACGTACACACAGTGAGAAGGGTAGAGAGGTAGAGAGGAAGGTCTGTCTAAAGTGCAGCCATACAAATTGGTGACAAAAGTGTCAAATTTGCCAACTAAACAGTGCAGACACACACAAAACAACACAAACTCTCACACACACACATGCACATGTGCAAAGCAGAGCCTCATCAGGCGTAATTATGGCTTTTAACACACACATGCACACACACATAGAAACGGGCTGAAAATGAAAAGTTGAAATTGCCGCTGCGATGCCATTTTTGGTTTATTCATTGAAAGCCAGTTGACAGCGCGCTAAAAGAGCGAAAAAGAAAGTGCAGGGAGGTGTGGAGGGAGAAGAGAGGAGGAGGGGGAGTTAGGTATGAGGTGGGTGGGGAGGGGAGCGGTGTATGTGTGTGTGCGAAAGTGTAAATGATATAGTAGTTAAGTTAGTTAGCCCTTAGTTAGCTGCATGAGTCAGTCAAATGGCATATTTGAAAGTTGCAACAGGCCAAGCGAGGGGAGGAGGGGGCAAGGGACATGTATGTGTTTGTGTGGGTGCTGCGAGCACTTTCTTTTACTACTGTTTCTTTTTGTGAGTGTACAGAATGGCATGAATTAAGTTGGTAGAAGAAGAGGGGAAGGCCAAAGCAGGGGGTGGCTGGGGCAGATGTGGAAGGGCGGGGGAGGAATCGACTCAATTGGAATAGTGGTGCAAGTGCTGCACTTTGGTGTGACGAGTGCGCGCCACACATTAACTTACACACTTGCACTTAACGCAAATGGCTTTTAAATGAGCTGTGAGTGGAAAACTACAAAACCATTGCCTATTTTTAAGCGCAAGCACAAATTGAAATAAGGCGTGTGGGTGGCGGGCAGAGGTGGGAGGGGTTGCAGAAAACGCTGATTTAAAACAATTGTCGCTGCTGCAAAACTTGATTCAATGCAACTGCCAGAGATAAAAACCATAAATTTAATTGTAGCGCGGCCTTGAGCAAAACCAAGCAAACAATTCTAAAAGAACAGCAAACGCATTCTGAATACCCTTACTTTTGAGTAGGGTATTCCAGTTTTATGTATTTATGTATGTTTATACATATATATATGTATATTCTCAAGCAGCATCGGTAGCTAATTGGTCTCAGTCGAGTCCAGTTCTAAAATCAAACTTGGTCAATATTTTATTATGTAGTGACATTTACATAACGTTAAGTTGATGCCAGTATGCAAGGGTATGTTATATTCAGCATGCCTCAAACAGCAACCCATTTCTGTCTGCTGTTTTTTTTTTGTTTTTGTTTGCCTTTTCAGCTAAATGTTGTGTGCGCCCATTGTGTGTATGCGTGTGTGTGTGTGTATGTGCGTGTTGATAGTATAGATTTTGCGGGCGCTTTTCCAATTTCGCGTCTCGCATTTCCTGCGCTGCGGCGGCATGCATTACAAAATTTATGACATTGTTCTTTATAGATTTCCATTTATTTTTTGTTCTTTTGCGAGACAAGCTTTTAGTTTGCACAATGTTTTTGCTACCGTTTTCAGATACGCTGCAGCAGATAGTAGCCGCAAATGGGTAGCTGGACAGGTAGAGAAAGAGTGAAAAGTTAAATTGCTAGTACCTTAACAGGGTATCTTAAAGTTGAGTTGGTTTCTCAAGTGTAAACTTTTCTGCTCGTATTGAGTTATGCGGCGATATGGTCAATTTTGCCCCTTAACTGAGTGCTGCAACTTTTGTGGCTTTCACTTTGAAAACGCATAATAAAAAGGAACAAATGACACAAAAGAGGGAAAACATAGAAAAGAGAGAAGGGAGACAGATAAATAGGGTTTTGTTTGCATTGAGAACAGCATCGATTTGTAGAAACAAAAACTGAACTGTTTGAAATATTTGTTGATAAAAGTTTTCAATTTGTGACCGAAATTCAAAAAAATAAGTTAGGCAAACCCAAAGGATTGTTCCTATGGAAGCCATATGTTATACCAAGCCGATGCTGCTGATTCTATTTCAAAATGTTGAGAGCACAATTTAAGGCATAGCTGATGAGTTTGCTAAGCATAGCTTTAAAAGATAGACGGATGGAAAACATGGCAATATCGACTCTGCTACTGATGCTGAAAAAGAACATGTCTACGTCCACGTATCAATTGCTATAGCTAACCTTTAAATTTAGGTATAACTGCGGCACTCCAAGCTTATTATTCAGAACCAGTGCCAGAGCGTATTTAAACGCTCTCCAATGGCCAATGGTTGAAAAGGACTACGCCAGGACTCGATTAGCTCAGCTCCTAAACGCTTCAATCAATGCAATTAAAATAAATGCACAACAACAACAGTCAGTTCCCTGCTGTACTTTCTGTATATATAAATAAACATGTGTTTATATATACATATGTACAGCTGTGGTCAAAATAATGTTGTTTTGGAAAATGTACAAAAAATACCTAAATTATAGTTAAAAAATAATGAAAAGTTGATTTACACATTATCTATCAATACTGAAGATACGTAAACATATAAAGATGGCATAGCCATAACATTAATCATAAATTCGATATGATATGAAAAGAATTGGCATTTTTTAAGCAGCACTTCTATTATGTTGACCGCAACTGTAAGTAACGTATACTATATGCGATATAATGGCGCAGACATCGCGTGAGTTGCGCTAATGCAAATTGCCACACCCATGCTGCACACAGTCCTTTCTGCTTCACTTTGGGTTGTGGCAGCCACGTCGAGTGCAGCACGTGAGCAAACAGAAGCAGCTGAAGCAAACACCTGATATTGTTGTAAAATCAAAAACCTTGGCAACAACAACACCAACAACACCAGCAACAACAATGACTTGAACTCAATGCGTAAACAGTAAAGTTTAATGCACTCTAATTGCACGGGGCAAAGACAGCGCTTTTATGTGTCGACTCAAAGGGGCGTGCAACAAGAATCGGAGTTGGAGTCGGTAGTTGTCGCGACGACAAAGTAACTGTTACTACAACTCTACCAAGGCATCATTCAAATAGTTACACTGCTACAAAATAACAAGTAGGAAACTAGCGAGAGACTGAGAGAGAGAGAAAGAGAGAGAGAGAGAGAGAGAGAGAGAGAGAGAGAGGGAGCGAGGGAGCGAGACAAGTCTTAGATTTGAGTTATTTATGAGAGAATGCATGATAGTGAAATGTATGTATTTATGAATGAATGAATGTATGAATGGATGTATGAATAAATATATATTGCTCAAGAATGTGTGATCTATCATATATACATATCATATATAAATATATTGCACTTGATCAAATCTTTTGCAAAATTACGCTGCTGCTGAGGCAAGGGAAACAAAAGTTCAACCACTTGACGATTGACTGTGGCAACAAAGCAACAGCAACAAGAACAATGGTCGCCATGCGGATATCCGGTAAAGTTGCAGACGTGTGTGCGTGTGTGTGTTTTTACGTGTTTAACGGTCATCAACTTGATTAATGTTTGATTTTAATGATTTATTTAGTCGCGTCTGCTGAGGTTGCCAACGACAGCAGCCGTCAAAAAACCCGAATAAAGCAGGTATAAACAAGAATGTGAACGCCAAAGTTCTGTATCAAAAGACCATTTATAATGTTGGACGACACTTAGGAGGTAAGGCGAAGGGGGGGGCTGGTATGTAAAAGGGGGATAGCGGTGTCCTTTTGGAACACTAAAAACGAAATTATTTTCAAACGCTTAGTGTGATTTATTTGGTGGGCTGTCTGTGACCACAATAACAAAAAAAAAAACGTATTAAGCCAAGGCTCTGTTTCTGTTGCTGGCAAAGTTCTGACCACGTTCTGGCCATGTTCTGGCATTGGCCAGTTTTTGGATGACTAAGCTGGTTTCTTTTTTTTTTCAGCTGGTCAACTTGCCAAGTCAAATTGTGTGGTCAGTAGTAGTACCATATATATACATATATTATATATATAAAAGCATCTGCAATTGTTTGGCCAAGCTGCAAATTGCATAGGACGACAAATGTTGCAACGGCCAGCTAATAATAATCGGCAGCAGGCAGCAGGCAGCAGGACTTTCAATTCATTTCGTGTCGTATCGTTTCGAAGGTAAAGTCCATTCATTTGCAGGCCGCATTTCAATGTCAGGTCCTTGCGCCGTTTGCTCGACTTCCGCTCAACTAAATTATAAATTATTGCAGCCTGGCAAAAAAATTCGTGAATCGTGTTTTTCCTATATATATATAATCTGGCTATGGCAGGTAGGGGAGTATATTGGTGTGAAACTTGGCATATGTATTTCTCTAGGTAAGACTCTAGAAATTCGATAACATCGATGAGTGTTAATCGATAAGAGCGCTCACACATTATGGGTTGAGTCATCAAATGTTACACGTAGTTGCCTCGTAATGTAATTAGAGACACATCAATTTTGTGGGCCACGCCCATCCCTGCCACCTCCCAAAAAAACGCACATCATGTTTGAAATTTGAAATGATCCCATTTATATAAAGCAACCCTTTCCTATATTCATTTACATATTTGTTTTACCATATCCCCCTCCCCCAACTTAAGAGCTAAAGTTGCCCAATGGAAAAGATTGCTAAAAACCTTAATCTATATCTACAAAAGCCTGTATATATATGTTTATATTGATGAAAAGGTCACTGGAAATCATTCTGTATATTTATAATAAACTTCTCCAATATCTATTATATCTATATATTAATGATTCTTTAATAGTCGCTCCACCCACAAATAGTTCGGTTTTTACCAGCTGTTGATCAGTGTATCCCTCAGTCGTTGCCAATTTCCCTCTCTGGTTTTCTATTACTTTTTTAGTTATACTTTTATTTCCCCAATTCGGTTTTATCTGTTTGTGTTTTTATGTTGCTTTGTCACGCGAGATCTGAGCATAAAATTCGGTATTTTGGCTGCTTGTTAAACATTTGACAGCGTTTCGCTTTTAAGTAGGACTCAAAATGGGGCCTAAAATTCTCATTCTCCATCTCCCTCTCCGCTCCATATTTTCCATTCACTAATCAACATTTAATGGAATGGGACACCTAGGCGTATGCGTCATATTTTATGCTCGTTTACATGAATAACAAAATATCGCGTATACCCCACACATGCCACAGAACATATATCTATTATATATATAATATATATATGTGTTTGTGTGTGTGCATATCTGCTATACACATCAACATAATTAGACGCCATCAACGCTGGCAATCAGCTGTGGCTAATTCTACGCCCAGCTGTCGGCATTTGGGAAATGTGTGACTGACTGACAGACAGACAGACAGACGAGAGAGGCAAGAGGCGACTCACGCATTACTTGCCACACATGTCGTATGCGCAACATGAGGCAATTTGTCACCACGCTCACTTGTGGGGACTAGCAGCGAAATTGCAGAGACAACACCTCAGAGGTTCACTTTGCCAGCTCTGGACTTGTTTTGACTTTTCAAAGAAATTACTTTTCGGAATTAGTGGAGATTAATGTACAGTTACGGTAGAGGACGTGAAAAGGAATGATGATAATATGTGATCTATCCTTACCATCCTGCACGGCTTCCCTCCTAAAATCATGGACAAGGAAGTAGTGTAGCTTTTAGATTTTTATTGCATGAATTGGCGCTACATATCTGTACAAGGAATTGGAGTCTACTCCAAACCATCTGCATTTAAATTATGCCTGATCTGAGATCGGCTTGTGGACATGGCTATTGTTGCTGATGTAGCAGATGCTATTAACTTCTTTGTACCCGTTTCACTAATTTTTCATGGCATAAAATAGGCAGCAGGCGACAATGAAATGTGACTCGCTGGGATTGGGATCTGTGGGTTGTAACAAAAGACTATAGAGATATGTCTCTATATAGTATATATCAATAATAAGACTTGAGTTTAGTTTTAACTGTCTACCACGCACTTTCGACTCGATTGTTCGAAGAGCATTACAAGTTCTGGGATATGGCACTCCAAATATCTTTATAATGAGCTCATTGCGAGGCACTCCCAACCAACACCTCCTCCCCTCCCCTATTGCTCCCTCCGTTCCGCCCTTAGCTTTGTCAGCTAATTTAAATGCCAGTTGGCTGTTGAACAAAACTGTTTCAGATAGCAGCCTAAGTTTTACTCGACTCTCCACTCCACTCTACACTCTCCACTTTAACTTCCTCCCCAACACTTTCAACCCCTTCCCAAACATTCCCTTTCAATTACTGCCTCATTTGCGTTGGGCTTTGCGTTGCGCATACATTTTTATTTGGTTTTTTTTCTGTGGGCATCCATTTGTAGAGGTTTCCCATGGCACATGGCTTTTGGCATTAGCCTAATTGTTGTTAGTGCCTATACACACACAAACACAGACACGCACACACAGGTAAAAGGCTCATTTTAGTTTCTTTTTAGGCATTTTGCTGGCCATTTAATTGTAAAAGCATTTTAATACGCAGCTTTTTTCTTACTTGCTTCCGCTAATGTTGCATTAAAGCTTTTGTGTGTGCGGGTTGTGTGTGTGTCTGTATGCCGTTATTTTCAAGGTCGCGTGCAGAAATTACAGTCACGCGTCAGATTTTTATGCAAAGCAGGCAAAACTCAGAACTCAGCCACTTTTTCAAAAGTACTTTTTCTTCTTCTTTTTTTTGCGTTTGCAATTGTTATTGTTGTTGTTGTTGTTGTCATATGTAAATTGTAACATATGTAAATATCCAAGAGCATGTGTGTGTGTGTGCGTATGCTTATGCCTGGCTTTGGCCTGCCTTTTGAGCTGGTCATAAATTTCAAGCAAGTCTCGTTAATCTCAAGTGAGCTCAGCCTTTTTTTTCTCACAATGTTGCATTGTTCATTTCCAGTTGTTCTTGTTGCTTTGCAAATGCAAATGAGTAGAGGGCCAGCCAGTCGGCAAATTCCTTGATAACAAGTGTGAACTTAAGAGCTTTAACCTGGTGGGAATTCAAGAAATTTGGTCAGCAATCATTCAGTTTGGTTTGGGCAAAATCTAATTGGCAAAATGCAAAGCTTTGAAAATTGAACACCATTTATAAGCCATTTAAAAACACATAGGAAATGAGTAAAAGGACTATGATAAAAATACATAATGTATAATAGTAATGTAAGTAAAAAGTTGTAAGTGTCTCCGAATTCAAAACGAATGCTATAGCCATAATCAACTGTAAGAAAGAGTCAATCTTAGCGACTACAACTCATTTTATCGATAACTGCCTTTGTTTGGTCGATCCATCGATGCAAATCGAATAGCGATAACTATAAAATACTCAATTTTCTATATATTACTTTTTTATTCGTAGTGAATAATAAGGGAAGAATAAACGAGCTTATGAAAAGGTAAATTACTATTCTTTAAGCCCAAGAAAAATACGTTTTTAACTCCCCAAAGTTCACAACCCATTTAATTTCAGTGTTTAATGTTAATGTTCCCCACAGAACTGAGCCCATTTTTTGGAATTTAGGCCCAAAAATGCAAATAGTTTCACGCCTATACATACACACACTCGCACACACACAACCACACACATGCAAATAAACTGTGTATATACATGAAATGTCACACAAATTTACGACACGTTTTATGGACGAAATTTTGTTGGGTTGACTTGACAAAATAAAGGATAAAAAAAAGCTAAGGCAAATTTCACCTTTGACGATTTATGCTCGCCAGTTTCAAAAACTATTTGCCAATGTTGAAAACGAGACGAAAGCAAACAAAAATAGAGAGCAAGGCAGAAAGGACAAGAACAAGAGGAGACAGAACAGGAAGCACTTTAAAATGTGAAAGGGATGTCAAAAGCAGCAGAAGCAGCAAAACACACAAGCAGTACAGTCGCTGAGCAGCTGCTGCGCTGTCAACGTTCGCCTTTTTTATTTTTTCAGGCACTTAAAGCCTTTTCTGCTTGTTGTTGTTGTGGTTGTAGCTGAGAGGCTAATGATGCCTGCAGCTTTGATAAAAGCTGCCTACAACAATTTTATTGCATGTGTTTTATGTGATGAAAGCCATCTCGACACTGTAAACAAAAAGTTGCTCGAATATTAATGTGTAATCTCCTCGACCGAAATGTTACTGAGAGAAATGACCAAAATGTGGTGAAGAGGCAGAGAGAGAGAGAGAGACAGAGAGAGAGAGAGAAAAGGAGAAGCTTGACAATTTGATAAATTCTTGAAATTGCTTTTGTGGATTTAAGTGAAGACATGTGAAGACATAAAATAAAGTATAGGGAGACAGAGGGAGAGAGTGAGAGAGAGAGAGAGAGATGACATAGAGAGAGATATATGAAAGTTATCGATAGTGTTCTGAAGAGTTTACTCATTAATCATAAACATTGCACGCTGCTAGCACATACAGAAATAATTTCAACTTACTCCCAAGATTCTAATATTTGGTTGATTGTATAAGGTTGTTGGCGCGTCTTCCACACATTGGATGGAAAGACGAGTTCAGAAAGGCCTTATGGACTTATATTTGCATTTAAGAAATGCTCCGTGTATTTAGCAAGGAGTTTTTTGTATTTATGCATAAAAGTTGAACTTACGATTTTGTGATGGAGGGCGGAGAGTTCGCGTTCGGTGACCCGTCGACTGGCCGCTTCGCGTCTTCGCTGCCGGAACTGGCTGTATTTGTAGGCGAGCATTACGCCGGGCAAGGCGAGCGCCTCCAACGGAGACTTCCTTCCAAAGGGCATCTCTGCTCAATCCTTGTCTTTGGAGTCCTTACGTACGGGCGAGTGTTGAATTATTGCTTTATGTGTTTTGATATATTCACAATTCGAGTTAGGAGGAGTTGCCTCGGCTAGTGTCTCATTATTATTGGTATTATTGGTTTTATTATTACTATTAATTTTGTATAAGCACAACACGATTTAATCATTGTGTTGTTGCTCGGGCAGTTTGCTTAAGCGACTCAACACACAATTTTCCACTGATGTTATTTCAATGGTTTTTCCATTTTCTTCGCATGCTGCAAGTTCACTCATTGCATTCATCGTAGATTCACCTGTGTGTGGTGTATTTGTGTTTGTGTGTGTGTTGGGAAAACCATTTGTAATGAGCCACTTTCACTCACTCTCTGCGATTTGCATCCATTTCCATTACGAGTGTGTTGCAAGTGGTTTTTTTTAAGATGGCAAAGGTTATCTTGTGTTTACACAGGCACACACACTTGAGGTGTGTGTGTGTCTACATAAACATAAAATTCTTTTATATATTTTTCGGGTATATATAAAAAAAAACTCGTTAAAAACACAATCGAACCAAAATTAATTAAAGTTTTATTAGAGTTTATATTTGTATTTGGTATAAGTAAAATGCATAAGTCAATAATTATAAAATAAATCACCGAAAACAAACTTCAATAAAGTCTCGGAAAATTTAAAAAAATTTAGTGATTTTTGTTTTTAAATTTTATATGGTTTTATAATTGAAATTTGACAGTCTGGCAGCTGTTTCCATAAAAAAATGCTGCTGGGCAATTAAAAATTGGCGTTTTTTGTGGAAGCCTGGCAAATGGGAGGGGAAGGGGCTGGGCGAGGCTTGGAGCGGAGACGGCTCTTATCATTATTTGTCAGAAACGTGGGCATTAAAAATGCTAAGGACTTTATGCTTTGGCTTTTGGCCCTGCTATCAAATTACAAGGCGAAAGACGAACATTAATTTCAATTAAAAATCACATACACAAACACACACATTCAGCAGCGCATAATTGTAAATCACAATTCCGGAGTTAGGAGAAGAAGGTGGGGGAGGGGCGTGAGGGAAACGAAACTGTCGCTGATTACACGCTGTGTTTAGTTTGACTTTTATTTGTATTCAAGTTAAGCCACACACACACACATACATACATAAAGGGACACGAAAGCGCACAGCGTACGAGAGAGTGGGTGAGGTGAGTTTAGAGGTGAAGGTGAATTCGCTGCTTGCACGTTTTGCTTATTCTTTTTGTTATGCGCTGACACGTGCGTCGGCGGCCAACGCAGAACGTCGAATGTCGCAGCAGCCGCAGCACCAGCTTCGCAAAATTCTCACGCAAAGTCAACGCTGGAAGCTGCGTATCTGGCTGTCTGTGTGTTTGTGTGTGTATGTGAGTGCGACGCACTTCCAGTGCTGGAGGTGGAGTCGTCTTCGTCTCCGTTTCCAATGCAGGTTGTTTATTTGCACGCGGTTGCTTTTTTTTATTATTTGTTTTGCTTCCTCTTCCTCTTCCTTTTCATTTTAATTAGTTTTTACTTTAAAAAACACGCAAATTTCTATTCAATTTTTTTTACTCTAATTGAGGCGCCACGAATATTTTGTTGTGGTTGCTGTTGTTGGCTGCACGGCGTACGTTGCACGAGCGTAGCGTTACGTATTCACCGCGTGCGCACTTCTCTTTTTCGTTGCCAACCTGCAGCGTGGCGCCTTCGCAAGCGACTGCTGTATAAAGGATTTACGCTTGCTTCCAGCAACTGGCAGCTGACAGGCCAACAACAGCTGCCAACTGCGCAATCGCCACAAATTTACAGTTAGCCGGCTATATTGAATATAACAGTTTTTGCGTGCTCTTTTGCCAAAATTTTGGTGTCTAGTAAACAAAACGTCATCACATTTACTATGTGTATGTTCACACGCACATGTGTAAACAAATCACAAACAGTGGGCAATACAATAACATATCTGTTATTGACTTCACCTCAGAATCAACACGGTTTTGGAAAGTGTAGGAACATAGGTGAAAAATGAGAGAAGGAGATTCTGTATAGGAATTTTAGGCATGTAGATCGAAAAGTTAAAAATAAAGTTGATTTTGAATTTTTGCAGAATCTATGGAAGTCATTTGTTTGTAATTTATATAAGTAAAAATAAATAAAGGAATTTTGCTAACTTTGGATTCGTTGCGCGAATGTTGCTGTTGTTGTTGTCGGTTACAATATTTTTGGGTAACACGCTGCCAATAATCAATTTTTTTTGCTACTGTTGGCAACATGATCTAAATGTCGCCTTGTGCCTGAACATTACAGACGTGTGAACTATGTTAACTAACAGCACACAAAGTACACTCTCTGCTGCTGCTGCAGATCAATAGCTTTTAAGAGCGCAGGTCAAGCAACAACTACAACAATAAATTGCCAAAAGACCGAAACAAACGTGAAAGTGAAGAGAGCCGAAAAACTCAAAAATCACCGCAAGCAAAGTAACTGGAAATGCAGCAGACAACTGTGCTACAGCTTAATTAAAACTGTTCTATGCGGTGAGCGCAAACCGAACGAAAATGAGAGAGCAGGACAAAGAGAGTAAGAGAGTGGGAGCGTCTCTCTCTCTCTCTCTCTCTCTCGCGCATGGCCTGCTTTGCTTGAGTGCAAAAACAATTTGCGTGGCAAAACAAAAAAAAAACAAGTACAAAGCGACGCCATGGAAATGATGACGTAAATTGAAAGCAAGCCAGCAACAAGAACAACAACAGCTATTTGCATTGTACCGTTACATGTCCTTAGATTTGACTGTCTGTCTACGCCACGCAATCTGCTCAGGTGTGTGAGTGTGAAGGTGGGTGGGGGTGGCTGGGGGTTCTGCTTTCGCTTGTTTGTCGAGCATTTGTCGATTTGAGAGAAACAATAAAAAGTGCACTTCCCAGCAACGGATACATTTATGAGTGAAACTTGCAGTTGCTGTTGTTGTTGTTGTTGTAGCTCTAATGACATTTTGCATTGTTTTGCGCGCGTTTTCACGACTCGCTGACAACGCTTCCATTTCCGCTTCAGCTGCAACTCTTTGTGTTAGAGATGAGATTTTAGTAATTAAAGTTTCGAAGTATATCGGTAAAATATTAAATAGATCGACTGTTATAGTATCACATTATAATTAAGTGGCGGTAAATTTTGGATTTATATTAATTTTGAAGCCTTCAGATTTGATGTTATCTTTTTATTTCACCCGGAAGCTGGGATTTGAGACTATTCTCTAAATACAGGCCACCATCTTGATGAGAAAGATTTTGTCCCATATTCTCTACAGGATTAGATAAGATTAATTGAGTGGAACACTCTAAAAATTAAAATTTCTTTTCCCCCCAAAATTGCATTTATTTATTTAGATTGTAACATTTTGAATGGCAATCACAAATTCAGATATTCATTTTAGTCACGAGCCCTTGCTCCGCGATCATGTCACGACACGTCAGGACATGTCTCGGATTTATGTTACGGATTTATGCTTAGCCCGCCAGTTTCAGTTTCAATTTCAGCTTAAGTTTAGGTTGACTTTGTAACTGCAACAGCAGCAACAGAAGCTGCATCACAATCTGCATGCAACCAGCAGTTTAGCTTTGTTTGTTTTGCCCATTTGTTTGTTGTATGTGTCCTTCACACACACACACGCACATACACACTGACACACTCACGCAGTTTCTCATATTTCGCTGTCCTTAAAAACTTTTGCACTTTGTGCTCAATTTGGTTTTTGGTTTTGTTTTTTTTTTGTTTTGTTGAGTTTTGCATTTCTATTTCTATTTTTAGGCAGTCACAAAAGCTCGTTGCACACAGACACACGAACACAGACGCGCTAAGGTTAATGGTTTTTTCTTTTTGGGGTTAATAATGTTAGATATCAATCATACGCCATGTGCTTCTGTAATATTTATTTTTGCTGTTTACGAATTTCTCTCCTCACATTTCTCATGCTTAAAATGCATAAATTAATCATGAATAAATAAAAAAAGACAATTATAAGAGAAAGAGTGGGCAAGAGAAGAGAGAGAAACCGAGAGTGAAAGAGCAAGAGAGAGTGAGAGAGCGAGAGAGGGAAAGAGAAAGAGAGAGCAACACCTTCAAATTGTTGTCTCTGACATTGTTCAAGTTTGTTGACGTCGCCTTCGTTGCACAGACAGACAGACAGAACCTGCCCCATTGACGTCACAACATGACTGAACATTACACACATACACACACACACACACACACACAGAGAGACACATACAAGAGCAGCAGCTGCTGATTGTCTGCCCCTTCTCGCTCTTTCCCCGGCTTGCCGCATTGCAATGATACTACATGCCACAAGCAGCAGTTGCCAGTTACCAAATACTACATGCCACATGCCTCCCCTGACCTTAGCCAAATTGTTTACACTTATCACGCCAAATGTTTGCACAGAAACAGAAACAGAAACAGAAACATTGGCCAATCATCAATTTGGACATTGTAAACAAGCTCTGAATACAAATTATTTATCTTGGAAGAATGAAGAAAATAAAATAGGTAAGTAAAAGTTAAATGTGTCCAACATAAACAACATTTTAATTAATATCTGCCAAATCATGATTGCTTATAAAATCAATTCGTATTTGATAAATTATCAATTTCAAACCAGAATCCCAGAAACCGCACAACAAGCAATTTCTTGGCGTATCATTTTAGCATGACAAGTCGAAAAAAAGAGAGATAAAGTGCTCGAATGGGATTAGAGATGCATTCGATGGGTATTCGATCAAGGGGAAGCTCTGGAACTGCTGTGGGGCACCTTCACCTGCAACTCGGACACTTGCCTGGCTTCCTCGTGTCTCTAACAGTATTTGACTATTTAACGCTGTGGGTCAGTTGCTTTTGGCGCTTCAAAGTGCCCAGTTCTCAGGTCGAGTCCAAGAAACGGAAACCGATTCCAATTTAATTCAATTTTTTTCGGCTGGGATAAATCCTTTTGAGCCATGGCGGCAGCGGCAGTTGCCACACCCGGCGCCACAGTGCTGCCTTCTGCTCCTGCTGCAGGTCCTGCAGCGGCATCAACCGCTTCGACTCGCAAAGGTCCTGCAGGGGCAGCAGCAACAGCTGCCTCTGCGGGCAAAGGGCCACAGAATCAGGTGGAAATCGCTGGGGAGGCGAACATCGTCAACTACATGAAGAACAGACTGCGCAAGGGGGCAATGAAGCGCAAGGGTCTCGAGGTGGTCAACGGGCACCGATTTGTGGTGCGCTTCTTCAAGCAGCCAACCTACTGCGGTCACTGCAAGGACTTCATTTGGTAAGCTTAGAATGGCCACTGGCGAAGGAAACGCAACCACAAGTAGACCACAACAATAAACAACAACAAGAGCAACAACAATGGCAACAACAAACAGTGAAATAGAAACTACAACCACGACCCAGCGCAAGATATTTTATTTTTTATTTTTTGCTAGTTCTTATTTAAATACCCTGTACACATTGCGTGTAGGTTCGGATGGGTCTTAAGGGTCTTAGAGACTCTATTACTGCGTTTTTTATCGCCGATCTCAGAGATTATGGTAGCTAAAGTGCTTTGTGAAAATCAAACAAGTTCCAAATATTTATATTCATCTTAAATATTTTTATAACACGAAGGCATTTCGAAAATAAAATATAAACATAAATATAGTGGGTTCTGAGAAGAGAAGCATTTAATTTAAGATATTCTTTTTGAATGTTTGGTTTTATGAAGTCTTGCAGAGATTATTATCATTATGTCGACCTCAGAGATTAGGGTAGATAAACTGTTTTGCAAGTATCAGAAAAGTTCTATTTTACTTTCATATATTTTACTTTTATTGATTTAGTTCTATTATTTAATTTAATAGTTTTTAAACCATTAACAAGCTTTCAGAATTTTATCACAGCTTGTAGCAATATGAAAAAGATCTCTCCAATGCTTTTTACAGGATATCTGCGGGTCGACGACTCTCGACCAGAACATCGCTCTTGTTGCTGTGGTTTTATTTGTTCTTTGCGTTCCCTAATTTAATTAGTGCTCGGTAACTTGACACGTATTATTCCCTGTCTCACTCTTTCTCTCACTCTCTCTCTCTCTATCTTTCATTTGCATTGTTGCATTGAGAAATGCAGGGGCTTTGGCAAGCAAGGTTTTCAGTGCGAGGGTAGGTTGAAGACTTTAACTCAAGTATGGACGTGTACTAATTGAACGATAATTTCGCACAACAGAATGTCGCTTTAATATACATCAGAAGTGCAGCAAGTTTGTGGTCTTTAAGTGTCCTGGCAAGGACACCGACTTCGATGCTGACTGTGCGAAGGTAAAGCATGCCTGGATCTCGACCACCTACACCACGCCGACCTTCTGCGATGAGTGCGGCATGCTGTTGCACGGCGTTGCCCATCAGGGCCTCAAGTGTGAGAGTAAGTGCTTCATGAGCAGCATACACTCAAAAGAAAAAATCAACATAAATTTGTGTAAATTGCAGATTGCAATCTGAATGTGCATCCAAAATGCCAGGTGTGTGTGCCACCGATGTGTGGTGCCGATATCAGTGAAGTGCGTGGCAAGCTTCTGCTCTTCGTGGAGCTCAAGGGCAACAACTTGAAAGTGGAGAGTGAGTAAATCCCCGAATGGAGTACTGTGATTATTGATTGCAAACGATTTTATTGTGTCAAATCGTCAGAAACTAATTTTAAATATAATATTTTATTTGAAATTAATTTATTTTGATTTAAATAAATAAATAATCCAACTACCGTTTAGTTAAGGAGGCAGCTAATCTGATACCCATGGATACCAATGGCTTCAGTGATCCCTATATAGCAGTCCAAATGCATCCCGATCGATCGGGGCGCACCAAGAAGAAGACCAAAACCATACAGAAGAATCTTAATCCGGTCTTCAATGAGACTTTGACTTTGTAAGTGATTTTACTAAAATTAACTTTCACCAGATTTTATCAATAAAATACTTGAAACCTGAACCCATTATATAAAATTGGGTATCAGAGTATATTGACCCCATCAGATATATATGTATATATATTCATGATCACCATCAACAGTTGAATTATTATCAACAGAAGAATTATTAAGATCGTATTTGGAAGCCAGGTTTTTGTTAACCGGCGATCTCCTAGAAGAGCACTAATCCCAAAAATCGATTTACCCTCATAGCGAGCTGCAACCACAAGACAGGGATAAGCGTCTGTTGATTGAGGTCTGGGATTGGGATCGCACATCACGCAACGATTTCATGGGCTCGTTCTCCTTCAGTTTGGAGGAGCTGCAAAAGGAGCCCATCGATGGCTGGTACAAATTTCTTTCGCAAGTCGAGGGTGAGCACTACAATATACCCTGTGTGGATGTCATCAATGATATGGCCCGACTGCGCGATGAGGTGCAAGTGAGTAAAGCCAGTCACGGCTCCTCCCATTTATCCCACATTTATTTTAAACCTTTAATCGAAAATCTGCAATCTCAGCACGAGCGTCGTCCTAACGAGAAGCGACGCATGGACAACAAGGATATGCCGCATAATATGAACAAAAGAGACATGATTCGCGCTGCTGACTTTAATTTTGTGAAGACCATTGGCAAAGGATCGTTTGGCAAGGTCCTTTTGGCTGAGCGCCGTGGCACCAATGAGCTGTATGCGGTGAAGGTGCTGCGCAAAGATGTTATCATCCAAACGGATGACATGGAGCTGCCCATGAACGAGAAACGCATTCTGGCATTGTCGGGTCGTCCACCCTTCCTCGTCGCCATGCACTCCTGTTTCCAGACCATGGATCGCCTCTTCTTTGTCATGGAGTATTGCAAGGGTGGGGATCTCATGTATCACATGCAGCAATATGGACGCTTCAAGGAATCGGTCGCTGTGTGAGTAATTCTTGATGAGGGTTCTATTTCAATATCTTCTATATCTATTTGGTTTTTCCTTTCAGTTTTTATGCCGTGGAAATTGCAATTGCTTTGTTTTTCCTGCACGATCATGAGATCATCTATCGCGATCTGAAACTGGACAATGTTCTGCTGGATGGTGAGGGACATGTCAAGCTTGTTGACTTTGGCCTGAGCAAGGCGGGTGTCTCAGAACGTCAGACAACGCGCACCTTCTGCGGCACACCCGACTATATGGCCCCGGAGGTGAGATCAGGAGTATATAATATATACTCCTAAGTGGTATATCTCTATGAGAGATATGGAGAGGTCGTCTTTAAGATATATATGTAGATATTATGGTTATAGCTTGTAGGGCTGAAGAAATTTGTCTACAATTCTTAAGAGGAAGTGAGTACCTTATTTCAGATTGTCAGCTTGGATCCGTATTCGACTACGGCCGATTGGTGGTCGTATGGCGTGTTGCTCTACGAGCTGATGGCCGGACAGGCGCCCTTCGATGGCGAAGATGAGAGCACCGTTTTTCGCAACATCAAGGAAAAGAAGGCAATCTTTCCCAAGCACTTCACACAGGAGGCCATGGATATTATAACGAGCGTAGGTAGAACATCTCTTGAGTATAATAATATTTCAATTTCTACCTTTGCCCGTATAGTTTCTGGCCAAGAAGCCGAACAATCGTTTAGGGGCTGGTCGCTATGCCCGCCAGGAGATCACCACGCATCCTTTCTTCAGCAATGTGGACTGGGACACGGCGGAGGCTCGTGAAATGCAACCCCCAATTGTACCCAAAATTGTGAGTCTCTTTCCTGCTATAATCTCAACTGGGGACTAATTTTATTTTTCTTTTTCTTTTGCAGAAGCATCGCAAGGATATCACCAATTTTGATGAGGCGTTTACCAAGGAGAAAACGGATTTAACTCCAACGGACAAATTGTTCATGATGAATTTGGATCAAAATGATTTCATTGGTTTCTCATTTATGAATCCCGAGTTTATAACCATTATTTAAGCTTTACGACTATTGTGACTAGTCTAACACTAGCTCAGGTTGCAGTACACAATAAAGGATAACAATGGAAGCTTTGTCAAGCTTATTCGTATAACACATATGTTGAGCGAAAGCTTTCTTAAAAATTCGATTAACAGTTAACAGCGCACTTTACTCTGTTTAACATTCGACTAACAGTTAAAAGCGAGCTTTTACTCTCTCTTTTCGGCTACTGAGAACCCAGATAGTAAATGACAACAAGCCAGGCAGTCTCTGGCTAGAGGTGAGCCCGGTCGGAGCTGTTCTCCCTGTTTTTGAGGTCAGGTTAACCAAAATTACAAATGAGAAGGGAATGGCCCCTTTGGGCCATGAACACTGAACTTTAACCTTCAAAAGGGGAAACACAAGCAGAACTCGCATGCGAGATTAGTCAGGGGAATTGCAGAAACAGAAACTCACCACGCAAATTAATCAGATGTAAGGCGGAAAAAGAAGATTAGGATGAAGATGAAGAAAAAGAGGAGGAGGAGGAGGAGGAGGGGTAGGAGCAGGAGCAGGGGAGGAGTAGGCAGAGTTGGCTAATTGATTGACCTTCTCTTAAATGATGAACTGGCTCAAAATCTGTCAAACTTCATCAGTTTGCAGCAACTAGATGCTAACTTGTTGCTGCCTCCTGCACGGGGAACGTTGAACGTTGCACGTTCGCAGACAGAAATTAGCTGTTACAAATTCAATTTATTTCGCACTCTTATCTTCCTTTTTTTCAGGCACTCTAAATTTGCCCGTTGAGCCACGCGTGCGTTCAGCTGTAAAATTCTTCGCAAATTGTTTTTGGCTGACACACACACACACACACACACGCGTACACACAAAAGTTAGAGGGCAATTGTCTTTTGCTTTATTGTGGCCTGTTTTTTTTATAATGAAAACTATGGCGGCTTTTGTGTAGGAGAACCATCAGCTGTCCTCTGTGCTTTTGGGTCATGACCGCAAAAATAGTTTCGGGCATACCAAAAATATTTCTTGGCTCGTCTCCTTGCAGACATTTTAATACAACGAATTCCTTGGCCAATATATCACCCACACCCCATGGGCATGAGCTTCGTCCGGGCTGTGAATGGCCAATTGCAGCAAACATTTGAAATTGCGCCAAAAGCCATTCAAGGTGCTGGCTTTGGCCAACGAATAACCCATCTCAGGGCCAGCCATTTGACAAGCAGTTAGTTATCCTACCTCAAGAGCGATTGCTTGGATTTTCTCATGAGGTTCGCCATAAAGTGAAAGTCACAATTTCAATTGATTGGCAGCCGTTTTATTTAAACATTATCTATATATATATATATATATATATATATATATATCAAAAATACCTCCCACCCCAAAGGTCAATAAACTAACTGTTGAAGCCATCGGTATGCGAAGAGTATCAAAGTTTCTATTCGAAAGTAACGGTTTTCATTTTTCTTACATTTTTGAAGGCCTTAAGCCCCCTGTTTGCACTCTATTAGTGGCAGCAATTTGCAGTTTTACGTGGACTTTGCTGGGACAGCCACAAGCCACAAGCGTTGCGTTGCAATGTCCTTGCTGTTGCTGCTACCTAAACCGCAACATGTGACTCTGTCCCCTAGCTGAAATGGGATGTGGCAGGAATAGGAACAAAAACAACACTACGCATTAGGATGTACCAAAGTGCTTAACACAGTATAAATAATAGCTGCTCGCATGTGTGTATGTGTGTGTGTTTGTGTGTATATATGTGTGGTTGTGTGTGCGTATATGTATAGGGCTAGTTGCCCACGTCCTGGTTGCGTAATAAAAGGGCTGAGCACGCCTCACTGTAAAATCTGCGAAGGCATCCCTTGAAGGCCTCAGCTGCTAAGGCTAATGAAGCCTTGACCTGCCAGCAGATAAATGTGCGAATAAATGAAATACCTCAATTCCAATTTCAAATCCAAGTCAAACTCCAATTCCAAGTCCAATTCGGAGACGGACATGACTGATTTTATAAAGGGAGTCTTTTAAATACACGTCAATTGATGAAAAAGTTTTAAAATATTAATAAGAATAAAAAATACATATATATTCTTGATCAGCATCAGTGGTAAAGTCGAACTAGTTGATAGTTCTTATTTTACTTTGATTTCATCTTGATTTTTCTTTATTTTATCTCATTGGACTACTATCATATAGTTACCATTGGAATAATCACTCGAATATGATCTCTGTTTTGTTTACAAACAGATCAGTTTTGCATTTTAAAGTGCTCCCAATATTTTCAGAAAATCATCAATATGCGAATAGTATATATAACATATATAACTTCCATTGGAATAATCGCCAAGTGTTGACTCCCTTTTTTTTCTTTGGTTACATAAGAAATAAATATGCGCATTTTTATGCGTATCCAACATAAATATACATATATATACACAAATATTTTATTTATCTGTGCTTCTGACAGTCGCAGCGGGATATGCAAATCGCTGCGCTCCATTTGGCGGGCACTGAAGCCTGACTGCCTGACTGACTGCTAGCCTGTCTGAGAGAGCTTGGCTTAAACAAAAAGTGGTTGAAACGCTGCAATCCACAAATTGTCGAATGCAACTGCAGCTGACAACAGGCAGAGGACAGCAGGCGAGGAAGAAGGGGGAGGAAGCAGGCAGACAACCAAGCAGTCAAGTGAGCAAGAACCGTTAAAGGATGAAGGCAAACAAGGACACACGGCAACAGTTTGTTTGTCAAAGTGTTGAAAGCGCGCAACGTGCCCCAAAGGGAGTCCTTGGCAAATGAGTAGGGGGATGGTAGACAAATCCAGAGAGCGCCATATTTGCATAGCGGATGAGCAGTAGTCGAAGAGGGAAACACAGTATAGCGGACATGGGTGTGGCAGCAGCTTAAATATTTAGGCAGCACTTACAATGTGAGTCGCAAAAACAAAAACAGCAACAACAGCGAAAAGAACAACAACGGGTAATAGCTGGAAAAAGCTAGAGAGTGTTCGGCTGGCAGATACCCAGTACAAAGCTCTTAAATCCGGAGAACACTGGCTGATACCAGTTAGTTCAATATGACAAAAACAACTTCATTCCACCCGGTTTGCTCCTTATTAATGGGTGCTACGAGTTATATCTGTAAAAGTACGTCCAATGAAATTAAGTCGCTAGGATCAAGGATTGTTATTGTCACCAAGGACACATTCAACATTGAGCCGCAGCTAATTCAAGGCAATATTTTGTGACTTTTGGGGCCAACAAAGGGGGACAGTGAGAGAGAGAGAGAGAGAGAGATAGAGAGAGAGAGAGAAAGAGCGAGAGCGAGGTAGTAATGCTTGTCATGGCCAACACATCAGAGAGGAAAAGGGAGAGGAAGTTGGGGACAGGCAGAAGGCAAATTAACTGCCTCGGCGTGTGCTCAAGCGGAAACGGAAGTGACAGTCTATAAAAAAAAGATGGACGGCAGAACACGCAGCGCTTTAGGTTAGCCTTCAGAGTGCTGCCTGAGGCACCACATGAATAAGAAACAATTCTTAACATTGTCGTTGCCTCACCCAAAATTTGTATGCATAAATATCTAAATAATCACATAGGGGCTGCATCCACTGCAAGAAAAGCTAGCTACTCTCAGCTCAACTGAAAGTCAACATCTTTAAGTTAAAAACTCGAACTTGCTGCTGGGCAAGAACATCCAATTCATCAAATGTGAGAGCTACGCACTATTCTTGCACACCGACTCGTTAAAAAGCGATTCGAAATTTGTTTTTATGTTTGCCACTTTTTCACTTGTTTGTTTTTACGATTCGGGGGTGGCACGTGCCCAAAAAAAAAAGAAAAGAAAAAGAAAATATTTAAATAGAGACAAGCATTTCAAGCAAAAATTATTGGTAATCATTATTTTTATTTTGTTGGGTATTTGATTTGCAGAGTTGAGATGCAGCCAAGTTTTGTAGGGGCGTGGATACCAAGGATACCTTTAATTTGCACACAAATACATTGTTCCGAATAGTTTCGCTTAAAGTTTGGTTCCCTTAAAGCAGCGTACGAGTCTTCAATTCAGACACTCAAGCGAGTCGTAAATGAATACGATTGCGACTACGAATGCCGACAAGTGAATGTGAGTGCGAGTGTGAGTGTGCTTGTGGGCCAGGGGCTTAGAGGGTGTGCATGCGAGAGTGAGAGAGAGGGGCTCATTTCGGGAATGTGCCTTGTAAGTTACTTTTACAACTACAACTATAATAATAATATTGAAAATATTTACAATAAATATTTAAATAAATTTCTTCCAAATATTTATAAAAGTTTTAATTAATTTATTTTATTTGCTATCTCTATTACCCACTTAGGTCACATTATAGCTCTATTGTTTAATCAACTGATAACTTTTTACCTCTCCCCCTTTATTTAAACATTTCAGTGCGCCACTGCCAAGTTATACACACACACACACATGTGTGCTGTATAGATTTATGTGCATATATAGTTGAATGTAACGAGCATGTCCCATCAGTCACCTACCCTTCCACTTTCCCTGGCTTGTTCGCAATCCCAATGCAAACAGCGCTCATGAAATAATTATGCAGACTTTACGTTACGTTGCGTTACGTTGCGTTGCGTTACGTTAAATTTCGTTATGATTGTCATGCGTTAGGTAGAAAGAAGATACGCATTTTATTGCCAGTCCCAACTCCAGTTTCACAGTCCCCAAAGTCAGTAGCTGTTAAATCAACACACACACACACAGACACAGTGGAATGTATGTTTCTTGGTTTTTCTTTCTTTTTTTTCTGGTTGTAACTCGCCAGCAACTTTAGTGCTATCTATTGCTATGTATTGGTCAATATATAATTGATATATCCTAAATGTCCAGTGGACAGTCGTGCGCTTAATTAAAGCGACTCATGCGATGCTATGAGCGAATTTATGGCACGCTTGCTTCATAAACTTATAAACTGCAATAAAAATACACTGAATCACACGAGGAAAGAGAAAAGGGAAAAATGTTGCCCGTTTTGTATAAGAATCCGTCAATATTGAATAGACAAAGTAACTTGGCCAAGTTGTTCGGTCGTTGCGCTCGTTACGCTACACTGCACTTTAAAAGCGCAACGAACCTCCTATTTATGTGTGTGTGTCAGTTGTGGATGGGTGGGGGTGCAGGGGGTCGCTGTATTGTATCAAGCTACACAATGTGCGACTTGCTTGCTTGCATCAAAGTAAATGTCCTCGGAGCTATTTGGCTCACTTTCATATCATTTGATTGCCAGGCACGCGGCGGAAGCGGTAAATGCGTGCTTTTTATTTTACTGCTACACACGAAGAACCCTAGTTTAGTAGTATAAGGTATATTAAGTATACGACGTGGATCATTCATTTAATCAGTAAATTAAGCTTGGATGGATTGGGGGAACGAGTGATATATAGATAAGGAGAGAGATAGAAAGATGGAGGGAAAATAAATATATGAGAAAGATAGGCAGAAGGAGTGAGATAAATAAATATAAAGAAGTCGAGATAGAAAGAGGGGAAAAGGCAGATGAATAGACAGCGAAATAGAGTAAAAAAGAGAGAGCAAATCAGAGAGAAAGATGAGTGAACAGATACACACGGAGATAGAGAGAGAGAGAGAGAAACGATGTGACAAATTAAGAAATTAAGATAGAGCTAGAAATAATTTATTTATAATTTCTTTCTGCCTTTTTTCTCTCTGTGCACAACAGTTAGTTGTAGTCTTGCTAAGGCTATATATTCATGTATTTTCAAGTTGAGCAACTGGTTGCCAATGCACGAGTGTGCGTGTGTCAGCCTATATGTTGCCTTGCTTAATTTAGTGCATATAAGAGGACTATTTTTGCTAAGCGGTCCAAAAAAGGACCATTTTCTGTTCCTGTTCCTGTTTCAGACGATGACCTTCAAAGGAAAACGAATTTACTTTTCCGACCTACCTAAAAATTATGCACTTGGAATGTGGCAAGTATTTATGGCATTACGTGTGCGTTTACATTTAAACAGCAGCAAACCAAGAAGATTCAGATGCGGAAGAAGAAGAAAAGCAGAAGAAGAAGAAGAGGAAGATGCTCTGAATGGGTATTTAATAAAAATGCACATAAATTGTTGGTCGGCCAGGGCAACACAAGAAACTGGCAGTGGACTGTGGAGTGGGAGGCGAGGGTGCAGAGCGGAGCATGTTTTGGCAACTGGCAATTATTGGCACTCCCTGTGCCGTTAACTTAAGTGCCAAATTATTGGCGTTTATTGCGGCCTTATGTTTTTTTTGTTTTGTTTTTTTTGTTTTGTTTTTTTTTTTTTTTGCAGCACATAAATGGCTGGATATTGAAAATGTTACTCTGAACCCATTAGAAAATTATACAATGTAGCAGTGTAGACATTTCCAACACAGTATATGTATATACAGTATATACATTCGTGATCAGCATCAACAGGCGAGTCAATCTAGGCAATCTAATAAAAATTGTCTGTCTCTTAGACATCATTTCTAAATATTCGAAATACATTTCGCTTATTTTTCTAAGTGTATATGCAATCTGGATATAAAGTATCTCCCAGTTGGGCCTTTTAACTGGTTGTATTTGCAAGTGCTGCAATATTATGCGGTTCTTTCTATCGCTTACATAATTAATCCCCACAGTGCTTTTGACTCTCTCTCTCTCTCTCTCTCTCTCTCTGTCTATGTTTCTCACTCTCTCTTCATCTTTGAGTCCCAATCAGCTAAGCAGCACTTTATTTAAAACGAGCTGCCAATTTGAAATTGACAAAACGACGTCTAGCAATAGACAATTTGTATGTTTTTCCGTACTTATTTTTATATATATTTCTTTTTCAGTTTCGCGATAGCAGTTTTACCCAGGAGAGCATCTGTTATAAAGGATGCCCCATTTGATGGGGTGTTAGAAGGGGGGGGGGGCGGTTGGGGGTGTGTAGTTGTTGGATAGGCAAAGAGCGATTCAGTGTCGCATGCATGGCATACCAATGAGGCTGCTAGGCTGACAGACAGATACAATACGCGATAAGACATACAACTACATTAATAAACCAGAGAAAGAGAGAGAGAGAGAGAGAGAGAGAGAGTATTGCGAGGGTAGCTTAATAAGTAATTCTCTATGAGAAGGGGAAGGAGATCAGATGCTGACCACCACCAATATTAATCAGCCAAAGACTACTTAGCAGGCAAGTGAGAATCCTCATTGAGAAAGAGGAGCTGCGGGCGATTAACAGCAATGCTGACATACCTGAGGAGTCCATTTTATCTTATAAATAGTCACTAATATACACGGACAGTCGATGAGGAGAAGCAAAAGCATTGAATATTAATATTTGAAGAATTCGCATAGTACACAAAAAAACTTTATAAAAGGTATATTTATGGATGTAATTTAATTTGAAAAAACTTAACTTTCTCTCTGTAAGGATTCGACTACTGATGCAGCTCCAGAATGTATACTAATTATACAGAATACATAAAGGCTTGAAAGCTATAGCATTCATATATTAAGTGCACTTGAGCTGAAAAAGGAAGAACGAAGCTTGCTCATCAAATATGATTCTCAGTCAATTTACGCTTCTTAACAAGATTAAGAAGTGAGAAGAAGTTTCTCTTTCATTTTTCTTGCACCTTCAGTTTACTCTACCATTTTATGCATATTGCTTATTACAACTCATCATACTTGAGATGCAAATAAATGATAACACCTCCCAAATGCGCATAAGTTATATATATATATATATATATATATCCAATACAAAATAAAATAAATATACCTATATGTATATGAAATCTGGCGCACGTTTCACTCTATTCAATAAGCCACCTGTCATCAACTTTTGGCTTATGCCAAGCATCTGCCGTTAACGCACACACACACACACACAAGCAGAGAGTTCATCTTTGATTAAAAATTCATGTCGTATACGCAATTCAAGGAGTGGCAAGCATATTTTGTTGCGTCTTGAAGAAGACTTGGAGGTTCCAAGAAATATAACGATTATTTTAGCCAGTTCAAGCTGACAAATGAAGCATCTTCTGTTGTTGTTATTGTTGTTGTTTATTGCTAATGCTAATGTTGCGTGTAAATAATGTAGGGCATAATCAAAGTAAAAAGTAAAAATGAAAGTGAAAGTCAAAATGAAAGTGGCAAAAAAAGGTCAAGTACAATGGCAAATGAAAAAACGGAGATGAACACGAAAACGAAAATAATCGGATTGGAAAACTGCCTGGCTACGACCAAAAAGAAAACATGAAAACCAGAAAATCTTAATTTGTGTACGCCACTCCCCCATCCACCTCATCAATTTTAAACGTAGTAAAAATAAATACGAAACGGAATGAATCGCATCAATAAGGTTACACAAATGGAGCGATAAATGTTGCCTTGACCAGCGGTGCGTATACGCAATGTGCGAATGCAAAGCAATAGTGATAACGGACAACGGATAATGTTAAGTGCTGATAAGCACTGATAGCACCCATCTCGCAAATGGCTCAACACATTGTTAAATGTTTGTGCAGAAATAAATTTCATTTGTATCGATTCCTTGGGTTCGTTAATTTCAAAACAGATTGGAAAAGGTCATCAGCAAAAATGTGATTAAAGTTGAGATCGAAAGCTGTTAAGGGTATCATTAAATTTTAAATTTATTGGGAGACTTTTGCTGCTACGATTATAATAAATTTATATTTGTTGTATGCCATAAGCGATATGAGAGATTAAAGAGATAAAATTGAAGCTGGGGAAGAGCTACATTTTTAATTGGTGCCATAAAAATTGGGCATTTTATAAATACTCTCCCGGAATTGAGTATTTGGGTTTATGTTATAAAAATAGACAGATTTTGAAAACAGGTAGGAAGGCTCTATTCAAGAGGGCTCCAGTTGAAGATGCGCTGAATATAGCTTTCCAATACATATTAGTCTGAGCTGATATACCATAACTTATGTTCCGACCTCAAATCTCGATTTCAGGTTTAAATGCACGATTGATCTAGGGGCAAAACTATGATTAAAAAGCCCTCGCTTTTTAAAATGAGTTGAGTTTTGACGAAGTTATGGCATTTTGAAGTTTGAACCTATGCCCATATGCCCATACTCCGATTTTCAGGCTAGAATTTTTACTTATGTTCCGATCTCATATCTCATTTTCAGCTTTAAATGCACGATTGATCTAGGGGCAAAACTATGATTAAAAAGCCCTCGCTTTTTAAAATGAGTTGAGTTTTGACGAAGTTATGGCATTTTGAAGTTTGAACCTATGCCCATATGCCCATACTCCGATTTTCAGGCTAGAATTTTTACTTATGTTCCGACCTCACATCTCGTTTTCAGCTTTAAATGCACGATTGATCTAGGAGCAAAACTATGATTAAAAAGCCCTCGCTTTTTAAAATGAGTTGAGTTTTGACGAAGTTATGGAATTTTGAAGTATCGACCTATGCCCATATGCCCATACTCCGATTTTCAGACTAGAATTTTTGCTTATGTTCCGACTTCACATCTCATTTTCAGATTTAAATGCACGATTGATCTAGGGGCAAAACTATGATTAAAAAGCCCTCGCTTTTTAAAATGAGTTGAGTTTTGACGAAGTTATGGCATTTTGAAGTTTGAACCTATGCCCATATGCCCATACTCCGATTTTCAGGCTAGAATTTTTACTTATGTTCCGACTTCACATCTCATTTTCAGATTTAAATGCACGATTGATCTAGAGGTAAAACTATGATTAAAAAGCCCTCGCTTTTTAAAATGAGTTGAGTTTTGACGAAGTTATGGCATTTTGAAGTTTGAACCTATGCCCATATGCCCATACTCCCATTTTCAGGCTAGAATTTTTACTTATGTTCCGACCTCACATCTCGTTTTCAGCTTTAAATGCACGATTGATCTAGGAGCAAAACTATGATTAAAAAGCCCTCGCTTTTTAAAATGAGTTGAGTTTTGACGAAGTTATGGAATTTTGAAGTATCGACCTATGCCCATATGCCCATACTCCGATTTTCAGACTAGAATTTTTGCTTATGTTCCGACCTCACATCTCATTTTCAGATTTAAATGCACGATTGATCTAGGAGCAAAACTATGATTAAAAAGCCCTCGCTTTTTAAAATGAGTTGAGTTTTGACGAAGTTATGGCATTTTGAAGTTTGAACCTATGCCCATATGCCCATACTTCGATTTTCAGGCTAGAATTTTTACTTATGTTCCGACCTCACATCTCATTTTCAGCTTTAAATGCACGATTGATCTAGGGGCAAAACTATGATTAAAAAGCCCTCGCTTTTTAAAATGAGTTGAGTTTTGACGAAGTTATGGCATTTTGAAGTTTGAACCTATGCCCATATGCCCATACTTCGATTTTCAGGCTAGAATTTTTACTTATGTTCCGACCTCACATCTCATTTTCAGATTTAAATGCACGATTGATCTAGAGGTAAAACTATGATTAAAAAGCCCTCGCTTTTTAAAATGAGTTGAGTTTTGACGAAGTTATGGCATTTTGAAGTTTGAACCTATGCCCATATGCCCATACTCCGATTTTCAGGCTAGAATTTTTACTTATGTTCCGACCTCACATCTCATTTTCAGATTTAAATGCACGATTGATCTAGAGGTAAAACTATGATTAAAAAGCCCTCGTTTTTTAAAATGAGTTGAGTTTTGACGAAGTTATGGCATTTTGAAGTTTGAACCTATGCCCATATGCCCATAGTCCGATTTTCAGGCTAGAATTTTTACTTATGTTCCGACCTCACATCTCATTTTCAGCTTTAAATGCACGATTGATCTAGAGGTAAAACCATGATTAAAAAGCCCTCGCTTTTTAAAATGAGTTGAGTTTTGACGAAGTTATGGCATTTTGAAGTATCGACCTATGCCCATATGCCCAGATTAAGAATAAGTTGAACCATAGCTTTAGCTTAATGCATTAATTCAACTTTGGCTCTTGGCCAACAATTAAAGTATTCGTTGCAGCTTAGGCCACTTTCTGCAGACGTGTTCAAAAGTTGAACAAGTGTTTTATTCAACATAATCGTCAATTTATGCAACATAATCGCTTGAGCTGCCCGTTTGAGAAAGTTGATCAACAAAATCGCTGCCAAACAACATAAATTGAAAAGTCAAGAGAGCTGAGAAACTGTGAGCAAAGTCTTAAATTAAATTGAAAACTGACAAACGTTTCCATAAGCATCGTTCTTATCACTATCATCATTACTTTCACTATCATCATCCTCCTTAACTAACATCATCATCATTATCGTCTCCTTGAGCTGCATCAGCTGCAGGCTTTGTGGATGAATCACAAAATATATTGTGTATAAGAGACAAATGTTCTCAAAGTTTTCCTTCTTTTTTTCTATGGACCATAGAAAATCGATAAAAGGGGTCTGATGAAGTTGTGGAAAAGTATGAAACAGGCAGCAGGAAAGAGTTGCTTCTATATTGTCTTGGTCTGTATGTACCATTGAGCTAAAGACTAGAAGTTCTCATTTACCATAAGCATACCTTTATACCTTTCCAATCGTGTTACTTTATACTTAAACATCACAATTATACTTGAATGCAGGGTATCTGTCTGTCAGGTTCTCTCGGCTAAACCATTCTTGTGGGTTTTTTACTTGTGCGTCTTTTCGATATCCATTATAGGCAAAATTGCTCAATTGAAAAGGAAAACGCAGGCAGCAGGCAACGAATGCCAGAAACTTTTCATTTTTCGGCAATAGAAAAGTTTTCACATTTTCTTCCTCTTTTGCGGCGCATGTGTGTGTGTGTGTGTGGGTATGTGTGTTAATATTCAAGTGTCCCCGTCAGCCAAAAACGAGAGAGAAAGCGAAACAATTCAAGTATAAAAAACGGACAGAAGCCAACAAAAATCATAGCAAAAAGTGCACAATAAGTCAAGTTCAAATTCAAAGTGTTTTTTCTTCTTCTTACTAATAAATTCAGCTGGAAATGGAGCTCTCCCTTTATTTTTTACGCATATATGCATGAATTACTTAAATATTAGCAGAGTTATTCACAATATGACAATATACGTACTGATGCCAATAACATCGCCTAGATGGGAAGAGAACCAAAACAAAGAAGACAGACTTTTAAATTTAGCTTCTAATATTAGTTATCAGTATTTGCTGTGCCCAAAAGACGCGTAATCAGGTCATAAAAGCCAAAGTAGATCGCTCCGCCAAGCGTAATCCAGAGCACACGCGGCACAACGCCCGCAAACAGACCCCTGAACCCTCGTTCCATATAAATGCCACGTAGAATGGATGGAATATTGCGACGCCGCGTGATGCTCTTCCGATTAGCGAGCATTATGCGAGTTTTCACCACATCCATCGGCGTTGTTAATGCAGCCGAAACGCCACCGGCAACTGCGCCACAGATCGCAACAGTTAGCGGCGTTGACACGTAACCAGTCATTGGCGTCCACTGCCGCTTAAAGTGCTCCCACAGGGGGTACTGTATTAAACTAAAGGGTATCTCGCGCAGTATAGTCGAGCCAAGGCCGCGATAGATTCCACGACGCAGACCCTCGGTGCGATAGGCACGCAATAAGATCTGCACCGCTGTCCGGTGCTGTTTGTGACTCAATAGGGTCTGGGAACGTTGCTTGGCCATTTCCACAGGTTCACGTATTACGCAGGTAAGCACTGCCGCTGCAGAAGCAGCTGCCATGTGCACATAAGACGAATCGTTGCTGTTGCTCGCGTTGCTCAGCAGCTGCTTGCCGCTCTCGTAGGCGCAAAAAAAGAGGGCTGCCATTGGTGCACTGCCTGCCGCCGCCGGTGCGATGCCTTTGTAAATGCCGCGAAAACCGCCGGCGTGCCAGAAACCCAACTCGCTCTGCAGCCGCGTCTTGACCGTGTCGATGGGGAATAGTACAACATCCACCACGAAGCCCGCAACTCCACCGGCGACAAGCGCGTGCAGCAATGTTAATTCCGACAGCGGCTGCTGTATCTCACTTTGGCCCGGAATTGCAGCGGGCACACGTTCCGGTTCCATTTCGTAGATTATTGCATATGAAATGCCTGTTTTCAGACCAAATCTTCAGCAATACAGTTGGTTTTCATTCAAAAACAATCTCTAAATCACAATTTACCTCATGATGTCATATTTAATATGTATAAAGTGTTTGACAACTTCTAAGGCCATCGATAAATATCGATAGAAATGAAAAGTAGGCGACACAAATTGACCCAACTGTTTTAACCAGCTTGGCTACGAGGCCAAATAAAAATGAGACACGAGAACTTAATTTGCAATAATTTGAAGCCTTACATTAAATGAGTGGTTGGCCACCCGGAAAAAAGGAAAAAGCTGTAGAAATACTGTGTGACAGCTTGACTCTCAAGGAAGTACAAGAAGATGAGGGAGTTGTAGTTGTAGTAGTGACAGTATAAGAAGAAGCAAAACTCGCACAGTTGCAAGCTGCGCGCAAACGGAAACGGAAATGAGCAAAGAGAAAACTGTGTGAACAACGTTTAGCAGAGCCAGCGACAAAATGAAACGGAAACAAGAAGAATGTTTGTGTAGAGAGTGCATGACTAACAGATACCCTATAAATATGCTATTTGCATGGAAATAAAATTTCCTTTGTTGAAATATTTACACACGATCAATTTTATGTTAATGCATAAATAGAGGTATTTAAAAAAAAGTTTATCTTGAAAGTTATGGCTCTTATTTTTTAATTTGATGTATATCTGTAATCGATTTGTGTCGAGAATCGCAATAATCCCCTTCGATAAAAAATAAAATAAAGGAGAGCTTACATTTAAAATTTAGGGATCCATTCGTTAATCTTGATTCAGAATATGTATACTATATGGGGTAGCAAGTGCTTCTTCTACCTATTGCATACTTTTGCCCAGCTTCATTAACAAAATTAACTCGACTGTTGATCTTGATCAAGAAACTAAATACCATCGGCTTACTCATGGCTCTAGCACATACGCTAACACAACTTCAAGCCACCCCTTGTTACCCATATTTTAAATGGGTTCAGGGCATACAACAAAAACAAGAACAAGCAAAAAATGGCAGTCAGCGGAAACAGCGGGGGACACAAAAGGCGTACGGGCGAAATGTGAAAGAAGCAACAGTTCAGTTCAGCTGTAAAACATTTAATGAAAGTAAGGCAGAAGCAGGCGATGCCAATGACTGCTACGACATATAGGGTTGGGGAGAGAGAGTCTAAATGGAGGGAAGTAGAGGAGGTGCCACAGTGTTGGGTGGAAAACAACAGGCACAAAAGCAAACAAATCAGGCAAGTTGAGGCAGTTTTCTCTCTTTAGAGCAATGCGATATGTGTGTCGCCTTCTCTCTATCTCTCTTTCTCTTGCCGCTCTCTCTTTCTCTCTCTTTGTAGCTTTGGGCGAAAGCAAAACATGGCTAACGTTAACTGCTAACGTTAATGTTAACGTTAACTAAAAAAACCAGAGCCCAAAAGAAAGAAACCCTGAAACGCTTCAAGGCTTCAAGCAACAAACGATGGAAGCTGAAAAAAATCAACACACACACATGAGTGCAAAAAAACAACAACACAGTAGTTAGTTTGAGCTGGCAGGGAGTAGACGACTAGGAAGTACCCTACAATCGTTATCGTATGATGTATATGAGGCTCCAGCAAAAAACCTATTATAAAAAACAGGGTATAGATATGAATATATAAGACGAGAGCAGAGCTGCCACAAACTTGCAAAAACTGGCAACAGGCAAAACAGTTTCGCCCTTAAGTGTGGTTAAAGCCAACTGCAACGGCACCACAGGCGGCACAAAGCAGGCAAAAAATGCCACAAAATGCGATTGGCATTGGACAGCTTATCGCAGCACGTGCGCAGAAAATGGGAACAGCAGCAGAAACAGGAACAGTAGGGATAATAATGCCAGTAGTGCTTGTGGATATTTTTTTTTTGTGTGATATCCTGGTCAGGATGTTGAATGCCCCATGTCCAGTTATCGCATTTGATGCCTGGCAGCTGCTTAAACACAACACACACAATACACACGCAGCAGCAGCACGTGTTTGTTGGTGTGGTGTGGTGGTGCAGCTGTTGTCTACCGGAAACACCGCAGGAATTTAAGTGCTTCCGCTGTAGGCATGAGGCGGCCATAAGGAGTGCACCAGATGAAATCCATGAGCGAAATCATAACCAGCAGCGACGGGGAGTCCCCCACTCAATGACTATCGCACGTGTGTGTGACAGGTCAAAAAAAGTCAAGAAAACTCTGCCGTTTTTTTTTTTTTTGAGTGTGGCAGGCAAACCCTGTCGATATCGGTATGAATGATTTCAGGCATTTGTGGCTCTAACCCCCCAACCCATTCCTTTCTTTCATTTTTTTTTCTTTTCCTGATAACTGCCTCGCATAATTTGGGCATTAATAAAGTGAAAGAGCTGAGCCAAGTGTTCAGGGGACTTGGCAGGGCACATAACGAATTTTTAGTGAGCGCCAAATGAAAATCAATATTGAATATAAAAAATATTTAAAGAAATGAATAAAAAAAGCAAAGAAAAGAAAAAAATAATAGTTGTGCACATTTTGCAGGAGTTGCATGACTCTACAGAATAATACCGTTAACTGGCAAAAGGGGGCAAGAGACAAGTTGGCTCTGATTTTAGCCAGCCTGTCTAAAAGTGAACAAGTCACTGACTAAAGGATGATGAATTGTTCGCCCTGTTCCTCCTCTTGGCATGCAGCGATTTTATGAATTTAATAAGCAAATTTCAAGGAACTAAGAGCAGATATCATTAATAATGTCATATTCAGTATTTAAAGCGGAAGTCGTCGGAAGCTTTAAGAGCTATGGAAAAGAAATGTTCAGAAATCGGAAAAACAATCTACACACCAATACTAAATGAAAACAAGAGGAAACTTTTTATATTATAATTCTAATACAAAATGTTTCTCTCAGAAATCGCGCCAGTTGATGATGAAGTTTTTGAGAATTGATGAAAATTGTAAATGCAAATAATAAATGAGATATGTTAATCTGCACAAAATTTAAGGTAGCGAAAAAAATGCGAGAGTAGAAATAATAATAATTGAAAGTTGAGGCAATACGCCTGCGGAGATTGAAGATATAAGCTTTCATGTATGCGTAGGCTGCTTTAGGGCAGAGACAATGGGGGGTCGGCGCAGGGGGCAGGTTGTGTGGCAAAGCGAAGCCTTTAACGATGCTCTGACATTTAAATGGCCACATTAATTACACGCCCCGTTGTGCCACAAGCCCCCACGATCCCCAACACCCAAGAACATGTCTCGAAGTGGAAGTCAGCATCCATCCCCAATGGTTAAGTGTGTGTGTGGGTGTATGTGTATGCCATATTTGTTAATTACTTTTGGCATGGACTGTTTTTCTGCTGACCTCAGTGGAAGTGGTTGTGTTTGTTTTTGCTTTTGGCATTTTACAGCAGAAAATGCTTTCTCAGAATTCAGCTGAACTTTGACAACTTTGAGGCACAGACAAGCAGACGGACGGGCAACTCATGTGGGACTGCGGGAGGGGTGAGGCGAAAGTTACCCACCTGCTACACTCAAAACTTTTGTAAATAGCCCAAATAAACATAATATTTTTCCTTAGAAATAATTATATTAAAGGCTTAATTCGATTATCCCAAAAATATGTACATTTTTTCTATTTCTTTGAAAAGTTTTCTATTTTTGTCTATATTTAAAAGTGTCTATAATATTTAGATATCATCACGGTATCAACAAGGCACCATAAGCTAGCTAAACTGACTAAAATTGAGGTGGATTTTTTTGAGTGTATTCACAAGGCAAAAGCAGAGCAAAGTCGAGCAAAAGAGCATCAAAAGGCAATTAAAAATGCGCATTGCCAAATGAAAATTACAGATTTCTTAAAGTCCCGCTCTCTCTCTCTCTCTCTCTCTCTCTCTCTCTCTCTGCGTCGTTGGCAAGGCAAAATTGTTTTCAAGCAAGCGCTTATAAATTAATCATTATGGATTTGCCACGAAGCCCAAAGGGAAACACGTAGCACAAAAACAAAAGAGGAAATCAAACTCAACGATTTGACACTTCAAATACCCTATAGACATTGCCTTAAAGTTTTGCTAAAAGCAAAGGAAACTGTAATACGAAAAAAAGAATATAAATAAATAAATAAGATAGTTGTGCACCGGCAGCAACACAATGCTCTCAATCTTCTCTTACAGCGCAGCAATAAGAGATCAGTTCATCGGCAGCTTAAATTACATTTTTTTCACATTGTCATCCTCGCGCTCTTTAGTGGACTGCTCTCTCCTCTCTCTTGTGTCAAAGAGCATTGCAAGTATGTACGTGTATGTATATTTGTAGTGTGTCTTTTCTCTGAGGTAAGCACAGCATATTCTTTAATAGCTGTGAGCGAAAGAGAGAAATGTTGACAACTGTTAAATTTATGATTTGCATTATTAACATTGAATTGACGCAGATATGCATGAAAATGTTATGTGATGAGAATGTGCCAATTATTGCTGCTCTCTCTCTTTGTGATCAGACACACTCACACATACACAGACGCCGTTGGCCAGTGGGTGTCGATTAATCAGACACCAAGGCAAGAGTGGAGAAGGAAGAAGGAACTCAAAGAGAGACTGTAATATTTTATTATTCGTCTGCGCAGCATGCGTAATTATGCGCTGTAATCGATTCACACAGAAAGCTCGCACACACTCACACACACACATACGACAATCGTAAATTTAAATCAAGTGCTGAAATTGCCTAGTAAAAGTAAAGCTCTGTCAAAGGCAAAAATCAAAATGAGCTGAGCAAAATTAAAAAAATAAAAGGGGACGTTTTACACTTCTAGTAGAGCAATTTGAATTTTTTAAATTGTTTTTGATTGACAAAGCATTTCTCAGAATAATAATAATAATAATGATAAAGATCATAATTATTCTTCGAGTGTATATGTTAGTAAATCATTATATAAATGTTGTTCAGTTTTCAGTATTGATTGCTCGACAGCCAATTTTGCTATAGAGGCCAACGCTTTTAGCACATAATAATCATATAGAGACCCCGCTGCAACTAAGCTGAGATTACGCCTCACAGCTGAGGGGGGCAGCACTTAAAGTCAGCAAAGTGTAAAAAGGGGCGCGACTGCCTTTGCCAGCTGGTTGAATGGACTTGACACAAACCGACAATCGATAAACTTACAACTGAGGCCAGAAAAATCACAATGGGTAAAAAGAAAATGGAAAAATAAAATGGACAAGAAAAAAAATACTCTGTTAGATGATTGACCTTAGGAGAAGTTTACTTCTTTTGCAAATTGCCATTGAACTTGCCAATTGAACTTAACATGTCATCACATGTACGCTGATTTTGGATTGTGTCTTTTCAGTTTCAGCTAGTTTTCGCTATACGAACTCAGTACAGAATATATAATTTTTAACCAATCCACTTTCCGTTAGTGGAAAACCGAAGAGGAAAACTGCAGAAAAAAGGATACTACACTTAAATTTAGCTAAATTGCGCATACTCATCGTGCTCCCAACCGAACTAGCTCTAATAGAAATTCGATGTTTTTGTGGGTCACTCGAGGTACATCGATTCGTCATTTGCCGTGTCACCTGTGTCGCTCAATTAGGTAACAGGTAAGTTCACATTCCCCTTTCTCTCTCCCTCCCTTTGTCTCTGTCTTTCTCTATTCAGTATTCATCTTAATCAAATATTTCGTTGATTGCTGCTCGGCGAAGAGCACTTGTTAAGTTTTGCAGCTGGCCTTACTGTGTTCATTATAAATGATACATAGCAAACACTCACATAATGTGTGTGTGTGGCACACTCAGGCATCGTTAGAAAAGACCTCACTGACACTTGTGCAACACTTTCATTTATCTTATCGAATGTACTGACATCTTCTTACCTGCCTGCCACTCTAACAAAATACCCTTACCAACTACCTGTATCACGAATAATGCGTCCAGCTTGCGTAAAGACTTTAGTTTGATAATTGGCATAATAGTTGCCACTAAAGAATTTTAATTTGGTGAGCTGCATTTAGAGAGTAACAAATAATGTCTTTGGCCGATGCACCAGAAAAGGAATCGAAACTTGCTCGATTTAAATTCAGAGTCATAACCTTGTTGAACCTCTGATAGAGTATCCGAAAGATGTCTGTTAAGCTTGCCCCATTTGTAATTAGCAAATGGTTGCCTGCCACATGAAAAGCAACCAGTCCTGCCAGTTTCCACCCCCCAAGCTCTTCAACCCCTCTGCCCAACAGTTGAATTTCTATAAGCAGTTGTGCACTTAGGATGCTTAAACAAGCGATTTACATGTTGCATACGTTTGCAGCACGTGTTGCACTAGGTGTTCTTGTTGCTGTTGCAGTTGCTGTTGCGTATAGCTTTCTTTATCTTTTTTTGACACATTGTTTGAGCTGTGATTGTTGTTGTTCTTTAATATTTATTCAATCGTGAACTTGAACGTGAGCAAAAACTTTGCTTTGTTGTCTTTGGCAGCTTGGCAAATGGCAAATGGCAAAAATAAATTTGATTTATGCGGCGAGTAACTTTGCCCAGAGTAGCACCCGAGCAAAAAATGCAGGCACATCAATGAAACTGAAACCGCATTCAATTCAACTTCTCTGGAAAAAAACTTTTCCGAATATACCACAATTTCGGTTGGCAACGTGTGTGAGAGAGACAGTAAACGGCGTTGCATTGATTTTCAAGCATAAATCATGGTCAAATCACGGAGCGAGAGGAACAGCCAGAAAGGGAGAAAAAAGGGAGAGCAGTCAGCTCGCAAAACTGGCTGCTTCAAGCAGATAATGCCATAATGTAAAATTTGTATGCGAAAATATTCAACACAAATTCTCAGACTCGGTTTCGTATTCGTATTTGTATTCGTTTGAATTTGAATTTGCATTTTTGGATTTTGTTGCTCGCAGGCTTCTCATGCAACATTTGGTTATCACTGCTGCCAATTTCAGCCAACAACAAGTTGCGTCTTTGTGTTCCATTTTGGCCTGCTATACCCTGTAAGGCATTAGATGATTGCGAGAGGTGTCTTAAAACTGTGAAAAAGGTTCGATTTTTTGGTTCGCATTTTGGCATGAGGCAAATATCGTATTTTCCAATTTAAATGTAGATTTTAAGTATAAGTTACGAATTTATCAACAAATCATTGCTGAATACTTTCTTCTACTCTTAAGAGAGAGAGAGAGAGAGAAAGAGAGAGGGAGTCAGAGAATATAGAGAGAGATAGAGATAGAGATAGAATAACAGCAGTCAAACTGAGTATCTTCGAGTCGGATATTCTTAGCTACTTTTTCGTATTTGAATATGGTTTAAAATACAAAAGCAGACGGAGAGAGATATAGATAGAAAGAAAGAAAGAGAGAGCGAGAGAAAGAGAGAGAGTATAACAAATACACACCCATGTACAAAATCATTCACGTATTTTCTGTTCTCTACAATTCTGCCAATTTTTCAATGTTGGATTTGAGTCCCAGTTTTTGTGTTGTGTTGTGCGTGCATCCCTTTCCCCGTTATCCCCCTCTTGTCAGCCTACATGTAAAATTGGCATAATAAACAATGACAATGTGCGTGCAAATGTTGTCAAGGATGCGCCCAGGAGGCAGACAGACAGAGAGACAGACAAGCAGACAGACAGAATGTGAATGCTGCCTGCACGAAAAGTGAGTTAGTGAGCTGAGCGATGCATGGATGCGAATGACTGGATGACAAGATGAAGAGAGAAGAGAGAAGAAAAAGATGACGAAGAACAAGATGGAAAAGGAGAAGAAAATGTGTGTTAGCATCATGTGAGCCGCATATGGGGAATACTTTGAAGTTATTGAATTTACGAGCTATCGTAAAACTGACATTGAGTCAAAGTAACCCTCTCTCTCTCTCTCTCTCCTCTGTCACTACCTGTCTGTCTGCATCTTTATCGCTCCCAAAAAAATATATATATATCTTACATATCAGCAACAATATCTACTACAGTTAGCAGCTATTAATGGTGTAAATATCTAGGTTTGAGTATGCTCTTAGTTCAAAGAGAGAATGCTACAAATATAACTGTACTTGCCAAGAACAATCACGATGTCGAAATCTTAACGGCCTAGAAGCCTTAAATAATGCTTTAATACACTGTAAGCTAAAGTCTTTAAGCGTTCAGCCTAAAATATTTGAAAAAATTAAACAATTTGTATTATATCATAATTTAAATATAGAAATGCATAAAAGTTGCCTAATGCTGGTAAATAGATTTTTCCAGTGTATGACAGTTGGGTAAAGTAAATACTTTTCAACTGAATAACAATTGCGTGTACATTGTTAAAATGCTTAAGGTTTCCTTAATTTTCCACTTTAATTTCTCTCAGTGTTGCTGCTAAAGGAGATTTCCATTTGCTATATTCTCGCAGTGCCGCTGCCATCAACGCATTTAATACATGTCAGTCAGACAAAATGTTCTTATGGCTCTTACCCCTTCCCCCATCCCGCAAACCTCCTTCTTCACCATTCCCTTATCTTGATTTCATTGTAAGCTTTAGTTGCTGTTAACTCCCGTCCATTAGCCAGAGGGGAAAGCTTGTTACTTGTGGCAACTGGCTCATATCTCTCTCAGCTGCGAACTACTTGGTTATTCCATCTGTAATCCACACAAGAACACACACTTGTCGAATCAGAAGCCTCCCTCCCCCACGCCACCAATACACACGCACGCACACACACATACACACACACACTACGGTACTATGTAAGAAGGAAAGTTTGGTGATTGATTAAAGCAGATTGAGGACATAAATTAATAGCTTTAATTAAGCATAATTAGAGGCAGCGCAACAAAAGCAAATCCATCAGAAGTCGCAGCTCAACTGAGGTTAAACCAATATTGATAAATACGTATATATGTATATACATGTAGTTAAATATTTATATAATAGGAAGTTAGCGAGTACTTTGCCTGGGGGCTATGGCAATATTTTTGAAATGAGCACAATAACATTTCATGGCCAAATATGTATTTTTAATGCAGTTCAATTTCTAAAATTAATTTAGGCTTTCGCCAGCTGTGTTTTGGTCTCTGTGTATGTGTGTGTGTGTGTGTGTGTGTGTGTCTGTTGGTGTGTGTATGAGTATTTATAAGTCATCGGTTCGATGCTGTCCTTTAACGATTCAATGAGCTCTAAAACGACTTTATTGATTTTATGTTAGCCTACACTCGATACGGAAGTCAACTGGGGCTTGGCGGGTTGACACACTCACAGAGACATATTGAGTGTGAGAGAGAGAGGGAGCTAGAGACGGAGGGAGAGGGAGCGATTATAAATATTAATCGCGTATTCAAATGCGCAATTTGGAACAATGCGTAATGTGATATGGGCAAACTGAAGAGGACGAAGCAAAAGTAGAAGCAATTTAAGAGTTCAAAAATGTTGAGTTGCCAACATGAATTCGTTAATGAAGTAATATGTTGTAAGCAATACGGCAATGCTTATCTTGGCTTGTTATCTGTTAAGAAAAGGCCAATTGATAATGATGATAAGCAAAGGCCTCTTTGCAGACTTTAAAATATATTTAACACTAATAAATGAAGTGAACTTTTAGTACAGCATATACATGCATTATGGATCGCAGGCAATCTGAATGTCATTATTTCAAAATAAGTCCAGTAGCTAAATAAGAACTTGGTTCTGGGATCTATATGTATCTATACAGCTAAATGTTCCGAATTTTTATCAGTTTGTTTTGGTTACGGGAACCAAGTGTGTTTCTGGACTACCTTAATGAAAGTCAGGCACACAATTGTTGGTTAAGTATGTGAAATAATTAAAATGACATAATACTCACACCAACAAAGGAAGTTAAGCTGGTTTGAATTTTGTCAATGTTAATTACTATGTAGAATTGTAAAGAATTTAAAGAAAGACTTCCTCTGCCAAATTATTGTGGCATTAAAAGAGAAAACACTCAAAAGAAACGACTGCTTTCTGTTGGCAAATGAAAGACGGCTTTGTGTGTTGTTTTTGGTCCTGTTTGTTTGATATTGATTTGCATGCGTGTCACGTCAAACAGTCTGTGGCACTTGAGTACAGCTAACACACGCACACAAGTAGTATACACAGGTAACGATGTGCTAAACTCAGTCACAGTTAAAGCGGCCAAAAGCACGCAAGCCAAACAAAAGTGGCCCAAAACGAGAACAACACTTGGCCATTGACAGGCTGAAGTAAAAAAGCAACAGGCCAGCAGTCCCCTCCCCACAAGGAATAAGGCATAATTACGACGAGTTCTCCCCCTGCCCTCTCCTCCCCTCCACGGTATATTACACGCAAAAAATCAAATAATACAACGTAAAGAAAAGCGGCGAAAGGAAGAGATTTTTCTAATTCTCATTTTGTATATATTTCGGATTGGTTGAACGTGATAGACACTTAATTACTTGGTGTGTCCATCTGCAGGATTTTCATTTTTTTAATTTTAATTTTTGTATTTTCATTATTTTGGTTGCTTGGATTTTTTGTTTATCTTAAACGGTGGTGCTTTGGGGCATTTCGCTTTTTACGCTTAATTTGCGGCGCTTAAACTTCGACCCCGGCAAGAAACAAAACGAAGCGAATGAGAGCCGGAAATGACAGCTGGAAAAATGTGAAAGGAAAGCAAGACAGACACACAAAGAGAAAGAGTGAGTGAGAGAGGGAGAGGGAGAGGCAAGCATGCAAACAAGACTTAGACTGCCACATGCCACACAGTATGGAGTGGAGTCAAGCAGCTGTTGCCCGCTTCACACTCTTTGCTCGAGTGCTTTCACGAATTCGCTTTTGTGCTTTGTCTTTATCATTGTTCTTGCCTTTGTACCGCTTTTTGCATAGTCCTTAAACTGCTGCACAGTGACACAGAGAAAATGAATAATCTTTGAAAAGAGTCGTAAGGGATTGAGGCAATTACGAGTTGTCACATAAACATTTTCTGGAGAAAGCATATAATGAAGATGTGAAAAAATATATAATATGTTGATCTTGATAAACTAGACGATCTCAGAGACTATAAGAGCTAGGTACTTCAAATTTGGAATATAAAATCGATACCTAAAGTAGTATCCTCGAATATTGATAAAAAGCAGTTTCCGATAGCTGAAAGAGACACAACTGTAAAGTTATAGCGCATATCGTATTATTATTGATCAACTGTTCGAATTTTATTAGGATTGAATGAGAAGCACTGATTTTCGAAACTGATATTCGTCTGTAAAGCTTATCTTTATCACAATAAATGCCAAAACCACACACACACACACACACATAAATATATATACACCCACATCATGATAGCGGCTGCCGTGTGAAGCTGTTAAAAAAGAAAAGCCTCCAAAAGTTAAATCGCCTAGTCTAAGAACAATGAACGCCTTTTGTGTTGCATATTCGCATACTCTTGGGCTGCTGTTTGTTTGACTTTTGTCCGCTTTTTTTTGCTGCTTATTATTCTCCTTTTTTTTTTTGCTTTTTCTTTAGCTTTTTCGTTCGTTCCAGTTCAGTTCCCGTTCCCATTCCCATTCCCGTTCCGTTGTTATTTTCATTGCGCGCTTTCGAAAAATGTTTGTATTTTTTTGGATATCGCCGCAAGCAGCTGCAAAAACTTTGCCATTTTTGTTTATAGCTACAATATCTTTTACTCCCCTTCCAAACTTGTTGTCCTTTTTTTTCTACCTGTTTTCTGCTCGCCTTTTTGGAACATTCGCAATTAAATGCCACAAGCATATGTATTCACACACACTCACTCGCACACTCACATCTGGGCAGCATAATTAACGCACATGACTAGACCAAAATTTGGTCTGACGTTGGCGTTGAGTTGGAAATGATTGGATTAGTGAGACCAGACAGTGCGCAATGGTCGCACACATTTAAAGGTGTAATTCATTTGCACTCAACATCGAATTAATGAATCTATTTGCCATCGAAATGTAAACTGCCGCTTAAGCTCAATATCTCATTGCGAAACTGGCATTTTTTTGCTTTGAGGTTTGTCTTGCATCGAAATGATTTTCTCTGCTCTTCTTTGGCTCTCCCCAAGTTATTTCACTCACATTACATAACAGCTGCTGCAGCAGCAGCATCGATTGCTTCGTCTCAGACTTGCCTCAAGTTGCTGTGCTGCCACATTTCCAAAGGTATTAGGTTAAGCCATGCATTTACTTTAACAGCTACAGTCAAGCAGGTTGCCTGAAACTAAAAGCGATTCTTAGGGATTCTAGGGAACAAAGACAACGATAAAATCTAAGCAGTCTTGCTGAAATATTTACAAAATATAAGAAGACTTGAAAAAATAAGGCTGATAATTAAAATAGTTCATAGAATCAACTGAAATCTTGTGAGTCTGAACTAAGCTAATTTACTGGTAAATATATAAAAAACGAAAGGACATGACGTAGTAATGCTTATAATAAGTGCTACAAATAGTGCATATTCTTTAACAAGTAGTAGTTTTAGACGTGCACCAACAATACTTATACTACTATTTACAAATCTACTACTATAAAAAGTAGTTAGTGGTAGTTTCAGTATTTTTAAGTACCATTTATATATCTTTGCCAATAAATACCAGGCAATGCTTCAAAAGTAACAAGTCAGATATAAATAAATACTCTACTAATAGTAATAATAATAATAATAAAAGTATTTATACTTTTAATACAAAAAGAGCTCACGGGCTTATGCTTAAGTCAATCAATTGCCTTAAAACTCATCAGCTCAATGCGGACACTTTCAAAAGAACCACACACAGTCATTCACACACACACACACATGCATACATTGTATTATATGTGGCCACGCCCACTTTTAAGCCACAACGCCCCACACATTTCGCATTTCGCATTTATTTTGTGGCCGTTGCAGAATCGCCTTCAATGCTTGCAACTGGCCTGCAGCTTTTTTTTTGCTTCGTAATTAAAAGCCATTGAAACTTTTTTGGCCCCAGCTTGGGGAATATTTTGCAATCGCAACTCGGACTCCTGCAGCTGAAGTGATGTGCAATTGATTTAGTCCGAGTGTGTGCTGTGTAAAACTTTTAATTAAACAAACGCAGCAGAACATAAAGCACACAGAACACAAAAAAAATGAAGGAAAATAGAAACAAAATGCTGCGCGTGGCAGCTCATATAATCTGAAGACCAATGCGGCTTATACGTGTTGCGCTAGATATGAAATGTGGCATCAGACACGCCCGCTTCATCTTGATCTCGCCATTCTGCTTTTTGACGCACGCCATTTCCCATTTGGCTCGCTTTTAAGCGTTGATACCCTGGACTTATAATTACCACGTGGAAAATGCAGAAATGATTTATTTTATTCAGCCATAAAAGGATGTCAAAGCGAAACGTATTTAGATAAGGTTCCAGCAAAGCTTATGAATTGATTACAATTTTATTTCGGTATTCTATACCATAGTATGAACTAAAAAACCTTCAGTAATTGGTTCATTCTTTGTTAAATTTCGATTCCGGCTTGCCATTTTAATCGGGAAAGATGCGAATCGGGTTCCGTTTCCGTTTTGACACCCTGCTCCAAACGATTGCCAGCATTCGATTTCCGATTGCAATAAAATCAACATTTTTCCTTAACTGCAGCAATTTCCCTCATAAGCTAAATATTCAAGCCAGTAATTAATTCGATTTCCGTTCGTCTATCAGGAGTACGATTTATAACGCTTCCAGTATGACTGAATGACTGAATTTCGCTTCTTCTACTAAATTTGAATCGGTAAAACTGTGCTTCTGGTTTGACAACCTGCTCCAAATGTTTCCCACGATTCCATTTCCGATTGCAATAAAAGCCTTATGTTTTCAGTTTTTCTAATAATAATTTTATCTTGACATAATACAAGTCAAGTGCAGCAATTTCACACAGAAGTTGATTCGATTTCCGTTAGCAGCAAATCTGAGTTTTTCTTAATGTCTGCAAGAAGTATGATTTATGACAGCTTGTAGACTTGGGCACAGGGTAACGCCAAAATCAATATCTCTTCCTCTCTCTCTCTCTCTCTCTCTGAAGACTAAAACCTGCTTAATTGTTTTTATACCCTGAACCCATTAAAAATGGGTAAGAAAGGTATAATGGTTTTGTGCAAATGTATGTAACAGGCAGAAGGAAGCATCTCCGACCCCGTAAATTATATATATTCTTGATCAGGATCAACAGCCGAGTCGATATAGCAATGTCCGTCTGTATGAACACGCAGATCTCAGAGACTATAAGAGCTAGAGACTTGAAATTTGGAATATAGGTTCTCGAAAACCAGGCGCAAATCAAGTGTTCATTTTTATCGATAACTGCCACCGGAATACCGATACATTTTGATTTCCAATAGCGACTGGGCTCAGGGTATATAGCGAGCTCACTCTACTACAGCATTCTTACTTGATTTTTTTTGTATTAAATGGTTTCAGTAGCTTGCCACGCTCTCATCTCGTCAGCATCGCCGTCATCATCCTAGCACGCGTTACAATTTCCGTTTAATTGCATGCCACAAGTCAGCAGCTGTTTTGCGTGTAAATTAGGTGAAGCTGCGGTTCACAACACAAAGTTGATGGTGCCACGCTGCCACGTGTTGAATCATTCAAAAGGCAGGACACAAAGAAGTAAAAAGAAAAAAAACCAAGCCCTAAACTCGCATTAAGTGCCCGCTGGGCATATGGACCTGACAGCAACAGCAACAACAACAACTCACGTTTGGCCATTACAAATGTGAAATGTAAAATTTTGCAAATAATTTCACTTAATTTTTGGGGACATTTTCGATTGTGGGTCTTTTGCCTTTTTCTTGTGTGACTTGTGACTTTTACCTTTTTGGCTGCAAATAATTCGAATATAATGCGAACTTTGCATATAAATTGGCATTTCAGCTTGTCAAGTGAGAGAGGGGGAGAGAGAGAGAAAGAAAGAGAGAGATGGAGATAGAGAGAGAGAGAGAGAGAGAGAGAGGAGGAGGATATATGTAAGTATAGCAATTTGTTTAGCATATCAAGTTTTCCCATTGCATCTAATCCGATCTGTCAACCGGCAACATTTAAACATAAACTTGGCGAACTTTGGTGATATATGAGTTTGCGGTTCAGTGTTTAAAGACGAGCGCACGCAGACTGATTTGAATTTGTAAAAATTTTCAACCGTGTGCAAACAGCTGACGCAAATTTTGTTCGGGCCGTTGTCGATTTCTGCCCATTATGCCGGTGTCTCCAGCAGGCTTCAAACATAACCGGCATGCGTCGTATAGGTTATCCATAGTCTGCGAATGTTTATATATACTTACTGTCTATCTCTCTCTGTATCTCTTTCTCTCTCTCTCTCTCTCTCTCTCTCTTTGAGCCTCTTTATATATATTCGCAAGTCCAGGAGACGCCAGCAACCGCTCATTTGTGTGAAGTTCGCCATTAGCCGAGGCCAGCAGCTGTCACACATAAGTCAAAAGTGTCGTTCACAAAGCAGCTGCCCATAGTTCAATTGTTGTTGCCACCACCACCATCCATTCTCCCACTTTTAATCCTCACTCAACCCGGTCTATTGTTCTTAGCCAACTCTGCAGCTCTCCAGCACCGGCAAACTCTTGATCTTGCTCATTGCCAGCCCATGTCACAAAACTAACCCAACCTATCCCTCCCCCCACCACTCCCCTTGGTTGGTCCTTCAATGGGTGATTTTGTGACTGTCATGTGCAGCGTGGCGACAGTCATCACAGGATGGCTCATCCTCATCCTCATCCTCGTCCTCATCTGGCTGCCATCCTGGCATCCAAACACGCAAACATTGAAGCCGGGACACTTGCGTCCATTGTTTGCCTAGCGGCCCAGCATTGTTTGTGCCAAAGTGGGCGTGGCCTCTCAAGTGGGCAGACGTGTAACTAATAGCAATCCTCCCCTTCCCCTTGCCATCCCTCGCCCCATAGCCATACAGCATGTGTTTAGCTGTCATTTTGTTGATTTATGCGCTTAACGCGTATTTTCACAAAATCTGTGACTATCGATTGTCGTTTTGTGTTCTCTTCAGGCTCTCCAGGCATTTCCATCACAATTTTCAGGGCGTGTCGCTTTCATGTCACATTTTCCGCAACATTTCCCGCCGCAAACAAAGGCAAAAGCCTAATTACAAAATGCGCCAAATTCAAATGAGGCAAAGTGGAAAACGATTCCACAACTAGGTTTGCGCAACAGTTGGCCGACTGTACCCCCCTTGCGCTCTCTCTCTTTCTCTTTCTCTCTCTGTCCCTATCCCTCTCTCTCTTTTTCGCTCTCCATATAACAAACTGGCAATCGCTTAATTTAATAAGGCATACGTTGCCAGAGCCAGCAGAAATGTTGCCAAAGTTGTGCAAAACTTTTTTGACAAGTTGGTCAGAAAACGCGGGCGGTGGCTTTTTTGTTTTTGTTTTTATCTTGGAGCTGGTGGAAAAGCAGTGTATTTATGCGTCGTATATACTCATGCTTCATGCAGGCAGTTTTCATTACAAACTTTTTACGGAAAAATAAGGTCGACGGTCGGCCTTGGGGGGAGAGGGGGACTTTGGCGCGTGCTGCTGTCAGTTGAACACATTTTTTTGAAATGCGAACCCAAACTTTAAATTGTCTTTTATTTATTAATTTTTAATGTTTATCATTTTGTGTAGCGGAACAAAACCTTTTTCCCGCAAACTTTTCTTAAGGCGCTTTTAGCTTAAATAAGGCTAAATCAAAATTTCAATGTCTTAAAGTAAATAAATTCTTTAACGCTCTTGAAGATATTTAAGTTCAGGTCTCTTGCTTCCAAGTAGGTTTAAATTAGGTGACTGTAAGACTAGAATATCCTTGTTTCAGTTACAAGGGCAATATTCTCGATTTGTGGAGGGTATTTTTGAAGATTGTGCTACTATATCTAATAGCTGTCACATCAGGTACACAAGTGTCAAGCAAAGTTAGGACAATCAATGAAGCTCACCTGCTACCAAGCCAACCCAAATCCGGATACTCACATACATCCATCGCCAATAAGTAAAACTGATTTGACAGCTCTCCGAAAAAAACCCAAAAACAGCCTGGTTGTAAATCTATTAGACAACTGTATCGCAAGAAGAAGCATAAAGACCTCCACTTGAGAGCTCCGATATAACCATTAATCATTTTCAATTGAACAAGTTACAGTCAGAAAACTTATATTATTCAATCAAATTGAATTAGCAATATATTGATATACACCCAACTTTTCAATTGTTAGGTAATTTAATAGGGATAGATTTTGTGTACGTTATAAAAGGGATTCAAATAAATTAATTTCTGGTCTCTTAATATTAAAAATTTGTGAAACAGCTACCATAATTTTTAAGCATTATTCTAATACTTGAAATCATTTTTAAAATGTTACCCAAGTGCTGCCCACTTGCTGGAACAGCTTTTAGCAATGACCCCAAAAGTATGTAAGCATATTAACAATTCCGCAAGAATTTCGTGGAAAAGGCAGCGAAAAACGATGGCCTGCTGATGAAATGCCTATCAATAACGTATTTTATTCGCCAAAACTGCCTATTGTCAGCTGGGAAATTCAAATGAATTGCGAAATTTTTATTCATTTTGGGAACACTAGCATGCAACTTAATTTATGCGCATAAATAAATAAATAAAACGCAGCAGCAGCGACCAGCAGAGCCAACTAAAACAACAATAGCAATAAGAGCAGCACATGGAATCCCCGTTTCTCACACCTCTCACTGCGCCACAAATATTGTTTTTTTTTTTTTTGTGACGCACAAAAGCAACAAAAACAAAAACCAAATAAATATATGGAAATCATATATGCAAAGGCCATAAAATATGCTGAAATTCAAAGCAAACGAAAGCGACGCGTCCAACAAAAGCCGAGACGAGGCAACATTTTTGAAGTGGCCAACCAAATATATACAATGCGACGTCACCGATTCCAGATATGCTAAACAGCGACCTCGTCTGAGCAGACTGAGAAACTAATAAAGGGAGAAACTGAGATAATGTGAGGGTCGAATGAGCTCTGTGAGTCGGGCTTACTTTAAGGTTTTGAGAGATTTGAGACAATTGAAGCAGAACAACTATAAAGCAAAACTAACTGAGGCACAACGAAGACAACATACCTTTCTGGAATGGTGTCAAATTGGGGCCATCTTAATTTTACCATAGCTTTATGTTATAGTAATCCGTTGTCGATGATTTTCGGTTAGTAGAAATACTGGTAAACAAATAATTTCTCTTAACAAGAACTTTTCATTCGATCAGTAGTCGTCTCGCCTTTTGACTGATTGTTCCTCTGAGAGCTATAACATAAAGTCCGATTTCGATGATTTTGGCTAAAGCATCAGAATTATAATAATATGCATGTTCGATAAGCTTGGTGCTAATATATTTTTGAGCCAAAAAAGTTGTTCTTATGGCAGCTATATGATTAAATGATTCGTTTCGGCTAACTTCTGAATTATAGGGCAACTGAAAAGACTTTTAGACATTTATTTTTTGTTTTGAATCACCTTATCTTCTAATCAATCAACACACTTATATAAATAGTACTTGTTTACATATTCAAAGGCACTCCTACAATCGTAGTCAAAGTTCCCACACAGCTCAATCAGTAGCTCAGTCCCTATTACCATTAGTGAATCTCCCCCAACAATCTACGTATTTAAAAATTTCGCTAACAATTCTCAATTCAATGCAACAGATGTTTAATAATTTTCACTCAATTATTTATAGAACATTTGATTTATTCACTTGTTGGCTCGCTGCTCTTCGCTGATAACTCCCAAGCAGCATAAAAGCAACAACGACAACAACAACAACAACAAAAGTGACGCGTGTGCCTTGTAAAGGGAAAAATAACAAGAAAAAAGGCCACTTTACGATTGGCATTCAGCCTTATAAAAAATCGCGCCTTAAATGCGTAACAACAACAACAACAATGATAATAATCAGCAGTCGGCAAACATAAGAGATAAAAAAAGACGAAAACAAACCAAAACGATTTAATTTCAATTTATTGGATTGTGCCTTGGCAATCAGAGATATTACCAACATATATATATGTATATTAGATGACGTCTAAGCCAAACGAACAAAAATTGGGATGGTTTTTGGTTTGGCAATGTATATGAGAAGTGTGCATAGAATATCTACAATAATAACACCAAGAACAAAAATATAGTTTCAACAAAAAAATAAAAAAACTACTTGCAAAATCTAGCTGTATCTGCATCTGTATCTGTATCTGTATCTGCATCTGTATCTGTATCTGTATCTGCATCTGCATCTGTATCTGCATCTGTATCTGCATCTGTATCTGTATCTGCACTTGCATCTATAGCTACATATTTCTCTGTATGCATCTGCATCTATATATGCAATAGCATATGTTAAAAAAACAGATGCCAAAAGTGCAGTAGTGTTTTGGAAAGAGAGAGCGAGACAGCGCGTGAGTGAGAGAGAGAGAGAGCGAGTCTGCATTCATAGTCAGACTTGTAAAACGCCAACGCATCACAAAAGTAGCCGCATTAAAACGCCGCAAATTGAATGCAATAAAAAGCAATAGCAAAAGCAACGACAACTGTTGCTATAGCTGTCAATAATGAGCCACCGATCTCAGAATACGCTTACCAAAAAGTATATATTTAGGAACGGTCGCTTGTGAATGAAAGGATTATCACAGCCATAGCTTTTTATATAGTCCTTCAATAAGAAAAAAATGATTACAAACAAAATGTTACGACCTTCAGAAATATTTATTAAAATGAGCTTCGGAAGTGCAACGTTAAAACAAGCAAGCAATGACTGAAGCATTCGTATATACTTGCACGATTTATATATATATATACTCATATAACTTTGAGTGTCTAAAGGAGAGAGCAAGTGAGAAACTGTGAAATTTGTTCTTGGTTTCCGAGCAATCACTAAAATATTTGCATACTCTTCCTTGCAAAGTGATATTTCTGTTAGAGAGGCTATAAGTAGAGAAGGACAGATAAGGAGATATGAGAAAGAGAGCGAAGGAAGAGATTTAGGCACAAATTAAAATATTATTCTTAATTGTCGAGATAAAGACAGAGAGAGAGAGTGACTCGTCTAGCCAATACTTTCCATTTACATACATACAGCACATCTCTGTTCATCTAATTTATCACCAATCTACTCACATAGTCAAACTATCCAACGCTTATCTTGCATACCCTAACGATGCCTTGAAATTGAAAGCTGGAGCGCAATTGAACGCGTTTTGTCTGTCTGTCTGCACAGTGGGCCAATCGTCAGTCAGTTCGTCGCGAGCGTCGAACCGGTGTGGCTTGTCATAACAAATCGACAAGAAGCAAGCAGCGACGGCGACGGCGGCAGCGACAGCGAGTGCGCTGTTGGCTGCTGTGAAGATCGGCGAATGACCAGTGTTCGTTTTTTCTTGTTGTGGTTTGTGGCAGGCAGAGTTAAATTGTATCTGTATCTGAACGATACGCAAAGGCCAGCGGCAAAACGTACGTGAAACGAGACCGGCACAGACGCGGCAGTTGGTCGTTAAGTGATTTTTTATATATCTTCGATTTCCACGAGATTTTTCGCAGATCGTTGATTGATTCGATGCGGGAACATTTGTTGCATGCCGCGTTTCTCATGCTCAATCAAATGCTGTGAAAATCACATGCTGTGTGCTCTCTCTCTCTCTCTCTCTCTCTCCGTATCTGTTGTGTGCAAGCAATTTGTTGGGCTTCAATTGACAAAGCGTCTAAAGCCAACAAAAGAATTCAATTAAGAAGCGACGCCAGCGCTCAATTTTTGGCGTAAATTCAATTAATTTGTAAAATAAATGCAAGCAAAAAAAAAAAATAAATAATAATATAAATTGAATAACAATTGTTTGCATAATGTACAAAAATTTCCTTAAAAAAACAAAATACCAAGTAAACAATATATAAAATATATAAATATATATAAAACCAGTTTAAATGCATTTGTAATATGAACTGATGGTTACATTATAATATACACCCATATAATATAAATATATCAAATTAAGGAAATGGAAAATGGAAATGGAAAAAGAGTAAAACAAAAAAAAAAAAAAGTTAAATAAATAGCTACACAAGAATTGTTTGAAAATGATTTATGTTGCTCCTAATGATATTGGTTTTGTTGTTGTAATTGCCACTGCTGTGATTGCTCTGATTGTATAAATTATGTGTGTTTTGGTCACGCCCACACGCCACGCCTCTGCCCCTCAGATTCAACTTGGCTTGGTGCGTGTGAGATTTTTATTAATTAGTCTTTAGCCGCTGTCTTTGGCAATTTTGTGCTTGTAAACATTTATTTTTGTGCTCAGCATTGTTTTCGTTTTTGGTTGTTTGTTGTTGTTATTTGCGAACTGTTATTGTTGCATTTACATCCCAAATTATTTTTATTGCCCGACGTAATTAGCAAAATTGTTTTTATCCAACTGCAGCAATGACGTCACAAGCCCAAACCAAATACGATTTTATTGCTTCTGTTCTTTTTTGCTCTTTTTTATTTTGCGTAACGCCAAAACGAGCGACGAGCTTAACGAGGTGTGTTTGATAAGTAAGGAGCATAAGTAGTAATTAATATTTTAAAAATATATTGAATTGAACAAAGAAGATACATCTGTATATAATATAGTTTGAGTGACCTGTGCCTGCTCATAAATTCCATAAAATATATGCCATTAGTATTTACCAAGAATTTATTTATCTTCTAAAAAATCCATACATGGATCTATAAATGTTTTCGTTTTCAGCTTCAATAAATCGATTAAACTTTGTCCATAATATTAGCAAACTTCCCTCAAATTGATTACACGTTAAGTTGATTATCACTGTCGGCAACCGAATGTGCAAACAAATCAAGCAAACAACTCAAAATTATTAGAGAGCTATCACAAGAGCGGAGCCTAAGGCCAATGATGAATGATATTCAAAATTTTTGATGGGATTTGCAAAGATTTGCGCAACACTTATGAGCAGCATTGAAAGTGAAGGCAAATCAAATCGGTTCAAACCAATATTCTTGCACTACTTTCATTTTATATATGTTTGTATAAGTGTCCATGCCAATATCGAATAATCTTGAACTATTTGATAATTATCATGTGACCACAATTCGAATGAATTATCACTGGAGCACTCAACGCATCCTAAATGGATTTTAATTGGCTTGCGGCATTCATTGAAATTTATTGCTGTCTGTAAAACTGTAAAAAAAAAACACATCTACTGTTATTATTTTTGCGCATGCTATTTTTGAATTAACAACAGCAAAAACAAACAATGTTCTGTGCTCCAGCAGATAAGCACTTGAAATCCAAAATATTTTTAATGTAAATCATTATCACAATTTACATGTTGTTTCTGGGTGTGTGTGTGTGTGTGTGTGTGTGTTGTTGTTCTTCTTCTTCTCGTGTTTGTATAGCAATTTATGAGGTATACACAAATATTTGGCATTTTTATTAGAGGCACTCAAAACGAAAACTGCTTAAAACATTTCAAGTGCCCAAATAAGTTTGGGTGTTTTTTTTTTTCTTAGTTTTGTGGTTCTCTTTGGATGCTGTATCTTAATCAAGTTGCATGCATAAGTAATTATTGCATTAGTCGCAATAGTTTGAACCACACAAATGTATGGGGCGAAACGTGACACTTGGCTATCAGATTTTGCACTTGAGCGCTAATAAAAAACAAGGTTGTTGCGGTTGGGGCACGTAAAACAGAAGTAGTTCGACACACCACAGTCATAAGTTCCACTTATTGACTAACCAGACCCACAGTCAAACAGTAGAACAGTCGAACTGGCCAAAAGCGTTGATAGCTCGATCGGTTTTTTTTTCAAATTACATTCTCACTTATCGGGCCGGTATTTAGTGCCATAATTCTCGCAAAAGGAATGTTAACTATGTTAACTTACAGACATACACTCTCGCACAAAATAATAGTACCACTGCTTCATATATGATATCTAATTTGTAGAAATATTTGGTTTCACTGCTGTTATGTTGACCTTCACACTTGGTGTTAAATTCAAGAATTTAATTTTTGTTGTTAATAATTTGAAAGGTAGCCCATCTTTTCATTGTTACTTATCTTCATTGATAGCTTGTGTTCACATACAATTCCAATAATTTGTTTTAAAATTATATTTAAAGTATTTTTTGCTTTTAATTTTCGCTATATGTGTGCACTACTATTATTTTGTACGCAGCTGTATGTGCATATGGTCAGTGCTATCTTACCATTGAACTTATCACATTTCGAAAGTTTATCGCTAATGGGAGAATCACTCAGAGGCAAAAAGAAAATTCGATAAACAAAAGTGTGGGCAACATATTAATAAAATTGTGTATGCTCTAAAAACGAATATATAATTAGGCGCAGTGTTGAGAATCGAAATAAGAAAGGACAGCAGATGGAAAGCCGTAAAAGAATTCGCAACTTAATATTTATTATATATGTTATAATGTTATACCAGACAAGCGTTTAAGCTGAAAGAAAAGTGGATAAAAAGGTTGGGAACATATAAATAAACCAAATAAATTAAAAAAAAAAAACGTTATATGATTCAATACGTGAAGGTGTTTCGAAAGAACAGCAGATGTCAAGGAACAAAATATAGCGTTATACAACAGACGCTTTAAATAGTAAAAGCAGTAGTGCTGAAGAATCGAAAAGTTTTATTTATGCCAAGCCAAGGGCATTTAAGCGTCGTTTAACATTTCAAGCAATATAATTGATTTTTAACGTGTGCAGTGGCCAGTGTTTACAAGTCACATGTAATTATGAGCTTAACTGAACAACGATGCAGCAAAAAACGAAACAAAACGAAATGAAACGAAACAAATCGCAGCTAACAACACGTTTCGGCCAATTGCCGCAGCCAGTGGCAATTAGTGAGTAAATGATGTCAACGCGATCGGCTTGTTTTGCTTTGTGGTTGCTTTTGTCTTTGTGTTTGCTCTTGTTTTTCTTTGGCCACATGCAAATTGGTCGTCAGGCTGTGGGCGTATAACGGTTAGCGAGCTTAATCGCTCTAAATGTTAGTTAACAGCGACAGTACAACGCTCAAAAGCTTGCTATAGACTAGAAAAGCAAAGGCTGAGCGCACAAAATGGCTGTGTTTGCCAACAGAACGCGTTTGAGACTCGAGCGAAGCGCACGTGCCGTGGAGTAGAGCAGCGTCAGCAGCAGCGAAAAGAGCGAGAAACAGATAACCAAAAAAAAAAAAAGTAAAAGCGGCGCCCCTACAACAGCTAACAAAAAATAAAAATAAATAAAATAGGGGACAACAACAAGTGTGTGTGTAATAATAATCAAGGAGAGCAGCAGCGAGAGCGAGCTCTCTATCCCTCTTCAGCTTTTTGTGCTGGTGTTGAACTCACCACACTGTGTTAAGTTAAGGGGACGGACTGTGTGCTGTCTGTGTGCTTTTTACAGTGTGTGAAAATTATTTGCACACTGACAACGTCTTGGCCAGCACGCAAAGCCAGTTGCTCCTTGAGTGCGAGTGAGCGAGCATCGCTGCGAGTGAGAGTGAGTGCGAGTGCATTAAAAAAAGTAAACAAACGTGTGAAACCACAAAACTAAAACGACGCCAAACTGTAAATGACAATTTAACCACTGTCACCAAATACAAAACAAAATAAAGCAACATAAAAAAACAGCAATCAACTTTTTTTTATAACTGTTGCGTGTACACACACACACATTTGTAGAATCGTTATCGACTTGCATATGTTAAAATATTTATCTCGACGGCATCAAATTTAATAGAAACTATAACAGGCGGAATAACTGTTAGCTGTCAGCTTGAGAGGGATGGGAGAGGGGCAACAGCTATTTACCGTCGGAAGCGACGGAACGTGTCCAAAACCAAAATTGGCATTGTAAAAATTAATATACAAATATAAAATCATAAAAAAATATGAATTGCAAATATAAAAAGTGGCAAACGTAGTAAAATCAGAACGGTATTTATTTGCACGCGCCACAAAGTATTATAATAAATGCAAATTATAATTGTTTTCAATCATAAGGGTTAAAAACTAATAATAAAATCGACACAAAGGGAATATATGTATGATGCCCTTACTATAGTAGCCACATTATATAGCGGTCACTCCGAAGCTGATAGTATTGTTGTAAAGAACATTAAAAGCTGATGACAAATAAATTGGGTTTAGGGTAAACAAAAACAGTTATTCACTGAAGAAGTCATCTATCAACCAATTATTAGTATGACAGCTATATGATATTTCTGAGATCTAATAGACAAATATATATACATATGTATATCAGTACAAAAAGCAACAACAACAATTGCAGCTATTATAAAAATTAATTCCAAATATTTAATTTTTTATTTGTGTGGAATGTGAAAAATTTGCGATTATCAAAAACCGGTCCACAAATGTAAAAAGATTATAATTTATGCTTATTTTTATTTATGCGCCGTTTTTTATTCACCCATTTGAAGAAACTCCACCAACTTGAAATTTGCATATCAATCAGTGGAAAAAAAAAGAATTATTAAATAAAATTGTATCTCCAGGCAGTTGCTTAAAAATCAATAAAACCAAAACAAAAAAAGACAACACAACAAAAGTCAAGAAAATAAATACAACAAAAAGACGGCAGATAAAAGTATCAAATGAAGCAGCAACAACAACAGCAAAAACAACAACAAAGGCAACGCAAGAAAAAGCAACCACAACATCAAATTTAGTAACCAGTGCACTTTGTAAAGGGCAGAAAACCAACCAAAAAAAAAACCCACAAGCAACAACAACAAATCAAAGAGAACAATAACTAAACCAACAACAACACCAGGAACAACAACAAAATGTCGGAGAACAGCGACAACAATGGCGACCAGCAGAGCCAGGGCCAGGGGGCGGAGGGGGAGGCGCAGGGCGAGAACAAAATGAAGTCGCGTCTGCGCAAAGGAGCCTTGAAGAAGAAGAACGTGTTCAACGTGAAGGATCATTGCTTCATCGCCCGTTTCTTCAAACAGCCCACATTCTGTTCCCACTGCAAGGACTTTATCTGGTAAAAGAATAACGGTATTCCATTATAATAATAAATATAACGTATATAAGTAGTATATAAGTAGTATATGTATGCATAGTAAGACATTCCTTGACCACATTACATTTAATTGAGCTAATAAAATAATAAACTGCTTTTCCAATCATCTAGTCAATCTTATAAATATGTTTGTGTAGTTGAAAAGATTGCCAAAGTTTAGAACTTTAACATACTTAAGGAATTTCCCTATGAGACAAAAGAAATAAACTTGAACTAATCAAATAAGAAAGCTGCTTTATTCTAAAACAACCCATCATATAAACGTGCCTAAATAGTTGGTAAAGATTGCTAAAGTTCCAAACGTTTGCCCTGCCTTGTGTGACAAAAGAAAGTAACAACAAATTGTTTTTTTTTAAGAAAGACCATTCTCAATCATTAATAATTAAATGAAACTCAATAAGTTATAGTTGAGCTAATCAAATAATAAAACGGTTATTCCAATCTAACCAATCATATGAACATATTTAAGTTATTGGTAAAGATTGCTTAAGTAGAAGACATTCACATAAAGAAGTAATTTTAAGCCACAAGAAATCTATATCAAGTCTAAATGTCTCCCCCCCCAACTTCACGAAAAAAGTGATACCCTCTACAAGAATATATATACCCAAGACTTAAGATTTTCGCCTTCTCTGTTAAATCAAATATTTTGGTATATCGTTGAACAACCCGAAATTTAATTCGAACATAAACCAACTTAACTGTTTTGAAAGACAAACAAAGATAATTTTGTATGCCTTCTATTTCTCTTTCTTAGTCTGTTTCTATCTCTCTCCTTCTCTCTCTCTTTCTCTCTCTCTCTCTCTCTCTCTCTCTCTCTCTCTCTCTCTCTCTCTCTGCTAAATAAGAAAGAGTGTAGATTTGTACTCATCATAAATATACATAGCAAATTCAAACAAAACTTTGAGCAGACAAATCTGAGACAGAGTTGAAAAGTTGCCAAAACACTTTCAGTTCATATGCCAAATATTGTTCTTATTAATATTATTTATCAAGCTGTAGCACAACATTTTAAAAGCAATTTTGAAATCGCCAATAGAGACATTTTTGTGCTCGGAACTATTTAAAGTTTTTCTATTTCTCTCTCTTGGTAGTTGCATTTTTGTTGCTGTTGTTTTTGTTATTGGTAAATTCCGTGTGATATTCTTGAATTTATGTTTCATGTGGCACGCGGCCTATGGCACTTGTGGGTCTACGCAGTGACAGCAAAGTCGGCCACATAACTAAGCAGCGACGACGTAAATCGATATTTTGTCTATTGACAACAACAAAAAGAACAACAACAATAGCCACATGTTAAAGCCAAGCTAATGACATTGCAATAGAACTTAGCTTGACAAGCACAAAAAGCTAGCAAAAACAACAACAATAACAATAATACACAGTAGCCCTGTGTACTAATTTAAATTTGGGCAAAACCCGCTCCTCAAATCTAGTTTAATCCATTGTTATGCATAAGCAAGCCAAACAAACATTTTTTGGCTACATTTTGAGTTCAACTTGTGGATTATAAAACAATCTCATGCGCATTAGATAGGCGGTAGAGTTTTTTTTTTTCGGTTCACCCACCATCCAACCCCCAATAAGCTAACATTTTGCGGACCTTGGCAAATATTTGCGTAGTGCGCCAGTAAAAATGACAACAGCATTTTGGCCAAAAAGACTTTATATGACAAAATATTGTTCTTTGTTCTTACAGCGGCTATCAATCGGGATATGCATGGATGTAGGTATTTTTTATTTAACGACTTATGCGCAGTACATAAAAGTCAAAGGCATTCATACACATTTTATCGCTAGTTGGGGATTGTGAATCGTGGATTGGGCTACACGAAACCGAAATAACTTTATGTCTACTCATTTGAACATCAACAAATCAGGGTGTGAAAACCGGAAATGGAGTAAAATTCTTTCCATAAAATTCTCGCCATATACAACAAGGACTATGTCCTTGAAAACTTCAAGGGAATGATATTGCTAGCCTAAACTATTATTCAGAAAGACCAAGTGTGGCAAACATGAATACTGTTAGGATTATCCTTAAAAAGTCTGTAAATTCAGAACTTCCTAACTACTGCAGCAAACTGTCATAATTTTAATAGATTACTCTGAAAAACGAAATAATGTGGCAAGTGTTAATCAGCTGTAATTAAAATATAAATTGACATTTAAAAATTATATTGATTAACGACATTATTCATCAAGTCCAGGTATAATCCTGTCTAGAGCAAAACTATTAAATAATTAATTATATATACTATATTTAAAATTCAAGATGAATAATGAAATATTCATGGTTAAGCCTAAAAAGCAATAAAAAGTGCTTTGTCAAGAGCTTGACTTTGAGTTTCGGATTCGGTTTCGGTTGCGGTTTTGTCCATTTCCGTTAGCATTTTAATTAATTCACAATTAAATATTCAGGATGAGTGGGCGATAAAGTACTCTCAAATGTCTGAAGCCTAATCATTGAGTTGACAGCTGAGAAACATACGAAATGAAAATGACAAGAAAATTAATTGGAAAATTGTTGACTTGAGTCAAATTGCCTAGCGACATGTCAACAATAATAACAACAACAACAATAATGGAGTCTGTGACCAGAGCACTTTGGGGCCTGATGTTAATCATTATTATTATCTGTGTTCTCGCTTAGCTAATTGGTGTTAGACATTAAGGAAATAATTAAATGAATTGCTGTTTAAAATGCGACGCTTATGTTCGATCTATGACCGAAAAAGAAAACAATGCGCGTAACTGAGCCCTGTGAAACTGAGACCCAAAAAGGCCATCAAGCCAAAATATACATTTCGAGAGGCTTTGTTGCTGCTTTTGTCCTCGTTGTGCTGTTCTTCTGGTCACATTGTGTATACGCCTAGTTTTTTTTTTGTTTTTTTGCTAGCTAATTAACAACTTGAGTTACAATTTTCAACTCGACGCTTTTCGGCCAGGTTCGGGGGCTGTTTGGGCTTTTAATTAATAGTGTTGGCTCTTTGGCTGCACACGTCAAACAAAGCGTTGCAGGCACGAACACGGAATGTGGCAGCAGGCGCGGAAGAGCAACCGCCTTGTGCCTTATGCGCCCCAGGTGGTTAACTGGTTTTATTTTATTTTTTATTTTGGGGGCAAGTGAAAATTACCGGCGTGCTTATGCCACGTCATTTGCATAACAGCAGCAGCACCGCCCTGAGCACAAAATAAGTTGCGCCTTAAATACTTTCTCAACTACAATGAAAATAACAAAAAGTTCTGTTTTATGTTGTTCAGCATCAGCATCAGCATCAACATCAGCATCAGCATCATATTGCACAAGTGTTTTCTATGCGCTGCTTTCAAATTGTTATATTTGTTATGAATAGATGGATGCAGAAATAGTTTATTTCTGCTAATGCAAGCCTTTATCTCTAGCAAACAATTGTTGTTTAGCTGCCAGTTAAGAAGTTGATGAATGGGATTATGCAAACAATACCAGAGTACATATGAGAGCAAATAAAATTAAAACAGTTATTATTGGTTGTGCTCAAATAGGCGCCAATGACAGTAGTTGAAAGTTGCAGTTGAGAGAGCTCGACTGGCAGGCTTGCTGATGATATTAGTTGTAGTTTGCTTTTCTTACTCGATCTTAGCGTATATTATATATCAATGATAAGGCTGTAGCTTAACAGTTAACAAACTTAATCTCTCTTCAACCTCTTGCAAACTTCTGCACACACTCAGTGTGTTCTTAACTCTTTGTGGGCATAAAAAGCATTTGGAATGTTGTGGAATACATGCAATTCTGCTGAGAATACCTTTGATTAAGCCACACAGTTAATTCCATATTATATTCTATATTTTATGATTCAAATTTAATATGCTTAATTTAGAATGCTAGTCACGAACCCGTTTCGTATTTTATCTACGTAACTTTTTAACTCAATCTTAAATCTCTTGCGTGCACTTTAACTTTTTCGCTTGCGTGTGAAATTAACTCGCAAAGCAACCCGTTTTTTTTTTTCAATTTTATTTTATATTTTTTGTAATTTGCTGCATAATTTGCTCAGTGCTCTTTCTCTCATTTCATTATTTTTGTGGCTAGCGTGCTTAATTTAAAATTGAAAAATGCAACGAACGAAAAAAAGAAAAAACTAGGCGAGGCAGTTCCAGACAGTAAAAAATGTAGCATAACTGCAGGCGCAGCGAGCGGAATGTGAATTTTAACTTGTGAATGGAACAAACACACAAAATTGACGAAAAAGCAAAAAACAAAAGACAACAGCGCTAGCGAAACGACAAAAAATGCGCAAATAGCTGAAATGTAATTAAAATATTTAAAACGAAACGAAATATTTAAAACGAAAAATTACAAATCCGGAGTTGAATTCCTGTTAAATTTGTATCATCTGCCTATCTCGGAGACTATAAGACCAGCATTTCAGAATATAAACAGTTGTATTCGACGTGCAGGTCAAGCTTATTTAATCCATTAAAAACCGAAAATCTTAAGGCTATATGTTTCTTATCCCGTATGTATTTGCTTTAACTTCATATTGATAATCTATAAAAATTAATCAAAATCGTTTAAGAAATATAATCAGAATTATATATACTGTTTTATCAAATTACATACTTGGCTACGTTCAGGGTGTTGCCCAGTCTGGCTTTCCACACCAGAACATTCAAACTAGCTTAAATTTGGGCGTTTACATCTTAGGCCATCAAATCGATTTGGTCTAAAACGGATAACGACAGCTGCAGCAGCAGCGCTGAAAAACCAGACAACAAATTGGCATTAGCTAAAATGCATTTAAATTCAAATTGAAAATTGTGTTTGCCGTTGTTTGTGCACAAAATATGCAAATGATGACAATATAGAAACTACTTATATAATAATAATAATAATAATATAAATGTGTATATATATTTGTATACATTATATACATTATTAGTCCGTCCGTTTGGTGGGGTTAGATAATAAAAGTAATACACACACATAGCCGATAAGCGGCTTGTGGTCAAGGCACTTATAGCTTATGGAATATGGCTCAAGCGGGCACTGCTTTGCTGTTTGCCAGGCAAAGCCACAAACTGGAACCCAGAGCGTAACGCGTAAGCTGAGTCAACGCACACACACACACACACACACACACACACAGTAACAAACACACACATGTGTGTGTGCAGGGTTTTAAAAGTCAGTGGGAACATGTCAGCCAGCAGCAAACAAATATGAAACCTTCACCTTTTGCATTACAAATTTTTAATCAACTTTTAATCTCATAGTTGTAACAAGCTTGATTAAAAATTAATGTCATGTTGCAGATACCTCCCGTAACATAATTAATTCTGACAGCTGTAAAATAACACGATTATTACTTAGCATTCAAAATTAATTCGGACTCTTACAGATATTGCCTATTAAATTATCTTTAAATTTGATGGGATATTTATTATATCAAAGCTAATCAAACTGACATATAGATTATGTAAAGTTATTCAAATAAGAGATAGATGTGGCGTTGCCAGATCGGCATTTATACAGAGAGAGACAGAATAACCGATTGACAGACTTGTCTAAGACCTAATCAACTTGGGTTTTTGACACCGATCAAGAATATACATATCTTTTGTGATTGAAGAAGCTTCCTTCTGCTGTTTCATTACATTTATCCTTGTTAAGCACTATCATTGATATCATAGAAAGGGCTTAACCTTTGACCTGTTCACCCAAGCATAGTAATTATATTGATTGAATTTGATGGCAAATGGGGAGTCGTAAAGTGCCTGGGAAAATTAGCATATTGATTAATAAATATTTGCTGTGTTTGCAAATTAAATATTTATGCAAAGTGAATAACACACGCATACACAAACCCACGCGCCCACACACACACACACACAATAGATCAATTAAATTAGTGGGAAATTAGCACTAGCCGCATATCATGTGTAATTTAAGCAAAAACAACAACTAATTTCACATTTGATCTTCTTGCAGGGGTTTCGGCAAACAGGGGTTCCAGTGTCAAGGTATGTAAATCAGATGGGCGCCGCAAAATAAAGGACCTTCACTGAACTGCACTCAACTCAACAAATTTAATCGTTGCAGTCTGCTCGTATGTGGTGCACAAGCGTTGTCATGAATACGTCACCTTCATCTGCCCCGGCAAGGATAAGGGCATTGATTCCGTAAGTGCCTTGTATGCCTTGTCTATCCAAATACTAAACATTAAATACAAAAAATACATACTAACAATAGCCACGTTTAACTTAGTAAGCAACTCAATATTTAGCTTTAACCTTAAGAACTTTTGCGCAGCATTTTTATGTGTGAAAAGTGGAGATGCATTCCTAAATACATATTTCAATGTTTTTTTGCCTTTTTTTTATTTGTTTGCACTGTCAAATTAAAGTGTCACTATGGGATTTTTTTACGCTTGCAGCGGGAACTTTAACTTAGTTGTAGAGTTTGTTCGAAGACGTCCTGTAAATCTGTTCACTATATTACTTAGCTCTGGAACTTTTTTGATTACTAAGTTATTTTAACTAAACGTATTCAGTAGGAGTTTAACAATGCTGCTAACCATCCAGACAAAAACTCATAATTATTTCATAGGTTTTCCCATTTATGGTTTGGTTGCGTGACTTGGATGCGTTCAATCTGCTGGGATATAGAATCTTCGGCTTGCCAAAGTTAACTATTCCGTTTCTGGTTTCTGCTGTGCTATTTGCGCTGTAACTAAAAATTCCCGACAATGCTGTCTCGAATGTCCGGTCTGATGCTGCTGCTGTTGCTGCTTTTGCTATTGGGATAACAGTGTGGCGTGAGCACACAGCCAAATTCATATTTCCCCAGCTAAACACTTTTCCCAAGTGTCCCAAAGCTTCAGCTGGGATTTCAAGTCACACAGAGCACACATAATAGCGAGATTTTAGATTAAGTCCTGGTTGAGTTCATTTATGGCACATATCAGGAGCAGAATATTAACTGCATTTTGTATGAGAGCAGCCAGATTAGAGCCGTTTGTAAATTACGCAAATTTTTCTTTTTAAAGTGATATAAAATTGAATTTTTAACTATTAAAAACACTTTTCTTGCATAAAAATGCTGTTAGATTGCACTAAAACAAAATTACAGCTTTTTGTTAAGTTAAGCAGCTAATCAAACTATGTAGTATGCATCTGAACTTAGAAAAAACAAAAAAAAAACAATCAGAAAAAAATTAACAGTTTATAGTAACCACGATTTAGTATTAAGGTTAGATCTGCTTATTGTGCCATTGTTCAGCAATGTTTAATCGTCATCGTGCTCTGTTTATTTACCATAAATTTGTATTTGTATTTGTATTTTCATGTACCAAACAAAACCAAAAAAAATATATGTAAAAAAAAAAATCACATCGCCCACAAAAAAAAATAAAAAACCAAATCAATTCAATAAATATATAAAAAAAAAATTCTAAAAAAATCTGTGGCACCGTTACACGCATTAAACAAACAAAACAAATTCAAAAACCAAACAAAGGACTCACCAAAAACTCAGCACCATTTCGAACCATTCACATACGCAGGACCCACGTTCTGTGATCATTGTGGTTCTCTACTCTATGGCATTTACCATCAGGGTCTCAAATGTTCAGGTAATGTCCAAAAACAACACACTTATCTTCTATGTGTACCCGAAACTTCCGCCAAAATCTCTGTCTCTGTTCCTGTCTATCTCTCTCTCTCTCTCTGTCGCTCATTTCCTATTATCTTCTATCCTATCGCTCTAAATTTCTACTCCTAAGACGCTGTTAATGCTCTGTTAATGTGCTGTTAACATACTGTTAGGCTTGCTAACCGCTTTCAGCTTTCTACTTTTCCCCCTTTCCACCTACTATGTGTGAGCGTGTGTGCGTGTGAGTGTGTGCGAGTGTGTAGTTGTATATATATATTGCAGTGTGGTATGCTTTTCCTATTCAAATTAGAGACTATATTTTATAGAATAATGGAATTGAACATCGACAAATAATGTGGACCCGAACTCGATGTGCGATTCAGTTTAACACCGTAATATATTGCTATTAAATTTTAAGCCATTTTATGCCAAAAAAAAAAATTTTATTGTACATATCTAAGCGTAGCATATCCATTTAGCTAATCAAACTTAATACCCAACCTAAATACCGAATGTTTAAATATAATGTATGTTTGCCAACGATGGGTTTATTTATTGTGCGATTTGTGTGTGTGTACATTATTTTGGGATTTGTTATCAATTTATAAAGTTTCTTTTTGTTCGTGTGGTTTTTCTTTTGGCACTTGTCCAGAGTTCGCAAACCTGATCCATCGGATGGCAATCCAATGTGTAGGAAATTCATTTGCATAATTATGACAGCACAAGGACATATATGTATGTATGTATATACATATATGTATATATGTTAAATAATCTAATTAAAAATTGTAATGTGGGGCAGCTATGCAGAAAGATACCAAAAATTCAGATAAAAGCATTGTTAAAATATGCACAAGCGCACAGCAAACATTAGGAGTAATGGGTTTACCTCCCGGGGGGGTACCAGAGGGGGGGCGGGGAGTTGAGTGGTTAGCTGCTGTATCTTTTCATTGTTGTGCAAATATTTAATGCACTTGCAGCATGAATGCAATGTTGCAAACTTTGCCCTACAGCTCAGCAACTATTGTCTTTTGTGGCATCTTTCATGTACATATAGTTGTGCGTGTGTGTGTAGGTGAGGGATGTTGCTAAGTGTGTGCTTTTGTGTGTGCGTGTGGGCTTGCGTACATCGGCCAGAGAAATAAGTAAAGTTTAATTCAAAAGAACAGATGCTAAACACTTCTCGTTTTGATATGCTTTTCTTCTCTTTTATACTTTGCTGTTGCTCTCTGTGCCTCAATCTTGAAGGCTTTTCGCATCTTATGGCTTCGATTTTGGTTTCAAATAGTTCAACTATTCAGTAGGATAGAAGATGGCTTAAAGCAGCTGATGTAACAATATATTTAATCATGAATTTAGTTAGTTTTCTTCAATGTTGAAATAGGTTTTGGTGTGCAATAGGTTTCCATATAAACCTATTGAAGTGTGTACAATTGATCAATAATACATCAGGATACAATTGTGTCCTTTATTACTGTTGGTAATAGATTTATATCGGCTTTAGCTCTCATAGTCTCTGAGGTCAGCTTGTTTATACAGACAGATTGAGGCACATGGCTAAATGGACTCGATTGTTAATCTGAATCAAGAATATATAATTTATGGCGTCGCAGATGGTTTCTTCTGCCTGTGACATACTTTTTCCCATTTATAAATTACTTATTCAAAACTTTTCAAATTGAATCAAATTTAACGTTTAGTTCTCTAATTAAACTAAACAGTTTATGCCGCTAAGCAAAGCACTCAAATGGGCTGCGGCAAAGAGGCAACAAGCAGTCTGTTAGTTGGAAATTAAGCCAGCCAAAGTCAAGTATGACTGCAAGAACCTTCACAAGTGCCCTTCGTTTGTATGGTGTTTGTGTGCGAGTGTATGAGTGTGTGCTTTCAGCCGACTAACTCTTGAGGTTTCGCCATGTTGCACACACAGCTCTCTGCGAAATGCTCAATAGTGAGAGAGGCACGAAAATCGATGGGGCAACAAAACGTTGCGAGACGTCATGGCAACTATTCGGAGGGGGCTTAAAGAGGCGCGTAACAGGGGCAGGCATCATGTGAATTGTATGGCATTTCATCATAAATTTAACTAACATTTGCAACACGTGCGCCCAGCAAGAAGGAGATTGAGAAGAGGAGAGGCAACTGTGCGGCTTCCCTCACAATGCTCACACAATGTTATCAATTATGTGTAGCCCCGCCCACTGTGTAATAGAATCCAATCCAAGTGTTTAAGCATTGCCTTTTTATCGCTTCTTGGATTGCAGGCAAGCGTTGACAACTTTGTTGCCTGCCACATGAAGTTCTACTTGACGTTGTAGTTGTCCGAGCCCGAGTTTCTTTTCTATCGTTGTCGTTATTGTTGTTGCTGTTGCAAATCGGATCAAATATATTTTGTAAGCAGACAAAACACAGACAGAAAGGCAGACAGACAGACAGACAGGCGGACAGGCGGACAGGCGGACAGGCGACAGAAGGTGACAGTTTGATAAATATAGCAATCAATTTATCAATGGTCGAACGCTGAGGTTTTATATTTCTTTTACTCTACCACCTGTTGGTCCTTTCGATTATTATACCCTTCGTCAGCAAGGACGTGTGATTATTTATTTATTTTTATTTTTTTTTTATTTGTCAGCACGTCTGTCTGACTTATTTAAGGAGCGTACACATATATATAGTTTAATTGAAGGATTTATTGTATTTTCTTTATACTAGTTTCTTCATAAAGCCCAATAGAGCAGTTTATGTTCAACAAGCCGATTAAAAGTAATTGTTGACAACTTTAATTGAACTCAAACAAGTTCATTTTGGGGCACTTAAACAGAACAAATCTTGTTGCAGCTTAATTTACCATATTCCCCAAGCGCCTTCAGCCACAATTGACATCATAGTGTACCAAATATTCGGCTAAAATACAAGACAACACAACAACTCGCTGTTCATGTTTCTTGTCGAAGTTTCCCATTTCCAAATTTAATCAAATTGAATGCAGGTAGCCAATGTTCGTGGGCTTTGAGGTAGGAAAATGTTCTGCTTATTGTTTGTCGGGCAAGTCAATTTGTGCATTTTATTGCCTACAACACACACACACACACACATGTGTATATTTTGTGTGTGTGTGTGTGTGTGTTAATTTGTGTCCGTTTGCCGAGCGGAAATTGAAAACGAATCTAGTTTGCAGCTGTTTGATTTGCTTGATTGGTTTTTTGCCTTTGCTGCCAGCCAAGTCCCATGTGTGGCTGTTTCAGAGTGTGTGTGTGTGTGATGGGGTGTGTGTCTGTGTGAGTGTGGCATGCTGCTAACAGCGATACCGCTCCCTTATCAAGTGCGCTGTCATAATAAATGACATGGCAATTTATAAATGCAATCCCAAGCACTACGTTAAAAACTTGCCAGCAATTTTATCAGGACATCAGTGCTTAATAGGCTTCCACTTCTGTATATCTCTATATACATATACATATGTATATGTATACATATATGTACGTGTGTGTGTTTGTGTGTGCTGAGGTACATCGTTGAATTACTGCAAAATGAGCGCACACACAATTGAAGTTGGGCAATTTTTTGGCTGCCAGGCAGAGATATATAATGCCAGATAGCGCACAAAGCAAGACAGATATCAGGGTATGGTTGGAGGCAGAGAAGAGGTGGGGGTGCGCAGGGTCAGGAGAGAGAGGGAGGGCATGCAATAAAACGACAGCTAAATTTGTTAAGTGACAACCGAAAAAAGAACTTTAAAAAAAAATGTCGGAAATAAAAGTAAACTCTTGATAAATTGTTGCAAACTAATTTGTGTTCAAAATTGTTGTGCGTGGCACGTGGCAAACAAGGCAGCCGCAATGTGCGCCCCCTCCCCACGCCAACAAACCCCCTGCACCGAGCCACCCTTAATGATATCTAATAAAATTGTGCTTCATATTTTTCAAAAACTGACGCCGCAAATATTACAGATTGTTGTGGTTGTGTGTGGGTGTGTTTGTGAGGTGTACGTGACGCAAGTGGTAACTGACCGGTGTCACATGCGATAAATAAGAGAATTGCTACATGACTCATTATGCAGCATGCTGTTTGGTGCTTTTTTTTAGATTATGTTATTTATTAAGAAAAATACCCCATAAAGTATATACTCCTGATCAGCATCAAAAGTTGTTTGAGCAAGCCGATTTCAGAGACTATAAGAGCTAGAGAGTTCTCGACACACATTTGATCACTTACATTAGTCTACTTGATCTGGGCAACTTGAAGAGTTGGACCATATGAAACGTGCATAGATGTTGCATCAAATTTTTGTTGGAAGGATAAGATACCTTCCACGCTTACTTTTCTTTTCCACCCAATAACTTTCGAGCACTTTAAGTCGACTCAACTTGCAATATTTTTGGGGCCCGGCGCAGCTTGTCGAAACTTGCCCCAAAAAATATAAAAAGGCACTTAACACCACCTGTCGCCTTCATGGAGAAAGTTGTGCATCAAGTTTGTAGCCAGGGTTGCACAGCAGTTGCAATTGGCAATTCAAATTCACTTTCAAACAAGTTGCATACAACTGCATTTCACGCAAACACAAAATACAGTTGCAGTTATGGCTACACACACACCCACACACAGTTGAATGCAGCCTTGGGCGCCCGCCAAAGTATGCAACACTTTTTGTGTGCCAGCAACAAGGCCAAAAACAGCCTATGCTCCATCCCTTGTACGCCCCTTGTGGTTAACTGTGTGTGCGTGTGGGTGTGTGTGTGTTTGTGCTTTGAGCTTTGCACTTGAATCGGCTCCATTTTGTTTGTCTTGCGAGTGAAAGCTGCTTGCTGCAAGCTGTTGAGCCCTGACACAACAACAACAACCACATTAAAATGGCCCAAAATGCGGTCCTTGTTTTAAAGCTGATGCTCATGTATGCGCATAATAATATCATATATGTCCTTGCCCACTTTTAAGAAAACAATTTGACATAACAACATAAAAAAAAAAACAGAAAACAACTATGCACAACAAGCCACGTCACGTATGTGTGTGTTTCTGTATGTGTGTGTGGCTTTGGCGTTGATGAGTTCATGGCTCTGAGATAGCTCTGAGCTGAACATAAGAAGATACTAGATTACAAGCCGCAGATTATTAAACGCATAGATACCCTGTATCTATCCTGCGTTTTAAATATCAATTGTACAGCTACTACAGGGTATAAGATCCGTGATATGAGCTTAAATACCCTGTATTTAGTATATCAGGGCTCTGAGATTGTTCTGAATGCAAAATAATACCAATTTAACCCATAGACACCCATTCTGCCAAGGAAGCCAACAGTGAAACCTCTGAGAAATACTTATGAGCTACACAGCTGCTGAGTATAAGTTCATTACAGTTAGTTATTTGAAACAAGCTTCACAACAGTTCTAAGAGTTCTGGTTAAAGATGGCCTAGTTGACCCAAGAGAGCAGTACACCTGCTAAGCTTACAACTAACACAGGCAATAAGCAAGCTTTGCCCCATTGTCATTGGCTATGCCGGGAGCAATTTGTATGCTAGTGTGTGTGTGTGTGTGTGTGTGTGTGTAGGTGAGTGTGTATTCTTTTCTGAGTGTCTTTTTTTATGTGGCAGCCTGTTCTTGGAACGGATTAGGCAACAATTGTCTGTCGTTTTGCCATTTGAGGATTTCAGCAGACTTTGTCCGACAGCAAAGGCAAAGCAACATACAAGTACCAAGCGCAAAAATATATAAATGGTTTTTCATGAATGTTTTTCTACTCAATGGAGTAGAAGAGAGTTCGAAAAGCACTACACAAAAAGCTGCCCACTTATTGTTTGGCAAAACTGTTGAGGATTGCTTTTGCTTTGAGAACTCATATTTTTGTTGAGCTAATTAGAGCTTGTAGAGAAGCACTTTGGCCCAGTTCCAAAAGCACTGAACCCGGAACCCCAAGAACCAAGTATCCATATGTAATCCATATACAATCCATATATAATCCATTTATAATCCACAACCATCCGCACAACTCTCCACAACTGTCCACCTAATCCATCTTTGTCTTAATTATTCTTGCATTTTCATTTCTATTCCTCATCCAAATGTATTGTTTCGTTTTAACTTTCGGCTGCAAGTTTTGTTTGATTGTGTTTTGGTTGGTTGTTGATTGTTATTTATGCAAATGCTTTTAGTGTTAAATGTTGAACGTTGCGTTTATAGCGAAAAACCTGCGTTAATTTTCCATTAGCTCTCTCCAACTGTTCCAATTCTCAGGCACACCAGATGCCACACAAATGGCACAACGTTGCCTTCCTCTCGCCGATGTTTTGCGATCATTGCGGCTCGCTGTTGCACGGCATCACCCACAAGGGTCTCAAGTGTCGAGGTAATGTCCAACTGAATGCCCAAAGAGACAGAGAGAGATGTGATGACTTGCCCTTCTGATTAATATCTTTCTCTCTCTCTCTCTCTCTCTCTCTCTGGTTTCCGGTCAGATTTTGTGTGTGTCTTGTCTTTTAGAGATGTGCGTCTGTCATGCATATTTATTTGTATACCCTGTAACCTTTAAGCATAAGATCAAAGAGCCTACTGCAGTTATCTAAAAAGTATGTATCAGCCAGAAGCAAGCATTACCGGTTCCAAAAGTCCTCTATCCTAGTTGAGCTCTCGCGATGAAACTTAAATTAATGTTGTTTTGTTACTTTTCGTGTTTTTATTTGTCGTGTCACGCGCACATCTCTAATGGCGTCTTTTTAGCATCTAAGCAAAGAATTTCCGGGCCTGCTGCTGCTACTGGCTGAGTTCCCATTTTTTGATTGTTGAAATGTACAATTAGATACGCTTTGTTGCGATCCAAGTGCGCTCTTGCCACACACTCTCTATATATGTATATGTGTGTGTGTGTGTGTGTGTGTGTGACGCACTTGAGTTGCTGTTGATGTTATTGTTATTGTCCCTATTGCGCTTGCTGTTGTTGTTCTTGTTGACAAGTTTATATTTGCCACGCCCGCACTTACGCCCACTCCCACACTATATGCCATATGCCAAATGCCATATACCGTTTGTTTGCCTGCACTTAACACTTAGTTAAGCACTGTTGCTCTTACAATTTGCAGCTGCATGTGAAAATTGGCATTGCGTTAATTTCTGTGGCAGCTTATTAGCTCCCTTATTGTGAAAAGCTTTTAATCTTAATCATCAAACTTAAACTCTTGTTAGGCAAAAGAAAATAAATAAATATATAAATAAGAAGAAAACTGCGCAAAAATTTTCCAAGTCATTTGTTGGACGGCGCAAATTGCCGCCTTAATATCCGGCATGGCCCCTTGGCAAACAAATAATTTACTTACGCCTCATTGCCCCGTTCCGGGCAAACAACTACAATAGCAGCAATAGCAACAGCAACAACAACAAAAACAACAACAACAACATTTAGCAACAACAGATAAACAGGCCATTCTACACAAGCAAACATACACAGATATAGTGAGAACAGGCCCAAACAAACAGATTGCGAATGAGAATGGAAATGTAAATGTGGCAATAGTTAAATCCTCGACAACAATAAGCCGCAACCATCTCCGGAAATCCGTGTGTGTGTGTGTGTGTGAGTGTGTGTGCGTGAACATGTGATTGTCATTATCGAGCGCCAATTGTCTGTGTGTGTTATTTCAACAGTTCAATAACGTTTGTGACTCTATTGCAATGGTGTGTTTTGTAATTTTAGTTTTCGCATGATTTGTTCGACGTTTGCATTACTCCCTATATTAGCAACACTGAATATTCAAAAAATCTAACATTATTCTTCAACAAATATGTTGTTCTTGAAAATCGACTGAGTTTAGATAAGGTTATGACACTGGAAAAATGTAATGTGAACAGTTTCAACTTATATGTTGTTTTAATCAAGATGTCAAACCAATTTTAAAAAATAAGATTATTTTTCACAAAGTTAAGGTCTAATCTAATATAAATTTAACATAACTGCTGAAGATGCATTATTAGTCTACCAGGCAAACCATAATGTAAAAGGTATTACTTATTTAGTTTGAAACCGTTGCCAATTCAATTTTTCGCCTGAGCTTGAGAATGATTTGGGCCTGTTTGTTTTGGCCATGTGTTTAAAAGAAGGCTTCTTCATAAATATAATATGATTATTTACATCAACCTATTACAAGCTTAATTGCATATTCAGCCTATCCCCTTGGACCCATAGGGCATATTAAGTATATATATATATATACATATATATGTGTATAGACTATTACATAAGCCTGCATATGTAGCTACAAAAATAAATAAATAATTTGACGCAAAAAAACAGCACACACAAAACTGGGGCACATTATGAACACACACACACTCACACATGTAGCTAGTACTGTTGTTGTTGATGTTTTTTTTTGTGGCACGCAAAGGGAAAACCATTTTTTTTTTTTTGTTTTTGTGATATTTGCTCAGTTATTTGCTTGCCTTTTTTCCGTATTGTTTTTGTTTTTGTGTTGTGTGCTGCGAAACAAGAAACTCTTTCATATTTTCATTAAACACTGGCCAACTGACCAGCCGCCTGCCACGCCTACAGCCAACAGCCAGCAGCCAACAGCCAGCCGCCCACACAGCCATCAAAAAATGATTACTTTCCATGCGGGCCGAGCAACAAGCGAAAGTTTCCAAAAGGGTGCAGAAAGAGAAGAAAAAATAATATGAGGAAAATAAAGAAGAAAAAATGCTTATACGCCACGTGCGGCTCACGCGCCAAATGACGTTGATGCATGCGCCCAATGGCGCATACTTTTCGCAGCGGGTGTAAGCGGATGAAATGTCCAAAGTAATTTTACACATGACCAAAGCGGCAAAACAAAAAGGAAACGTAAAAAAAAGTAAACATCGGCAACAAGAACAACAACAACAAAGGAAAAGAGACCAGCAGCCAATGATGCAGCGCCCAAAGGACCAAAACGGATGACAATCATAAGGATATATTTTATATGCTGATGAACATGCCCAACATAATGACACGTAGCTATACTGTTATCATTATTAAAAAGTATAAAGGATAAAGCCAAAGGTGTTGTACTTGTACGAGATGTTGTTGGAATGTTATCAAAATATTGCGAGAATATTTAAAGAAGAACTAACGAAATATTCCAAATTGAATAACGCAATTTTATTGAAATGTTTTAAAGCTATTGAAGAATATAGAAGAAGAAGAAAAACGAACTAATCCAATAGATAAAAAATATAAACGAAATGTTGTTGGAATGTTTTCAAAATACAAAAAGAACACTTAACCAAGAACAAGAGAACGGATAAAGAAATTTGATTGAAATGCTTAAAAGATATTGAAAGAATATTTGAAGAAGCATATAAACAACAATATTTGCAGGGTATTTAAAATCACATTCACAAATTGACAACATGCATTGACGAGTTGATTTTACCAACCAAAATGAATTACAAATCCAATTGCAATTATTTCCAATTGATTGCTATTCAAGTACTGTGCACAACCCGGGCGCTGCATCTGGTTCCGGCTCTGGCTGTGGCATCCTCTGGGATCCTCTTCAGGCTCTTCAGCCACATCCTTGCAACTTGAGCGACATGTGCGCGCCACAAACTATGCAATAGTTTTTCTTCCTCCATGTGCCATGGCTGTTTGCCAAATTGATTGCGATTGCAGTCGAACTCACAAATTGGCGTTGATTTTGTGACTGTTGCGCGTGTGGGCTTATGGGCGTGGCATGGTGGATGAGTTTTTTTTTATTAGATTGCCCCGCAGATTAATAGCTGGGCGCAGCTACTTAGTCTACGAGACCATTATTTATTTTTTCTTCTTAGTTTTCTCTCTCAATTTGCCATTTGTTTACACATGGAGTCTGTGGGGTAAGTACTTGAGCCCATATCAAAACTCACTTTGTATGCGTATCCCGTCTGCTTGTGTGTGTCTCTGTGTGTGTGTGTGTGTGCGTGTGCGTGTGTTTGTCTTTCTGCCTCCTGTTGCTATATATTCCTGTACAGCAAAAGAACCTGCAAATGAAACAAAAAAAAAATGAATAACGAAATCACTTTCAATCTATTCCAAAACTTTCTCCTGACTGAGCTGACCATCTATTTCAATATGTTTTACCAAGTGGCCACTAACAAGCGACTTATCTTTATTCCACTACGTGACCTATAACCTCCCCATCATGCTGGATGTGTATTCTATTGGTTTAGCATGCGATATGAACGTCCATGCCCGGTGCAAGGAGAACGTGCCCAGTTTGTGCGGCTGCGATCACACGGAGCGACGTGGACGCATCTATCTCGAGATAAATGTTAAAGAGAATCTACTAACCGTTCACAGTAAGTACATGCCTCCGATTGGCCCTCAAGTTGTTGCCAACAACTTACAGCTTGTAAAGCGCTTATGCTTTTAACCAATTATGGTTCCGCGCCAAGTTTACCATAAGTCTGCCAAGTTTACTAACGCCCAGATAAAAACAAAAATGTAATAAAAAATATTATATTATGGAAAGCAGCTGGAAAAGTTTTTCAGTTTTATTTTTTATGTGGTTGCTTTGTCAACAAGATGCTCAAAATGTTGAGATTTTTAAGTTACTTCTCCTTCCCAAAAAATGGGCGAAATTATACTTTAGCTCTGACTTGACTTCGAGATTTCTAGTCCCGACACCATTATTATTTTTATGATGACTTTTATAGTTACTAAGAAAAATGTAAATATTAGCTCTGACTTAGCCTCAGAGACTTCAAGTCCTTTATAATTAAAATTGTCTTTCGCTAATATATTTCAAATCCAGCCGGAAGTCATCCACGAAAATGATACAAATATTAACAATATATATATTTTCAATATTGTTATTCTTTTAAATTTATTTCCAACAAATGTTGCATACTTTAAATTCTATAAATGCCATAAATTCCCAGAAATAATTTAAAATTCAAGCATTGTCATTGCCTTGGGGCAGCAGCTTGTGCCCGTCCCCCGAAGTTGAGGGATGCTGGCAAATTGCTTATGATTTGCATTAATTCATTATGAAGGCGCCACACAATATGCCACATAATGAATACTAAAAATGCAGTTTGCTAAACAATAGCCTGATAAAGATATGCAAAGCCAGCAGGGGAAGGAATAGAAGTAGTATGAGGAGGAATGCCAAGGAGAAAACGCTGACTAAGAAGACTAGAATAATGTCTTGGCTTATTTAATTCATTTGTGCACATTTTTAAACATTCTTAATGACAGTCAAGGAGGGTCGTAATTTGATACCCATGGATCCCAATGGCTTGAGCGATCCGTATGTGAAGGTCAAACTGATACCCGATGACAAGGATCAGTCCAAGAAGAAGACGCGCACCATTAAGGCGTGCCTGAATCCCATGTGGAACGAGACACTTAGCTAGTGAGACTTACTTTATAACTTACTCAATTTATATATATTTAATAAAATTAATATTTATTTATGCAGCGATCTGAAGCCGGAGGATAAGGATCGACGCATATTGATTGAGGTTTGGGATTGGGATCGCACTTCGCGGAATGATTTTATGGGCGCTTTATCGTTTGGCATCTCGGAGATTATCAAGAATCCTACAAATGGTTGGTTCAAGTTGCTCACCCAGGACGAGGGTGAATATTATAATGTGCCGTGTGCAGATGATCAGCAGGATTTGCTCAAACTAAAGCAGAAGCCATCGCAAAAGAAGCAGCCAATGATGCGCTGCGACACACACACACAATCACAGTCCAAAAAGGATATGACTCGAGCCACAGACTTCAATTTCATCAAAGTGCTGGGCAAGGGCTCCTTTGGCAAGGTGAAGCAAAAGACTCACTTGACAAACGATTACAATTATATATTAAACGTTATCGGAAACAGGTGCTGTTGGCGGAGCGCAAGGGTAGCGAGGAGCTGTATGCGATTAAGATACTCAAGAAGGATGTGATTATACAGGATGATGATGTCGAGTGCACCATGATTGAGAAGCGTGTCCTGGCGCTGGGCGAGAAGCCGCCGTTCCTTGTCCAGCTGCATTCCTGTTTCCAAACATTGGTGCGTATACCTTATACATTGTTTATACTTTACTTACTTTAATATATAAATAAATATATGTATATATATACTATATATATATTCACCCACACAGGACCGTCTGTTCTTTGTTATGGAATATGTGAACGGCGGCGATTTAATGTTTCAAATACAACAATTTGGCAAGTTCAAGGAGCCAGTCGCCGTGTAAGTTATACAATACTAGACAAAAGTTTTCTCTCTCTCTCTCTCTCTTACATTCCCTCTCTCTGTCTCTCTCTCCCTGCCGGCCTCAGCTTCTATGCTGCTGAAATAGCAGCTGGTCTCTTTTTTCTGCATACCAAGGGCATTTTGTATCGCGATCTAAAGCTGGACAATGTCCTGCTGGATGCCGATGGACATGTGAAAATCGCCGATTTTGGCATGTGCAAGGAGAACATTGTGGGCGAGAAGACGACCAAAACATTCTGCGGCACACCCGACTACATAGCGCCAGAAGTGAGTTCCCAAACTTTTAAAGTTTTATCCAGAGTATATTTTTAGCATAAAAATTAAGTCAGAAACGCGTGTACAACACTGAATGCAAATTTGTTCTGGATGTGATTGAGTTAGGGGAATAATCTCATTTAAAACTTGTACAACTATGTAGATAATACTCTATCAGCCGTATGGCAAGTCTGTGGATTGGTGGGCCTATGGAGTGCTGCTCTACGAGATGCTGGTGGGTCAGCCACCCTTCGACGGCGAGGATGAGGAGGAGTTGTTTGCGGCGATAACCGATCACAATGTATCCTACCCCAAGAGTCTCAGCAAGGAGGCCAAAGAGGCGTGCAAGGGCGTAAGTTACAACAAAAATAACCATGGGGGTAACAGATACTGACTTTTTAATAAATATATGCTGTCGAATTGCTGCAGTTTTTGACCAAGCAGCCCAGCAAACGTTTGGGTTGTGGCAACACTGGCGAGGAGGATGTGCGTCTGCATCCATTTTTCCGTCGCATCGACTGGGAGAAAATTGAGAATCGCGAGGTGCAGCCCCCATTCAAGCCCAAGATTGTAAGTAAATCAAAGAAAAACAAAGTCTGATGCATTACTTACCGCAATTTTGAAAATGAAATTCTGCAGAAACACCGCAAGGATGTGTCCAATTTCGATAAGCAATTCACATCAGAGAAAACAGACTTGACGCCCACGGATAAAGTATTTATGATGAATCTGGATCAATCGGAATTTGTTGGCTTCTCCTACGTGAATGCCGAATACATTGTGAGCCCATAAGCAGCTGGCTAACAGTAGCTAGAAACAACAACAAAAACAATATACCGTAAACGAATTAATGGAACCACCCAGCGAGTTGTGTCATCAGTTGATATTAATTGTTAATTAAAAGACATTTTTTGTTTTCATTTCATTTGTATTCATAATCGTTATGCTAAGCGAAAGCAACAATTTTGTGTGTTGTCTTAAGTTGTTTATTTATTGCTTAGCAAAATCTTTGACTAATTGTTAGGCCCTCATGAGTATTCTAAGTTAACATTCACAACATATACATACATACATATATACACATATTCATTTAGTTGTATAATCATTGTTGAACAAAACTGCAACTCGAAGCCAAAAAAAACAAAAACAAAATAAAAACGTAACAAATCATGTGCAATAAAAACTATATTTAATTTAACCACCGTTAGCCCAAATCGCCTTTCTCTGCTCGAAAAAGACATCAATTTTCGCCCTGTCACATTTTCGTATTTAAAATTTCCTGAGACAAAAGTGCTCCCTTTTCGAAAGTTTTTCAATTTAGTAAAAAGTTGTATTAAAGTTGTGCTAAATTTTTTCAAATATATATTTAAATATGATATATATATATAATGGTTAATCGAACGTCTTATTAGCAAGCATCTCGATGTTAACACACCACAAATTAACACACATATATATATATAAACTTCCATAGAGTTATCTCTCTCTCTCTCTCACTCTTTGTTTAGCATTATTCCAGCAAATAAGAGAAGGATACTGAAACGATTCGGGTCACAAAGTTTTAAACGTTGTTCGATTATAATGTTGGCCCCTGCATTATAATCAAATCGAAATGTGCGTTTAAACAAAGTTTTGAAATTAAAAAAAAAAATATATATATATATATTAACAATCAACTACAGCAATAAAAAAATATACAACTTCGATTCACTTTCCTATTTTTGAGCATAGAAAAAATATATCATAGCATACTTACGAGCGTATTTCTTATTTGTGTGTGTATTTTAAATATGAATATTACATTTGAATATTAAATTTCATTTTTATAGCGTATGTATACGCCGTATACATATTAATACAGATATATATATATACATATATATATATATACGGCATAGAGTCTCAATGTACCATAAAATAAAAAAAAATATGGCAAACAAATTGCATAGCAATAAGTTTAAGCTAAAATCAAGTTTAAGTTTAGTCTACTACTAAGAATACAAAATCTTTTGCTGTAGCTTTCCAAAGTCTAACTATAGGTGGGATAAGATATATATATATATATATTATCTTTGGGTTGAAACTTTAGTACCTATCTAAGCAAAAATCTAGCTGCTAAAAATCTACCGTTTAACTATGAGAAAAGACAATCTACTATAAGCCATTTATGTGGATATCAAATGGATACATTTGAGTTATTAGTCAAAAAAGAACAGAAAAAAGAAATCTTAAATTAAATTTAATTGAAAATTGAACATTTTTGTGTAGCGCAACCTAAGCTAAGCTTTTGTGCCTCTCGTAGCTCTCTTTCTTTTCTAGCAGTGTAAGCAAATAGAAGATATATACACTACCAAAAACAAAATGTATTTAAAAAATCGAGCTCGAATAGAAAATTGATCATATGATAAACTCAGTAGCCAAGCTATGTGCTTAAAGCTAGGGCACAAAAACTAAACTAAAACTAAAACTAAAGTAGCTTGAATTGAAAATAAAATAAAATATTCGATTAAAATCTAAAGTAATTTATATTAATATAGATATAATGTATAACTCCGAACTTGAAGCATTTAAAAACGTTTATGTCTCAGTAATACCAGTCAAAATACATGTATGTATATATATATATATATATCTATATATATGTATAAATATATATATGTATATATATATATATTGTAAGCAAAAGCCATATATGAATATTATTATAATTGGAGATCAATTAATTTCGGTGAGTTTATAATGACTATGACGAGTACCACTTAAAGTTCAAGTTCAACAACAAAATGTACTCTACACGTAAATTTGCTCGTATATTTAATATAATAATATACTATATACATATATTTAAATAAATATAACTAAAGCATATATTCTACATATGTACATTGGTGTGTGTTTAGTATGAAACTTAAGATGATTGATTACTTTAATGAATTTGATGGCAACAAAACAAAATTTCCAAGTCTGTTCAAATATTGAAATGTAACTGTAACATTAACACTAACATTAACGTTAACGTTTAGAGTTAGTTAATTTTACTATTGAGTCTATACAAAATGCATATATATATTATTATTATATTTATATACATATTTATTATTGTTAGTCTTTATTAATTTTTTAATTTATAGTCAACATTTTTACAACCAAACATATTTCAATGATTTTTCAAGTATTTTTGAACAACAAATTCGTAAATGTATGTGTTTTTTTTAATCGTATATTTACTTATAAACAAAAGCATTAATTTAGTACAAATTCAACTACAAAATAACAATTATATAATATATGCATATATACATACATATATATATCAAATCAAATACAAATCTCGATGTTTGCCGTAAGCATACTACTATATGAACAACAAAAAAATACATAAATTCAACTCAATAAATTACTTCAAAAATAAACCTAAACACGATGTTGAAACTATTTGAACGGTTTTTGCGCTCTATTTTCCTACTAAACTGAAACTAATTATTATATCTGCAAAAACAGAAGTGTGTGTGTGTGTGTGTGTGTGTGTATAGTCTATAAAACACAATCAGCAACAAAAACTGAAACTAAAGCTAGGTAGATAGTTGAATCGAGAGAGATAGACTGAAAGATACCCTGCACACATTCATTTCTTTAAAATCAAATTCTACGTTTCTTCTTCGATCTTCATGAAATTATTTGAATTGATCAATAATATGTTATATATAATATTATATTTCAATTGGCGAGCTGTATCTTTACAATTGTGTTTTTTACTATCAGAAATCGTTTTGATGTTAGCGGAAACGGAGGAAGTTACCTATGGTAAGCGAGATCTTGTATTCGTTATGAATTCAGTCCCCATACTGGCTAAGTTGACTAGACTAATTACTACCTGTATACCCTGTTTCGCACTTTTATTGTGTTCAGTTTATAATAAATTAGCGCATGCAACGCATTATCTTCAGCATATAGCCGAATTGATAATGTTCTATCAAATTAACATTGAATGCCGAATTTGCTAGTGTTTTATTTGGTTAGGTTTTCGAAAATCTGGAATATTTAATAGGTGAAAGTTTTTCACAACTTTCTCATTGGTACTCATAAAGGTACTTTTCTGTTCTTAAGCTGTTCTGAAACTGTCAAAGAGATGAAACTTTAGATTTAACATTTTTCAACACTTTTCTACTAATAATAAGAATAACTAAAGGTTAAATAAAGCCTCGTAAATTGAGTATTTAATGGACATATTTGTTCCTTATTTTAGTTAGGAAAAAAATCAAAGCTTACCCAAAAACATGGTCATCCTGCAGAAACGTAGTCGATGCTTTTTTATCGCTTTGATTGCGTACAAATTAACATTACGTGTGCGTTAACGATAGATAATCTTATCTGGTCTGAATTTGCAAGCAATTAGATAAACAATCAGCGAACTCATCCAGTAAGTCAGCAATCAGTCAGTCAGTCAGTCAGTCAGTTAGTCAGCCGCTTTGGTTAGTCAGCCATGTTGGGTTACGGTGTCCTCAATTTCATTAGTGGCAACATTGTCCGCTCGTCCTCCAATAGCAGCACTAATGGTTCCGACGTGCACGCAAAGGATGTTTGCATGTTCCAGACGACAATGCCCAGCGTGTCCATATTTTTCATGTACGGAATGGTGGTGCCCATTTTGGCCTCGTTCGGGATGTGCGCCAATATGATAAATGCTGCGGTTTTCATGCGTCCCAAGATGACACCATCCGCCTTCACTTACCTCGCCGCCTTGGCCTCCCTGGATAGTGTTTCGTGTTTGCTCATTTTGCTGACGGCGCTGGCTCGCAGCTATTTCTATAGGAGTGCCAAGTGGATCGCCTTCGATTATCAGTGGCAGACGCCGCTCTTTGGCATTAGCACAGGTGCTGCGAATCTGATCCTCGCCTGCGTCAGCCTGGATCGTTTCATATACTTGCGGCACTTTCAGAGCAGCAGATGTGGTCCCCATTTCTGTCGTCCCAAAATCGCTCGGCTTATGATCAGTGCGGTTTTATTAATCTCTGTGCTGGTCAATTTACCGTATTTCTTTTGCTTCGTAGTGAATATGGAGACCGGAATGTGCCACGTCACCAATTTCTACTACTCCAAGTGAGTGGGATCAACTAATTCTGTTTTAATGTCCAAGTCTGTTTGAATAATTTTAATTATTAATTCATTTTACTATTAAATCTACACAAAATGCATATATATATATATATATATATATATATATATATATACAAATATATACAAATCTACTACTCCAAGTGAGTATAGCTCTGAGTCCAATATCCCTACTGAAGTCTGTTCTCTGTGTATTTATAGATACTATCAGATACACAACTGGTTCTCGTTTGCCCTGTTGGCTCTGCTGCCAGCTGTGTTCCTGCTGATCGGGAATGTTGCCATCATTATAGCCTTTTGTCGTTGGACAAAACAGAGCAAGGTTTGCAAGCAAGGCAGCCCCGGCGACAATAAAAATGCGCGCACAACCCAAAAACGTTATCAGGTTAGGCACGCTCTTATATATATCCTCTTCTGTATATATACATGTATATTCTCAATTCATCGGCAGCACCAAATGAAGCTAACAATCAGCATACTGATTGTCATCACTTTGTATATGGTGGGTGAGCTGCCGGCGCACATGACCTCGAGGAAGAGTTCGCTGAACTTGCTCTTTGGCGGCGACCCGAGTAAAATGGATGAGGAGATGATGGAGCATCTGGAGGTCATATTTATAACGCTGAATGCCCTCCAGCTGAGCATGAACATTGTCGTCTATGCGGTGATCAATCCGAGTTTTATGCCCGAGTTTTTTCTCTGTTTGCGTGGCGTCTCCGATTTATCCTTTCGTCTCTGCTGCCTGCCATGGATGGCGTCGGTCTGCAAACGTTGTTGCGACAGCTGTCGGCAGCGTCCACTTGCCGAGGAGTGTGTGGTGAGCAGTGTTGAGGCGCCACAGCTAAACACAGTTGTACCCAGCCACACAAAACCCTGTTTGGAAAGAACTTTTGCCTTTGCCGCCGATGGCGAGAAGCCGTGCTGGGAGGAGGAGCAGCAGCAGGTCGAGGCTAAGAGGCAGTCGGAGCCAGAAGTATTTGCAACCAAGGAGAGTGCTTGCATGCAGCTGGCTGTGGAGCAGCGACCCATTGAAGATGCTGTGTGTGATTTTATTTATTTACATTAAATTAATCGAGTCTGTTGAAATGCAGAGTATTTTATGGTGTGCGTGTGTGGGAGATACATATTTGTTGAGTGGATACAGTGGTCGCTCATTAAAGTGATTTTTTTTAACATATTTTATAAACTATAAAAATTGATTAAGATCGAAAGTATTTTCATTCAAAACTAAGTCTGCAGTGTACAGGGAATCTAGAAGCCGAGCAAACCCGATTCGAGCTTATTATATATACCTCGAAAGGAAAATCCATTTTTGTTTTCATTAAACCTGATTTTCTGTTACAAATTAAATTCAACTTAAAGTAAAAAGAAAAACAAAAATCAGCAAGTCTTCTGTGTACAGGGTATCTAGCAGTCCAGCACTCTCGTCTATATCACATGACAACTGGTTTTCCATTGCAAGCCACAACAAACATAAGATCGACAATCATCCGCGTTTTATTTACATTGATTATCATTTTCTATTTCAAGTTAAAGTCACTTTCGAAATTCGAATATTCCCATTTATAAAGCAACAACTGTAGCGATAAGTAAAGTGCATCTCCAGAACATGCAGTTGCAAGAATATATCCAAGGAATATACGAAACAGCAGCTCCAAATAATATTAATAAAATTACACTCTATTTACAACTACTACTTAACTTAAACCTAGACTTATTTACATTTATAATTTATTTGTTTTTAGAGTAATGTGTTCTTAGGTACTTTTGAAAATCAGTTAAGGGTCAGGTTTTACTGTACCATGCTGCAATACTTTCGGGTGTGTGTGTGTTCTTAGATCTCAGTCTCAGTGAGTGCAACAAAAGCGTAACAACAACAAGCGTTAATTAACATCGTCTGCAAAATACAAATTGATCCAAATCGAACACTTGACAATTAATGAAGTTGATTTTGGCTTAATTTAAGTGACTATTTGCCCTGCAACTTGGACAGGAAATCCATGAGAAATTGATGACGTGTTCGCAGCTCGAGCTCATTGCGATTGCGAAGAATGTCGCGTATCCGCTTGATGAGATGCTCGCGATCCCTTGCCCCCCGCTTCATCTCAATGAGTATCACCTTGTCCTCCTCCCGTGTCCAATCAGCTGAAGAAGCACCAGAAGCAACTGGCTTGGTTGGACTGATGCTTGGACTAGTGTATGCAACGGATGACACCTCCATGTCCTGTTCCACAGAGAAATTGGCCAACGAGGCGACCACATCCAACTTGCATTCCTCATCGCTATCGAATTGCGTGGTGGTCACATGCGCTGGCAACAGGTCCGCTTCCACATCCATTTTAATTGCAGCAAACGGCGAAAATTCATCCTCTGAATGCTGATCAAGTTTACCAGTCTGCGTGCTGGGATTATGTTTCGCTTGCGCTATGATTTTAATGTTCATCTTCTTGTCCGCTGACTGATCGGATGCTGACTCCTCAGGCGTCGAATCCTTAGGTGCGATCTCCTCGAGCGTCGACTCCACGTGTATCGAATCCTCGAGCAGCGATTCCTCGCGCGCTGACTCCTCAAGCGGCGTCCCTTCAAGCGCTGTCTCCTCGAGTGTTGACTCCTCCTGAGCCGTCACCTCGAGCTCCATCTCCTCGAGCGCCATATCCTCGATCGCCTGCGTCTCCTCGCCGATCAGCGTGCGCAGCCGCTTGGCAAACTCAATGGCCGGCGAGGCACGTGCCGCTGTCGATCCATGGATGACCACCATGGGCTGTAAGTTGTAGCGTGGCCGGGCCAACTGACCAGCACCAGCGCCAGCGGACTGCGGGGAACGCACCTTCTTGTTTGGCGACTTGCGCTTGTCCGACGGCTGCGGCGAGAGGCCAGCAGCAGCGGGCAACGGACTCAGACCCGAGAGCGGCGATAGATTCGAGCCCGTTTGACGACGTGGCGATATTTCGCCAAAATTAATTGCCGTCTTCTTTGCGTTCGGATGATGCGGTGAATGATGATGGGTCATGTTAGGTGTGCTGGTGGCAGCATTGTTAAAGCTGCTATTGTAATAGCTGCCATTTAGACGGATGGCATGGGCACGCAATGCGGCCTCATCGCAGGTGTCCACGGAGGAGCCACTGTTCTCATCCTCGCCCGTTGTCGTGGTCGTTGTCGGTGGCGTCGTTGTCGTTGTATCGATGACCAAAGAGCGATTAGCATCATCCTCCTCGCTGCGATCTGCGGCATCATCGCTGTCCACTGCAGCCGCTGCACTAATCAGTTTCTCGCCGAGCACACGAACTCCGCCGTGGGCACAGCTCAAGGGATCACCAGTCGATGCATCGTGGCACTGCTCGTTGTAAATGCTGGCGGCACGAAATGATAGCTTCGCTGGCAGCATTATCTTGGAGCCATAGAAGATGCGTCCGTTCAGATATCGCAGCTGACACGCAGGTGCTTTGCCCTGCACGGTCGTATCATCGGGCACATCGTGGAGAGTCTCCGCAAATTCACCGCTGGAATTGGCCATTATCTCGTGCAGATTCGTTTTCTCCGCCGGGGGCAGTAGTCTGTCATATAGAATGGAAAATAAGGATATAAAAAGGTTTAACAGTTAAATATGTTATAGATCTAAGTTAACATTCATTTAAGGAGGTAAAGCTTGACTTTAATTGGATTAAGCTTATCTTAAGCGAACAGATTACTAAATCGACTCCAATATTCTCTCTATGACATCCTGTTATAGCATTATTCTAATACAGCCCCCTTAAAACAATGATATCCACTTACAGCTGCGGTGGCTTTGCCTGCGGAAACTGCTGCATGAACCAATCGCAAAGGAATTGATTGCCCTTGAGGAGTGGCAATATCTTGGCCTCGACCTTCTTCATGCTGACGCTGGGCAGCTCGGCCAGCTCGCTGAGGCAGGCATAGATTTTGCGTATTTGCGCCGGCTGCTTGCTAAAGTAGACGTTCAGCTTGTTGATGAAATTGCTCGCATTCGTAATCATAAAATGCTCGAAGAATTTGCCAAGTTCCGCGGCCTCGGCAGGTAGCAGAAAATTGAGAAATACCTCAGCGAGCTCAGGATGATCGGGCAGCAGCAGTTTTTCCACTTTCTAGACAGATAAATAGATGGAATTGAGAATGAGCGATTGATTATAGCACTTACAGTACAGCACTTACCAAATACAAATCACTGACTTTGTCCTGCTTGGGATCAAACGTTTCCAGCAGCTGATTGAATCTGTGACAATCCTCGAGACGATTGGACATCAAGAGCGCCTCCTCCACTTTCTCATAAAAGTTGTATGCAAAGGCTATGAGCAAAATGGTTATTTAGATGAGATTCTACCAATGAGAACAGCTCATTTTATGGTTATCATAAAGTTGTGCAAAAAATCCACAAGAGTAGCTGAGGATGGCAGCTAAAAGTAAATTCTTTGATGGTCACATCAAATGCACTGTCAATAAGGTCTTTCAAGTTGTTGGTTCCTTTGAATTTGTTGTAGTTTCAAATTGCGTTTTTTTTTTTTTTATTTTCTTATATACATGCCAATGTGGCACCATTTGAGATTGAATAAATTAAATAAATATATCATTTTATTTTTACTTTTAGTCGACAGATAATTAAGTAAATAAATCAATTACTTACTGGCATCCTTGCGATTCCGTTCCTCAGGACTATCCGGCTGTAGCATGTGTCTCAGCATCTCCTCCTGGCGATTAGCTCGCCGATTCCTTGCTTCATCTTCGCAGCGCTGTCGCTTCTGCTGTTGAGGTGAACCCGACGAGGATGGGGAGGATTGACTGGGCGATTGACTCGTCGGATGATTTTCGCAAAACATTCTCAGATCCACAAGCAGCTGCGTGTACAGCTCGAGACCAAGGAATCCTCTATGATAATGCTGCACAGCTGGGCAATCTGAGTATTGCTCTCGCTTCTGGTGCAGGTAGCTGCCGTAGCAGGTGATTAGTTGCAGGCAACGTAAAGATGCAGCTGATCTTGATGGAGATAATGATAATGAGGATGATTTTAAGCGACGACGCCGTTGAAATTTCTTGCGTCGTTTGTAGATCCAACAATGTGGCCACCTGCGCCTTTTAACCTGGCCTACAAGAGGAGCACTCTTTGTCTTGGTCCGCTCCGCAGACTTTTGGAGCTGCTCCTCGGCTGCTGGCAGCAGTTGGCCCGATGCCGGATCAAAATTATAATTTATTGCTGGCTCGCTGCCGTTCGACTGCCAGCTGCGATTTAAATTGTCCACATTTTGCGCATAACTCTGTTCTGGTCGAAAAGGCGCCGAGATGCCAGCGGCAACTGTAGAATTGGTGCCAATTTTGCCGCCAAAAACGTAATTCACATTAATAATCAGCGATCGATCTGAGTCTGAGAAGGTTTTATTGCCACTGCGACGCGGCTTGCTGCTCGCTTTGGTTGGTGTTTTCCCCCTGTTGGTGTCCCACTGTGCCACCAATCCTGTGGCGCTGCCATGAGGCGCTGCTGGCACGCCCACCGTGTCGGGTAATATTAATGCTTCGCCCACCGCTTCGCGCACAAATTCCAAATACGAAGCGGTCGCTGCTGTTGAAGGCCGGCTTTTCAGCTCCTTTTTGGTGCGACGTACGCGTTTATCGTTGCACCAGTTTTTCTGCAATAATTCAAATTACGTTTTAATGCAAAACAATTATTTAGCGTATATTTTCAATTATTGCATTTTGTAAACATAAAATATTTATCGATAGCACGAGTAAACATAAATACCAACAATCGCTGTTAACAGTGTTGCTTGTTATCGATAGCACTAGTTGGCGTTGGGTACAAAAACAAAAAATTCCAACAATCATTGTAAACAAACAGTGTTGCAATGTTTAGCGGTTTTGGCAGTAAATTTTCCTATGCATTTTATACAAATTTAGAAAAATATAAATATATTTAAATATCCAACTATTAGCAATCTTTAAAAGCAAACACTAATACATAAAATATAAATAATCGTTGCAAAAAAACAGTTTTGCGTGTCAAGCCCGATTTATCATATTTGGCATTAAATTTAGCTAAGATTTATTCACATTTGGATATCAGCGACATATTTGCATATACAATTTAATCCACATTTCATACAGACGCACGTATATTCTGCCTTTTCAAGCCGATTTTGCTTGTGCGTACCGCCACAGCCACAAAAATGGAGCAGCACTTCTATCGATAGCGAAGGACAGTTACTCGATAGACATTGCGTGCTTGTTATCGCTCCTTTTGCACATCGCTAAGCGTAAGTGCCAAAAAGAAATTAAATTTGTTTCCCTCAATTAAAATTGCAATAAGCCAATTTAACATTTTATGTGCCACTAGGTGCAGCAGTAAGCAGAGCGAAGAGGGAATAAAGAGAAGCGACTACAGCAGCAGTAGCAACAATAGCTGGCGACAATAACAACAAAAAAACTGACCACGTCACAAAAAATTTGCATTCCGGAAATAAAAAAGAGCCCTACAAAAAATGAGCAAAGTAACGTTTAAAATAACGCTAACATCGGATCCGAAGCTGCCGTTTAAGGTGCTCAGCGTGCCGGAGGCGACACCATTCACAGCCGTACTCAAATTCGCTTCGGAGGAGTTCAGAGTGCCCCCAGAAACGAGTGCAATAATCACAGACGATGGGATCGGGATTAGTCCGCAACAAACGGCGGGAAATGTGTTCCTCAAGCACGGCTCCGAACTCCGGCTGATACCCAGAGATCGTGTCGGCCATTAACTAAATCCATTTATCGCTTAGCACGAGATTAACCAGGAAAACAATTAAAACTATGCAAAAAAAAAAAGTTTAACTCACCTCAATGTAATATTTCCAGACGTTGGGCAGGATTTTAGGCTGTTCTCGCGGCGTTCGGACCTTTCCACCTTCGAAGCCCCACAGGATCTGCTTGAGGGGCGGTGCACTTCCATGTTCGAAATAATATTTGACGGGATTATATGTCGCCATATCGCAGAGTTCCTTCACCTTGAGGAACAATCTCCTCGGTTGCTTGCCGTGGAGTAGATCCTTGTCCATACGCTTGCAGGCCAAACACACGGGATCTGTACCCTTGCGTAGTGGTTTCCTGCTTGCTTTGATCGCATTCAGATGCTTTTCCAAGCCCATGGCAATCAGTTGATACTCCGACGGAGCATAAGCCGTAAATTTCAATCGCCTCGGCTGGAAGGCCATCCTGGGCAGATACTGTGGGTACATAAAGACCTGGCTGTCCAACATCAGATTCATAATGCGTGGCGGCAGGCGTGGCACCTGACGCGCATGTCCTTCCGTTAAATTCGTTTCCTTATTGATGAACTGCATCATGGACTTATTTTGCTCCTCGTAATCATTGCTATTCAGATCTCGTTCCCATTTCTGGATGAGTTCAATGGCCGCACTGAGATTCCAGCAGCGGAAACTGGCATCCTGCGTTGATCTATGCTGCAGCTCGAACAGCATCTGTTTGGGCTGCTCGGCGAAGGAGTAGAGCAATGGATGCGAATAAGTTTGCAGGAAGGATTGGGTCAACATTTGGGTGTGAATGCGTAGCTGTTGCTGGAGCAGATCATGCTGCTCCAGGGTGAAACCTTTGACAAGGCTACCTGGTGTTGGGCCATATTGTGGTGGCTTCAAGTGACGCAGTTGCTCAAATTGTTGCTCGTATTCGGAAAAAATATGCTTCCTGATGGACAAATATTTCCAGCTGAAGTTGGTGTCATAGGGTTCCAGGGCAGGAGCGGGAGAAGAGGCTGAAGCAGGTGGAGGACCAGGATTAGGAGTAGAAATAGGAGCTGTAAGAGGAGCAGTCAGCTCATAGCTACTCCCGGCTGCCACCGGCGGTTGCGTAGCAATAGCCTCCCTTGGAATATTCACAAAATGCTGCTGCTCCTGGCTGGGATTGGGCAACAGTGGCTGTTGCACAGCATCCAAGCTCCCATTGAATCGCATGGCTGATTCCTCCAGCAGCTGTGCCTGCTCCGTCTCCAGCTCCACCTGGCTGAGAAACTTTTGCGGCGTCTCCAGCTCAATGGAGTCCAGGGAGACGCCCTCCTGCAGCAGGCCAGCAAATAGCTCCGAGACCAAATCGGTTAGCTCCTTTTTGGAGATGTTCACGTCGCGCAGCTCCTCAGCATCCACGGGCACCATCTCCCCGGCGACGTATTCCGGATCATTAATCGGATCATCATCGTCACCCAAAAAACAATTATCTGAAATATTAAATATTTAATATAAGATATAGATATATCTTTATCTGGGATTACTTAGTGGCTTGGCAAAGTCGTTGAGGAACTGCATCCACTCTGCATCATTGGCTGTCATATCATATTCAAGCACATCGCTCTGCTCCACATCTGGTGGCACAAATTCGGATTGCAAATCTTCGATTGTTGTCTGCTGCAGGCACAATTTGGAACGTGTCCTGGTCGCTATACGTGGATCCTCAGTATTCTTATCCGGCGGCAGTTTGAAGCAACCATCCGAGGTGAACTTGATGGGCGAATCCTCGTTGGCGGTGAGCGGGGTTTGTGGCGTGCAAGGATTCGAATCCAAATCAGAGGCAGTCGTATTCGGATCATCATCGGACTAAGGAGAGAGTTGAGAGCAATTGGAATTAATAGGAAATACTCTGATACCAGTAGGCGATACCAGCCGAGATGCCAAGAATAGCCAAGAAATACCGATCTTTGAAGAAGGTTTCAAGCATTGGCATTAAAATTGCAGTAGAAATTGTGAATTTTGGACGAGTGCGATTATCGATTTCCTAGCCAAACCAAAGTTAATTTCACTCGCAACTTACATGGAAATCCTCGTTGGTAAATGTGTACTCCTCGTCGTCCTCGTCGGAGTGCAGATCCTCGCGTATCAGCGCCTCAATCTCATTTTTAAATGGTTTCTCATTTAATGGGGGAAAATTTAAGCCTGGATTTCGATTCAACTCTCGCGCTTTCGAACGCGTCAATTTGCCAACAGATGGCGTTTCGGTTATGATTATGGCGCCACGCTGCGGCTGCTGCTGCGACTGTTGTTGTTGCTGCTGCAGCTGTTCCACTTTGGCTGCTTCGTGTCGCTCGCGCGCCATTTCGTCCTCGGCTTTGAGTGTGACCAGAGCGAGCACATGCTCGTTGCGGACGACGCGTCTAACAACCCTGTGCATGTCCTCGCTGCTGATGGAATTCGCCCGGGCAACTTGCCGCAGCCGGCGATCGATCTGCTTGACATCCTCAATATTACACTCGCCCAGCTGCTGCTGCAACTGCTGTTGCTCTTGCCCAGTGTCCTTTCCCTTTTCCTTGTCGATACGTCGCTTTTTGCGCGGCTGACGGCGAGAAGTAGGCGTTGAGTTGCTGCTGCTGCTGCTGCTATTGTTGTTGCCTGTTGTTGTCGGCCGTGCAGGCGTCTTTAAGTCGGTTGCATCCGACTTGCGAGCACTGTTTGGCATGCTGCACACACATTTAAATTGTTATATGAACTAATTTCAGAATCGGACAGTATCAAAACAAAAGTGCAACCAGTGTGACCACAAATAATATAATCAAAAATATTTGTTGAACTGGCGTTGTTGACATAAAATGCCGCCACAAAAATTTTACCAGGGCTGGCAAGTAGTATCGATATCTTAACAGATGTCGATATATCGATGGGGATCTAAGCTTAGACGCAGCTTGCAAATTTAATTTATTTGCTTTGTTGCAAATAATTGAGCTACATTTCAATCTACTGCAACTGCAACTGCAAGATGCATTTATTGACAGTCAATTTAAATTTGCAAAAACAATACCCGTCTCCGCTGTTAGCAAAAGTGCAACAACTGTTAAGTAACAGTATGCGAAAAACATATGTTTTTGGAGGTTGTTTCAGAGACAACAGAGAACTTTATTTGTGCAGTTTTTGTTGGTTTTGGTTTATTTTTTGTGATGTCAACTGGATGTGAAGGAAATAAGTGCAATAAATGTGAAAAATGCGCATTTGCATGGTTTCTGACTTTTTCTACCCGAGTATTGGTGGCGTCGAGGAACATGTCTACAATTTATCCCAAATGCTGCTCGCACTCGGCCATAAGGTGAAAACTAACTAAAATAATTAAACAAATTTTAGCTAATTTAATTAATATCTGTGCCAGGTTATTGTGCTGACTCACGCATATGGCGACTGCAGCGGCGTCCGCTATTTGACGCACGGCCTTAAAGTTTATTATTTGCCGATTAGGGTCTGTTATAATCAGTGCATTCTGCCGACAGCAGTTTGCAATGTGCCCATGCTGCGTGCAGTTCTGCTCCGTGAGCGCATCGACGTTGTGCATGGTCACTCTGCGTTCAGCGCCTTGGCGCATGAGGCGCTAATGGTAGGCGCTCTGCTCGGACTGAAGGTGAGTGTGAGAGATAATGAATAATGTTAACCGAGTAGAATAATGCTAAAGTATGGCTTGCGTTAAGCCGGTGTTTGAATTGAACAGTGGGAAAAAAAGAGCGAGAGAGAGGGAGTAGCGCTGTTAAAGTTTTGCATGTGTTAAGCGGCTTTGCTCGGGGCCAAAAAATAAATGTTAAGTGGTATTGTTTGTTTGCGGTTGCTTATGATTTATAATAATATTAATAACCCCTTCTATATCCCAGACAGTCTTCACGGATCATAGTTTGTTTGGCTTTGCGGATCTGTCGGCGGCTCTAACGAATAAACTCCTGGAGATTACGCTGAGCATGGTGAATCATGCGATTTGTGTGTCGCACATTGGCAAGGAGAACACCGTGCTGCGAGCCCGTGTGGCCAAGAAACGTGTCTCAGTGATTCCCAACGCAGTGGATACCGCTCTCTTCACCCCCGATCCCAGTCGTCGTCCGGCGGATGGCATTGTTAATATTGTGGTTGCTTCACGACTGGTTTATCGCAAGGGCATCGATCTGTTGGCTGGTGTCATTCCACGCTTCAGGAGCACACCCAACGTGCACTTCATCATTGTAGGCGATGGCCCGAAACGGGACCTGCTCGAGGAGATCAGGGAGAAGACGAATATGCAGGATCGTGTGGAGATCTTGGGTGCTGTGGAGCATGCCCAGGTGCGGGAGGTCCTCGTGCGTGGCCATATATTTGTGAACACATCGCTGACGGAGGCCTACTGCATGGCCATTGTGGAGGCGGCGTCCTGTGGCCTCCAAGTCGTCTCCACCAGCGTTGGCGGCATACCCGAAGTGCTCCCTAGTAGTTTAATCCTGCTCGTGGAGCCGGAAATTGAAGCCATCTACTCGGCCATCTTGGTGGCCATCGATAGGCATGTAAATCGTGGACACAATCCGCCTGAGATGCGCTCCACGCATCGACGAGGTCGGCGAAAGAAGCACCTAAAGCTGAAGGAGAACGAAAAGGAGGAGGAGGAATCCCAGCTACGTCCAGTTGCAGCTGGTAATCCTGGGGAACCTGTCCTCTGCCCACATCGTTGCAATGAGCTCGTAGAGACGCTGTACAACTGGGAGGATGTTGCACGGCGGACGGTTAAAGTCTACGAGCGAGTGAGAAGAGAACGGGCTTTTACCCTCAGCGAGTTAATCTTTGCCGTTTATCAATGTGGTGCTTGGTTTCTGGCCTTCCTCGTCGTGGGACATTTTTTGCTGCTCCTGCTGGAACGTTGGCGTCCTCGCCGCCGCATCGAGGTTGCCCACGAACCGGGCAGACAGTCAGATTAATCATAGTTTCAAATGTATTCCATTTGGGCTTCCAAACATGAGCCAAAAAAAGAATGAAATAAACTGCCATTTTTATAGTTGGACGATTTTGTCTATTATTTAATTAAATATATTTATCACAGTTTATAATTTGTAAATTGAACCACAAGTTAAACAATTGTAATATAAACCAAAGTTTATTTATTTATATATTTTCCATTTCCCATCACCATTTAAATTTCAAATAACTTAACAGCCCGCCAACTGCTCTGCTAACTAACTTACATGCCGCACATAATAGAGCAAGGTAACACACAGGCTTAACATTGGGCTTGCTGTGCACTTTTGCGTCAATTGAAGTTGGCTGCACGAGCGCACATAAAATCGATACATGCTGTAATGCAAATCGATACATTCAGTTTAATAACAAACGAGCTACGGTAAGGTTGTGTGCGCGCGTAAAACGGCAGCGCCGAAATCAGAAAAAAAGACACGAAAATTGCTTTTTGAATTTTGAGAGCAGCGGGCAACGCGACAACAGCAAATAACGGCGCATATCTAAATTCCGTGGAGTTTTCGAAATTCCGTGAAAACCCTCAGAACGCCAAAAATCCTAAAGTTGTGCCTATTTTCGAGAAAAAAATAGTGTAACGGTTAAGACCTTAAAATTTGCCAATTGCAATTGGAATTTTGTACAGCATCCTTCTTCCTCTTTTTTTTGTTATATGACGTCATTTGCGCGCTACTTCTCATGTCCAGTGTGAAGGAGAGCTTAGTGTGTATGTGTGAAGCATAGCTTTGTATGCGTGTGTGTGTGTGTTTGCTCTCATTAGAATTATTACGCCTTGCACTTGTAGCTGAGCCAAATTTTCCAACTCCCCCCTCAGTTCCCCATTCTTCCTCGCTCGCAAGGCCACGGCGGCCTTATCTGTAATAACTGCGTTATGCGTGCTTTTTCTACTTTTCTCATTCTCATTTTCGCTGCATTAATCGTCATTCATAGCAGATAAGAACTAATAATTCGTCAATTAATGCGTGAATTTTAACGTGTGTTTTGTTGGTTTGTTTTTTCGTATTTCTTCCCCATTTTTAGCCTCAAAAAAAGAAAAATAATAAACAAAAGTCCAATTTTGCATTTACAAACAAACAAATCATTAAAAAAAGGCAAAAACAATTCAGGTGAGTGCAAGTTTCACATTTAATTTCATTTAATATTATTTTAATTTATTTAATTTTTAATTGTAATTTCGCAGTACTATTTTTATTTTCATATTTGTATTTCATTTATTACACATATACAAATATTTATAGATTAGAATAGCCAATTTTATATTTGTTTTAAAATTATAAGCTTAGTGCTCAGGTTTCTTCATAACTTTATTTGAAAATGAATTTAAGAGTATGGAGTGGGAGCAGGTGTGGGGGAAGTTAGAAGCCACGCAAATTCCACAACAGGAAGAAGGCAAAGTCCAAAAAAAGTCATATATTTTGTTTTTTTTTTTCCTACGCTGGGGAAGCTGTAAATAATGAAACAGCAGACAAGCGCCAGACTGCACAACAACAGAAAGAGGGGGAGGTGAGGAAGGGGGGGGGGGGGTGCACACACACATTTAAAAAAAAAAGTTGCAGTCTCCTCAAAGGAATACGAGGACATCATAATCAAAGGCTTTTATTGCGCCCCATCAAATAAAACCAGAAAACTGTTAACTAAAGGGTGGACGAGGTGGAGTTGGGGCCGGGGAGGCAGGGGGGTAATTGAGAGTTGCCCTTTTTTATTGTGGTGGGCACGTGTTATTAGGCAAGGCTAGAAGAACGGCAGGCAAAGGAGCAGAACGGGGCTAACCTGAAAGGAACCGGGCTCCAGACCAGACCAGAATTTGACTAGGCACGTTCGACCTAATAAAGCAGAGAGAGAGGGTGCTCCAGGGTGATGAAGAGGGGGCAGGGGTAAGGGCAGCAGTTAGTTCTGGAGTGAAGTGTTTCCGTGTTGTTGGAGGCCAAATCGATTTTTATTGATATTCAAGTTGAATGCACTCTGAATTCGTTTAAGATTTCATTGGAGGAGGGGAAGGGGAAGAGGGTTACAGTAGTTCCACAATTCGAGGGGATGGCTTAAGCAAGAACGCCACCCTTGAACTACGGCAACCAACGATAATTCCCTTGCAAAAAAAGTACGAATCTCAAATAAAAATATGGAAATAAATATAATAATAAATAGATAATATTAAATAATAAATTGAGTTTCAAATTAAATGCTTAGAAGGTGAAACCATAAATGAATCCATAAATTCTTAATGAATGTCAATTTTTTCTCTATGTGCATAAGAATATTGTACAAAGATATGAAATTAAATCTATTAAATTAAAAGCTAAAATGTTAAATTTAAATATATCCAAAAATTCTTAATTCACAATTTAATTGAATAAGACCCTCTTTTCTTTATGTGTATTAGGATTTTAAATTAAAGAGGATAAACTTAAATTGTTTCCCTTATTCGCTCTGTGTATTTATATACATATAATACAGTAAACAGATAGTTTTTTTTTTTGCAAAAGTTTTTCTTGGCAGAAGGCAAAAGCTAAAAAAAGAAGGAATAACAAAAGTTGTTTTTGCTTTGCTCTTTGACACGCACTTTCTTGATATTTGATAAGCTGTGCCTGATATTCGTTTTTTTCTTTTTTCCCGACTTCCAATTATTGTATTTTCGTGATGTCCCTCTCTCTCTCTCTCCCACTCGCTTTGTTCGGCGTCTTTCCTTCTTCAGTTCTGCTTTTGCAGTCTAATTTTTTTGTTAGCTTGAAAACTTGTTTAGCTTTATTTTTTTGATATCTAATTCTTTTTTTTGTCTATTCATATTTTATTCGTGTTTTATTTGTTTGCATCCACACTTTTGACATTCAGTTGTTGTTTTTTTTCTTCTGCTTGTTTTTGGTCTGGTTTTTAAACTTGAACTCTTTATATTCTCCTCTGCCCCTGTCTCTCTCTCTCTCGCTTTCTCGCTCTGTAAGGTGCAAACAATGGACACTTGATGGCGCCGCCAGCAAATGATTTTCTGGTTGTTGAGCCCTTGGTCAAAAGTTAAGTGCTTTTGCATCGAGAGACCGGCAGATAAGCCGCTTTTGGCTTTTTTTGATGGGTTTTTCTCGAGTCTCGAATCCGAGTCTAAATCCAGATTGGTTGTCTAGTCAATTATTTATTTTATTTTATCAATCAATCAATCAGTCATGGGAAAGTGAAAGGAAAAGTTTGCTTGAATTAGAATTAGGTATCAATAGGTTAATTACTATATTTGTGTGTGGGTGAGAAGGTTAATTACAGTTGTGATCTCAAAATCTCTTTCTCTACCTCTAAAATAATTTTCTATTAAATTGAGTTTACTTCGGTTTCAGAGTATAAGTTTCTTCAGAACTAATTGTAGCCAGAACTTTGATTGGCTCATGCTATAATTAGTTGTGAAGTTGTGATAAGTGATGGCAGAAGATGAAGCATCTGCGATATATGCTCTTGATCAGCTTTAACAGCCAAGTCGAGTCTATATCTCCGTAAAAGCAAGCCGATCTCAGAGACTTTGAGAACTATAGAGCGCAAATTTGATATCAGATAAAGTCTATTTCATTTTATCGATAACTGAACGAGACAATTGTGATGACATAGTCAACCCAATTGATATATGACATAACCCATCTACAAAACATAATTTCATAATGAACAAACTATTTACCTATTTATTTTATTCTTTATTTATTTATTATATTTGTTTATTTATTCAGTTATTCTATCTTCTACCTTATTTTATTTTTGATTTTCAACAATATTGCAGTCACTTTAGTTTCATATTTAGATTTATTGCGGAACTAATTATCCTTTATATATTCTTTTACGTTTCCTGCTCTGCTAACCAGAATATGACAAATCACAATATAAATCACTTTACCCTTTCTATACTATTCTCCCGACTATTCTCCCCTAGTTCAGACTCCTCATCAACGCCCTCGAATTTGACCTTTGACAACTGAACACGCTAACTCCTCTACCCGACTTTCCCTCCACTCCCCTGTCTTCACGCCTTTTGACGTTCATCAAATTAGTTCATCGATTTGATATTTTGACAGAGAAGGAGGACACACACATTGATGTCTCCACGAAAAGGTCCTTAAACTCAAAATGCACATTTCCTCTTTGTTGCTCCTGGCGACAAGAACTCAGCTCAACTCACAACTGGCGCCACATTTAAAAGGCCATTAAACAAAAACCTACCACAAACTCTAATGTATGTATGTATTTAGTATATATATAATATATGTATCTGTTTATGTGGGGCAGGCATCACGGAATCGCGTGCTCGACGCAACTTAATTGAGCTCCAAATGAAATTTCATAATCAACAAAGGCAAAAACAAAAGCAATGGGCCAATTTATGAGTTTTTGGGACACCCGCTTGGAGCCGACGCGACTATAAAAGTTTATATATGTATATATTTATATATAACTATATACATATGTGTGTGTATATATATTCGCCTTGCTTCGAGGATGACTCATGTCGCAGGACGGCCTTCACAAGGATTCACCATTGTTGAGACACCAGCAACCAAATGAAATTAGCTCTCAACTTTATTCATATGTTTGCTTTTTATTTTTGTTTTTTGTTTTGTTACCAGCAATTGTTCTTTTTTTGTCTTGGTTTTAGCTGCATTGCTCAGCTCAGCTGTTTGCTTGGCGCAAATAAGTCTCATATCCTTGACAGCCCATTCAAACATATCCTTCCAACCTCACTTTCCCCATTTCCACATTCACAGTCAGACAGTCGGAAGGACAAGCAGCTGGTTGGCGCCACTCGCAGTCAAAGGACACACAAAAATGACGGGCATAAAACGGGGAGCGGATAGTTGGAAGGATATTGCATATTGACTGTCATGTATCTTAAATATCCTGGTATAGTGATAAGCACAAGGAAGTGACTTAGAATCAAGGAGTTGTATCTGTAAGAAGTTAATTGAACTGAGGGGAATAGTTTTAATATTTAATATCTAAATGATTCCTAAATAATTCAAGGAAAATGTGATATTATATTTAGAACCATTTTTAAACATAACAAAAACTTTCTTAGTCTGCCAATTAGTTCAACCTCATCCGAAACACTCAGCACGACTTAATTTTGCATACGTCTCGCTCTGCTGAACATAATTTTCGAACACTCTTCTCGTGTTTTATTCTTTTTGCTCTATAGCTTAAGTAGCTATAGTTATAGTGTCACTCTATAATCCTATAATCAGCATAGTTTTTGAGTGTGTTGACTAAATGTGTGATGCCATCAATTGAGAGATGTTTTTTGTATTTTATTATGCAAAAACGCTCAAGACTCAAGACTGAAGACCTTGAGGCCGACTCGATTGGCTTTCGTCATCAACAGAACTGTGCTCTTATTATGAGTCACTCATTGATTTTATTTCGCATCCGATGTGAACTTTTGTCCCATTGAAAATTTGAATAAAGGTGCTTGCTGAAGTTGTGCAAAAGTATGTAACTAGCAGCAGCTCGATGTTTGTATACCTCGAAATCGCTTTAGAAACAAAGGAAAAAATCGTAAGCCTTTTGATATATTTTTGAGTATGCGGTATCAGTTAGTCGAGCTCTCTTGACTACAACATTATTTTTGTCTTCACATTTTTCACATTTGCAGTTTTTTTTTTCCATTTGTTGAGCTAAATTGCTGACTATTGTTAAAGATGAAACAAGCAATCAGCAATGCCTTATCTACAGTTCAATTATTATATTTTCTTGGAAACTTAGTTAATTTGTTCTCTTTTTGTCTGAGCAAAATTTTAAAACAATAATTTTTGGGTTTTTTTAAGCTTTTGCCATGACTTAAAGTTCAAGTGATTAGTCATTATGAAAATGAGGCAAGTTTCATGCTTATCGGTTGATTAATGTTTCAAATATTATTGCATGCCACCTAATATCTATGCCCCAAGCTGCGATGACAAATGAGAAGATGTGATGATTGAGCTATTCTCGAATTAAGTTTAACTTCATCAAGCTATATTTTTTTGGGCTTCTATTTCTTTTTTTTTTGGCTTTATTTATTAATATATGATGGGTTGATGTTGATAATCATATTTGAATCGAAGCTGAAGTAGAATGTTTGTTGCAGCATGAATCACTCAGTATGGTAGCAGCTACTACTACTTTGTGGCATGCAGCATGTGTCTGGAGTTTCCAGCAACTGCCTGTCAGCCTGCCTGCCCTGCCTCCATTGGAATGGGCGCGCGTGAGTTTGGCCCTGTGACGCAGATTCAGACGGAGACAAGTACGCAAAAGAAAAAAAAAGTAAATGCCTGCGAGCAAACTAACAACTGCCACAGACTGAGGCAGCTGCTGTTGCTGCTGCTTCTTCTTCTACTTCTGGTGGCATTGTCCTTGCTGCTGCTGTCATCTGCGAGGGGTGGTTTATACTCAGCGGTGTCTGCGCCTCGTTGGTGTTGCTACACTCGAAGAAATTGAGATTGTAAACATTGTTGTAATAATAACATGTACGAATGTTCTAGTTGAGAGTGTTCGACTAGAACATACCCTGTATTCAGCTGTAAGATACATTGTAATAGTGACAAAGTGTTATGTTGAGCTCATATCAGGCTTGACTAAACTTGAGTTCTTCAAAGAAACATTCAATAGCTCATTTTAAATGGCAAACTATCTTAGAATGAGTACAATCTCTATGGAATTTCAATTGCTGATTTCGGATTTATTATACGTTTTATACCTGCTCTGAGCATAAATATTATTTATAGTTGTTTTGAGCTTATATTATAATTTAGCACATCAAATGAGTACTCCATTTATATTGGTTTTTCTTTTCTTTTTTTCTGAGTGTATCATTTACGCATTCCTTCTCATGCCCAGCACTCTCACTCTTCCTCTCTGTATCTCCCTTTCCTCTCCCTCCCTCCCTTGTCGCCTTTGCTATTGCTTGTTGCCACTCGCAGAAATCATCGTTGCTTCTATTTTTTGGGCAGACAACAACAACATCAATGAGTCTCTCATCCTTCGGAGCAGAGCTCGGAAATTGGGGGTTGGCAAGCGGCAAGCGGCAAGCGGCAAGCGGCCTGTGCTTATATTTTATTATTTATTTTCTATTTCATTCTCTATTATGCTTTGTGCGGCATTTCTTCCAATTTGCGTTTCTGTTGTGTTCGCACATTCGCAGTGTTTTTGGTTTTCTTCTTTGGGGGCGACAGTCAAGTCCCTTTTTACGCGCTTTGAGTGAAAATTCGCAGTGCGAATACAGTACTGTCTCAAATATTGAGCATGGCACGCGCGAGTTTTGGGTTTTTGATTGGTGTTGCTTAAGGGTCAAGGTTTACTTTTGTCTGATTGAAATGTGACTTCAAATAAGTTCTTATTATTGGGCTATGTTTTATAACCATTTCTTGTATTTATATTCTATATTTAAATATTTATTATTGAATTTAAATGATAAATTAGACATTTCTTTTTAATTAAGTGCTGAATTTATGATCTGATTTAAATATCTTTTTAAAATCGCTACCTGAAGGGAAGGTTCAAATCTTGATATATCAAATTAGCAGCTTCCGTTGAAAATTTAAATTTAATGTCTTTATTTCGAGTTCATAAAAGAAATTTTCAGAGCTGCATTTCCGGCGCTTGTGGTATTTATGAAATTTCCGCTCTGTGTTTGTTCAAGTTGCAAGTGCCAAAAACAGAAGAAGCAGATTCTTGGATGCTGGATGTGTGTGTGCTTGTGTGCCTTTGTGTATGTGCCTTTGGCCACCCATTACGAACTGGCTCCATTTTCGGGTTTGTTGACTTTTGGCTGCTGCGATTCCCAGGAGGCAGGACGCAGAACGCAGAACTCAGCACCGCAGGCGCCATTTGTGAATGTTGAAAACCGCACGCGTCGCCAACAATTGATACGGTCTGGAATTGTGTCCTGATCCCAGATCCTCCTCCAGATATCACAGAGCGGCGTCAACGCCAACCAATTACTTCACGTTCTGCAAACAAACAAAAACAAACAAACGGCGCACGAGGCACATAAAAATTAATTTCTCGGCGACGAAATTGTTATTTTGCGTGAAATTTCACGACACCGCTTCCAATATCAAATGCGGCATAATATCCTGCGGTGCACGAATGTCCTGCGTGGAACTGCATTGGTAGCCTGCCTGCACACATGCCAATAAAACCACCCTTCAAAAAGGCGCTCTCCGTTCTGCTGCCTACCCTAAAAACCAAGTCGACTCGGGCTGCCTTTTGTTTTTATGATAAATTTATACGAAAATTACCCACATTGGCTTTTTTTTTGTTCCTTCTTTGTTTTAATTTATTATTATTTTTAGAGCCTGAAATTGGGTATCAAGTTGTGGCAAAGTATGTAATAGCCAGAAAAAGGTATATAGTATGTATTCCTAACTCTTGATTAAAAGCCGGGTAGATATAACAATGTCTGTTTTTATAAGAGCTAGATCCTAACTCATCGCATATCTATGATACGACCCAGACATATTATTCATCAACTGCTAAAATATATTTTATTATTATTTTAATTTATTGAACAAATTACCATCAGCAACTATTTAAAAACTGAATACAGGGTATCTCCCAGTCGAGTTCTCTTTGCATTTTGCTTGTCGGATTATTGGCTGCTTTTTTCGGGGGCGTCTGCCTTGCGTGCCTGGCTTGGCTTTGTTTGTTTCCCCTTTGGTTTGATCCTGTTTCGCTTTCGTAGGTCACATCGCTTGCATTCTTGCAATTAACATACTCGACACTCCATACTCTATGTACCCCCTGCTCTACTCTCACCCTGTTTCTCCACAAAGTGCTTGAGTGTTTGACATGGCTTTGAAATTGTTTTTGTTGTTGTTTCAAGTTTACTTTTTGAAAAGCGTAAACAGTTTAGCTTGACGAGCGTCGTACAACCGTAATTCTAATGGAAATAATTGCTTTGAGTTGTCTTGGATTTTGTGGGCTGAGAGTTTTTTTCCTATTGACTTTAAATTAATCTCAGATGAGCCCACTGAGCTATCAATAATATGGCAATAAGAATTTGTTAAATCTAAACAATCTATTCGATTGTAATAGGAATAATTATTATTGGTTTGAAATGTAATTTAAATTTAATTTTAATATTAAAGCTAAAAATTAAATATTTCAGAATTAAAAATAAAAAATTGCAATTAAAGATTGTTCCATTGAATGCTCTTTTCCCTTAATCAGTATTTAAAGTCTATTCTTTCCACATACCATACATTTAACCAACTGCCTAACCGCGCCTCACAATACACCAACAACTCACCCACACACACACAAAATCAATAACACACACAATTGCAGTGACCCAGTCCATTAATTCATTATCCATTATCCATTAGCCAGCAACAGAATTGACCACAACTAAATTATAGAGCCTGAGCAGTACTCGCAGTGTTTCTAGCCTGGTTCGGGTTTCTATTTGCCAATTATGAGTACTTGGTGAGAGAGGCTCTCGATTCTGTTGCGCTAGTTTTGTTTTCCATACAACACAATTGTTGCTCAGCCACGTGGAAAATTGGCCATCGTGTTCGTATCTAATAATATTGTGGACTACAACACATTTTCTAATAGAAATTTTAGTTGGCACATTTAATTTGCGACGACAGGCCAGGCAACCAGGATTCACTTTACAACCAAGACTGACATGTCAAGTGCAACAAAAAATCGAATAAAAAAAAAGAAATGAGACATAAAAATTGAAAAATGTATATGTATACATAACAAGCATAGACTTTGAAATGATGAAGTTGAAATACACTTGTTAAGGCTTTTAAGTGGAAGGGTATGCTTGAATTCTTGTCAGAAATGTTAAGAAATATATAATGTGTCATAAATCGGGATCGGAGTGCTTATCTTGTTTTATATATTCACAAGACCCGTATTTAGAGCTGCAGATTATATTTGTTGTACGCAATACATAAGGAGAAATCATTCATTTATGTATTGTGGTATTATATTATAAATAAATATTTTATGACTCTCCACGTATTTTAATTCTATATTCAAAAACAAAAAAAGTACCTTTAAAATCGTTTATTGTTCGGTGTTCTATTTGGTAAGCTTTAGTATTCAGTTCAGAAATTGTTATGGATTAATCGTATCTATTTTATTAGAAGATATATTGTTTATAGAAGAAATCTTTCGGTCAATTGTTCCATGGGGGGAGCTATATGATATAGTAGTGAAATGTCTATTATATTTTTTGATATCTGGTTAAACAAAAGAATTGTTCATACAAAAACTCATTCTTCGATCGACTGCTCCGAATATATGCCCAGATTCAAGAAGATAGATTTAAAATATACTAACTATAGCAGCAGACAAACAGAAGGACATGCAGCACGTCAAGAATATATATATACTGAATCGATTTGCAGACGTTTACTTCAATGCGCTACATACCACACAAAAAAGTTAGATTACTATCTGCAAGGGTATACAGAGAAAGGAGAGAGAAAGAGAACAGGAGCCGCCACACCATGTGGCATGTGCCACATGTACTCTTGTTCATGACATGTGAGGACATGGGGCATGGCGCCAACAGTCGAGTGTCCAGTTTAGAATTGCGTAGAATCGAGTTCCTCTCTCCCCATTTTCCATCCTCCCCCCTGCTCAGCTGATGTGTTGCAATAATTCGAATTGCCATGTTGGCTTTTCTAATATTGATTTTGTGTGCATTGTTTTGCATATGGCCGGGGAGGCTTGTTCCTGGAACACTGAACTTAAGAGAGGGGAGCAGGAGAAGCGAGAAGTGAGATGGGAGCTTGTGTTATCAGTTACGCAATACCGAGAATTCAATGTTTAAAGTTGCCTTATCAGCAGCTGCAAACCTTGGCCGTGACTGATAGCAAACAGAGTTCGAGTTCAGGTTCAGGTTATTGGGATCTGTGTTGGCTTTGGGTTGGGTCTGGGTCTGAATCTAGGTTTGCTTTGGGCATTCATAAATCCCAGTTGGCTGGCAGCAATTGCAATCGTCTGCGGTCTGCAATTCAGCATAAATGTAAAATGTGGTTGGGTTGGGGCATAAAGAGGGGCAGGCATATCGAATTCACTGCCTGCCGCCGGTTGTGGCAACAGCTGTGCACACACACAACACACACCTTGATGATGGTTTTTGTTTAGAGTTCTGTCTGCTTTTTCCTTTTGCCTTTGTGTACTTTAAATTTAGCGTGAACTTTTTTGCTTGGAAAAAGAGGAAATCGCCCGCTTCTTAGCGCTAGGAAAGTGAAAAATCTGCCCAAGTTTTTTTTTTGTACTTACGTCTTTTATATTTGTCAGATTGTGTGGGATTTTCTGCTCGATGCTGGAAATAATCGTACCGAACGACGCCGAGTTGAATGTGCCACAAAGTGTGCTGTGCTGGAGAGTTGCAGCAACTCGTCGAAAGAAAGAAGGTGTTTGGGGTTGCAAAGGGAAGAATATTAAATTGGTTTTTGCTTGGCGTGTTCAACATGTGATAAAGCTTCATTCAATACATTGCCTTCGCAGACATCAATTCTATGTGAAAACAGATTAGAAGGGTCTTTATTGAGTTTGGGTAGTTCGCGAAGACAGTTGAAAAGAAACTATATTTACCAGAAGATAGATATAATAAAATCTGTAAATAAATGTAGGAAACTTGGTGCACTTTTAAGTTTTTATAAATACTGAAAAAAGTGTTAAAACCTTCAATACATAAAAGACCACTGAAGATTCATTACCATATCATCTTTGAGACCATCTTGTCGACGAGCTGGAAATGTCCTCTTTCAATTTTGAAAAAGGCGTCTGAAAAGTGCTTGTCAATTGTTATCCTTTCATTTATGTGCAGCTCTTAAGCTGCTAATATGCTTATAATCGATTATAGCGGAAGTCCTCAAATACTTTAAATCGATTACAGAGGATGTTCTCCTTCTAACTGCATCTGTCATTTGCAGTCAGGGCTTTTGATGTCATGTTCTACAAGGCCACAAAATAGAGCTATTATTATCTGCTAAGCAAACCACACGAGTTGTCAGCTAACCACAACAACGACGACAACTCGGTCCCAGGATCTTTGCTCATACTTCGATGTGTCGCACACAAACCCTCCGCACACACCCCACGCACACACACCCCACACACACACGACCCGCTTCAACAGACAAGTGTCAGTAGAAGCTCAAAATGTGTGCTCATGTTTCGGGCATTTAGTTATGTTGATATATGTATATCTCCATACACATCACACATATATAGATAACAAGTGCTTGTTGGTCAGCTGACAGAAACAGAGCACACGGCCAAACACACACACCCACACCCACTCACACAGCTCAATTAAAGTGACATTTGCCAAGCTAAAAATGAGCTTCCGTTTTTATCAAGCACAGTGCAAGCAAAAAGTATGACGCCAAGCAATCAAAGTAAAGACGACAATTTAACAGATACATCTCTGGCTGCGTATTCGTCGCTGCAATTATGCAAGATTCCAAGTAATTTAACTTGCCCCACCCCATTCCCCTCTCCTCCCCTCGCCCACACTCCTCTTTTGCCCAGAATTAAAAAATAAGCCTTTTATAAAAGTGAAATATTTTTTTTTGGGCGCGTCTCGTGCAAATATTTTTGATATGTCCGCCTGTCTGTTATTAAACATAAGTTCTCGTGTATCGTCTATATTTGGTGTAAGGTATATATATTCTTGATCTGAATGTCTCATCTCAGGAACTATAAGATATAACCGAGCTTTGAGCGCACCCTAATTATTGGAATTTGTGGCAAGTATATACAAGTATGTTATTGACAGCACACGCTTCCGTCATTTGCTCAATGCGTCAATCATAGTGGAATGGATCCCCTTGTGAAAATGATGAACTTTTCACGCCTTAATGTGGACTGCACTGGTGGACGGACACCAGTCCCCAGTTAGTATTTAGGCTGGGCCTCATATGTAACGGTTAACAGTATATTTTTCTCTTTTTTAGCGTTTTCGTCCACCTGCGTTGCTATAAAATTTTATGGTCGCTAACCATAAAAAAGAGACATTTGCTTGCTTGCCAACGATAATTAATTAGCAAATATGTTTTATGGCATTTTATGAACAAAGTCGTTAATTAATGACAACAACAGCAGCAGCAACAAAAAAAAAGTTGTACTTATTTTATCAAGTTGAAATACAGGCAACAATGCCAAACACATTGTTATTGAAATTGTTGAGGAATAATGTATAAATAATATCGAGAGAGAGAGAGAGAGAGAGTGAGAGAGAGGGGACCAGACCCCCTTATTATTTAGGGTTATGCCTGTGTGCGTTGTTTATTGTTGTTATTGTTAGTGTTACTGTTAATGCTCTTGCGTGATTATAATTATAATGCAGTTAGTCATGCTGATTATGGCTTACTGAGTGGGAATGTTCATTGGTGTTTCATAACATCTTTGGGCCTTTCTTTAAAAACAGATGAAAATGATATAATGAACTAGTGCAAAAGTATAAGGTGTATATATGCTAGATCAGCGGGTTCTTGTAGATCTCGATATAATTTTGATCTTCTGTGAAAATTTCGTCAACATCGGCTAAGAAAATAGAGAGAAAATCTTTAAACTTCAGCAAATTCTTTCTTATTTATATCATCCAAATTCTTACTCATTCATATCATACTCATGCTCACACTCATTCATATTGTATGAATACTCATTCATATGCCACACAGTTGTACTTAAATATATGTACAGACCACATGAAAAGGGGCATTGCCCATGAAATTCAATTGTTTAATTGAATGCTGCCTTCCTTATACAGTTGATAACAAGATAATGCCCCAATGTCAATTTCAATTCCAAAGTCAATCGCGCAATTCCAATTGATTTCTAGGTTTCTTTCAATTATGTTTGGCCTTCCGTCCGCTCTCTATGTTTTATTAAAACTAAACCGATTTGCTCGGCGAACCTTTCTCCTGACTTCTTGTCTTTAACGTGTTGAGCTCCAATTTCCGTCCACTGGCGGCTCACTTTGTTCTAGCGGCTTTTAATGATGGTCTTGCTCTTGGCCCCGGCTTATTGTGTAGTTGGCCACGTGCAGTGCTGTTGCGCTCGTTGGTGGCAAGCAGGCAAAGCAAGCAAACTCTGGCAAACGGGTTTCAAGTCTTGCCACACAGCCACCACATATGCCACCACAACGCAATTGCAATTAGTCTGGCTAAAGTCGTGCCTAACGGTAAAATGTTACCCAGCAATATCTCTGCCACTGCCACACGTCTGCCTATCTACCTACCTTATGCAACCTATGCCTCATAATCGCATCTCACAAAAAGAAGGAAGAAAACAGCTCGTGAGATTTACGACGATAAGGTCGGCTCTACTGATTTGGCTTTTTTGGCCAGGCCTAATCCAAAATCAGCTTGAAACATTTTCAGTTGGGAATCAGAAATTGATTTTTTATGTTTTGATTGCTTGTTTTTTTTTTTTTTTTACCGATAAATTTTCTAATCGCCTATTTTCTTTTTGCTTATTTGCAGATTAATTGCTTTTGGCTGCTTTGAACAATCGAGTGGTGAGTAAACATCTATTTATTTATATATGTATAATATATCTATATATTTATTTATATTTAGCATTAAGGAGTTTTTAATCAGATTCCATTTAGCGAATTGCGTTCATTGCGATTTTGGTTGAGTTTCTCATTAATAATCTCATTAAAAAATACATAAAAACTTACTTGAAAAGTTTCACAGTTATACTTTTAAGGTAATTTCTTTCTATATATCAAATATCTTTTATGGCTTACAACTCAATCAACCTGCCACAAGTTGATGTCGCACCTTTTTGAGATTGTTTGTGTGCGGTTCCATTTTTGGTTCCATATTCCATATTTATATACCCTGGCAGAGCATATTATGATATTTCTGTGAAGCTTGTAACGCATTGAAGGAGACGTCTTTCACTATACAAAGTATATATATTCTTGATCAGCATTAACATATTCGACCTTTTGAATGATGCATAGAAAGATGAGCGCTTATATGGAAACCTTTATTGTTTTCAATTTATGTTAACTAAACTTATATATTGTATATGTATATATATATTTATTTATTTATATTATATGTATTTAGATCTCGACACTTCGATTTCGATCTCCTGCAAGGGTATCTAATATTCGGCTAGCCTACGTAACTCACATCTCACTTATGTTTCTCACAGATCTGGCCGACTATATCGCCATCTTGTTGGCTTCTTTCTCACTGCTGCGTGGCTTACATCATTTTATTCAGCGTTTTATTTTAATTTTTTCGCTTGTCAATTAGCGACGCATTTGAAAACGACTTCATCATTAACATCAATCTTAATTGAATAATCATTTAGGCTTACTCGCTGGCTGCATTATAAATTCAGCGAGAAGTTGCCAGGGAATTCTCAAGATGACTTCTCACTCTCCTACCTCCTTCTCTCTCTCTCTCTCTCTCTCTCTTGCTCTTCACTCCCCTCTCCCTTGTAGATCCTTGTGCCATTTATTGCTTATTATTTCCGTCGTGTGTCAAGTTGACCGTGCAACAGAACTTAAGTAGCATGAATTATGCGCCAATCTAAAGTAGCAGCAGCTACAACGGTTATATCTGTGTTTTATATCTGTATCTCTATCTGCATCGCTGTCTGTCTCTTTTTGTGTATCTTTTTATTTGCATCTCTGCAGTAGTAGTCAGTGTTGAGCAAATTGTGGGCAATCATTGTCAATTTACAATGCATACACAATCGCTTGCCTTCTACTTGTGTAAGAAAGTAGGCAGCTACAGTAGAGACTGGCAATCAGCAAAAGCGACTGTAAAAGTAGAGTAAATTTGGATGACAGGATAGTTAAAGATAGATAAGTATATAAAGCTACGCTCAGACTAAAAAATAGCGCTACATTTTTTAAATTTACCAAGGCTAAGTCATTTTATTATTCAGAAAGTATATTTCTACAGAGATATTTAATAAATACTAAACGGTAAACGATAAAAACGATTTTCATCCTCATTCTCATTCTGATTCGAGAGAAGCTTCACTGTGTTCGCATAGCTGTAGTCTGCAGCCTGTGTCTGAGCTGACCGCACCTTGAACTACAAGCGAAGCTCTCAATGTGCATGTCAAAGCATGTCGCTAACGGTGACAACGCAGCGCTTGCTCTTGGATAGAGGGAGGGTGCTTTTTAAGGGGGAGAGGTGAGGGACTTGCTTATCCAAGCGCTGAGATCAGAGACAGGCTACAGTTGTTTTTGTTGTTTTTCTTGTTGTTGCTGTTTGTAGATGAGCACTCGTTGTTGTGGGTTCAAGCACTTTTATTTACCTTGTCTGCCTTTATTTTTTTCTTTCTTTGTCTGTTTGTCCATTTATTTTTGTCACTTTTGGCTTTTAACTTGCAGTTTTGCACTTTGTTTTGTTTTCGTTCTTTTCTTTTTTTTTTCTTAGGCAAATTTGTATGTTTTGTGCGTTTGCTTTGCAACAACGTTTTATTGCTCACATTTATGCATAAATAAATATAAATGGATGGCAATTTGTTTTTTTGTTTTTCGCGACGAACATAAATCCAATTGCTAGAATAAACAGCAGAGTCTGTTGGTAAGGGAAGGGTGGGGAGGGGGTGTGGGTAGCCTAAGCGGGGTGATGAACCTCAAAAATCGTCGACAGCTGTTGTGTTGTGGCTGCCAGTGATTAATTTTCATGTGGCGACACTTTGCACACAATTTTCAACAAAATTTACGGGCACATTTTTATTTGTTGTTTGTTGTTGATCGTGTTGCACGACATATCCATGATGGGCACACACACATTGAATTGCCGAGCAGCTTGCGTCATTAAATTTTAGTTCTAGAGGATTGGAAGGAATTGAGCTGCAAGGTTGAATTTGATAATTTGTGATAATTCCGAAAGACACATGTACGAATACTTTTACTTATAGCACGTACGATTTAACAAAGTGACGGGAAATGAATTGTTTTATTTTATTTTATATTTGAATACAATTTATTTCGTTTTTATTTATTTCAATTGATGATTAATAATAATATAATATATAATAATCAAATAATATAATAATTTGAGCAATATTTAAATAAAATCTGACAATGTATTTTAATATACATACACATTTTTTTATCATTTCATTCATTTATTCGCTTTTCTTACCATTAACAAAATTTTGCAGCGCTTTTAAGTCTTAGCCATTAAAAATATTTTTAATGCCTTTTTTCTGGCTTCCTTTTGACCCAAAGCACATCTTCGGTCTTGTAATTTTATGTATACCCCATAACTTAACCCACTTACCCACTGACTGGCTGGGCAAGTGAAGTAGTAGCGGCAGGAGAGGAGGAGGAGGGAAGCAGCACAGTGCGTGCCACTTGATAGTAAGAAGTGAATGGATAAATACTCCATTCAAACTAAGACGCCGCTTATCGCGTTTAATGCCGCATATCATGCACTTGGAAGCCACAACCGCCCACATACACACTTTAAAGACAATGCCAGACACTCCACAGGGAATCCGCACAGTTCCGGCCCATTAGGTGCTCACACATAGATGGGCCCGCGTGCGTGCGTGTGCACGTATGTGTATCTACTGAATGCGCTTTGACAATGTTGTTGTCAAACGATGTCATCAGCTATAGTTTTACTTTTGTGCTCCGCATGTGACTGCAATTTAATTCCATTTAATGTCAAGTGTTGGCTTTTCTTCTTCATGTTTATCACAAGATCTCGATACATAATGTTGGCTAGAGAGATAACTCTGGCTGACAATCTCAATTAGTAAATGCAGTGACTGTGTCGACTGCATCGCTCGCTGCTGACCTGACCCAGTCAGACTCAATTATATAATTGCCCTGTGTTCTAATTGCAATGCCAAATGGAAATGGAATCCAGAGCAAGAGTGCTTGCTTTTCGTGTCATCGCCAATTAAATGGGGGGCGTGTCTCAGTTCGAATGCAACAGCGCCACCTGGAGTGCCATTAGCTAACTGCTGACATTAGCTGCATTCTTTTCTCCTTTTCCTTCTTCACATCCCCCCTAATGATTATCCACTTTGTGGTCTTGTTTGATTATCAAATAGCTGCATGCAAATTCTTCTTGACCATGTTTTCTGCATTTTTCTAATAGCCTGAAATGATTTTAGTTGTTTTTTCCGTCTGCGCGGTATTTGTTTTGCATGCTATTCACATTGCCATACCCTGTACGTATCGAAAATGGGTAAAAGGGGTATTTCTATACTCCTCTTATTATCGATAATAATCCATCGAAAGAAAACTGTTTGTGAATAGGAAAAAATTAGGTTTTAGGGTATCTTCTAGTCGAGCATTCTTGACCAGAGCAATCATACTCGTTATTTTCCTAGCTCTGTCTTCATATTATTTTACAAGGTCAACAATTGCATTGTTGGTAGTCGGCTGAGTACTTTTAATGACACTGCTATATCAGAAATTATATAAAATGTGAAATTTAATAATTCTCATAGTTGTGCTCTATAAATTTGTGTTTTCCAGTCGCCCGGAACGCTAACTTTGTATTTGTTATGAACTGTGAAACTCGAGCTGATTTCTGTAGTTTGTGCTACATATTATGAATTCAATTTTAATTTGACTTTACTGCATAAGGAATATAAACATATGCTAAGCATGTTATATTTGGTATACCATTTTCCGTACCAACAATATTAACTTTATTAAGAAGTTACGTATTTAAACTTTAGAATAGCGGTTTCCATTTTAAAGATACCCTGGTTTTTAAAAATCAGATTACTTTTGACAGAGCTATGGCAGTCAAATCAGAAGCAGACCACTGGCGTTACTCAGGAGTGGCCAGTATCGTATACATCTCAATTGTATCTTATAGATTCCCCAACAAGTCTTGTGCGAGGAACTTGTTTAATTCAAACGTTACCCGCAAATAGACTTCATTAATTTGTATTTGACCTTTTTTTTGTGGAAATTTATGCTGATTGTGGCAGTGGCGCCAAGAAATTGCCAGAATGACTGTGCCACAGTCCAGCTGGAGACCGGACTCCACTTAAATGGGCATTTCAACATAACGAACTCATTCCTTTTATAAAATGCATAGCAATGCGTATAAATTCAAATATTATTATATACATATATGTATATATATATTTATATACTATATATTTACGGGGACGAGAGAAACCCATTTTTTTTTGTATATTTTTTGTTTAATAGCTGACCTCATTCGACGCGGATACGCGCCACAAATAGCTGAAACGCGATTTAAATTGCTAGAAATTGAAAGTGACACTGAGCGCATAAAAAACAAATTGCAGGCCACTTTTTTGGACTTCAGACACACAGAAATCTAAATACGCTTTTATTATAACAAATTGCAAACTGCAAACATACCCCGCTCTCTCCTCTCCTCTCCTTCCCCTCCTTGCTACTCATTCAGCTTTGTAATTTGAGTTAAGAAACCCGGAAAGCATATATACCTTAGGGATTTGAACGAGTTAAGTAAGACAGAGAGAGATGGACAGAGAGAGAGAGAGAGAGACTCAAGAAATGGCAATTGGTTCTTTTTGGGCAGGAAGAAGAGAGTTCTACAAAGTCTGTGACAAATGTGTCAACAAAGCACTTGAGCGCTCAGAAGGGTAGAAAATGACAAAATCAAGTAGAAAGGTTGAGAGAGAAGAACATTAAGAAGAGACGCTTGGCATGCGATAGAAATGCCCTGTAATCGAACCTTTATTTTTGAATATATATTACAAATGAATAATCGCTTATTCAAAGGTGTATACAACACTACACTCTCGAAAGAGAGAGAGAGGGAAGAAAGCAAGCGGTTGAGAAGCAGAAAGAGTTACATAGAGTGACATAAAAACAGAGAGAGATACGAAGAGAGAGATAACTTCATACCAACAATTTTTGCGGTATGCCATTGGACTAATAACATCGATTCCAGTAAGTGTTTCATGAGACACAATTGTAGAATTTCAGTTGCGCCTCGGGTTTTAAAAAGAATTCGAATTAATACACCCCTTTTGTGCGCAAGTGCAAGTGCAGAGTATAACCATGCTTTGGCGGCTTCATTTACATGCAAATTGGCAGTTAATTACAGTAGAGTTTAAATCCATTGGGCTGTAGGCTGCAAGCCGCCCGAGCTCCGGGAGATGTCAAAAAAGGATCAAATGACGAATTGAGTCAAGTTGTGCTGGAGGTCATTAGGCAGGGAGAGAGAGAGAGAGAAAGAGTGTTGAGCAAGTTGAACTTGAGAGCCATCGTTCAGTGTCGTTAATAATAATAGTCGAAGAGCTTTGTCAACATCAACATAAAAAATCGCAAACTCTTCTGTCAGCCAAAAATTTTCTACGCTCGACGGTTTAATTGATAAAAAACGCTAAAGGCAATAAATAAAAGTTTTTCGAATTTTGAATGTTTACCAATTTCATTTGGGCTGAAAGTGATGGCCTGTCAAAATGACATCATTGAAAGCTAAACAAACACTCGAAACATGGCAGTGCTGTTGATGCCACAACAACAACGTTGTGGAAGGCTTTGCTTACCAGGCCATGAAGGCAGCCACAAGCTACAACATGAGGCATAATTGTGTCTTAAATATGCATAATGAGTGCGGCACGCGATATTCAGTGGCAGCAGCCAGCAGCCAGCAGCAGCTAGAAGCGGCCCGCAGTTCCAGCAGCAGCAAGCCGTCGCATTTACTGGAGCACATCATCAATGTGTGTAATCTGGTTGCATGCCCCTTCATCTCGTAACTCGATGCCTGTCAATGAGGTGCTAATGGAGCCGGAGCTTTCAAAATGCTGCCTGTCATCGCATCAGTGCCAATACGAGAAACCCTCAACGTCTCTCAAACACTATAACTAACCATAACTTTGATGTACAGTTAGCCTGGAGATGATGGAGGCCAAAGTAAACCACAAACATGATTTATCAGGAATCAAGCAACAAACGATAAAATGTTGTCTGCATCTGCAGCGAAGTGCATCTTTATGAATAGTTTAAAGTTGCACTTACCACTTCATTTTCTCGAGTGCCTGCAACCCGTGTCTTGTTTTCGTGTGTAACCTGAGAAACCATTTCCATTTATGAATAAATTTTCCGTGTGGTTTTCTGCTTATGTTGCAGCAAGTTTTAATTAAGTTTGCCAAGCTAGAAGAGACTGGGCAAAGTTAAAGAAAATTTATATTGGATATGTTTCTTGGAGTTGTTTTCGCAATATGAGTTTTACTTAACATCGAGTACAAGTTTAATGAGTTCCCAGCATTATTTTGTTAAAAATGGATAAACGCATGTTCATAAACTATTTTTGGACGTCTTCAGAGATAAATGCAGTTTTAATCTTGAGTTGAAAATCCATTTTGATACTGAACAAAGAGTATCTTCCAGTCGAGCACTCTTAACTAGATCATGTTCTGACTTTTAATGAGCAGTAAACTTTAGCCTACATTTAAACTTAAATAATTGCAGCCATTAAATTTGAAATTATAAAATAAACGTCACCGATTACAATAAAAATGAACATAAAAAAGCAGCAACAGACAAGCAGACAGACAGACAGAATGTGACGTTTTTGGTCGTGTTCATTGCCCACTTTTTTACTATGTACGAGCAGAAAGTAATTGGGACAGCTTGGCTTGGTGGATGCATTGTAAAAGATCTCTGTGGGGCAACCAGTTGGTGTACAATGCTGGCAAAATGATATGTGATATGTATTATGTCGTTTAATGCTGACATATGCTATTATAGACACAAATACACAGTTACAGATACACCGATACACGGTTACACAGATACAGCTGCCAGCTTATGAGCTCACACAAAATATATCTTTGACAATGAGTCGCCTGTCAGGCTTAGTCAGCAGCAGCTAACCAGATAAATCTCTAAATTGATTAGCTTCGATTCCATAAATACAGTGAGCTCAAATAATTGCGATCCATGTTTGCCATGACGTCACAGTCACCTTGAAAATGTGCTCATTTATTAAATATACAACAGCAGAGATACACAAATAAAGATACAGATACAGATACGCACACAATATACATAGATACATTTGTAGCACGCTTAGAACTGTGCTCTCTGTCGTATTAATTATACGAGGCACTCAATTTGAAACATGGCAATGAATGCTATAAGGCCTGAATTTAGCATACAAAATGGGCATACTAATTTCAAAAAAACTGAGTTTTGCGCTGCCCTCGAAAGCGTATTCATTTTTACAAAACATGTTTGCCAAATTACACAGCAGCAAGTGCAAGCATATTCGGTATCGCTCGATTGGTTTTTTTTCTTTCTAAGAATTGTTAGTTGTTGTTCGTTCGTCTAGACTATTCTTACTTCTTTCATCTATTACTCATTTGTAGTTTATTTATTTTTGTAGTGTATTATCGTAGTAGCGTATTGACTCTTCGGCTAAGCATTTCTATTCCCTTTGCTTTTGAAGCTGAAGCGCAAAAAACCAGTTCAACTCTGTTTTTTTTTTTTGGCGGCAAAATGACATAGCACGTGGTTGGTTATCGGACTGACTACCCGTTACCGGTTTCAGTTGCTGTTTCTGCTCTGCTGCTGTTGTTGCCACGATGACGTAGCTCTTTAAAATAAAAAATAAAAGAAAAAAACACATGTGGCCAAGTTGTGATCTCGCAACTCAAACGGTCCATGACCAATTCAGTTGTTTAAGTGCGCAATCGCCGCTGCTGTTTTTATAGCTTTAAGTTGGGGTCAACGTATTCCATATATATATATGTATATATATATATACAAAAATATAGCTAAACAGAGATAAAACAATTTATGAAAAACGTACTTGAATTAAAAGCGGCAAGTATGCGAAATTCTGAACATCGCTTATTAAATTATCGAACTTAATTAATTTCAAGTGCTTTTTTTTGCGTGCATAATTAAAAGACCATTATGATCAGATATGCGTGTGTATGCGAAATGTGTTGCAAGCGCTGTTGCAAGTGGCAGCCTCAAGAGTGCTTAAGTAAGCACTTCCCCAGCCTGCCTTTTTCGCCCTGGCCTTGACTCGGCTTGTACCCCTTTTTTTTTGTATGTCAATCAACCGAAATTCATTTCGACATCAGCGGGTACTCGCACTCATATTCGTTTGGCGTAGCGAGTGTTCATTTGAATATATATTCAAGATTAATTGAGGATTCTTGTGTTACAAGAGTTTCTAATTGAATTTAATGATGCAAACTACAATCTGAAATGTTTCTATGGAGAAAAAGCAAATAAATCTATTGCCTAATTGCAGAAATATGTTCAATGCTCACATTCCCAACTAATTGCGAGTAAATCTTCAAATGGGAACTGGAACCTTGGGCAGGGGAAGGCAGAGAAGTTAACCCTACTGAAATCAGAGATTACAGAAATATGATTTGCGTATAAGATGAGATTTTTATAGTAATTAAAACAATAAGATGAGAAATAAATAAATCTTTTGTTGCATGAGTGATAATCATATTTAGTTCGAGCTACGGAAATTTATTCATTTCATTAATTTTTGGATAATATCGACGGGGAAAGGGAAGACAATTGACTCAGTTTGATCGTTGCAAATCGTGTTGAGAGTTTGTAGATAACGCAGCTAATGATAATGTCAAATAAAATCAGATAAGTTAATTTGCAGGCAACACTCACCTGCAGCGCAATGGGATTCATTTCCATGATGTCGGCTGCCTCCTTGAGAGCCTTGACCGCATCCCGTTCCCCATTCGCAGCAGCCACCTTGGCCATTGCCTCGCGTCGCGCCTCCTGCTCCACGGCCATGGCACGTTGCAGGGACTCGGGCATGTAAATATCAGTGCTAGAAGCGCAACTTACATATATTAATTCATTGGACATATGTCAGGGTGTCAGAGCGATTACCGAGTTTCAGCAATCGATCTTATTAGCTCATATACACTCAGGAAAAAATCCCTTTATATTTGGTGAACTCACATTTCGACACGCTCGATGCGTATGCCCCAGGGTTCGGTGGCGCCACTGCTATCCAGGGCGCCCTTGATTTGCCGGGATAACGCCTTCTTGGAGGAGACCAGCTCGATGAGCATATAGCTGCCCGTTACATTCCTGAGCGTTGTCATTGCCAGCAATTGGCAGCAGGACGCATGATCCATCACTTGCAGGATGACATCCAGGGGATTTTTGATTCTATAGTAGACCACAGCGTCGACACTGATCGTCACCGAGTCCTTGGTTAATATATCCTGCGGCGGCACATTCAGCGATGTGGTGCGTAAGTCCACCTTTGTATACGTATCCACACACGGCAGCACAAAGACGACGCCGGGACCACGTGCTCCGCCGGCTCGAAGGCGACCCAGTCGCAGGATAACCGCTCGCTGATACTCCTGCAGGATGACCAGGCACATGAATATCGACAGCGGAAACGTGATCAGCATCAGAATATACGAGAGACCTATGAATATTAATTCCGGTATGCTGCGCCTCTGATTCTCAGCTGTGAAATTCAATTCATGTAAAACTAATTGGTTAAAAGTATTCAAAGTGCTAGCTAATCACTTGTTTTAACATTGCGATGCACATTAACTATTCGACTTGAATCGCTGCTGCCCGAATCATCTGTATCCACATCTTGATATTCCGATTGAGTTTTCTCTATATTTGTTGCAGAGTTTTTCCTCATTGTTTAAAATGCTGTACTTGCTACAAAATTTTACAATATGTCAACAAAAGTTTTTGGAAATACATATTTAACTGTTGACAAACTTGACAACGTTGGGGAAAGAAAAATTCTCTGGCCAAATAATTTGTTGCGTGCGAAAAGTTAATTGAAATGTAATTTTCTCATCCGACATCAAATAAATATTTGAGAATCCACTCAAATCACGTTTCTTGGTTCTCTCTCTCTCTCTCTCTTTCTCTCTCTGTCAGCAAATTGTTTTGTTGTGCACAGAATGTGATTTCAGCTAGGGCTACAAAGTTGCACAGTAAACAAAGTATTCCTCAGGAGATGCTCGAATCGGACACTATAAGTGGAAGAGGAATTCTCTAGTCGAGAAGACACCCTTTGCATATGTATGTAGTATGTATAAGCTGTAACACATTCAAAATGTAAGTGTTTTCAAGTCTCTCTGCAATCTCAGCATAGTATTTTTTCAGCAGCAATACTGTACCCTTACTGTATTATTTATCAAGATTCTACGACGCATGTCGCTTGTAATATTTTCTGTTTCAATTTAATTAATTGAAATATTTTGTAACCTTCAAGCGAATTCAAGTAGGGCGGCTAATGGATAAAACATGCAAAGGCATGAAACAAACTGAAAAAGATGCCGTCGAAAACAATTTAAATATTTAATTGCGCACATTTGTGATGGGGGGGATCGGAGATGCTTTCATTATTTTTTACAAAGCGGTCAAAATGAAATTACAAATAAATTAATATAAATTATGAAACGGGCGATTAGTTGCGGATCGTTTCGTTATCGTTATTTTTTTTTATCGGTGTTGCCGCTGTTGTTTTGTTTGGCTACATAAAAAATGCATTCGCTTAAGCCACCGAATTGAAATTGATGACAAATTTATTGGGCATCACGAATTAATTAATTAGCCGCTCATTTGTTTGTCTAATTTCATATTAATTAAACGTTGCTCAATGCGCTCTCTTTGAAAATAAATCGGGGCTTTTTGTGGCTCTGCAAGTATTTTGTATAAATTGCTGTCTATCAAAAGTGAAACGGGAAACGAGCTGGTTTTTTTTCCTATATATATATATATTTTTTTTTTTGGTCATAGCAAACAATTTATGAGTTTACAATTTGCATATAAAATGAAAGACTGGGTGGTATCAATAAACCTGATGGCAATTTGAATAGTTATTAAATTCGAGATATATATTTATACCGTGAACCCATTAAAAATAAGACCGTATAATGAACTTGTGCAAAAGTATAACACAGGCAGAAGGCAGTATCCACGACCACATAACGTATTTTTATTCTTGATTAGCATCAACAGCCAAGTCGAGTTAACCTTGAAACCTGTAATATCAGGGACTAAGAGATCGAGATATCAAAATTGGAATACAAGTTCTCGTTTACCACACGCAGATATCAATACAAGTCTATTACCTATAAAAGACGTAACTGTAAAGTTAATCAAAATGTGTCTTTATATTGATTAAATTACTATCAGCAAGCCTCTGCTATATATTCAACAATTTAGGTTATCTCCCAGTCGAGCTCTGTCGACTACAACTTTTTATTATTAATTTTATGCTGCATACATTTTCAATTTGAGTTAAACTGACTTTAAGCTGACTGTAATCCAAAAGCGACATCTGAGCTGCTAATTAATGCTGTACACACACAACACACACACATAATATACACCCGAGTAAAACAAAGGACCACAAATTGCCCAGCCAACAAATTAATTTAATGAGTTGGCTTCTGGCAACAACAAAGTGTCGTGCATTCAACGATCGATTGATCCATTAAATTAATTGAGTGTAGTGTAAACGTTTTCCCAGACAGACAGATGAGGTGTGTTAGGTGTGGGAAAGTGGGAGGTGAAGGGGTTTGTTACACACACACACACACACACACACATACACACACACACCTCGCACTTTATTGTCGATTGTGTCACGTGTGCAAGCTGCATTCAGTATTTGATGGGGGCTGGTCAGCAACAGCAGCAGCTGTTGCAAGTTACAAGTTGACAGTGTGGCGCTAACGAGAATTGGGCTCTCCTCGGCAGACACCTTAATTGATGCCATGTGCTGTGCACTCAATATCGATGATGAAATGGGGAGTGTCGAATTGTTTGGCCAGTTTGCATTCGTGTTCGTGACTCTCTCAGCTGTCCAAATATCAACGATACTCTGCTCTTCCCAGTAAATCACAAAAGTTCAGCAATTCAAATGAGAAAACCTTAAGAAATAGAAAATCGTGACTAATGTACAAAAATGTATTGACAGGTAAAAGCTGAAAGCAATCATAACAACAATAGCATAATGGAAAGTGTATAAAAAGTTTGTATAAACTATTATGAGGAGAGGCCACATGTGGCACAATATTTAATTGCTGTTTTCTGCTGATGGCCAACAAACAAGCAACGAGAAGTGGTCAGAAGCAGAAAAATCGAGGTGTGTCATGATGTGAGAAAAGGTTTTAACCAAAATCTTAATTTGAATAAATAATTATTTATTTAATGTGGACTAAAAACAGTTCACAATTTAAATACAAAGGTTTTAATATATACAAATTTAAAATTAAAAACAAACTAAAATAAAATGATGAATACAATAAATAAGGAGATTAAATAAATAATATTATACAATAAATAAAATTAAACAAATAAAATAAAATATATGATAAGATGAAGATTGTAAAGTATTTTGAGTAGTCATCGGAGCTTAGCCCTCGAGTTCTGTTTTGGCTGTGTAGCTCTTGTTACTTTTTGGCGCCGTGCACTCTAATTAAGTTAACAACTGTTTCGGCCAAAAACAAAAAGAAAGAAAAAGAGCAACAGCCAAAAGCAGTGCAGTCATTTTTAATAATTTGTAGAGGATATTGCAATATTCTCGTGTAGTTTGTAACGCATTGAAGCAGCCATATACAAGCTCGTAATCTATATACTTTCTTGATCTTGATCTTGGCAGGAAGAGTAGAGTCTTCGTCGATTGTCTGTCTGAACTGGCCACTCATTTTAGAAGCTATCTCATGGAGCTTGGCACATATTCGTATCTTTGCAATAACTATGCGCTTAATTAAGCTCCTCACATTTGACCAAAAAAATCATCTACAGCGGACAACTATATGGTATAGTTTTCATAAAACAATCAAAGTAACATACAGGTCATCACAAGTGCAGAGATTATTCGGCTTGCCTCAGAATGCGGTTCTCTCTTGTTTCTCTTTTTTCTTTAATTATGTTGCAGCTAAAAAAAACATCAGACAAAATGCCGCAGTGCTTTGGCTTTGGTTTGTTGCCTCGGGTTGGGATTGGAAATCGGGGCCTGTTTGTGCAACTATTGCGTAAAGAATCGATTGGACAATTAGAGTGGGCGTGGAGGAGAGGTGGATGAGGAGCGGTAGGAGGAGGAGGGGAGGTGAAGGCGTGGTGGTGACGACATCGTCACCTGTTATCAGCAAATTGCAATTCCAAATGGGCAATTGCCAAACTCGTCTAGCGCCAAAAACTGGTTCTGGTTTGTGTACAGCAGCCCAGCCTCAAGGGGCACTGTAATTACTGTCACAAGGTGATTTTCAAGTCACCCACATCTTACAACAACAAGCAAAAAAAAAGGCAAAATCTGCCGCTGACGTCATTGCGAAACTCAATAAACAACTTAATACATATTCAAGCTCAATTATCACACAAGCTGGCTCGATTTCGATTTCGTCGTTTTTGCCTACTTAAATAATTGAGGAAACGAGCGAAAACCAGCTGGAAAAACTATCCATCAATTAAGGTGAATTGAAAAACATTTGTTTGAGACTGTAAGAGACTGCGGATGCACATTTTCCAATAATTATCCAACATTGAATGCAATAATTTGAGATTTGTTTTTACTGGGCTTTTCAAAGTGGATCAATCCACCGAGACAATTGCTCAATCGGTTTTAGTTGCGAAATCGCAGCTGGCAACAGGTGAATAAGTATTCATTATATATGATTGAAAGTGCTGCTCGAAACAGTTGAGTAACTATGGAAAAGTATTCATATCATTCATGTTATTCATATCACGACATATGAAATAATATGTAATTAGTTTCTGTGATTTAGCAAGAGAATAAAGCGAATGATTAAATTTAATTAGATTTGTATGATGAAATGAAAATTCGATTTTAACATTTATTGCTTCATTTGTTTCATTTGTTTAACGAAAATAATCAAAATTGTTGTTTCCGTGCTTACAATTCCAATTAAAACCAAGCTCAACATATTTGTTTTCCTCTCCAAGTTCAAATCAGAATTTTGTGGCACTCGACAGAGCACAAATGCAATTGGTTTTCATTCGACAACGAATAGAAACTTAATTTCATGTTGACTTTTGAACTCGACTCGAGAGAGAATAGACAATAGTTTTCCATCCAGCTTTTGATGTGTTGCCTAATCAAAGCTGAAGCCAGCCAAACAAACCAAAAAATAGAGACAGTTTAACCCTCACCATTTGCATGGCAAGCACTCGATACTCAAAAAGTAATTGAATTTTCACAGACAAGTTGTTCGTGGCACTTTTCGCTTTACATCAATTAACAGAGTGTCGTTAATCTGTAGATGGGTTAGGAACAACGAGAGTTATTTCCCTCTCCCCCTCTCTCTCTCCTTGTCTTAATTTTCATTATTATTTGCTACATTCCCACGGCAAATCTCGGTGGGCGTCACGTAGTTGCCACTCAAAATGGCACTTAATGAGTTTCTAATTAATTTTTATACCCCGCTAAGGGCATAAAAAAATGGAAAGCGGGTATAATGAAGTTATGCTTAAATATGTAACACGCAGAAAGAAGCATGTTATATAAGATATAGCATTAACAGACGATTCAATTTATTTATTTATTTGGATCGCAGATACTATAAGAGTTTATCAATTCTCAATTTGAATGTGAATTCTCGATATCGATAGTGTATAGATATAGCCTTGCAATTGATACCTTAAATACCCACACATAATATTGATCATCTATAAAAATTGCATAAAGATCGCATAAAAAACACACAGATCTGACAACCATAGCTAGCTTTATTTCTTAGGTAGCTGCAGGGTATCTCTCATTCGAGTTCTGTCTACTGCAACACTTTTGCCTGTTATTGTCTCAAGTGCATTGAACTCTGGCACGAACTTAAATCAAGAATGGAGCGTAGGGGGGAGAAGTGGGCAGAGTGTGGAGATTATGTTTGGTGTCAATGTCGCACAGTGGCAAATTATGTTGATTGAGGCGCGACAATCACCCAGCCCCTCACCCCTCACCCACACCCTCATTATAACTACAACGGATCCATAACTCATGAGCAATAAACACTTGCAACAACAACAATCAATGTGTGCGTGCGTGTGCAACAATCAACAAACAACAACAGCAACTTGTTGCAGTTGCAACTATGAGGGTCAGAGTCAAAGTTCAATAAAATCCAATTAAACTGGCGCAGCAACTGCCGCTTCTTTCCCTGACTCCCTTCCTCTCCTAGACACAGACCCGCAGACCTTTCAACGCCCGCTCATAAATCTCAATGTCTGGCAACCTGCCTGCCTGCCCCAAAATTGAAGTCTATGCGACGACCTGCAGCCAAGTTGCAAGCATTTGATTTAATAAGGCGCAGGCAACGTGAACTTTCACCGGCGTCGAACTCTGACTTTTGCTTCTTTTTTGTTTTTGCCCCCAATTGAATTCTTTTGCAAGCAGCATTCATTAAATGCAATGTGCTGCATACCGCATGCTGCAGCTATTGCAACTTGCTTGGTTGCGCCTTATTAATAATATACAGCAAGAAATGCTGCGCCTTAATTCACTTCTTGCTATTTTTAGCAACATTTTATTGCACTGCGCCAAAATGGCAGGCCATACAACCATGCGCTTAAGCCAAGAGGTCAATTTATGTCTTCTTATTTCCTTAACAAGAATATGGCACCCCTCTCCCCTCCCTCTTTGCCCGATTTTATGTCATTTACTTCCGCTGCCGGCACTTGAGAATTATTCAACTCGTGTGGCTTACTTTTCGCAATATTGTGAGTCATAGTTATAAAGAGTTCAAGAAGTGAATGAAGTGAATGGGTCTCCGAGTACTCAGAATAACATTCATCTCAGTCTGCTCGTCATCATCATCATTTCATCATCACGACTATACATTTCAATTTGGATTATCATCTTGTAAGTTAAAGCAAGAACGTGACATTTAATCTAACTACTGTGTGTTGTCAGTTATTTAGAACCCGTATTTGAGCCTTGTTTATTTATGTGTACTATTAAAATGTGTGTTAGCATTTAATACGTGTGTCTTGGCATATTTTTATGTGCTCATTTCATTTAATGGCCCAAAAATAGATACGTGATCAAATGGTGTACGTTATCAGAATAGTACACAGTTGAGAGAGTTTTTTTTATACTTGTTGCTTTTCCTAAGTAAAAGTTAAGCGTACTTAAACATTTTCTACTTAACTGATATGTTTTCTGTTGCTTACAACAATGGAGTACAATTCCCGTTCCAACTCGAACACATTTTTAAAAACATCTTCAAGTCTTATATGTTAACCAGAATCACTTGCTGCTACTTTTGAAAATCATGCTTAAAACATCTTAAACCACAACTACCACAATTTATTGGAACTCAAAGTTTTGATATATTAAATATATTTATTATATATTGTAGCTTATATATATATTTGTAGTTTAAAGATTCCTGGCAGATGAATGTGCTGTGCAGTCTCTCCTAGATCCAGCAATCTAATCTAATAGGTGTAATCCTTTCAAGTCTTCAGTAGCCATAGCTTTGTCATCCATCACTTTGCAACAGCAGCATTCACAGCACACTCACCTAACCTCACACCACACACACACACACACACCACAGACACAAACACTCAATTCTGTTGCATTATTTAAATTTTGACTCACGTCACTTGAGCTCGAGACGAGACCCTCCACTCGAAAGTTGCATGCCCCGTTGTGCTCAATGCTTGCCGCTTGGTGCTTGCTGCTTGTTGGCTTTTGAAACACTATCACAATAACACATCATTTGTCAAGGCAAACAAATGATGTTGCATGTAACCTTATCATCTCATATCCGTTGCAGACAGAGCAAACTACACAATGACAGCTCCGCTGGACACTGATGAGTGTTGTGAGTTGAGGAGGGGCAGAGGGGGAATGGGTGGACTACGTTGCAACACCTAAGGTCAAGCGCTAAGGTTAGGTTAGACGTTGTGGCAAAGAGAAAGCCAACAGACGCCAGAAAAAATGGACAACAGACGGACAGGAGACGAAGACAAGCCTTAGACGGCAACTTGCTACTCTAGGGGACAACAGCAGGACACATCACACACACAGGACCCACACAAAGGACACACAAGTTGCTTACTTGACAATGGCTGCTAATGAATAAACATGGCGTCGCCGGCACTTCCGCTTTAGCTATTGCCTCGTACTCTTCTTTTTATTAAGGGTACTTTGCTATTGTTGCGCAGTTTAGCACATCAAAAATGAACATAAATATAAAATATAAATTTTTGCTTAAGTGCTTGCAACATAATAGTTTCTCTGCCCTAAAGCAAACTTATGTATTAGAAGCACTCACAGATAAGTGTAGAATGACTACGAGTATTTCTTTTCTAATAATAATAAAAAAAATCTGTTTATCTTTATAAGAAATAATGTCTAAATATTAAACAAAATTCCTTAAATTAGAAAGTTTTCTTCTGGTTTTTTTTTTAGAAATAAAATATGGCTATTTTTATGGGTATTAAGGTATTTTTTTCGGTTTTTGGCATGCCAAGGAACTGCTATTCTCATGTCGCATATTGTTTATGGTTGAGTATACGCCATGTATCGTCAGCGATAAAGTTGCGCAAACAACAATTTATTGCGAAAGCCAACAGCGAACATCATCGAACATTGTCTCCCTGGGCCAAAAGGACTCGAACAATGTTTCATGTTGTATTCCTCCTCCTGCCCCGCCCTTACTCTCCTCCCTCCCTTCTCCTCATCCATGGCCAGTCTGAAGTGGACATGAGCGTATCTGCGTCGCTGACATTGACGCATCTAATGATCAATGTCGTTGTCGTCTGCTGGTCGCTAGCTGTAAACTGCTGGAACACGCCTCCCACTGCCCCAATCTCCGCCCCCACACCCTCTGCCACTTAATGAATTTGTGTCGTTTTTTTGAGGGGGTATTTGCCATGTGGTTCCATTACATCTTTGGCCAGTGCCAGGCATTGTTTATCCCATTTAAGCTTTTAATGGCAGACGCCGCTGCAAATTTGGGTTTCCAAATGGAGCAGGAGGCGACCAAGCGAACTTCCGGCCAGAGTTGTTGACGTCTGTATGGCATGGGAGTTGTGCTGTGTGGATGTGTACTGTTCTGTCGAAGGTTTTACTGGTTGCCTGCCAGCGGCACTTAGCCAAACCGAGTTTAGCTGCAGCTGCAGCATAATTTGGCTTTGTGGGGAGACTATCAGTCAGTCTATGAAGGAATTATTTTGACTGGGAGTTCAAGTTTATTTGGTCTCATGACTTATCCTCAATAAGTTTTAGCTGCTAGTGATGCAATATTTATTGGAGTACAGTGACTGCTAATAGTTTATCTATGGCAGTGAAAACATCATATTTTGCAGCCTATTATAATTGTGTATGAAATTCCAGAAATCCAACTTAGCATTATTCTTAAGTATTGCATTTCACTTACTAATCATTTGCTGATTTTTTTTTATACTTGCAGAAATTCCATCGACTCATTTAGGCACAACAGAAAAAGAAAGAAAAACAAAAATAAAGAAAATGAACAGAAGACAAAGTTCATCACCGCTGATGTTGATTGGTTGCATGCTGTTGGGATTGCTGCTGCAGCTGGCCACACCGATTGGGGCAAGTGTGCATCCCGTGTTCACATACAAAAAAGCTTCCACGCAGCTGGGTCAACTGGTGACGTCGGACACGCTGGTGTGGGAGACCTACGATCCGAACAGTGCCAATCAGTTACAGTCGGCTGTCGAGGGTGGCAAATATTTGACGGAGGAGGAACATTATCCGATCTATGTGTGTCGGGTGATCATCGATGGAGTGCCCACCTCTGGCCACACCGAGAAGAGGCAGCAGCGGCATGTCTGCGTCGCCGCCATCTACAAGCACAGCGTCAATGCGAACTTCGATGTGCTGCTGAACAAGGGGCACCTGGGCAAGATTGCCTGGAAAAGTTGGCGCAAATATAATATTGGTGTGCCCCTCGGCGCCATTCGCATTGCCGATGAATCCTACATTGCTCGCCATCGGGCCATTGTGCACAAGCCGACTGCCGATGGCACTCAGCTGACGACATCGCATCACGGCGCCGACTACAATCTGGGCAGACTGGACGTCATTGGGCTCGGCAAGATCAAGGTCGTTGAAAACGAGCACGAAGAGAGCTACGAGGACGGAGAAGTACTCGTCGAAACGGAGCCTATAAGATACGAGTTGCGCGGCATCAAGCTCGATAGCCTGCGCACCTCTCTGACCGAGAACATCACCGAATTGGGTAAGCCAAAGAGAGCATTACACACTGGGAAACCAAAACTAAGATTCAAGCTGTCGAATGAAATGAAATGAATAATAAAAGTAAAATAAAATAAAAAGATTGAAAGGCACAAGCCCAACACTAATTATAAATTAGAATTCTCTTAGCAATTGCCACAATTAATGCCATTTTCTACTCCCAAAAGCTAATGGCATACTGGAGAATCGCGGCGACACCTACGACACCATGGAGAAGGTGATGAGCTACAGCTTCGATACGATACAAAATTGGGGATCGCACGAGGGCGTCGCTAAAGGACTACAGACAAAGATATTCGAAAAGAATGTTGAAACGCCGACGGAGATTCATTGGGCATTGAAGCGTGGTGAGAAACGGCACGAGAACAAGGCCGTCTACAGTAAGCTTTGGCCGGGCACGGCCATCAATGTGACGCTGCGTGGCAACTATGTGACCCTCTATGCACCCTACACAGCCAAGTTGTCGGCCTTCTACGATGACAGCGAGAGCGTCTCGCGCAACATTAGCGCCGAGGTAAGTATTTTTTTAAAGTATAAATATAGTTCCTTAACTCACCTTGCTTTATTTTCCAGGTTACCAAGAAATACTTGAAGGATGTGAAAATGGAGTTCAGTCCCGTCTACTGGATTGAGAATGGCACAATGGTGCCGACAACAACAACAACATCAACGACATCGACTACAACAAACCCAACGACGACCAGCACCAGCGCCAATCAGCCGAACCCAATCAGTGAGCCACCGTTGGTCCGTTTGGAGCATTTGGGTGAACAGCATTCCGGGCCCGATTCGCTGGAGAAGACGCTCAGCGATTCGGCGGCGACCAACAATAATGAGATTGGCTCCCATGATGCGCCCGAAAATATGTCCAGCAAGGATGCAGCGCTCGCTGGGTTCGGTGGCATTGCCGGCAAAGGCGGCACCGGAAGCAACAATAAGAATTTTGCGACTGGACTCACTGTTGCAGCAGCCACATTCACATTGACGCTATTAAATCTGTAGATGGGAGTCGATGGCCGGGGCCAAAGCAAAGGGTCTCCCAATTAGCATAGCGTTTAATTGTTGTTGTTGTACCTGTTGTACCCGTCTTTGAGAGAATTGTGTGATGTGTGTGTGATGCACACACTCACACTCACATACACACACATAGGCATAGACACAACCAGAAAGATTGACAGACATTAATAATAATAGATTTATAGAACGCCACAATGAACAAACAAAAATACAAACCGGATAGCTTTCTGTGTGTGGGTGTTCATTTTGAGTGTTAGAGGCAAAAAACAAAAGTTGATATTTTTATACTTGTCCCCTATGGCTGCTTCTTCTTCTACAATACATAAGCCTATATATATACAAACATATACATAGCAAAAGAAAATTGAATTTTAAGCGAAACACAAAACATTCCTAAACTTTGCCCTCACAAAAGTAAATGAATCAAAAGTACATATATATATATATATATATATATATATATATATATATATATATGTATCAAGTATATGTATATTCCAACATTTTTGTAAACTGTTTTGCATAGTTTTTGTCTTTTTTTTCATTTTGAGCTTCTTTTTCATTTTTTTTTTATTTCGGAAAGTAGTTTCGATAAACGCAAAAGCATTCACAATAAACTGTAGTAAAATAATTAATTAAATGATCTGGCAATGATATATAGGGTTGATATACATATATATTAATATAATATATACGTTCTACGATATAATGTATATGTCTAAAATGTAAAGTCTATGTAAAACATAAGCATATATATATATACATATGTATATGTATATATTTTATAATATATATAAGTGAAACACACTCCAAATATGTAAATTAGTTAATAGTTATTTCTTTTTCTTACCCTCCGCCCCCTTCTCTTCCTTTAAGCCTAACTTTAGCTATATTTTGCTCGAATTCTCCCGTTAAGTTAAGCATACTCATTTATGTATTTTGCTTTCAAATCTCTTTTTTGAAAATTTGCAAAACCAAACGCAAAAAAACTCTGAGAAGTATCATTTCTTTTAAAAGTCAAAAAACAAAAAAAAAAAAACAAAAAACAAATAAAGCTTGTAAATTGAAATTGATTAAAATCCAGTGTTAGTTTATATATAATATATATTTTTAACAATTGGCAGCTTAACAAATTTTTGTATATATCATAATTTACTTTATTTACTTTCCTTTAAAACGAGATTTTTAATAGCTAGACTTTGATCTGGACTTGCTTTAACTTTTTATTTTGTTTGCTCAATCATTCAAGCAGTAGTCAGCTGTCTAAACTTGTTAAGTGAATTAGCATTGACTTTAAATATATACGGCAAACGAGTTTCTAGCAGCCAGCTGAGATTAAATTGCTGTATTTGATATGCTTTGATATGTTATGTAAACAATCGTTTGCCTTGTATTTTACAGAACTTGACATTCATTAGTGGAATGTAGTTTGATGGATGGGTTTTGCTTGCAACACGAAAGAGGCAGCCGCAATTCGGCTCTGATTGAAGTAAGCATTTAAGCCTAGAGGCTTGACAGAGACGATAAACTGATGATGCCCAAACTTAAGATTCATTTAGTCAGTTAACTTTCCAACTTGGGAATTCTTTTGTAATTTCTTTATTAAGCACAACTTGAACCAATCATATACCAAATAACTCTGCTAGCCATGATTTATGCCCGACACAATGCCCATTAGCCACACACTCATTGCCCAATAACAACACCTGCAATTGTTCAGTTTTCTTCAATTATATTTAATTATTTCATTTATTTCTTTTGTTGGCCGCAAAAGGTTTGACATTTAGACACGTACCTATTTAGCCGGCTGATATGCTGGCAGATAAGCTGGCCGCAGATGTTGTCTGTTACTCACAATGACTTCTCGGCCAGCTTAACAAACAGATTGTTCAGACCGGCTTTTAAGACACTTTAATTGACAACGAGCTGAATTATTTTTCGTAGTTGTTATGCGACTCTTGTTTGATTTAAATAACAAATTAGCGAATGGAATTGCCACACTGTCTGCGACTGGTGTTGACTGTCTTTTTCCCCCCGATTATTATGCAAAGCACGTCTGCGATAATGTGTGTGTGTTAGGTATGTATTTGTACCTACACCTATACTTAACGCTGTTAAGTATTACCACGATTTTTTATTATACATCAATTCAAGTGTCGGTTCTGCGCCGTTGCAAACAACACAACAAAAGGCCCCCCGCCACAAAAAAAGCGGGTTTGTTTTAAATATTTATGCCTCGAACCCATTGAAAACTGGGTGAATAGGGTATATTGAAGTTGTGCAAATTACTGGGTCACAGGCGGTCGGAAGGATCTCCGACATTTCTTCATTCGAGTCGATTGAGTGTGTCAGTTTGTATTAACAGGTTGATCTCAGAGATTATGTTATGGATGTTAGTTCAAATATTGAATACATTATCATAAAAAGATTGATAATATTGATGGATGGGAAACACGTTTTTCATATTTCCAGCATTTTCTGCATAAGACTTATGGTTGGCTAAAGACTTGGGTGTAGGGTATTTGAAAGCCAATCTCTCTCGACTAGAGCAGTCTTGTCTTTTTATTTTGTTTTAATTTTGCGTTAGAAAGCACATTTTGTTGGAATTTATTTTTTTATTTTTTTAGCGAAATATATTTTTAAAGCGTGACCACATGTCGAAGTCGAAGTCGATGGCGATGGCGATGCCGATGCCTAAACGAGTTCCCAGCTGATGCCAATTGAGCTGCTGCTGCATGTTGTTGTTCTTGTTGTTGGGAGGCGTTAGCAGTTGGGCGTGGCTGCTGTTCAGTGTTATGGCCAAGAGCCCGTGGCACGTTTCACATTTACTATCACAATCCGATGAACCACTTTTGGGGGCGGGCAGCGAAACGCAACGCTCAAAAGTTGATTACCCTCTGAACTCGTGCTGAGATCGCCCAGTTCTCATTATGCGGTCAATGTTGCTATCCGAATCGCGAAATTGAGTTGCCAAAAGGAAATTCTTTGCCGAGTATATCTGGCTTTTATAAACGAGCAGCGTTTGATATACGCTTCCACTTGAATATGTTTGCGAACCCTTTATGTCTACTACAGAATAACTTTCTACTATGATTGTCGCTGGCAACTCTAGTTCATCTTAAATTGAAGAAATTATTGAAAACACTTTTTATTTTTTGTGAATTTGGCAATTATTTGTTTATTCATTTCTGATTTATTTCATTGCTGTATGCTAATTGCGTGTATAAAATATTTTTGTAAACACAGTTGAAATTAATTAAATATTCGTTTGTTGCGGTTGCCATTGATTTGATGCATAAATTGAAAACAATTTCAGCGCATTTATCGCTGCAGAATAATCTGCATATATTTTAAAATTCCATTGCTGCCGCTGCTTGAAAGGATTGGGAGCAGGTTGGGTGAGGATGGGGTGCATCTGTGCCATTGGCAGTCTCTCTACTCGGCTGGCGCTGGTCTAAACAAAATTTTATGCATCGCTAAACTGAAACAAAAGCAAAACTGCAACCCTTTTTCACGGCTCTGGGCATTGACGTGTTGTGTGTGTGTGTGTGTGTTAACTGAAATTGTTAACCGGTGCCGGCTTTTTCCAGCTTTTTGCAGACCTTTATGCATATCGGCGTGCAATCTGTTAACTGCATTCAGGCGTGACTCATTCTATGTGCATATTTATAAGCTGGGGCTGCACTTTGCGCAATTTGCATGCAGCTATGTACGTTGACGCTCTTTACGCTTCATAATTTTATTCATTTTTGTCCATTTCCATTAATTTAGCTGACACTTTGTGTCCCTTTTGGGTTAGCAGGATAAAAGACAATTGTGTGGCCAGCAGCAGATGGGATAATGCATTCGAGTCCATTCCAGGTTATTTATTGCTTTCGGCAATCACATTGACAACCCCGCGAGCACCGGGCATACCCTGCTTGCGGGTTAATATGTGGGGCATATTGGTTTTTCCTGCAAATATAACGAAATGCACCCAATCGGAAATAGTATGATGCAAAATTTTTATTAGGCAAAAGGGTTTATCGAAAATAGATGTAATAGATTCGCTCGAAGTTGCCGTCACTGTAATCCTTATTCTCAGCCACTCTGCAAGCTTCCATGGGCGCTAGCCTCGTCGGCCGCTCCGGACAACTCCTCGAGAACTTCCTTGTCCACCGAAGCCGCTGGTGTAAGCCTCATTCAGGCCATTCTGGAAGTTTCCTTGCAAGCCACTTTGTCCTTGAGTACCCGGAATGCCTACTTGGCCACCCCGGATAACTCCTTGAGAACTTCCTAGTCCGCCCTGCTGGCCACCGAAGCCGTTGATGTAGTTCTCATTCAGTCCATTCTGGAAGCCTTGGGTGCCACTCAGGCCGCTCTGGAAACCTGCTTGAGAACTTGCCTGACCACTTGCTTGCCCACCCTGGGAACCTCCTTGAGAACCTCCTCTTCCGCCTTGGAAACCTCCTCGAGAACCTCCTCGTCCACCTTGGAAACCTCCCAGAGAACCGCCTTGGGAACTTCCTAATCCACCTTGCTGGCCATTCTGTAGGCCTCCTTGTGTACCTCGTCGTACACCTTGCGTGCCACTCAGGCCGCTCTGAAAACCTGCCTGAGAACTAGCTTGAGAACTTGCTTGAACACTTGCTTGTCCACCCTGTACACCTCCTTGAGAACCTCCTTGTCCGCCTCGCAGTCCTCCCCGCTGTCCTCCTCGCTGTCCTCGCTGACCTTGAGCGGTAGCGATGGCCACCAATGCAACAAGCACAATAAGGATCAAGATACGCATTCTACTTTCTTCGATAAGCACTTAAGCAATTTGACAAACTGACTTGTCTTCTTTGGATTAGCTAGTTCTTATATAGAAGAAATGGTTCGAAATGAACGAAAACACTTCAAAACAGATGCTAACTGTAAACATCGTATTCCATTGTTGAGTTTGTATCTTTTTTTTCTAGATACAACAATACATATTTTCTAAGCGTGGTTAAAAATAACCCAAAAACTCAGGTGGTTTGAATATGTTTTTTTGTTTTGCTCAGAGTTTCTTTCTCACTCATATTTGGATCACTTTGGAGCCTATTTGCCTATTTTATTAAGTTGTAGTTAACAGAAAACATATTAAAAGTATTTCAATCAAAATCTTGAGAATTGAATGTGATGAAAAATGCATTGCGGGCCGATAGATATGCCATACAAACAGAAAACCAAATAATATTCAAAGTGTATTTTATCGAAATTTTAGTTTTAACAACATTTTAAAAGTCAAAGATTACAAATAAAAATTTAATTTCAAACGTAATTATTTTACTGGACTTTTAATGTTTGAATGAAAGATAAAACCAAAAAGTAACAGAAAACCAAACTCATTTAATATAATTGAGAAAGTGTCGTATTTTAAAAGTTTATGACGCCTCCATACAGCATGCTGCACTGGCCAACTGCTTTGTCTGGGCCCACCCCCCTTCACCCATCAACTCTCATCTCATCTCTCACCCTTTGATTTCTTTTATGCCACGCTGCGTATGAGTAACTCAAATTTCACTTTTAATTGAGCGAACAACGAGCGACGAGCAACGTTGCGCAAGTGCTCTGGCTCCGAATGGTTGGATAACTAACGACACCTCGGAGAGAGCCGCATGCATATGGATGGCGATGTGGACGTGGATGTGGATAACGAGGCACGCCGGAGAGAATTGACATCCGACGCTCTTCGTATGGCCGCAAAGAGTACTGCTGCACAGGGGTGCGAAAGTCTAAAGCCGAAAATCAATTATATAAAATAAAGATGATGAAAATTAAATATTATTATTATTAATATTATAAATATACATTTTATTCAGGCTGTCAATGGGAACTGAAATTTACAGGTTAAAATGTAAACCCTCCAAAATTGTAAATTATTATTTAAGAACCAGTTTCAGGAAGCCATATAATTAATCTTTATATATTAGCATATCGGAACCAAATAAATACTATTAATTATTTTTTTATGAGTTACATTCCTATATACTGTTTGTGGTGGATGGTTTTTGTTGCACTGTGCTGCACGCTTGCCCTCAATATGACGACAAGTTACACATTGGGCTGCTTTGCGAGCTGCTATGACGTCATTACCTACATACACAAGCTGCCCACAAGCAGGCCAAGCACACACACACACCAACACACATGTCATATAATTTGGCCTGAAATGGGAGCTGAAACTAGCAACAGTTTGATGTAAAATCTTCCCATCCGACTCGCATTACTCGCAACAAAAAAAACTCTCTTGAGAGCGCAATGCTCGGCAATTGGGTGTTATCCGTGCGTTCGTATCGAACTGCTTGCCGTATAAATAGGCGAGTATCCTGGCAGCCAGGATACAGTCTAACGAAAGACTTGCTTGTGTACGTGCCACAGACAGCAAGAGAGAGAGAGAGAGAGAAGCCAAGCAGCGGCATTCAACAATTTCGTTGCCAACATACAACAGTTTGAAACAGTTTGGGAGTCATTGTATTTTGCTGTACTCAAAAATCATTGCATACTTTCGAGCGATCCATTTAAATTTCTGCGCTTTTGCGTGTGTGTTTTTGTGAGTGAATTTCAACATTGCACTGCGTGCTAATCAAACAGGACTGCAGTTTCGACCCAAGACAATATGCAGGAAGTGCACAATACTGCACCGAGAAGCAAGTGGCTGCTGCTGGTCTTTTCCATGCTGCTAAATGCGGTAAGTATTTGGGAAAGGGGCAGGGGCAGGGGCAGAGGTCTATGGGAAATGGGATTATATTTTCAATTTAAAATTTGCCGACTGAAATTGTGTGTCGAGTTATCAAAACAGCTTCAGCTTAGCTTATTTTTCATTTTTCTACCCCGATTGCGTCCAATTGGACAGTAATGAAACGTGTGTGCAACGGGGCGTAATTCATTTTCTGTGAAATCGCTTTTCTTTTGCTTTTCCGTTTTTCTTGCTACTCTTGCCATTCTTATTTTAGCGCATTTAAAATTGTTTATTCAAATGGCTTTGTGGCAAACAAAGCAGATTTCAATTATAGCTGCTTGTGCAGATTTATGTTGTTTCAATTGCCATTTGATGAAAAAATTAGGAAAGCAGAAAACTCGGAACGTGCATCAGTAAAATCGGTGGATTTTCTGCTAAAGCTATACAAATTATTCAATTCTTATTTTAACCAAGTCGTGGGTACTTTGAATATAAGTTCTTGTATATTTTCATTGGAAGTTATGATTTTTAGATTTACTTTACGTCCTTGTAATTGAAATTCGCGATAAAGCTTATTAAAACCAACACTCATTTGTTTAAAATATATTTACTCAGACTCGAAAATCTTGGGATGGGTTAAAGAAATTAGGCCACTTTGATTTTGGTGAAAATATGATTGAATACAAATTTTATTGGGGAAAATTTTTTTTAAAAGATTTACCCAAAGTCATTGCTGGAAACTCGTTCGAGATCCTTTCTGACCACTCTAGACACCTCATGGGGGTCCTCTTTGGCCTCCTTGTACACCTTGCTGGCCTCCTCGGGAACCTCCTTGGCCACCTTGTCCACCTTGCTGGCCTACTGGTCCACCTTGCTGGCGTACTGGTCCACGTTGCTGGCCTCCTGGTCCACCTTGCTGGTCTTCTGGTCCACCTTGCTGGCCGCTTTGTCCACCTTGCTGGCCTCCTCGGGAACCTCCTTGGCCACCTTGTCCGCCTTGCTGGCCACCTTGTCCGGCTTGCTGGCCTCCTTGTCCACCTTGCTGGCCTTGGCCACCTTGCCGGCCTTGTCCACCTCGCTGTCCTCTTCGCTGACCTTGAGCGGCAGAGGTGGCCACCAATGCAACAAGCACAATAAGGATCAAGATACGCATTCTACTTTCTTCTATAAGCACTTAAGCAGTTTGACAAACTGACCTGCCATATTTGGACTAGCCAGTTCTTATATAGAAGAAATGGTTCGAAATTAACGAAAACACTTCAAAACAGATGCTAACTGTAAACATCGCATTCTATTGTTCAAATTCGAGCATATTTATTTTTAGATAACCATTTTTTTATACACGTTATTAAATATAACCCAAAGTGTGTGTTTTTTAATTAGCTTTTTAATTTAAGCTCCGACTTCATTTGACGTAATACTCGAATCAAAAAAAAAAACATTTAATTAAGCATAATGATTTTCCCTGTTTTTTCCAATTTAAAACCTATTTAAAGATCTTATGCAATGCTAAATATATAATCATAAACTCGAAAAGTGAATATGTCGTTAAATGCGTTGCGAGCCGAATATAATATATATAAATAAGTCTAGAGATTGAACAGTTGGCTAACCATTCAAATGGGGCTCAACTGGGTTCCTGGCATTCCTTAGTCGTGCTCTCTCGACCATATCATTATTACTTCTTTTTAGATGTATCGTAGGGTTTCTTTATACAAGAAGAAAGCATCTTCGACTTCATATGGTATACAGATTCATGATCAGGATCAACAGCCGAGTCGGTAAAGGCATATCCGTTCATATGTCCATTTGATCACGTGGATTTCCGACTCTATACGAGCTAGAGATTTAACATTTTCTCGCATACCTCCCACAGATCAAGTTTGCTTCATTACATCAATAAATACAACTACTTTGACAACTTTGCTTTTCGAATTATGTCGTTTTATTTGAAATTCTTTAAAAGCAACAGCTTTTGAAAATGCATTACTTTGGTTTCAATTTATTTTCTATTTTTGGGATCTATATTGGATTTGAAAGAAATCGGAAGCAGTGTGGTACACATTTTAATTAGTAAATAGGGTAATCGTCATCCATATCCGGGTCAACCTCGTAGTCTTCTAGAGGTTCGCCTTGTGGAATTTCTGGTTCACCTTGGGGTCCTCCAGGTCCACCTTCTGGGCCATCTTGGGGTCCTCCAGGTCCATCTTGCGGGACACCTTGGGGTTCTCCAGGTCCACCTTGCGGACCACCTTGGGGACCTCCAGGTCCACTTTGCGGGCCACCTTGGGGCTCTCTAGGTCCACTTTGGGGACCACCTTGGGGACCTACAGGTCCTACTTGTGGTCTACCTTGGGGACCTCCAGGTCCTCCCTGCGGGCCACCTTGGGGACCTCCTCGTCCACTTTGAGGACCTCCGCCTCCACGTGGAGGGCCACCCTGGCGACCTCCTTGGCCACCTGGTGGACCACCTTGGGGACCTCCTCGTCCACCTTGAGAACCTCCGCCTCCACCTGAAGGGCCACCCTGGCGACCTCCTTGGCCGCCTGGTGGACCACCTTGGGGACCTCCTCGTCCACCTTGAGAACCTCCGCCTCCACCTGAAGGGCCACCCTGGCGACCTCCTTGGCCGCCTGGTGAACCACCTTGGGGACCTCCTTGTGAACCGCCGCCTCTACCTGGAGGGCCACCCTGGCGACCTCCTTGTCCTCCTGGTGGACCACCTTGAGGACCTCCTTGTGAACCTCCGCCTGCACGTGGAGGGCCACCCTGGCGACCACCTTGGCTAGCTGGTGGGCCTCCTCGTTTACTTTGGCTTCCACTCCGGGAACCGCCTTGGGCACGTCTTTGTCCACCTTGTGACCCTCCTCTTCCTCCTCGCTGTCCTCCCCGCTGAGCGGCAGCTATGGTCACCAATGCAACCAGCACAATTAGGATCGAAATACGCATTCTAATATTTTCGACAAGCAGTCGAGCTGTAACCCAGACTGACTTGTCTTCTTTGGATAAGCTAGTTCTTATATAGAAGAAATGGTTGCAAATTAACGAAAACACTTCAAAACAGATGCTATCTGTAAACATCGCGTTCTATTGTTCAGTTTGTGTATATTTACTTTCAAATAACAATTTTTTTCTGCACGTGTTTAAAAATAACCAAAATGTGTTTTGAATTTGTTTCTTAATTTCAGCTCAGAGTTTACTTTGCGTCATACTTCATTTATTCCGTAGGAGCATACAAATGAATAACAAAATATTATTCAATGCGTATTTCAGCTTACGCCGAAAAACTGAGGTTCAACTTGGTTCATGGCTTCTCTTAGTCGAGCTTTCTCGAACGGAGTATTCCTACATGTTTTCAGATTTAATGTAGGGTTTTTTAAACACATTTTTCATCATGACAAGGAACAAAACTGAGAGGAATAGTTCAAGGATTTTTTTAAAAGTTGATGAGTGCATGTTTCAATTTCATTAATTGAATTGGGATACGCCTAAACTGGCAGTTTTGTTTTCCAGGATTAATTAAGGAAATATTCTTCACTAAAATCAGAGGCAGTTAAATAATGTAATACTTGTATATAATACTAAGCTATTTAGATTGCAAAACCACCAATTATAAAATGGGAAATAAATTCACTTCCTTACTTAAGATTGCCCTGCGACCACAAATTGTATAGCATGCACTTACTTAAGTAACTTGCAACATACAAGTGCAACAACTGCGGTCTTGTTCACCTAAATTGTTGGTAATATTTCAGTGGCCCACAGCGTAAACGCCTTCGCAGTGATGTAATTTATGTGTGCCACGCCCCCACCACGGGAAGCAGCAGCAGCTGCAACAGTTGCCAGTTGTGTGGTTGCCATGGCGCTGCGACCGCCAGCTGGTCCATAGGCAACCATTTCCCTAACGGCTTTGGATGCCTGGCGACACGTGCCACCACTGCTCCAAAGTGCAATTTGTTTCCCTTTTCCTTTCTATAATATTTTATTTTTTTCACTCATTTCAAGTTATTTCCCACTGTTTTTTTTTAGCAGCTTAACAATTTATGTGGCATGCTCGACTTTCTCTACTGTTGCCTGTTGACATTCGTTGACATTTGTCAACGTTCATTCCTGTGGTCGTGACCTGTAACCTTTTACTCCCCCTCCCCTTCCATCCAACCCCGTAACTCTATCCTGTCAGCGCCCATGACAACTGTCTGTCCGTCATAAATGTGTGTGACAGTGTATAAAATTGTTGTCGCGAATAATTTTCTATATCATAAAGCATGTCTGAATGCGTTCCACCCCTTTTCCTTTCTCATTATCTCTCCCTCTCTCTCTCTATCTCTCTCTCTCTCTGTTTTGCGTCTTAATTAAAATGTTGTCATTTTATCAAGCATACGCTATGTACATTTTGCTTGGCGACACTAATGAAGTGCGCGCAAGGAATGCATTTGATTACAAAAATGACAAAATGCTCGCTTTGCTTGGGAGGGCACAAAGGAATGTGGGAAAAGCAGTTGGTAAGAGCTCGGCTAACAGTTTCTACCAAAAGGGGGTGCCAGTTACGAAAGGGAAGGGTGCTGGCTAAGCAGCTTAATTGCGGTAGGCTAATGAGCGTCATGCAAATGACTTGAAATGGTCGAAATCTGCCCAAGATTGTTTTGGCTTTGCTTAAGTCTTGAGTGGGTAAAGCATATGAATGGTGAAATGTTGTATGCAAAGATTTGTGCTTTGTGACCTGAATGACTCATTATAATGAAAGTTATAAGCTTAAGCTTTAAATATAAATATCTGTTGAGCAAAGATAAATAAATAGAATAAATAGAAAATGACACGGCTTTATTTTTTATTATATATGTACATATGTATATATACTCAATGGGTTCAGAGATAAGTGCTTCTAGCCTAGCAAAAGTATATAAATTCTATTCAAGCCAATCCACATTTTATTCTTTACAATCTGCAATTCAAATTATATGGCATGAATTGTTCTCTATTTGCAGATTTTTTCATGAAATGGGTAATGATTGTAGACACATTTGCAGATATGGATAAAGTCCTAGGCAGGATCAGCATTATTCTAGATAGTTTCGGACATCTTAAGAGTTCTCAATAAAAGCTCTTAAGGTTGTGTTTTCTAAGTTATGCTCATATAAAACTAGAGTGTAAAAACCGCATCTCACATTTAAGTGCAGACATGCCTTAGGTTGAGTAGAGTATTTTCAGTTCCCAGTTGTGCTGATTTCTATTAAAATGTGTCGATGCTGTCAGTCAACGCGCAATCTCTGAGACTGACAGCTGCAACGACGTCATTTCGATGTGCAATAAGCACAACGAACAAACAAACATGTGTTGAAATGCATTCTGAGTGACGTATTTCCCAGTTGCCGTTCACTCTGCGTCATTTCAAATGTCGCAATGTGGCAACAAAGGGTCGCAGGAGCGGGATTGGGCTTGTGCACATAACGGTATCAGTACTGTTTTCCTTCACGAGAATTATGTTGCATTACTGAAGAGTCACCGCTTTGTCATCGACAGTTGTGTCGCCTCGGGATGCGGCATGCCAATCTAATTACACGTGCGTGTTCGATACACACACGAGTGTGCCACATATCATTTAATTTGCTGCGCCTCATTAAATTCTCAAGTTGCGCATACGCAACTTTTGCCACTGCTATTAAATGTACTCGTAATAATCAATTTTTGTGGAATTGCAAAGTTAACATATCTCAGATGAGCAATATATTTTTGTATTCATGCGATTAATTCGAGAATGATACAAACTTTTTCCTCCTTGTGTATAAAAACAAATATTCGTTATCTTGTGCAAAGTACAGGCAGTCACAAGTACACACACACACACACACACCCACACATTTCTGTATGTATAAACAGCAGCATTATTTCCTGCCTCATAAATAACAAACTGTGTGCCACACGTAATTGGGAATTCACACCTGACAACAAACAACTTTTGTAGCAACTTACCTCTCCACCTACTCCCCTCTCCCTCACTTCTTCTCTCTCTTCCTCTGTCTTTATGTCCTAGCCCAATATTGGGCCAGACATTAGGCAAACAGTGCTCGACTTACAGTTTGTGTTTGTCTGGAAAGTTCGTCCAAGATTTGGGCTGCGAACTTTATGTAAAATCATTGTTTAAATACTGATATTGATTAGGCGCCGACTTGCACACAAAGTGCTTAAATGCATTCGAGTTGATTATCTCAAGTTAATCAACTGAAAGTAATAAATTGTAGAACTTTTAAGAAACTTTCTATAAGTAGTAGTTCACATTTTGAAGTCAAAGTGCTTGGCTTGGCTAAGAATATATAAAAATAATATTGCAGATAGTTTATCCTTTATCAGTTCAGTTTAATTAGCTCTTTTTCAAACTATGCGACTTAATACCCGCTTTTAGCTATGAGAAATACAACAAAAATATAGTTTGAATAGTCTGACAACATTTTTCATCTCCACGAACTAAAACCTGTAATGAATAACTTCCGAACTATGCAGTTGGATTATTACAAGTAATTCTGATTAAAACAGTTTCCCTTATTTTCCCCTTTTGAGTTATTTCTTCCTTATTTTTCCCCTAGCTACTTTTACAAAGGAATTCAATCAGCTGCCAAACATGACCCAAACAGCTGCAAATTTCGCAATGCAAATAGGAAGAAGAAATAAAATTGTGGAAGTAAATTAAAAATGTATGAAATCATGTTGACAAAATGGGGAAACATGAGAAGTAACTGGAATAAATAGCAGCATTATTTGAATAGATGTCAAGCCTGGCAACAGACACGCGACATGCGACATGCGACCTGCTACATGCCACATGAGGTTACATTTTTCATATTAAAATGGTAGCATTTTTTTCTTTCTTTTAATCTCAGTACAGCCACGCAAATTATACACAGTCAGATGAGTCTTTTGTCAAGCTTATGCGGCGCACCGAAAACATTTGTTACTTTTTTTGTGTGCTTTTTTTATTGCTGCGGCAACTTCTGTGTATGTGAAGGCAAAAAATACTGTTGCATTTCTTCAGGTGTTGCAAAAATAGAAAAAACAAAAACGAGTCTTTCCGCTGAATTACGCTGAAGTCTATTTTGAAGATTAATTTGTTGTTTATATATTTAGTTTCGTAATGCAACCAAACCTTCCAATCTGTTGCGGCTTAAAGCAAAAAACAATCAACAAAGCAAAAACAAATTCAAGGAAACTCATAGAAAACCTACACATACAAAACAGTTGCTATGGCAAAAAAGTTAAAGACACCAAGGCAATGAAAACTGTTGAATTCATCACCTCGAGCACACACTGGAGTGTGAGTGTGTGTGTGTGAGTGTGTATGAGTACAAGTGTGCGTTAGACTGTTGATGGCTCAATGACTTGCCGAAGTTTATTACGACAACGAGATTGGGTATTTTTATTGATTGTTGTTTTTTGATTTGCCCTAAAAAAAACAACAACAATTCGGAAAAAGTCTTTTTATTTTTTGGCTGGGAAGTGGCTTTTGCTCCACAATCAATCACTAATGCGTGCCTGAAGAGATCCACTTGCTGATATTAACCAAATTGTTGCCGTTTGCTGCCTTTCCATACCACTCCGACATTTTGCTGGCTACTGTGTGTGTAATTGCTGCCACACCCACACACACTCACACACACACTCACACACACACACACAAACACACCCAACTAACCGCCCACATTCAGCAGGTCTTGTCATGTAGATTTCCATGGGGGCTGTTGGTTTTTATGGCAAAGCGCATCATGTGTATGGATTACTTTGTGAATGGGTAATTACAATTACAGCTGGGTGACGATAATGTCCTGGCATGTCCTGCATTACTTAATGGACGCTTTTAGCATTTATTGTCTGCCGGAAAATGCCTGCATGAGATTTACAAAGATACAATGAAAGTGGATAGCGAAAAAACCAAACAACTTTTTATCAAGATTATTCAGGATTAATATTTATTTGTGTAAAAAATATATCAACAGCAAGATGTCAAATGCTCAACTGAAATTCCTTTCAAATGCAGTTATACTACTTAATACTACCGTTAAAAAGAAAAACTTGTTAGCCAAGATTTACAATTTTTTCTTTTAGAATTCACTCTTTTGTTTGTGTAAGAGACAACAGTTCTTTGTTATCAATATTAGTATCGTTTTCAAAGAAGATTTCTAGTTAGATAGATTAATGGAAAAATGCCCAAAATATAATCCCTTCAAAGGAAATAACTCTAAAATTAATTATCGTTACAATCTCTAGACCTCACTCTAAGAGGTCTTGTCATGAAGGCAAAAAATAAAAAAGGGAATTCCATTACTGCCATGTGCGGTACGCGGGAATACCTTGAGGTAGAATAGGAATCCTGTGAAGGTTCAAGCACTTAAGTTTTAATGCTGCGCACAATATTTATTTAAGCAAAAGCAAAGCCATACGAAATGCGTCATTAAATTGCCCAAAGTAAACGAAATAAACAACAACAAAGATGGGGCATGTCCAGACCGCTTCAGCGATAATAACATTTACTTGCGGCAGGACACAAGCGACATAAGCGGCTCAACAGGCAACGGGCAGACACAGCAGCCGCCACCAGATAGGCCAGAGAACTGTTGCCGCCAGCTAGACGCTTAAGCTGGGCGTGTCCGATGGCATCCTTGGCCCCAAGCTGATTAGTGAATAATACTTATTAGGCCCAATTTGCTAGGCAATAATACGAATCAAAAGAAATCGAACAAGTTGATCAGCTCAATCTCTGGCATATCCTCTCAGATTTTCGCTCACTTTCCACTCGGCGATGATTTTAATTGAGTTTTATGTTTCAGTGTTTTCGGCATTTTAATTTTAATTAATTGCATTTTTTATGGCGAAACGCGTAAACAGCCGAGAATGGACAATAGGACACGAGGACCTGCTCCTGGTCTGCTCTTGACACTTTCAAGTCTTGTTTTTAATTAATCTCTGGCAAATGAAATAATAAAATATGATTGAATTTTCTATGCCACATTGTCAAGCAGCGGAAACTTAAAACTTCACAAAAATGTTATTTATTCAACAACATAAAATGTAATAAGCCCTTTGGGAGTGTAATTTTAGCATCCGAGCATTTTTGACTAAGTCAGAACTGTAGAAAGTGTTGAGTTTCACGGCAGCACTATTTGGGGATATTATTTTAATTTGAACATTGAGCCAGAATGGCGATTTCTATTTTCTGGCATAGAATATTAATATGAATTTCGAGTCCGAATTGTATTTTCAACTTTGAATACAGTTTGAATCAATAACATAGTGGAAAATATATACCTGAACAAGTTTTTCTATTCATATTTACATTTAAAATGGACAGATAAATGTTAGATAAAATTAGTTTCTTATTTGTATTAACTTGAATAAATTTGAAATATTTAAAGAGGCAACTTCTCACATTTGCTATTCCTCACCTCCTCCCCACAATCACCCCTCCCCTCTGCTCCCAGCCATCCGGCATTCAGTAAAATTAGACAAAAAAGCGAGGCAAACAATTTTGTCAATGCAAATTTCAGGCTGGGAAAGCTTCGCGCTTCATTTATTGTCACAAGCATTTTTGTGTCGAAGAATAGAATAGTAAAGCAAAAAAATGCGAAGCCACGCCCACACGCCCTTGTTTGTTTAGTATATAGCTGTGGTTAGAGTACTGTTTCATGACGCATATCGGAGAGCTTCTGGAATGCCAGCGCTTAAATTTAGAAATTAAATTTCTGTTGCATGCTTTTCCGTGTTTTTCCCAACTGTCGTTTAAGTATTCGGCGTGAATTGGCAGTTTTATGTGCTCGTTTTTTATTTGTTGTACTTGTCGCGTTGTTTGTTGTTCGTTCATTCGTTTTGCAATCTCCGCAGTTCACATGAATACGTAAACACAAAAAGGGAGCCCGGACACGAGGAGTGCCAGGAGTCGAGTCGAGTCGTCGTCGAGTCAAGTCAAGCCTGAAAACATGCACTAACATTTTTGCATTGTCATAAAACGATTTACGATACGACCTCTATTCACGACTGTATGGCAATCGTTGGCGATATGGCCATAACATTTAACCATTTAACCCAGGCACATTTTGACCACCATCGACTGGCAACAGGGCAAACGAGAGGAAAATTCAATTTGTTGCATACATGATTTGTTTGGCAGTTATTGCTTATTGTGTGGAAATTAATTTGCAGTCAACCAGGATTTACATAAATAATATAAAAATAAGTATTCCTTCTTGGTTTAGATGGGTAGTAAGTAGTTTATGTGAATGTTGGCATTTTCTCATATTATTACTAATATTATTTGTGTTTATTGCAACAAATGTTAACGACAAACGTGGAAAATCATATTTATTCTGCGAAACCATTAAAAATAGGAAACGGTTATAATATAGTTGTGCAAAGGTTGTGTAAGAACTTGTCTTATGATATAACTTACTCCAAATATATCCAACTCTCTCTTTTCTACTTTCCCCCTCTACTCTTTATGGTGTCTCAATAATTTACGACTGGTTTCCTTTAAGTTATTAGCCGCATTCTTAGCATTCTTCTAGATGAATCGAATAGCTAAAGGATATCATTTAGTTGATGTAGCAAACACCTTGAAGGCATTATTCCTCGGCGCTAATTTGAGATAAAACTTGGCATCCAAGCAATGACTAAATAACAACACACACACACGCACACACACACCCAAACACACACACAAACACACACTTGAGTGCACATAAGTAGTTGTCAATTTCTGTTTGAGATTTACGGTGCTTGCGCCTCCGGCGAGCACATCCTGCTCCTGCCCCGCCCCTCTCCCTCTCCCCACAGCTGCTTCCCTTGTTAAAAGAGGATGCATTGTCTCTGCTCTCAGCAGGAAATATCGCACACACACACACGCACACGCATCCGCATACATAGAGTAAATTCTCAAGCTTCTTGTTCTTGACTTTATCCAATTCGCTTGAAGGCCCATTCGCTTCTCCCCCCACTGCACCTGTCTACGTGTATACTAAAAACAAAATATTATGAGTACAGCTTAGAATTGGCAGAACACACACACAAACACAAGCACACACACACGCCCACACACACCCATACACTGTGGAATAGCCGCTAGTTGTTTTTTATTTTTATGTGGCAGAAGAAGGTGTGAAAGCAGATTGGACAGGCATTGAGAGGATACTTAGGATACTTGTTGTTCGCCTGTTGCTAAGCAGGATTAGTTTTCAGCTTCAGACAGGCGCACAATAGTTATGTAAGCTACATTCAAGTATCCACTCAAATCTCTTTAATATACTTGGAAAAAAAGACATCTGCGCTTGAGAAGCTCTTCATCAAATTATTATCAAAAGACAGTTGGGCAACCAAATGATTGGCATTTGAAGAACTAATATGAGCTGTCTCTCATAGATATATATATATATAGATATAGTTACTTATAACGCTAAATTTACCTTTCTTTATAATCATCCATACAAACTTTATTATTTACTGTATTATACTTATAGTCTTGTACACATTTAAATTCAAAATCTCTGAAAGCATTTTAAAATCCCAAATGACGTACTTCGTGGGGGACTAAAAATAGCGTGCTGCATAAGCGTTATCTCTGGCAAAAGCAACAGTTTGGGGATTTATGCAAATGTCAGAGCATTAAATAAATATGCGAGAATAACCGTTAACCGTTCACCGTTATTGCTTAACGGTTAACCGTTAATGTGGTGCGCTTGAGATGCTGATAAATGGCGCACAAAAGTATGCAGCGAATAAAGCAACAAATTTAACTAAGCTGGCAGATATTTTCAGTTTGTGAAGGAGGCAGAGCTGTGGAAAACAGAGGGTGTTGGGGGGAGGGGTTATATAGAAAACGTGGGCGTAAATGCGGCAAACATCGACACATTTCAAAATTAATTTAGCGTAAGTAATTGCGGCAATTGTGAAGAGAGAGCCTCCTCTCTTCGGTCCCCTCCTTTGCCCCTTGCTAATTGAAATGCTTTCCAGTTTGATGCAAGTCGATTCTTTTGTAAACCCCTTTAACAGTTTCCATTTATCCATTTCCGCTTTTTCTTTTCATTTTTCAGGCTGTACAGCCGCGCGTCTTCAGCGTTAATGCCAGCGAGGATATTGGCAATGTGTCACCCTGCGAAATGGAGTCCATAATAAATCAACTGATGAATCCCGGTCCGGAATATCAGCTCCACGTAAGTTACACTCACAGGCAAAATCCTGACAAGCCAATTACGGCTGACTTTGAGGGCAGCAGGTGTGCATAAAATGCGAACAAGGAAATCCACATTGGCAAAGAGATATTTTCGCAGGGATTTTTAAAATATAGTGGTAAACTTTAAATTGCCATTTAATATGCACTCCACTCTCTTGCAACGCGGGTAGGCTTCTGCGTTGCGCAATCAGCTGAAGAATCTGCTCCGTGAACGTCAGCTGGCTGTGGGCGAAGAGCAGCCGCTGGGCGATTATGCTGACTACTTAGATGAGGACAAGCGTTCGGTGGCCGCCTTGGCCGCCCAGGGGTTACTCACACCCAAACGCAGTCTGGCCACACTGGCCAAGAACGGACAGCTGCCGACCGCTGAGCCTGGCGACGATTATGCGGATGCCGATTCGGGTGAACCAAGCGAACAGAAACGCTACATTGGCTCCCTGGCCCGAGCCGGTGGCCTGATGAGTTTTGGCAAGCGAAATGTAGGCGCACTGGCACGCGACTTCCAGCTGCCCAATGGCAAGCGGAATATAGCGACTATGGCCAGATTGCAGAGTGCCCCGGGCACTCATCGTGAGCCGCCGAAGCGAAATGTGGCAGCTGTGGCACGCTACAACTCGCAGCAGAATCAGAACCATCAGCGCAGCAACGGCGAGAAACGGAATCTGGGCGCATTGAAATCGTCGCCGGTGCACGGCATGTTGCAACAGAAGCGGGAGGATGAGGAGATGGCCCTGCTCCAGCCAGCCGCTGCAGCCTCTGCTGCAGCACCCGACTATGCCGATCCCATGCAGAGCTACTGGTGGTATCCCAGCTATGCCGGCTATGCCGATCTCGACTGGAATGACTATCGACGCGCCGAGAAACGATATCTGGGTGAGTATCTTTGGCGTCTGCTCAAGAGGAAGTCCTCTTAGTTGTACAACTTGTGGCCTTGCAGAGGGATTACCTGATTATTCTTTAATCGCTTTTGTTATGAACTCTCTTAAAAATTTCAGTGTCCGATTTAAGTAGAGTTGAACTTGCAATTTGAGGAGTAGTTTTTAGAACAGTATTCAAATCATAATCATAATAATCATATTTGCATTGAAGGAGACTTGACGAGCTGACATAATACATATATACTTTTGATCAACAGCCTCGTCAGTATATAAGCCCAGTACTCATTAAAAATGTTGAAAAGCTCATCAGGAAGTTGAGCCAATGTTTGTACTAGTCAGAGTTAGGCATTAAAAGCCGAATCGATTTAGCTATGTTTGTCTGTCCGTTTTTACGAAGGATTGAAAACAGTTAAAATTTGGAATATAAGTTTTAGTATATCATGCGCAGATGGAGTTCCTTTCATTTTATCGACAACAACTCCAATTTAGTGTAAAACCTATTTAACTAAAGCTACTATATATTTAACAGTTGGCTTCAGGATCTCTCTCAGACGAGCTGTCTTGACTAGATTGATCTTGATTGAACTATTCATGCAATTAGCTAAAGACAGTAGATATATCGACTCATTCGAATATCATTTCATTTTATACTATTGAAATAATGGTTCGAGAGTTGAGTTGCTTGATCAAGATATCTTCACATATGTTCTACCCAAAAGAGCAGACTAGTATGACTAAGATTATAGCACACTGAGTCAAAAGTGATTAGAATCTGATCATATAAAATCATATATTTATTATGCATCTACTTGAATATATATAAGAAAGCATTGCATCTGCAAGGCTGTAAAGTGTGGACTACGGCCGTATGCCGTATTCAATAGTAGAACCTTTTGCCCCCCTTGAGCACCCTGCACCTAGTTATTGGTTATGTGGTAAAGAATATATATATATATAAATATATATATGTATATATATGCACTTAAACGGTCAACACCAAAAAGACACCTCCAAGGATCCCGAATTGTTTGGCATTGAGCATGGCAATGAGGCAACAAATCTTGCCACTTTTCCGGACTTGCAAATGGAGCCGGAACCAAAACAGGAGCAGGAACGGGAGGAGGAGCAGGAACAGCCGGAGCAACCGCCAGAGAAGCGTCACATTGGAGCCGTTTATCGTTCCGGTTTTCTGCCCAGTTACCGTTATTTGCGCAGCCCCATAATGAACGGTGCCGGGGGGCGCTTTAGTCGCTCGGGACGTGCCAGGCAATTTGTATGAGTAAATGGCGATGGTTCGATGTGTGCTGCATAATTTTATAATTTCCTTTCGATTTATGCTTATGATTGACTCTTTTTTTGTTCGTACTTAAACTTGTTGTGTGTTCTTGAGTTGGAAAACTGAGTCTGTCGCCTGCAGAATGTCGAATGTCGAATGTCGCCTGTCATTCAACAACAGATCGTGAATGTAACTATCAAATGTGACTCTCCATAAAAACTAAAAAACTATTCTCCTATATCTCTAACCGTGCTCAGTTTAGTTTTGACTTGCATCGACTTAAAATAGTTGTGCTCTAGGCCTGCTTATGCCAGTTATGTTGTTAGTCGGCTTGAGTTGAGTTTTGCTATGTTTTCACAAAGTGCTTACATAAATTCAAACATGACCTGAACACAAACTTATGTAACCTAAACCTACTTTTGACCCATGCTTAAGTGTATTTAGAAATGGAATGCAGCATTCATTGATTTCCTCTTTATGCATAACGAGATGACAATGGCAAAATTGTATATTCAATTCAGCAACATCGGCTTCTATTGTGCAATTTTCCATAATATAATCGCCAATCCAATTTATGTTCACACTTCCGTTAACACATTCCTAATACAATTTCTTCCGGAAATTCAATTTTCCGTATGTTGGGCTCTCCGTTTTTGGGTTAATCGCATAATATCCGGCAGTTTGTATGCATTGCAGAGCCCCGGAGTCCCACCTCCGTCTTCCCCTTCTCTAACAGGGCGGTTTATTTTGAAGTGTACTTTGTACTTGTGATTGCGCGACTTCAGCTGCGTCAACGGCAATAATTCAAATAGTTAGGCGAAAAGTTTTTGCTTGAAGCTCACCAGATTATTTGGTAATTTAAACGCTCTTTTGTTCTACAAAGTTTTACTTAATGGCACTTAATGCGAAATCCATTTAATTTCTACCTTCAACGACTTAATTGTTCCTGGGAACAGTTACGATCCAAACATTTGTTGCCTACTTTTGTGCTGCATGCGAAAGTTTTAATGACGGATTTATAAACAATGTAGCCTACTTTTGAGCTGCTCAAGAAAAAGATTGCTAGGTTCGGGTTTTGAGTTGATCTTTTGTTGGAACATTAATTTAAACTTACATTTAATTAGTAAATAAAACTCAAAATTGTTATGTGTTGATGCTTTTAAATTTATATATATATATGAAATTATATATGTATGTATGTAATATTTCTTGAGTTAATTGTAATTCAGCTTGGTTCATTGGCATGTTATGAAATCGGCATGTTTTCTGTATTTTCTGTGTGTTAATTTTCTTCTCTTTAAGCTATGTACTTTGTGTAGGACAGACAGAACATAGAATATTTCAAATAGTTGCATGTGTTCTGGTAAAACACAGCGAGAAACTAAACGGAAAGCCAAGTGTGTTTTGTATTGTCTTGTACTCTTCTAGATTTCGTACATCTATGTATGCATTTTTAATATTCTGTATATTTCGAGCGAGTCTTAAGATGAGAGAGAACTAATGAAGTTGTGTGTGTGTGGGTGTGTCTTTTTTTGTTTGTATTTTTGGATAATTGCAGGTCGAGTACTACCCCCAACACGAGCGACTGCGTCAACCAATCGCAGCCGTTTGTAAACGTTGTTTCCTACCCAATCGACCGATGATGAACTGGAGCGGTGCTGGCATACGCGGTAGTCTCTCCAAATACTTTACGGACCCCCTATCCCGATCCTCCACAGCAGCAACAGCTGCTCGCATGCGTAGCAGCAGCAGCAGCAGCTTTTTGACCAACTCCCTGCCAAGTGGACACCACAACAACATTAGCAATAGCAACCGGATCCGGATCTATCCACCATTCCATGCTTGGGGCACCCCGCCGCGTATTACAGCACTGCAACGACGCGTCTATCGACGCAACGGTGAGTCCATGGACAATTATGAATACTAAATACCAACTATATTTAACAAACAAATATATATCTATATATATCGAGACAATATGTAACAATAATAATATAGTAATGATGAGTTCTAACTTATACACACATCGATCGTATGAAGATAATAGTTAATACACAATAATTTCGATGTAGTTGTTTGTTAACTAATACACACACACAAACACACGCATAACATACACACACATCTACACCCCGTCACACACACACCTGCAGCACACGACTGCTACACAGGGCAAATGCAAATTGTAACTCAAACTTTGCCGTAGCTCGGTGCGTATCTGTAACAATACAAATAAATAAATAAATATATATAAATATATAAAATTGTATTGATGTATAAATGAGGTAACTGATACCAGTGCAAAGCATTAAGAACGTTTAATATCAACAATTACAACTAAATCATATCTCCTTTTACTATAAAAACAAAAAAACAAAAACAAATTAGTGCCAATGCCGTACCTTAGTAGAAATTTGAAGCTCTTTGAAAATCGCCCCAAACTAATCCTATTTTAACTTCAACTCCCTACGAATATTTTATTACTCTACCCACTCGATGAAGTATTTGACAATAATAATACTATTTACATTAATAAAAAATCCCACTGTTTTAGCCTGTGTTGTGGCACAAAATCATATGTATCAAAATATATATATACGTATATATATATATATTATATATATGTATAAACTAGATATCATGATAAATAAGTACACGTATACACCGATGAATGTTGGAATCAAAAGAAAAAAACTGCGTCAAAGACAATAATTAAGAAACTTTGGTAGAAAAATTCAGCAAATCAGACAATAAATGAATTGACAATAACTAAAACGAAGCCGACAATTATATATATATAGATATATATATATACATACATATATATAGATATATATATATAAATTTATATAGGTATATGAAATATTTATAACAAACAATTAAATATTTCATTCAACCCTTTTATTAATATTTATTTGTCGTATACAAAAAAAATACCAAAAAAAAAAGACGAAAAGAAAATAAATTTAAAAGAGAAACCGAATATTATAAAACCTAACTAAAAAAACATATTCAATGTGCGTAATTATAAGTCTGATGTTGTCAATAATTAACTTATTACATGTTTGTTTCCGATTTCAAGTATTTCAAATGCAAAACAAATATATTGTACTAATATACGAATATACATATATATATACATATTTACTTCGTTTATCTATGTATGGATCTATTATGTGCATGCGGAGAGAATGCTCAAAATGCGAAAAAAGAAGAGGCGCTGTAAAAAGTGGTAAACACTTATCAAGATGTTATATCTCTATATATACACGCTCTCAAATTATAAATGTATGAAACACTTCTTCGAAGAGAATAGATACAAATACTAATTATACTAACAAATATATATATACATACCTACTTATTAGCGGTTTGCTCCTAAACTACTGAATCGACTGTTGTTTTATTCTGTGGGGTGTTGGCTTAAAATCAGTGCTTCTATTTTGTATTATGTTAATAGGCTGAAAAAAGTGTATGTATCTGAGCGAGAGAGATACAGAGAGAGAGAGAGAGAGAGAGAGAGAGAGAGAGAGAGAGAGAGAGAGGGGAGAGAGAGAGAGAGGAAGAGAGAGAGAGGAAGAGAAAGAGAGAATATTGGACATCTGCAGTAATCTAAGTAATCTTATAGTATTTTGTCAAGCTGAAAAGTCAGAGACAGAGAAAGAGAGAGAAAAAATGAGTATCTATAGTTCCATAACACTCAATGTGTATTTCAGTTCTACCCCAACTAATTCCCATTAACACTTCTTGTTTTCTTTTTTTCATATATATAATTTAATATATTTATTTATACATAATATCGCGTCTCATTTCTTAGGTTTTACAAATAAATATACTTGGCGCCTCTGAAAGCCGTGTTCAACTATATAATATTATAGCTAAGCCGATGTTGAATAAATAGGTAAGTTTCTACGATTTACATGCGTATGTGTGTGTTGTGTGTGTGCCTCTGCTGTGTTAATTGTAATTCAAAACTTAAGTCTACACCTAAATCAAGTATCGGGTTGGGGCAGGTGCGGAATCAGGGGATAACTCATGACCAGTATTTGGCCGCCTGTCCCTGGGCGGGCAGTGGATGATTGTAGGCACTAGTCACCACATTCCCATGGGCTGCGGCAGCCGTTGCATAATCCGTGGTCAACTGGTGCTGGGCGACCGCATGGTGTGCGGCAGCCGCATTGTAATTGGCCGCCGCCACTGCCGACTGGTTGAGATGGTAGGCGGCCTGCGACCAGTTCGACGGCGACTCCAACTTGGCATAATTATCGCTCAGATGCAACGAGGGCGAGATCTTTGATACACTGTCCGCGGTTAGCTTCGAAAAGTCGTCGATGCTCAGCTTTGAGTAGTCTGAAAGGAGAGAAGAATATAATGTTTAGAGGGGAAATATCAAAGAGACGGAGATATATAGAGAATAAGTTAAGGGTTTATTATATGGTATGAGCTGGAGATGGAGTAATATAAGAAAGGAGAAAAAAGCGTAGTATCCTTAGAGAGAGTAAGAAGAAGATGGGCCAGCTTTAAGTTCTACAATTGTACCCACCTTGATGATAGTAGTTCTGGCTGGGAAAGTGTCCATGTTGCGCAAATCCGCCCGGGAAGCCATGTTGCGCTGCCGCACTCTGCACCAGATCGTAGCCACCCATTTGGGTGTGGTGATGAGCCGCAGCCGCCGCTGCAGCAGCGCTGTGGGAGCTGGGCGCATGGGCGGTGGTGGTGTGGTGGTGATGATGGGAGCTATCGCTCATGCCCGCCGCACCACTGGCTGTGGTGCCGGCGGCGGGACTGTAGCCCGCCATCGAACCCACTCCGAGAGGTCCAAAGCCAAGTGGTGCAGCCGCACCACTGCCGCCAACACCAAGGCCAGCAGGCATCCCGGCACCACTGCCATTCATGGGCGACAGACCGGAGCCGGAGCCACCCGAGTGTTTGCGGAGGCGGGCACGTCGATTGGAGAACCACACCTGGATGCGTGCCTCCGTCAGGCTGGTGGTCTGAGCCAGCTCCTCCCTGGTATACACATCCGGATACTGGGTGCGGGCAAAGGCGCGCTCCAGCGCCTCCAGCTGCTCGGCGGTGAATGTGGTGCGGGAGCGACGCTGTTTGCGCTTCAATGGAATGCCCGGCTCCGATTCCGTATCACTGATGTCCGAATCGCGTCCTGGAGGGGGAAAACAATAGGATCTCATGAGTATCTCAGGCACTTTATTAAAAAGCTACTAAAATTATAAACGCCTCGTAAGAAGTCATAAAATTGTTCACGCCCTTAAAGACATTCTACTAAATCATATTCGATGGGTGGCCCACCAGCGATGTGAATCGTGTGATCCACAAAATGTAGGGGAATGTGGGAATTTCGGGAAATGGGAATTGAGAACAGTATGTTGCGTATTCGTATTCCGTATTGAGTATTGAGAATTGGGAGTGTCGACGTTCAGTGCGCGCCATTGCATATTAATTGAAACGTCAGGGAGCGCAACAAATCTGTCAAAAGAAGCCGAAGATCACACCACAAAGAAAAGAAGAGGAGGAGAAAATAGAGGGGGAGGTCGTCATAAAAGTCAACCACAGCTGACAAGTGACACAATATATCAAGTTACACAAGCCGAAGATGATCGGCAAGTTGTCAGCGTTCCCACTCTGGACTCTTTGGGCTCTCCTCTGGAGGAGTGCGCCAATTAACTTCGGCCTCTGTTTACCAAAAGGGAAATGTTGCCGCCGAAATCGGGCATGAAGCGAGGCGTGTGGCAAGTTCACTGGTTGGTTTACTGTCTTGGTGGCAGGGGGGCATGCCAAATTATTATTTGGAGTGCTCATTACACAATAAAGTGACAGTGGGGCAGGGAGCTAGGGCGATGTCGCTGTACTTCAAAGTGCGGAGCATTATTCAACAAGATCACAAGATCATTTTTCAAAAAGAGTTGCCAGCGCACAGAGAGAGAGAGAGAGAGAGAGAGAGAGAGAGAATAAACAGAAAGAGAGAGGGAAAGGGAGAGAGTTGAGCCTGTCTTTGTCCTGGCACCGGAAACGGTTTTCTATGGTTTCGATTAATTCGTTGGTCCTTGATCACAAGCCTGTGTGTGTGCGTGTGTGTGTGGCACAGGAAGCATTTTGAGAGTTGGGTTAATTTTGTGTAGTTCTGTGGTCAGTGTAAAACTCTTTGTAATCTTTTCCGGTCTATCCGAGTTGATAATTATTAATTGATTTACGGACTTAGGCTACTTTAATATCGTATGTCTGGTAAATAGAGTTAATTTATAAACAGGAAGTGTGAATAAACTGTAGCGGGGATATGTGTGTGGTTATTATAGAGCTGAAGTACAGTTGGTTCCCAAAGGAATCATTTACAAGTGGATTTCAAGATCTAAGTAAATCAGAACAATATAAGACGAATATAAAAAGATTAAAAATTGTACTATCAAATAGAGAAAGTCTCTACTGAATTCTCAAGTATAAAATGAGTACATTTTTAATGGTTTGCATATATTTTATCATTTTTTTTTTAATGATCTGTCAATTTGTCAATATATTCTATTATCTGTAAATTTTGTAATTTTTGTTCTGCTGTTGAAAAAATCAAAATTTCTTTATATTAACTTTCAAGTCCCATTCAATTCCATTTCCAGAAATGACCAAACCTTATCATTTGCATACAATTTTCACAGTCCATTTTCAAATATGACCAAACCTTAAAAGCCTATTCAAATCTTTGTTTATAAATGAATACAACCAGGCTCAAACACCTAGACCCCACACCTGCCTACATAATCAATGCAAATCTTGCAAAATAGGATTTGCTAACCAATTCAATGCAACCAAACCCCCGACTTAAAGTTCAAAGTTTCTGGCACGCTTATAAAAACCACAAAAAAAAACATAATAATAAAAAACAAAAAAAAAACCTGCGAAAGTCGAGACTAAAATCTCAAAGAGTGTGGAACGCCCACTGTTTAGTAGCTTGAATACGAATATTCACATGCGTATTAAACAAGAGAGAAATATCAAAAATATGAAATACAGAAGTCGACTATTAATCTTTCAACACACGCAACAATAAAACTTAATTATAAGAAACGGGTTCCCAAACCAAAAAAAAAACAAAATAAAAAACAAAAACAAAAACGAAACCAGACAAAACTGCAGAAGCTGTTCAATAAAACTAAACGAAATGTGAGAAAAATAAAAGAGCAAGAGATAGAGCAGAATGTGAGAAAGAGAGAGGTAGAGCGAAGCAAAAATCAATTAGTTTTTAAATGTTAAACAATTTATTAATTTGTTATTACTAAGAGTAAAAAAAAGTAAAATTAAAAAAGAGGCACAGCTAAAAACAATCCAACAGTTTAACAATTTACCAATCCAAAGGTGGCCTCCCAAAAAGCAAAGATCAATTTTTTTTTTGGCACCACTCTGGCTACCGGTGGTGCTCTGTGCTGTGTGTGTTTTTTATGGCTTTCATTTCTGAGCAAGTGATAAATTACTGTGTGGTTTTGTAATCCGTGCGAGGTATCGATCATTTTCAACTGCATTTCCACACAGCAGGTAGTAAATATGGGGAACTGGGGAACGGGGGGAGCAACTGGTAGCTAGTGGAGCAGCGCTGTGTGGCGGCCAATGTGGTGCAAAAGCCACCCATTCCAATCCACTCTTGATGGACAGTTCAGACTTTTGTCCAAGAAAAAAGGGCAAAGATCAATCGACTGTAGAATATGCCCAAAGAGAAGAACAGACCATAGATGAAATTCTTCAGTCATCAATCAACAAGAACCTGACACAATTTAAATTGCCTGCATCTAATATATACTTATATACTTGTATATATATATATATACATATATGACTTCCAATCTTTGGGATTGTTGCAATTGAAAACAAAAAACCCATAAGAAATGCTAAGTAAATGAAATTTTTGTATTCAATTCATTGCCCCCGGCTATGACATTTTATGCAGCTCGGAGCTGAGCAGTTGGAGCTGGAGTTGAAGCTGGAGCTGGAGATGGAGGTCAGTGTCAGCTGTCAGCTGGAGACACGAGCGGTATTCTGTCACCGACCAGATTTGGGATTTTCGAGTTTGACTTTCGGGATGTGGGGAGGCGGGGAAGGAGGGGGCAAGACCCATAACCAAAGCCGCATAACATGGCTTATGTTTGAAGGCTTAAGATTCTTGTCAGCAAAAGGATTACAGGAGCATTAAAAATATGCCACTTTTATTTGGAAATTGAACAAGCGTTGAGTTTTTGTGTTTTTTCTTTCAAGTTTATTTTATTATTTTGCTTGTCTTTTCTTTTATTCGGCGTTTTTTTAATTGGCTGAGCTTCGGGCAAAGACCTTGAAATTATGTATTTGGATATATATTCGAGCAAACACAACTTTTATATGTTTTATTCGCCTACTTCAGCGTAAGTTAGGAATTTTAAAAAGAAAACTTTAACTATATTTGATATGATTCAATTACCTAGTTAACCTTATCCCCATACATATCCAAACTTAAAACTGATTTTCTTATATTCTCAAATCAGGTACTTTAAAACAAAACTAGACCATATTTAATATGATTAGTTTTGAATGTTAATCCCAAACCAGTCCGACTTAAGTCTCATTTTCATATACATTTAAAAGCTATAATCTCAATTCAGTTATTTTCTATATTTTATGGTATGCAACATTTCTGAATATCAGATCCTCAACTACTTTAAATAAACATATGCATAAGTTTGAACTATAATCTCATATCACATATGTATTTGTAAAAACAATACCTGCTTAGATCTGTGTATCAAATACAAAAAAAAAAGAAAATTGATTTTAAAGCGGTTATCACAAAGCGTATAATTATATATATTTAAATACTCCTACCGAATATATTTCACATAAAGTATCTTATGGTCGATCAACGCCCACGCCATATGCAAAGTGATTCAAAATACAAATGAAGAGGGAAATATAAATAGATAGAGATAGAGAGAGATAGATAGAGAGAGACGGAGGGGGAGGGAAAGGCATTATTAAATGCCATGTTCAAGTCAGCAGAACATTTAAACTAATTTACGAAATTGTTAACAGACGACGGCAGAGAGCAAAGATTGAGAAAAGACCAAGAATTAGTTATAATCATAATCCGGCGGCCAAGAAAAAAAAAATGAGTCGATTGTATAAAATCAGCTCCCGCTGCTGAAGATGCCGCCATCGATTCAGAATGAAATGAAACTAATTTAAATAACAATGCGCAGCAAACACTTGATCAAAACAAATCCCCCCAAAGGCCAGATGAGCGACGCACAAGATGCAGAATACACGAAAGATACAATGCAACAGATACAAATACAGATACAGAAACAGAAACAGATACAGATAGTAAGGCTCGTTGGGCAAGTTGGCTCTAAAGTGTGATAATACGTTAATAAAATATTTTGTAACTCATCAACACGCTGCGAAAGATGCTCGGCAGTGCTCAGCGGTGCATCGAAGGCGGCCCGGCCAAGGGGACAGACTGACAATGAGATCAAATGGAACGACGCAGGACACCCTGCTGGGCATTAAAGATGCCGCCGCCGAGCGGTGCATTTGATGTTTGAGGCGCTGCTTTTGTTACGTTGACACTTTTTTCGGGCATGAACGCATTTAATGGCTGCACCCCCTCCATCTACCACGTACCCCTACCCCTGGCCCAAAACCGAACAAATGAGCAGTCGATGAGCAACAACATATGCATGATCGAGGGCCACAAGCACACAGTCCGTGTGTGTGTGTTTGTGTGTGTGAGAAGACCGCACACATATACACGCATATTAATGCCTATAGGCCTACTCCTTAAAGGAGCAGGGATATTTTTGCGCAATCATCGCTCCTCTCACTCTCTCTCCCTCTCTGTATTTCTGTAGTCTCATTTGTCATGTGACACTGCAAGAATAAACAGCACTCCGTCTCGCTCTCTCTCTCTCTCTCTCTCTCTCTCTCTCTCTCTGTCCCTCTCTTTTCCTCTCTCTGCCTTACTCCTATATGTTCTCTCTCTCCTCGACATTAGTTTTAGTCATTTGTCTCTTTTGCGGCCATTGCGACTTTCGAGAGTTCTTTCTTCTTTTTTTTTTTGCTAATAATTGAACCTGTTTGTATTTGCGCTTGTTTTGGTTTGGTTTCGGCCTGGTTCACTGTGGCCGCATTGTCTGGGTTGGCTAAAATATTTAGTAAATAGCCCATGGGCCCATTTCCCACGGCGGCATCCTTGCTGCACGGCATTATTGATCCATTGTCCATTTACACTAATTGCCACAAGTGTGGTTTTTTCTTGACTTTTGACTTTTGGCTTTTGATTTTTTGTCGGTATTTTGCCATTTGATTTTTCGTTGTTTGTATTTTTGTTTCTATTGCCGTTTGTTACCTTCTTTGTGGAGTGGGCCTTGAGCTGACATGGGTTGGGTCCATTATCACGCCGAAAGTAATACAAATCGCACGCGTATCTATCAGACACCAGGTCAGCTATTGTTAATCGCATTTAGCGTGGGCGTTGCAACATTTAGCGGCGGCTCTGTTGCAACTTCAAAAATGGGGGCGTGCTCAGAGAAATGTAAAGATGGATAGGCATAAGTCAAATATCTGAAATTATAGCGGCATAATTCGTAGAACTGGGAACCCGAAAATTCGCTATGATTTTAGATCTTTATCTTCTTATCCGAAATTATAGCGAAACTATTACGCAGCCAAAAATCTCTACACCTAAATTTGCAGACATGATTTTTCATTAATAACATAATGATTATATTACTGCTTCTACTGTCAGGCAGTCAGTAGGAAAAGACATACATTTTAGGCGTTTTCCTTCTTTTCAGACTTATTAAAGCTCTTTGACATTCAAAGTAACCCCATCAAACCTATGATTTAATCAGTTTAATAATCATGAAATTTCCAAAAACGTTTAATATAAATGTAAAATTGTTGTAAAATTGGCCTATTACTACGAGCTGATTGCTTCGTCTTGGTCTTCTTCTTGTGCATTATAAAATATTGAACAACAATATTAGATCATAATGTAATGCACTTTTAATTGGATATTTTAGTTCAAACGCTTGTCTGGCGGCATCTATAAATGAAAAACTATCAATGCTCCTAATAACATCTTTATAACAATCTTTTTTTGATGAATTTTCGAGTCAGCTGCCCCAACCCTCCCCAATTTTTTGTCACCTAAAGCGTTGGCTCCAGTAGCTGTTAGCTGTTAGATGGTAGCCATGGTTTGGATCGGTTCGGTTTCAGTTTCGGTTTGGTTTTCAGTTGCAGAGAGCCAGTGAGCCCCCACACAAAATCTCATTTAGTGTTTTGTTCAGTTATTATGATTTGATATTCCACATTTATTTTTTTTCGTCGCAAGAAAGATCAAAGTGAGACCGACGCAGTTAAACACAGTCAACGACAATGAGCCAACTCTGATTGTGTGCCCCAAACAGAGAGATAGAGAGAGCGAGAGACAGAGAGAGGAGAGAGAGAGAGAGAGAGAGAGATGTGGCCCTGTGTTGCACAGTTGTATAAATTGTACAAAATCAAAATCAAACGAAATTATGAGTGAAATACGAGACGAAGAAATATTTATTTAATAATGCATAATAATTTTTTTATTTTTTTTTTGGGGCTGCTCTTCAGTTGTTGTTGTCCCAATCCCGCCTCTCTCCACATCCCGGACAGGCGTTGATTACAGGCAACGGCACCGACCAAGTCGGATTCGTGCTCGCACTGTGAATGTGAATGTGACTCTGAATGCGAGTGTGAATGTGAATGTGTCTCTGTGAATATTTTGTTCCGTTTGTGCGTCCGCAGGATGGACTCCAACTGACCAGGCCAAGCCAAGCCAAGCAAACATAATGACGGAGAATCATTACGATGGAATTGATATAGGGATAGGGGATATATATAGGGGATAGGGGACAGGGGATAGGGTTTTGGGCATTATGATGATGATGATGGGAGGGCGTGTGCTTATTATACGCTTCGACAACATAATGATAGCTCTTGTCCTGCTGCAAGTTATATAGATTATATTTAGTAATTGGCATTTGTACGATTTGAGCCACCATTTGAAAATAGTTAAATGGCTTTTGCATACAGGTGCTGACAGAGCACGGCTAAGCGATTAACGACTGCAGTCGGATGTTGAAACGAATAAAGTGAACATCATGAATATAAATTGAGCTTGGGTGATGGGAAAAATAAATGTAAATATAAAGAGACGCCTCAGCTTAACATGTAATATGTATTCTTAGAGAGGGCATGATAAAAGAATTCAGAATATAGCTAAGACTATCATATCATAACATATCATGTATTATCAATTCTTCAGCAAAGCACCTGATCTTCTAACGCTGCCACAACCTGTGTTTTTCAAACACCTATGAGAACATTTTCCACACAGCATGCCCCGAAAAAAAGAACACCAAATTCAACGTTCAATGTCAGTTCAACAAATAAAGAAACATAAAGAAAGAAAACATTTGCTTTGAAGTCAGCTCAAGGTTGGGAAACACACAAGAGCAAAGAATCAATATTCATTGAGCAAAATGCAAGAAGCGAACGCAGTCAAGGTGACAACTCTGGCCAAATACGCATGTCACCCACTGTGTTCCATTGTGATCGGGTTTTTAATGTTGTGACAGCAAAGACAGTAAGTGAAACTGCAAATATTGCAGCAAATGTCGGCTAAAATGCACAATTGCCTAAAAGAGAAAAATTCAAATGACAACTTGTCGGTTAAAGTACAGTAAAATTGTTCGTCTAATGATGCAACAAAATTTTGAGTCGTCAACGTTGACCAAGCCGAGACGAGCCAAATCGAGTCGAACCGAGCGGCGAACAACGAAGTTCGGGCAGCGTCGCTTTGACCCCCGCCAATCGTTTATCGAATGACTTTGCATATTTAGCATGATTATTGGCCCGAAGTAGGAGACGAACTCGATGTCGAAGTCTCACGGCAAACCGGGTTATTAGCTGTGGGGGGAATCTCAGTCCGAGGAGGAGAAGAATCTGATATCCATCGATTCTCTTCTCGTGTACTTCTTCTGATTCTCAGGTGTCATCATCTACACCTATTTTGTGTCTGATATTGTTGTTGTTGTTGTTGTACAAACGGATCGTTATCGTATCGCATCTATTGTAATATTTTGAGCGGCTTTGATTTAAGTTTAAGTCGCTCGTTCTAAGACGATCAAAGGCATCGATGCCGACGCACAGACACCAAACCATTTTTGATTTGAGCAAGCAACAAATGATTTGGGAATGATTTTTCAGAAATTACAACCCAAAACATATCAAATAAATGATCTCTAATTTTTGTAGCACGTTTCTTACACCACAAACGAGCAGCAATTCAGAGTTTTTTTATTTTTTATATTTCATTTGTGTTTTTTTTTTTGGCAAGATGCATCGACTTACCGCCCAGTATGCCATGGATCGTATAGTCCTTGCGTCCATCCTCGCTACTGCGATCGTTGCCCCTCAGCAGACGACTGATCGATGATGTTGACGGTGGATCCGCGAAGCCCTCCTGCACAAAGAGAGAAGAAAAACGTTATCAATTGGGTTCGATCTTGTACAAAGCATTCATATAGCACTCATGCTCATTATGTATTTTGTGTGTTATCGGAAAATGAACACTCCAAAAGCAAACAGGCACACACAAATCCAATTAAGATAAGCGCTAGCCGCGTAAATATTTCTGGGCTACCGGTTGTTGTGGGTCCCCAGCCCCCCTATAAATTATACATATGATTAAGGCAGTTAAGGCAGTCGGCTTCGCCCGGGTCTTTGGCATACGGATTTACACCTGGGCACTTTGGAGCAGTGACATTAATTCCACGCTTGCTGAACCAGCTGCCCACTCTTGCTGTTTGGACAATTTTTAACTCTCCCTCACTCTCTCTCTCTCTCTTCTCTCTATCTCTCTTTCTTTCTCTCTCTCTCTCTCTCTCAATATCTGTCTGCTGTAATCCAATTAGGAGAAATGTCGGAGTTGTCACGTGTTTGTACTCTTAAATACGACGACATATTCACAGGTGTGAATCTTAATGCACTTAACTCGCCTATTTATGCGAAACACGCAAATTCTACGGGCACTGTAAAAATGACTTAATCTTTAATAAGCCAGTCAAAAGTCCAATTTTCCAAGTACTTATAAATATGGGAATATACATATGTAAATATCATTTGTAGACAGATTTTAAATATTTAATTTTTATTATTTATAGTTGCAGTTAAATATTTATTGTATTTGATTGACTTACTTATTTAATTGAAATTAATAGTATAAGATTTGTTTTGAGTACATATATATATACATATATTTAATATATATTTAATATATTTAATATTTAATATATAGTATAAGATTTGTTTTGATTACATAAATATATATATATTTAATATCATATTTTCTTAATCTATTTTGTTTATCTCTTATTGTTTTTAATGAAAGTAAAATACATTAAATATTTCAATTCAAATTAATGATTGAATATTTGTTTTATTTAAATATTTATTTCCTTTTTTAAATTATCTCTCATGCCACCTTCAAAAACGGACATCTTCTTCGACTTATAATAATTAAAATAAATCTAGTTTCATATTCATATCATTATATTCCTTATATATTTCGATGCTTAATTGATATCAGCCTGACACACGAGTGGCGCTTAAGTAAGCCAATATTTGAAATCAAAATCAAATAAAAAATCCAAACCAATTTCTCATGCAATGCAACCGACGAAAACTGTCAGTTTTCATTAGAGCAATAGACGTCGACTTCAGATCTCCGACTCCACGTTGCAAGTTGCAGGCTAATCGTTCGCTGCAACTGCAACTGCGACTGGGCGACGTTTGATCTCCTTAAGAGTTGCAGCTGCTAGCGTCTCAAATAGAGTGGCATGTGCCGCAAACACTTCTTTTTGTCCTCTTTCTCTCTCTCTCTCTCTCTCTCTCTCTCTCTCTCTGTCTCTCTTTCTTATTTCTTTATGATTATTAATAATCACATATATATGCTCTCAGTTGTTGGGCATGTAGGTGCCACTTGCGGCACCTCAACTGGCTGCTGGCCCAGAGAGACGCCGGCTCAAGCAAGCAAGAAAGAAAAAAAAACTGACATTTTATCCATGTTTGTGTCTGGGGGAACTGCGCTTCACTTATGCCTTACTTTGTAGCCGGTTAACTTGGCTAACTCGGGCTACTGGCTCTTATTTCTATTGAATGTGTCATGAATATGACAACAGCAACAACTGTTTCAACAACAACAACAACTGTTGCAACAACAACAACAACAACTGCTTTGATTTTCATCTAGACTTTTGTTGCGTTATTTATGGATTCGGGATGGGGATGCGGATTTGTTGTTGTTCTTGTCTGTTGGTCAGTTTGCCTACCGGTTGCTGCTTGGAATGTGTGACAGCTTATCTTGTAGCAACTGACAACTGGTTGCCTGCCGCGCCCCATGCCTCCCCCCTCCCCTCCACATCCCTCTCCCCACTCTGTCTGTGTGCCCCCCGGCTGTGCGACACGTATATTTTTTTTATTGCGTGTCTCAGTTTGATTTCTGGCAACACAAATTCAATTGAAATTTAATTAATTAGTTGACAGTTGGATTGACACTTGAGCGCGCTTTAAACAAAAAATATTTTTGTTTCTAGACTTTTTTTGGGTCTAGCATCTTGCGTGTATGTGTGTGTGTGTGTGTGTGTGTTTGACAGGTGTGATGACCAGATCGTTGTTTGATACTATATAAAACTTATATACTTCTCAGAACGCAGCAGTTTGTCGGAGTTGGGATCGTTTGAGCTTGGGCTTAGAAAGAGTTGAGATATTTTGCAACATTTATTTTGAACATTAAGCTTAATTTTCATACTATTTCTGTGTGTTTAGCTATTTTTTTTAAATCAAATAATCATTGGTTGGTTATTTTTCAAGCGACTTAGACTAATTTTTAATATTTCTTCTATATATAAAATAATAAAAAGTTATGCTCAAATAGACATGGATGAATGGTTTTAGAACTTTATTTACAATTTTAATAATTTTTTATAAATCAAATTTTAGGCTTAAATAAGCATTGATTAATTATATGTAGAACTTGATTTGCAATCGATTAATCATCATTTTTAATACATTGTTTTATATCAAAGACTGATTTTTAGCTTAAATAAGTGTTTCTCAGTTGTTTGTATAACTTAAAATAAGCATTTGCAGTTTTCCAGTTTGAATTGTTGTATATCTTTACGATCAAAATTCGTTACTGACGATTAATCAATTGATTTATGCAATAAATACCAAGCTGAATCAATCACGAACATGAAACAACAGCAACAGCAATTACTTGCCTCTAAGCCAGGCTTAGGACTTAAGATCAGGCTTAAGCACTGTCGATCACGAGCCAGGAGAGACGGATGTACAGATGGACAGAAGGACAGCTGGACGGACGGACAGAAAGAGCATGAGAAATGCGGATCCAGGCCGATGGCGTATTCTAATTAAGCGTGAAGCGCACCTGGAGGCACTTTTTACGCCTACTGCCACAGCACGACACACAATCAGACAAAGAGAGACAGAGTCAGAGAGAGGGAGAGATAGAGAGAGAGAGAGAAAGAGGGATGCAGCTACAGATGATGCAACTGGCCGTGTGCCAATGCGAGTATCTGGGCCCGATCGCATCGATGGCCATTTGAATTGGTATCGCCACATAAACTGTAACTAATTGCGGCTTCAAATAAAGGCCAAAAGCAAAGCAGCCGCCAAAGAGCCAGAAGAGAGAGAAAGCGAGAGCAAGAGCGAGAGAGAGAGAGGGAGATAAAGAGGGGATTGCTCTTCTCAGATCAGTATGGGGCAGCATCAACGAGACATCTGGTCTCCCTCTGAGCAAACAATATTGACGTAGGTTCACACCAATACTGCGCTGCGAGGCTTTTTGCTCGCTTTTTGTTTTTTTACGATTTTCGGCAAAGTTTTGGGTTTTGTGTGGGAATGTTGACGTATTGACGCCTCTTTGGGACACATTAAAAATCATTACCTTACAATTGTATTTTATATTGGTGTTGATCTGCCAATGGTAAATGAGAATTTGTTTATTAAATTTGTAGTCTCAAGCTCTTATATTCTCTGAGATCGATTTCTTCAGATAGGCATCAAATTCTTCTAAAGCAAATCTTTAGCTTATGCTCATCAAGCATATACATATATACCTAATGAGGTCGTAGATGTTTCCTTATTACTTATTTTTCTCATTTATTTCATAACTTTATTATAGCCAATTTCCCGGTTCTGAATATAAAAAAATACATGGATTATATCAAAGACTACAGGGTTCCCAGAAATAATTATAATATAGATATATAAATTTTCAGATTTTGCAGAGCATTAAGTTTAGCAGTAATTTAACTCCTCCGTACTTAATTCTTGGCTTAAGCTAACTAACATAGACAAGTATCTGTTGCCATATGCATGCTCATTCAATGTTTACCAACTGTATTCCATATACCGTTATGTGCAACACGAGCTGCATGTCAAATTTCAGCTCAGACAAAGCCTGGCTCGAAATGCGTGTCAAACCGGAAGTTAAAAGTGCTTGCCAAAGGGCAAAAACACACACAAGGCACAAAAACAAAAGCGAAAAGGAAATAAAAAAAAAACATAGCTAACAAGCTGTTAGCCTCAAGGATGAAACACACAACAGCGACAAAAAATAAATAAAGGCGGCCAACATGAAAATGAAATGCGTTGGCGTTTTAGCCGACTTTCTGTATGCTTTAATCGATTTCTTAACGGTTTGGGTGGCATTGCGAAAATTTGTCGTCGCCGTTGTACAACAATTTTGTCAATCGATGAATGTTTTGGCCATAATGGAAGAAACAGAAGACGGTATATGCAAAAGGCAACGTGTGACAAACAAAGACAGCGGGCGGTGCAACAACTCAGGCTTGCCGCAACAGGAGTCCGGAGTCGCTGGGAGTGTGCCACGTGACTTTTTGGAAAACGGAAGTAAGCCGAAATATTCTATTTACCGAATCTGAATGAAAATAATGCGAATGCGGTCAGAGACGACTACTGGGCGGCAAATCCTTAGCCCATTTATGCTCAACACATTTTATTGCTTCCTGCGCAGGTGCTGCTCCGAGAGAGCAGAGAGATAAGAGTCGTCTCTCTTTGTTCTTCACTCACCTTGATTAGTTTCTCGCGTATCTCCCAGCTGAATATGCCCGGATTCTCCTTGCGCAACTCATCGATCCGGCCTTCGATCTCAGGCGATGTCACCTTCGGCTTGCTGCCACCAATCACGCCTGGCCGTATCGAACCCGTCTCCTGGTATCGATTTAGTATCTTGGAGACGCATCCGTGCGAAACCCGCAATTGTCGCGATATCACACATGGCCTCACCCCGCTGGCCGCCATTTCGACGATCTTCAGGCGAATGTGATTGGGCAGCGGGCGCCCATTGATAAAGACGCCCCCAAGCTGATTGACGCGTCCCTGACCTGCAATTACATTGATCCCATTATCAAATTATCAGATTGAGAATCGCTTTATTTGCGAAAGTTATAGCAATGACAATTTTGAATAAAATTTACCACGGTTTTCGAACCCCGAAATGCGTTTTCAACTTGGAATGTAGTATTGGTCTAGAGTTCAAATCATGATAATTGACAAAATTATGTCCAGGGGAAGTTTTGATCCATCTCTACAATCACTTTTTGGGATCATAACTTGAAAAGTACTATGCTACAGGTCATGTTTAAAAATATATGGCTTTTGAGAAGCTGATAACTTTTGACAAGTTATGTCTACGGATAGTTTTGATCCACTTCTGCAGAATTTTCTTTGGACAGAATTTGAGCAGGTAAAGAAGCTAGAATTGCGTTCCCTAATTTAAATGCTGTATTATTCGAAAGACCAGAACCTGAGGAAATATATGGCTTTGAAAAATCGTTTCCATTGCCCAGATACCATTTTAATATGATATTTAGAGATAGAATCACGTTTTCAACATTGAATCTATTGATTTATCATCTTAATAAGGTAAATCTTTCCCTATGTGATTTTTATAGGACAAAATTTAATTCCTTAATTGAAAGATGGTATGAAAGGTCTAAAAGGTCTAGATGTACTTTGATCCCGATCCATAAAGGTAATTAGTAAATAGTAATATTGATTCCCGCTTTCGATAAGTTTAATCCTTTCAGTCGTAGACTTACCTTGAAAAGGATAACCGGCGAAAAGCGGTCGCAGTGAATTGGCGCTGGACATATCCATTTGTATAGTGTGTGTTTGGTGTGTGTGTGTGTATTGGTGTATGTGTGTGTGTGTTTGCTTAGAAGCTAGGTGTGGAGATGGCTGCAGCAGTTGCGAAAAGCAGAATGGACCACAAGACAAGCAAACGCTGAATTGGGTCCCAATGCAGTCCCCAATGGGGCTCTGATTGCACGCACAACAACACGAAGAAGAAGGAGAAGGAGAAGAAGGAGAGAAAGAGAAGAAGAAGGAGCAGAAGCAGCACAAGAGAACAACAGTATCAATATTAATAATGCACAAATTCACATGCTAAATCACAGAAGCACTCGCGATTTCCGACGGAAGCAAGGAGTTTGAGATTTGCGTTTGGTTTTTTGCGCGCGGGTTTTTGTTTTTGTTGTTGTTGCTGTTGTTTTAGTTGTTGTTGTTGTGCTGTTTTTCGTTTCTTGGAATTTGCGGCGCGCTGAACGCTGAAGCGATCAAACAGCACGAGACTTGCAAAGCAACTAAAGGCATAAATTAAACGAACGGCGACGCCGGGCGACGAATGCGGGCCAACAATTCAGATCGCGGCCCAAAAACTGGTTTCCACACTCACACACACACAACACACACACAGCAGCAGAGAGAGCAGCAGCAGTCGCAGCAGCTTTCGCGTCCGCCCTTTTGTTATTGTTGCCAAGGCGCCACAAATATGGCAACGATCAAATAAAAACTTCAGCTAACTCTCTCTCTCTCTCTCTCACTCGCTCTCTCTCTTATTCACTCCCTCTCTCTTACTCGCTTGAACTGCTGCGCAGAGTTAACGCCTCTCTTTGACTGAGCTGCGCACGCTGATTGGCTGCTTGGTTCTTAGTGGGGCGGGTTATGCTGCTCAGCGCGCTTTGATATCAAACAAGAAACGACAATCAAAGAAAATCAACCCCCTTCACACAACCCACACCCCGCACCCCACAACCACACCCAGGGAAACATCATCAGCGATCTCTCTGCAGCTGTCAGCTAGTCCTGCTAGTCATGGCTGCTGTGTGTGTGTTGTCCTTGTGTGTGTGTGGAATATATATGACTGACTTTTGTCGCCGGCAGCCAATTAAAGCGTGAAGGCTGCCAGCGGCAGAGAACTGAACAGGACACATGGCCACCGTTTTTACCTCGTGGCAGGCAGCATTATATTATCAATCGTTACGCTTGACATTTTAGCACCCACACACGTGTGTGTGTGTGTGTGTGCGCGCGAGTGTGTGAGCGTGTGTTTTTATACCATTATGCCTGTTCATTTGCAATTTCTCTGACCCAGCAGCGAACTAGTGAATTACTTCTGACTACCGAATGCATTCTACAAGCACTCAACTGTAATTCATCGGCTAGTAAGACACAGTTGTTACACAGACAGAGATACAGATACAGATATATGCGACAGCATTTAAAGTCAAGCACAAACTCAACTTTGCAAATGCTTTAATGTCTTATTAGACATTTCTTTTATTATTTCTTTTCTGTTTTCTAATATTGGGTTTGCGATTTGTGTAGTGAAATATTCTAATGCTTATTATTCATGTTTTTATACATGTATACTAATCTTTCTTTATTTTTAACAATAATTTTCAGGTTTGTTTAAAAAAGTTTTCGCCAACGTTTACTTTCTCCTTTACAAAGTAGTACTGCATGTAATATTGTAATACACAACATAGATTACGAATCGAATTCGTAATGTGTTCTTTTCGCTGCTGGGTAGTTGGGTTAGGTCCAAGAGAACATTGCCTGTTGTCGCCCGCATTGTTGTTTGTCATCGTCAAGTTTTATGGGGGTTTTGCAAGGATTGGCTTATCCTGGCAAAAAAAAAAAAAAACAGAACAGAGTATAACACAAAAGAAGTTCATGCCTATTTATGACCACCCTACTCCACCCCAGACTCTTTCTCCCTCTCTCGCTCTCTCCATTTTTCTCTGTCTCTCTCTGTCTTTGCAGCATAGTCAAGATAGTTTTGTATATATGTTTGTAATACAATTTGATCGGGTCGCATTTGGTGCAGAAAAGCTTGTTTTCATCTTTTCTAATCATCATCACAATCAACAATCTGCAAGACTTTTAGCGCTGGTTGCGTTTTCATTATGTAACTATAGTTTTTTTCTGTTGGCTTGTTCATTTTAATTGAGAGCTGCGAAAACTTGTATCTTTTGTGTAAGAGCGGTCTGCAGGGGGTAATCAGCTAATTACATACTACTATATGGTTTCTTGTTGCTTGTTTCCCATCCTAACTCAAAAGCGAGTGCTTTTTAATCATAGTTTTGCCCCTAAATCAATCGTACATTTAAAGTTGAAAACGTGATTTTAGGTCGGAAGACAAGTAAAAATTCTAGCCTGAAAATCGGAGTATGGGCAAAGGGGCATAGGTCGAAACTTCAAAATGCCATAACTTCGTCAAAACTCAACTCATTTTAAAAAGCGAGGGCTTTTTAATCATAGTTTTGCCCCTAGATCAATCGTACATTTAAAGTTGAAAACGTGATTTTAGGTCGGAAGACATGTAAAAATTCTAGCCTGAAAATCGGAGTATGGCATATGGGCATAGGTCGAAACTTCAAAATGCCATAACTTCGTCAAAACTCAACTCATTTTAAAAAGCGAGGGCTTTTTAATCATAGTTTTGCCCCTAGATCAATCGAACATTTAAAGTTGAAAACGAGATTTTAGGTCGGAAGACAAGTAAAAATTATAGACTGAAAATCGGAATGTGGGCACATGGGCATAGGTCGAAACTTCAAAATGCCATAACTTCGTCAAAACTCAACTCATTTTAAGTGCTAACTAAAACTAAAACTAAGTGCTAACTAAAACTAGTCCTACTCTAAAATCATATGGCTCTTTCAAATATACCCCCTCACTTCCTTCTTCCTTCACTTGGCTTCTTCCGAGTCCTAACGAGTTTTTCTGTATGCATCACAAATATGTCAAAGGGGGTCGGTTTTTAATGCAACCCTCAGCTGCAAAAGTCAATTTACCGATATACAAACATAAAAATCTATCATCAGCCATAAATTGCAATCGATTTCGTTAAAGCAGAGGGCGAACGAGAGAGAGAGAGAGAGGGAGCAAGTGAGAGAGAGAGGGAGTCACACCTGGTCTTCAAAAGTGGCAAATGGAATTTATTCTTTTTTTCATTTTCAATTGTAAAACCGAAAAACGAACATGAACAAAAGCCAAAAGCAGCGAAAGGACATCATCATAATAAAAAGAATTAAGCGTGAACTTTACGCATATTAAGGATACGCACACGCCGCCTGCATCTGGCCAAAAAAAAAAAACCAAAAACCAACACCCGAAAAATGGCCGTTGTTACAACATATATGTATATAGGTGTGGCTGTGTGTGTGTGTTATATGTGTGGCAGTAGGTTGAAATGCAAATGTGATCCATATAGAAATAGAAATGAAAATTGAAATGAAAATGAAAATGGAATTGAGCGGAATTGAGCCTCAGCCTGAAACTGAGCCTGAGCCTGAGTCTGTCAGGCTGTTAAAACAAGGATTAAAAATCAGGAGCAGAGCTCACAGCTCTCCGCTCTCAGCTCAACATTCAGCTCGCCGCTAATCAGCATAAAATTGGAAAGCTAATGGAGCGTTATGCAATGCATTTGCCAGGATTCGGAGTTCAAGTTGTTGCAAGCACTTGAGTGCACTCGTCTACATGCCTCAGCAGCATGCCTCCGGTGCCAATGTAAATGAGCCACAGGATATGCCATTAATTTGGTGTTTGCCACTGCTGCCACTGACAGCGGGGGCAAAGCCACAAAAACTTCGCCACGATAAACATGACAAATTTCCTAATTTGCCTATTGACAGTTTTCAATTATTGGAATTTTTCAGGCGTGCAGCTTCTGTCTGACATTGACCCAAAACCAGCCGATAAACAGCAAACGAAAAAAAAACCAGGAGGCAAGAGGCACAAATTTTATGTTATCCTTATCCAGTCAAAAAGGAAGTTGCCTTTGCCTTGGCTGATGTGGGCGTTTTCAACAGACGTCCTGTTTAACTTGGGCACTTAATCATAATGTGAGCTGGGCAAATTGGATTTCACAACGGACTTTAATTAAGTGCTTGAGAAGACACAGTGAAGAGATTTAATGTATTTACATACCACATTTTAGATATGTTAAGAAATATATACTTGAATAACTGAATTCAAATAAAAATTGTCTAAAAATTTGTATATGTAATACAGACCGTATCTAAGCAAACATTTCGTAGTTCGCTAACATAGTAATTTCTAAAAAATCCTGTCATTATTTCGACGGAATTCCTTCTGCATTATTCCATTCAGATTACCTCCATATTTTTTCACTCGAAACTCAATCTTTAATCCGTTCCCAACTAACCGTTAGTGTTTATAATGAAGTTCCACTAACTGATCCATCAAAAACCGTTAGACAACTGTCAACAAAAAAACGAGGCACTCACGAGAGTATTCTCCACGTATTCAAATCTCAATCACCAGTAGCAACTGCCCCTGCGAGCAACACAAACAAGAAATCGTTGGAGAAATTTCTTGACTACAGGCAATAAGATCAAATATTGAACAATCCCAAGGTGGGACAAATGACGGATTGCTGTTCCAGCTGGACATGAGAACAAGTGAAAATTAGGAAGCTAGACACACACACACAACAAACACAACAAACACACACACACAGCTGAGTAGATAGACAATTGTCAAACAGTTTTCACTCCTTCATGCTAAATTTGCGAGGCAAACAAAACGAAGTTAAGTTGAGTTGAGTTGAGTTTAGGTCCCGCAGGACACTTGGCATGAGGCAAATACCAAACAGATGTGCAACCAGACGACGGGGTGCTGTTGCACAGGGCGACGGTAGCACAGCAAGTGGCAAGTGGCAAGGACATATTTGGCTACGCATTCCACAATTCGGTAGTCATAAACAGGGAGTCAAAAGGATTTCTTCCTAGTATATATTTATTTTTTTTTTTGAGTTGTGATCCAGTTACAGAATCTTTATGGCTTGAATGAGTTTGAGTGGCAATCCATGTACTCAAAAGTTTTACTGCCTGCAATGATGATGATCAGATTTAGACAGGCTTAATGCCTCAGACTTTTCAGTTTGCCGGCTTGGCGACATTATTATTTACGGCCTCCTTGTAAATCATTTGCCTGGGTGCACTGCTTCCATGCAAACATGTGCTCCATTTCAGCTGAAGGACTGACTTCCATTCACATTAAGAAGTCTCTGATTTGAGTGCCACGATTTTTTGTTTATGGGACACTAATTGGGGGCTTTGTATGTCTAATCTTAACTGGAAACTGTCTACAGAGAGTGTGATTTTTGGCACTTCGTCTGAATCGGTTGTTTGTTTTTTTTATTGCTTGGCATTTTTATGGGATTTGTTGACGATTTTGTAAGCTTTGTTTCGCTTTACAAATTCACAGATTCACCTTTAAAACACATTTCTTTGAAACTAGAATTTTGAATTGGGGAATTTTGGCATTGAACTATGGAAATTTATAGCATTACGTTTTTGTTATAAGGTTAGAAGAAGAAGAAGATAGCCTAAATGTATCTGTTAAATACATTGTAAAATGTTTTAGTTAACAAAGTCTGCATTTCTTATTCTTGGTCTGTCAATAATATATTATATATCAATTGTATCTTTTATTAGTATGTATATGAAATATATATTTTATTCGGTAGCGGAAACTTCCATAACTTCAGTAATTTCGCATTTTCTGCTCTATCAATATTTAAACCTTCGTTTAATATTTATATCTGCTGCCTCAGCTAATTAATTGCTTAATTTGCCAGTCTTCGTTTTGCTACCGAATTAAATATACATTTTGTGGGCGTTAAAAATCAATTCGTACTAAGCCCCAGCCAAATGACACTTGGCCAATTAACACATCAGCTAACAAACGACATCATTATTTGTGATTAGGCTATGCAAATGTTGTATCTATCTTAATATCTTAAAGATGCGCAAGTTTAACTTGCCGTGTTGAGGTGTCTCTAATTTAATTAACATAATTTGGCAACACCTTTTACCTTTTTTTTTGGTTTAAAATTGGCAACGCCTACAAGAGTTTAGCAGCTAACAGCTGCGTAGAGTTACAATGTATCAGTACCAATATCTGTGTGTGTATCTATGTCTGTGTGTATGTTTGTATTTAGGCTAAACAGCGCTGCTAAAGCGATTGGCTACAGATACAGGATGCATTCGCATTGACTAAGTTGGCGTATCAAATCGATCATTGGCACAGTTTGACAACTCTATTTGCCGGACAAAAAACAAAACAAACAAAGACCACCACCTGTCCACAGTTCCAGTCGGAAACGGAGTCAGAGTGCTGTCTGACTCCTGTTTGAGTCCTGTCTCAGTCCCAGCGTAACACTTACAATTTGTAATGGGCTCTAATCATGCGACAAAAATTTAGCTGCTGCTTGGCTGGCATTGTGTGCATAAAAATACGACCTACCGCACCGTTACCCAACAGGTAGCTCTGTCTCTCTTCGTCTCACTCTCTCTTTCTTTGTCTCACTCTCTCGCTCTCTGTTTCTTTCTTAGTCTATGTGTTTCTTTAGCCTGTTTGCGGTTCGGGTGTTAATGGTTTGTTAGTGTCCTTGTAGCCTCGCTGTCTTCCAACTCATCTCCAACACTCAGAACAAAAATCGGCCTAAAATGAAAGTCATTTTAAACATTAGAAAGTTATTCTTGTATTTAGATATAATATCCAAAAAGTAGGAAAACATTTTCCTTAAAATTATAAAGGCTTGTCTTAAATATAAAATCCCAAAAAAATGCTACTAATGATCAATAAATAATTAAATTTACTTTCTCAATAACGAGGAGTGTGGAATTTCTAGCATTCAGTTGACTTTTTTCTCTGAGTGTAGCTGTCTCCCGTCTGTATCTCTCTCTATCTCTCGCTGGCTGTCACCTGTTGTGCGTTAATTTTAACAGCCAGCCCGCAACATCCCCGTTAGCCCCTCTGTCTGTCCGTCAGTCTGTCTGTCTGTCTGGTTGGCTGTTAATTTAGTTATCTTGCGCAAAGATTCAATGCAATTTTCACCGGAAATTGACAGTTGGCTGCGTTTTGGGCGTTTGGGCTTCGGCGTCTACAGATCTTTGATTTAGGATGCACTCTTTAAAAACGCATTCGGCTGCATTTAGAGCGCTTTATGGCCCCACAAAAACACAAAAAAGAAAACATAAATCTGCAAAAAATAAATCGCCGAGCAGAAGATGGGAAAGGCAGGTATCTTTAGCAAATTACTCAACACTCTCTCAGACATTGATGACGCACTGCCTCCAGTCGGCCACTCTGACAGTCTTCTTGCAGCGAGCTTGTTGCCATCCATTAAATAAATTATAACGAACTGCCCAAAGAAAACGCCCTCAAGCTATACACATCAGACAGAGATGGAAAGAGAGAGAGAGAGAGAGTGATAGAGAGAGGGAGAGGGAGAGAGAGAGGGGGGAGAGATCTCTCTGTTTAACAATTCCGCATTGTGGCGAACAAATTGAGCTCAGAGACTCTGAGGCAGCTCCACCACATGTGGGAGACGACACGCAGTCTGCGGCTGCTGCAATCTGCCTCAATCTGTTTACCCCCAAAAGGGGGGACAGGGGCAGGGTCTATGGCAGGGGCAAGGGGAGTGTGTGTGTGTGTGTGTTACACGTGTCAGCAGCTTGCACAAAGCGAATGCCGCTCCGAAGTTCGCCCCGAGTTCCTGAGTTTTTAATTTATGTTATTGATGCGTTGATATATGACATACACTGTGCGAAAAATGATGACTAAAAACGTAGCTAATTGTCGACGTAATTATAACTAATTGACTAATTTTGATTAACTATTCCTACTGTTAATGAAGGCATTAGAGTAAGCTGCTATACATATTAAAGCAGAGCTTTTTATTTTCATGGAATTTGTACCTTTTCTTTCATCTACAGATAAAAAATATATAACTCTAATAAAGTCGTAGCTGCTTTCTTCTGCTTATTGCCCTATTTTTAATAATAAAATAAAATATTTGTTTAATTGTTTCTACACCAATCTACTCTTATTTATTTTTAACAATAATAACACTCAAGTTTTGCTTTCTCAAGAGCTTTTCATATATATTTGATAACATCAATAAATATTTCTTTAAAACTTTTTCGCTTAGTGTACTTATTCCCCTTTCCTCTTGAGTCTTGAGGGGCTTCAGTCTGCTGATTGCGTTGCGTGTGCGTTGTGGGAAAATGGGTTGTTGCATGTGCCACAGACAAACAGACAATGCAATTCGGCAATTTCGCTGAACAAATGCCCCACGCTGCCCCTGGTCAATGCTCTGCCCTTCGGCTGCCCCTTCTGCAAAATATAAATAAAAAATAATTTGTTTGGCAAGTATTTAAAAACGAAGCCGAATGAGTTACGGATTTGCAATCGCTTAAGTTGAGTGCCAATCTGCGCGAGACCCTCGGCATAAGGTCCCCGCCCTCTTGCCCCCGGCAACAGTCATATAAACAAATGGACATATGTAAAATGCATGCTCGCAACGCCGCAAAAGACAAAAAGACAAAAAAAATAAAACGCTGACGTTTTTAACGACTTGACACACAGAGCTACAGCCTCAAAGGGAGTTGGAGAAAGGAGCTGCAGGAGGAGGTGGAGCAGGAGAAGGAGGAGGAGGAGCAGCAATAGTGACTGGACAAAGTGGCCGACAAAAGTCACTCAGAGAATCCAAAATACCAAAAACTGCAGCCGAGCAGATCTGAAAAGCTCAAAGCTGTAAATGTATCTTCTGTAGATCACAGCTGGAGATGGAACTGAAGCTGAAGCTGAAGCTGGAGATGGAGTTAAAAGCTAAAGCTGAAGCTGAAATGGCTTTGAAGCGCACATTTGCCAAAGTGATCGTAAAAATGCCAAGCCAAATACCTTGAGCACGTCAAGCGCGGCAATTAAAATTGAACTTTTATGTTACAATGACATATAGCCAGTCAGACAGACAGCCAGACAGGCAAACAGTCAGCCAGTTGGCCAAGTCCGTTTTTGGCCAGACTTTCAAATGAGATGCGATGCAGCATATTTTGGGCTAGGGCAGTGCTTATAAGGAGTATGGGGAGGGGGAGGGGAAGCGGGCGCAACATCAAAAGGCCAAAAGCCGCTAACGCACTTGCCAGTAAGTGGGCTAACACACGGTAACTGCAACTTTGGGCCAGCTTCCAGCAACTGTTCAACTGTCGTCGAGTTCAAAGTTTTCAGCTTTTTTTTTTGGTCGCCGGACAATGCAAAAGAGGCGAGAAAGGCCGGCTCAAAAAGACATGCAGATTTTGTTGTGCTTCGTTTTTGTTCAAGTTTCACAATTTAATTGCAAATAAATTGAGTTTTTGGTACTTCATTTAAGCGAAACGCTTAACACACTCACACACTTACAGAGACACACACACCTTTCCAGCCGGCGGATCCATCAAAGTCGCCGGAACGTCTGAAAGTTATTTTTTTTTTTTTACCGGGTTTTATGTTGGCCTCAGTCTACGTCTCAGTCTCAGTTCCAGAGCCAAAAGCCAACGTAACGAATGACAAATGAAATTGAAATTATTCTCTTAAAGGATGACTAAATTTGCACATTTCCCCTAGACTCCAGTCCTAATGGTTAGTATAATGTATAATGTATTCCGCTTGCATTCTGTTGAGCTGTTAAGTCTTTTACTAATTTGTGTGTGAAGTATTTCTATTTTGGCATTCGATACACCCATCTGTTATTCACTTGTTAGGCATTTGAAGGGGCATGAATATTGATGGAGGTTGGGCAAGAGATAAGAGCATATTTGGCATATATTTATTTAAATACTTTATTTTCTTTAAATATAATAATAATAAAATACACATAAATCATACCCAGACAAATTATTGATCCACTGTGATGCTTTTCATTAAGATCGAAAAATCGCAAAACATATCTTTGTATTATATTTTCAAGTCTCGCAGTCGAACTCCCTCGACTGGAGCATTACAATTCATCTTAAATGCTTTCAGTTTTGAGAATGATTTATGGCAACATAAATATATAAAGAAATATGTTTAAAATAATTTAACTCGTGCTTTCTGTACACAAATAACAATTTGTGTTCAGTTTTCACTTGCTAAACTTTTCGTTAATTGTTGCTTCAAAATGCTCCCGGCAACTTCAAAGCAATCGCTTTACAAGCAATTACAGAGAATTCTCAGAAAAATAAAACAACAATTAAATGTAAAAATGGCGCAACAAATCAAAATCGAATTATTTATCAACTAAAGATAACATGCAGCTTAATTATTCACAGTCTCCGAGAGACTCTCAGTCACTGCATTAAAAAAGAAGAGCTCCCAAAATAAAAATAAAAAAAAGGCAGCGGCCTTATGATTTATTTTGGAAAAGTCGTCTTCGTTGTCGGCACGAGTCTTTTTTTAAGCTTAACGGCAACTTGGCTTGATGCCACAATTATAACTGAAATATGGAATCGCCGGAGCCGAAGACCCTATTGATAAAAGCTAAAGTTCAAGCCGGACTTTGACATGTGCCGCTCTCCGGCACACTGGACATAATTGAAAATCACGCTGGCCAATTGCCACTTGAAGAGCGAGCTGTGAGTAGGAAAAATCAACAAAAATGGAAATTGTGGCCAATCGATTCGGATTCGATGTGGAAATGCGACTTTAATTAGAAGTAGAATCAGAAAGAAAAAAAAAATACAAATAGCAGCCCATGTAACCTCTCTCTCTCGATAATTATTTATTTTCCGATTTTCACATGGCATTTGCTGGTGATAATTTCGGGAACGGTGTCGGTGGCAATGCCTCTCTCAATGCAGAACTAAAATGCATTACGAAATTACATTTACTATGGAAAATAAATCAAACGGGAAAGCGACACAGCCGAACAGATACAGTTCAGATAGCATAAATCCATAAGAGAAGCCAAAAACCCACAAAAAAAAACAAAGTGAAAAACTGCCTCGCATGCGAGTATTTATTTGTATTATTTATGTATTTGTATCTGTATCTGAATGTGGTGCTCTGCCTGCCACTAAATGAGCTGCTTTGCATCATCAAAGGATTGATTGCATTTCGTGATTATTTGGTTTATGACTCGACTGACTGGAGGCAGGAGGGTGGATGGACATGCTAATATTTCAATGTCAAATTAGCTATAATCAAAACGTGATAAATATGTGAAACATGTGGGGAATTTATGTTATAAATGTTGCCATGCATAATTGAGCATGTTATCAAAGTCAGAGAGAGACTCAGAGAGAGAGAGATGGAGAGATAGAGCGGGATAGAGATAGATCCAAGTATTACATACATACTTTTATGCATAAAGTGATTACAAGACAAATATGCTACTTTAAAAATGATCGGACATGCTTGTGCATTAAATTATAGTTGTTCGGAATAGCAGGAAAGCGATCTGAATAAATAATCATAATGATTAGTAGTTAATCCATTTAAGGCAGTAGATAAGAGCTACTGAAAATATATAAGAATGCTGTTATCTTTCTTTCATGTGCTACATAACTGTGACTAATTTGATTTAACCATTTTAAAAAGACCTCTCTTTAAATATGAAGATATTAAGTAAATGCTGAGGTAGAATCCTCGCTCACGTCTGATACACTTCTCTGCTCTTCTCGGTCATTTAGCGTTTCTTACCAGTTAGTTGGTTCAGTTATCTTCTCTTCGCTTTCTTTTATGTGCTCTAAAATTGGAACGTATCCGATATGACCTTTTATATATCGCTTTGTGTGTTTTTCAAAATATTCAATAAACAATGTCTCGCTATATACTTTCTTTCTCTTTTCACTCCTTTGTTGTATTCTGGCATCCAGTTGATACTGATCTCTTCCCTTCTTTTCTTGAATGTGCTACAAAACTGTCATTTATCTGATATAAATATATTAAGTAAATGATGCTTCAATATCGTCGCTCACTTCTCCTATACTTTTCTCCTCTTCTCGCTTCTTTGGCGTAATTTGATAGCCAAACGGTTCAGCTCTCTAATATAGCTATAAATATTTTTTCTTTTATATTCTACAAAACTGTAACTTATTTCATGGACCCTTTTATATAACACCTCCCTGTAAATATAAATATATTATATAAATGATGTCTTAATATCCTCTGACTATCGCTTCTCTTCTCTTATCTTCTCTTCTCGATGCTCTGGCGTAATCTGGTAGCCATTTAGTTCAGCTGTCTATTAGAGTTATCTCGACAATCAATCTGAAGCAGATTGATTTGGTCTGGTCGGGGCGGCAACCCTTTCATTATGCAATCTCAAGTGCAGGCGTTATAATTATAATCATTGATATCACACCTTGCCACAGCACAGCACACACACATATGCTCTCTCTCTCTCTGCATCGGCAGTGTTGCAGTTGCAGGTGTTAAACGCATTTTATGGCTTGACGCCACGAGGAAAATCAACAACAACAATTGGCGCATAAGAGAAGGAGTTTGGCACGCCCACCGCCATAAGAGTTATCCGAGACAGAGAGATATAGAGCGAAAGCGACAGATAGAGAGAGAGAGAGAGTGGGTGCTAATCAAGGATCAGCGATGATGCCCATCATCATGGCCAGAATTAGCAGGAATGCGTTAAACCCTAAGGCAATTAATGTTCATCTTTATTATTTTCAAAAGAATCCGCCACATTTCAGCGAGTGAGTTTTGAGTGCAGCTCAAATGTTTTATTTACGATGTGGCACAGCCAAAAATAAAAGAAGAACAAGAAAACGCGATGCGGCCTGTTAGAATTCACACTTCAACGCCAACGCCGACGAAGAAGTTGAAGAAGTCGCCGCCGGCGGTGGCAGAAACGGCGTGTGTGTCCTGTTTGCCATCGACTTTGTCGACTTGCCGACAAAGCGCCGCCGAGGCGGACGAGAGGAGAGCGGGGCAGAACATGAGGAGAAGTGAGCAGGAGTAGAGCTGAGAAAAAACCACAGATCATGCACATAATGGCATCCTTTGTTGATTCGCTTAGGCCTCGCCCCGCGACTCGGCCACAAAAGTCAGTCGAGAATGGTGCGCCTTGAGCCTGCGCCTCGAGCATCCTTCTTGCATGTTATCCTTTGCCGCGTCATGCGCGTGCCCGCCCGCACAACCACACACACATAACCACACACTCGAAATGAAGTTAGCTCGACTAGCAGATACCCTGTAGTCAACTATTAAATACAGAGTAAAACAGTGATAAAGTATGATGATGAAGTAACAAATTCTGTAGGATTGTGGATTGTTCTAAAATTTTAGCAAAATTATGCATAATTTCCAGGATATTGCTTTCTATATATATAGTAGAATTCTTACTATAGAGTTTTTGTTACTTATATTATTACTGTTACATTATCAGTTACAACTTCAGTATACCCTTCTCGACACATCTTTCAATCGATTGGTCAGCATGATATTACCTGGATCTCTGAGCTGCAATTAGTTAATAGTGTTGCTATCTATTTTTGGACAACTGGCTCAGCTTTGTGGGCGTTATCTGATCACACATTATTAATACATTCTTAACCGCTGCGAAGGAGTGATATATTTGTACATATTACTCTTCTCACCTCGAACTCGAACTCAAAGTCGAAGTCGAAGTCAGACTCGCAGCTGACCGAGCAGCAACTGTCTCTGGGAATTCTCTCTGGCCAAGTAGCCGCTCCAATTAATCATCTTTCGCTGTAAGCCCCTCTCTTTTTCTCTCTCTCTCTTTTTCACTCCCGCTCTTCCCTTCTCTCTCTATCTCTTTTGTTTTGGAGTTTTGAGGCTTTAACTGTGCCGCCCTTTTGTGGTAACATTTGCTGTGTAAACAGTTGCGGTTGAGTTTTAATTTAGTTTTCTTGTTTCAGCCACAACTCACTCTCTGCTTTTAGGCCTAAAACAAACAGCTGTTGCTTTTGGACGGGTCGAGTAAGCTGACATATGGGCGTTAGTGGTAATTTTTCAGTGGAGTTTATTGGGAACATTTTTTGTGTATCATTAGTGCTGCATATGTGCCACAAATACTTCAGTTTATCTTTTATTTAATGAGCCATTTTATAACATTTATAACAGACTGCATTTCATATATTTTTCCTGACTGCTTTCACTTACGAAATATCTAAAAGAACTTAAGTAATTTAAATTTTAAGTAGGTTCCAGATTGTCACTTAAAAATGTCTCGCAGGAGGTGAACTCTTTAAAATAGTAGCTAAGTTACTTTTTCACTCAGCTCTTCGAATTCCGCACAAGAAAAAAGAGCAAGTTTTTTCTGCAGCCATCAGTCAAGTCAATTCCTTTTACTTTGTGTAATCTTGTAAGGGGTATTCCACTTCAGTTGTGAAGTTTGTAACGTTCGTCGTGGACTCTACAAAATATATATATTCTTAATCAACATCATCTTTCATCTGTCTGTCTCTTTCTATGCAAACAAGTCTCTCAGTTTTGAAACTATCTTCTTCACATAATATATCGGCATAAATTATAGTGCCACATATATGTCGACTCCCATCTACAATGGTATTTCATCTTCAATGTGCCTTGAAGCTAGCTTTTCTATCTTGTTGTTGCCACATGCTTCGTTTGCCAGTGAATTTCCAGCTTGTAGGCAACTCAACTCTGTTCGCTACTTTGGCTGACAGCTAGGCAAATATTTCGTCGTATCCCAGAAAGTTTTTAGCATTCCCACGAACAAAATTCCAATGAGAAAAACCAAGAAACAAAAAAAGAGTCGAAGTAGAACGTTCGATAAATATGTGTAACAAGTTAAAATCTTGGCTCTTTGCTTCTGAGATGGTTTATTTCATATTGAAACTACGCGCAATCAAATTGAAATGTGCAGTGAGTACAGGGGGTGGGAGGTAGCAGTGGGTACTCAATGAAAGTGTAAATATTAATAAGCGGCTGCCGACAAAGGCCACCGCAGCAGACCTGAAGACCCAAACAAAAGAGAACCCCAAAACAGAGACCCGCACCACCACTTGCCATTCAAAAGTTCAATGGCGAACCACTGAGATATGCCACTGTGGCCACTCTACACTGAGGAAAAAATCACCCTGAAAAATATAATGAAGTTCTTGTTGTTAAAAAAATTTTCTAAAAATTCTTAAGGCTGGCTTAACATCGACAATCCCAAAAATATTTCTGAGTAATAAGTTGAATTGAAATTGGCGCCAAAACGGCGATTTCTTTGCTGAGTGTACATACGTAGATTCGACAATGCCGCAGATACAGATTGAAATACGTAGATACAGATATACAGCTTGAATATGAACAGTAGCAGTTTGGGTTGTCATAAGTTTTGAGCGATTGCCCCGCAGGCGAAGCCACACACACAGCGTGGCGGCCGAGGCGAACAATAGCACCACAATTATTGCCAAATGGCACACACACATACACACACACACATACACACACACACACCCACACACGAATGTAAGTCACACACAGATACTTTTGTGCGGCTAGCGAAACACGTACGCAAAAGAAATATGAGCAACTTGACAATTGCTTAACGCGCACAGTGGCAACAACAACTTTAACAACAATTACAACTACAACTTGTTGCTGTTGTTGTTGTTTCGGTACCAAGGGCAACAACTGCGCTTTTTGTCGATTGCGGCCACACGCGGCGTATGCGCAACATGGCCAAAGTTCTGCGTCTTTGATATTGGCCGCCCTCGAAAATGAAGCTAAATTCATGCCCTACCAAATTAACTAACCACTTTTTTCTCATTTTTTGCTCGTGCGAAAATCTTTTAGCCAGCTTCCCATTTGCCAGCTGAGTTGAGGCCATCTTTTTCCCATGCATACTCATTATTTTGGGTTTTGCCTTTCGCGTTTCACTTAATTAACTAATACAGTGCTGGGCAGTAATTAAATGGCCAATAGGTTTTGGCCACTTGAGAAACAGCTTGTGCTTGTGGGGAAAAATGTGTGTAGAGTGAAAATGTTGTACTTTATGCAAGTTAAAAGGCAACCATTTTATTTATTTTACTTGTAAGAAATAACTGAACTTTTACTTTTAAAAAATAATTCAAAAAATCTTCTTTCTAGTTTTCTATTCGTGTAATAAAAGAATAAAAAGTTACATGGAAATCCATTAGAGGCGTTATCAATGTGTTCATATCAGTTAATCCACATCAATACTCTCTGCCACGATGACAATCTCTATTTCCTACCCTTTTCACTTGTGCCATATCCATCGAATTGTTTTCTATTTTTAAACATTTACAAGGACAACATTTTTCCATTTTCTTTTTTTTCTTTTGGTTCTAAACTAAAGTATGCGCAAAATGCAGAAATGTTGGCAGCAGAGCAAAAAATACTTTCAGAACTTGTCGACATTTTCTCTGCCACATGTGGCATGTGTGTTGTTGTTGAGTGGCAAGCACGGATAACTCTGATTTGCTTTGCAATCTTTGCCTTTCCTGTCAGTGCATACTAATTTGGCATTTTTACATGAAGAATTTGTGAATACCTGAATGTGATACCTGAACTATTTATATGAAATTATTATTTTTAGATTTGTATGACAGGAATTCCTCATCATCTGTTAATGTTTGTAGTTTATTGTGCGAATTATTGAATGTATAATCCACCAAATAAAGAGGGATTTTGAAAAAGATACCTTAGTTTACATAATAAATATAGATTATGGAATTAAGTCAACTTCCACAGACTAAAAATGGATTATTAAAAATATTCATCAAATATTCATTCATACATAAACATATTTGATTGAGTATAGTCATCTTTCACATTAATAATTATGTATGTCCAAATTTACTCATGCTCCACATAATAGACAATTGTAATAGGCATATCAAGCAAAAGCTGTGATCTTCATAAATATGTAGTTGAGTTGATTTCTAGCAGTTTCTATTTATGGTCAAGCTGCCCACGTTGCAAACAGGAAACATAAAACTCAAGCAGCAAAAGAAAAAAGAAAACAACTGAAATAAGTGCCTGGGAATGCCTAGGAATGATAAATATACAACAAACAACCACAAAAAATACTAGTCCAGTCATGCCGCAAAATTCGCATAACTTCAAATCAAGCGCAAATATGAGCAAATATAAATAATTATAATGGAATCCCCAGATCTCCACTTAGAATCACTCTTAGAAGTCAAATCTCTCCCTCTCTCGCTCAGTCTCTCTTACATGCTTTCTCTCGCTCGCTCCTTACATTGCAGATCACAGGGGGCGGCGCTATGTTCAATTGCAGCCATGCTATGCACACTCATTGGTTCGCTCTCTCTTTGCACACATACAAGAGGAACTCAGAGAGCAGCTCGCCAGCAGCAGCAGCCGCCGCACTGCTCGCACACGATCGAACTGCTGTACTCAACTGCTCACATGCTGTGCGCTAGCTATTGCCAGCTCGCTCGCACTTGCCACCCTCGATGCGCGTGGGTTTCGCTTGTTTGTGAAACTTGTTTCGGTTTGTTATTGTTGTTGGTGTAGGTTTTGGTGTGTGCAGCGCTGCCGCCAACGTCTTCGTCTGTGAAAATTCTCACAAATTCGTTTTAGTCTCGGCTGCTGACCGTTTCAAAATCAGTTTCGTGCTGTCAACCAAACGAGCAGCATCAACAAACATAAGCGTTGCGCATGCGCAAAACACAACAAAACAAAACAAACAAAAAAAAAAAAAACAACTCTGAGCACTAAAATCGAAATAGAAATTCAAAAAAATAAACTCGTGCAATTTGTTAAGGGTGATAAAGTTAAAGTGTTTTAAAATAAATAGTGCAAATAGCAAACGGATTATCTATCTATATATTAACCACATATATATACATATCAACAGTTATGGCTGTATCGGCACTCAATATGACACCTTATTATGCTGGATATCCCTTTCAAGGTAAGCTCTTCTATTACCAATTACCACAATTACGACTACAAAACGTCAAGAAAAAAACGAAAAAAACTCAACAAAAATATGCACAATCATCATATGGGGCAGCACTTTCCAAACCCAGAGAGAGAGATCATTACCCCAACTACAACAACAACAACAACAACAATCATGATCAGCTTTTTGACTTATTGATTGTGATCAGCGCCCAAGCAACATTCCTTCCAGTCAGCAGCAGTCAGCCGCAGACTTTGCAGACTTTTTGGCGCGTTCTTCCAGTCTTCCAGTCTTCCAATCTTCCCGTCTTCCAGTCTGGCATTTCTTGTCTGTTGCTTATTGCGGCTCTGCTGCTTTGATCTTGGCTCAGCGTCTGCTGTTGTATGCCTCACGTAGCAGCAACGTCAGCGCCCCAAAACGTTGAAGCTTTGCCTCTTTTTTTCTTCTTTTTTATTTTTTTATTTTTGGTAGTAACGATATTAGCTTGCACAGCTGGACGTCTGTCTGTCTGTCCGTCTGACGATCTGTCTCTGTGTCTGGCTTATGGATTATTAGTTTGATTTGATTGCATGGGCTGCGCAGCTGCAACAGTGATCGGCATTTTCCATGCAACAAAAAAACAAGAAAGAAATATAAATAACGATGCGATTTATTGATCAGTTTTTCTTTACTTGTTTTTCCTTTTTTTTTTGCGTTTGTCCCACGCAAATTGGCAATTTGCGCTTTGTTATGTTTAACACACAAAAATAGCAAACGAATTATTTTCAGAAGCGACTCAAAACTAGAAAACAATGGCTGCAAATAAATCCTGGCAGCTTAAAATGGCCATAATTGGATTACTTACTGACGCTCAATCGAGCAGCGGGCAAAGGGAACAAAGGTTAATTGAAGATCACTTGAGAATTTGTTATTCAAAATTGAAACTAGAAAGATTTGTCTGGTCTACACAAAATATTGCAAGACTTGAACTGAAAACCGTACTCAAGAATTTACAACTATTTTTACTAAAGAACACTTGAGCCAAAAGTTAATTGAAGATCACTTGAGAATACCTATGCGTAAAATTGACAAGACTCAAACTGAAATCCTTACTCAAAAATGGTGCAACTATTTTATTAGCTATTTCATATTCAGAATTGCACAAAAACCTTACTTAAAATATTTACAAAGATTTTTGCTAAAAAACACTTGAGCTAATCACATTATTTTCTCTTCATTTCATTGTCATCCTGTAGGACAGGGACGCGTCAATCAGCTCGGTGGCGTCTTCATCAATGGTCGCCCGCTGCCCAATCACATTCGCCGCCAGATTGTGGAGATGGCCGCCGCAGGAGTTCGCCCTTGCGTCATATCGCGGCAGTTGAGGGTCTCCCATGGCTGTGTGTCAAAGATACTGAATCGCTTCCAGGAGACGGGCTCGATACGACCGGGCGTAATTGGTGGCAGCAAGCCACGTGTGGCCACACCCGACATTGAGGCACGCATCGAGGAGTTGAAGCAATCCCAGCCGGGCATCTTCAGCTGGGAGATCCGAGCCAAGCTGATTGAGGCGGGCATCTGCGATAAACAGAACGCGCCATCGGTCAGCTCCATCTCGCGTCTGTTGCGCACCACTTCGGGCTCTGGCTGCGGATCGGGTTCGGGCTCGCACAGCATCGACGGCATCTTGGGCGGCGCCAGTGGCTCCTGCTCCGCGGGCAGCGAGGAGGACAGCGAAGATGACACGGAGCCCAGTGTGCAGCTGAAGCGTAAACAGCGTCGCTCGAGGACAACCTTCTCCAATGATCAGATCGATGCATTGGAACGTATCTTTGCACGCACCCAATACCCGGATGTCTACACCAGGGAGGAGCTCGCCCAGAGCACGGGTCTGACGGAGGCACGTGTCCAGGTTTGGTTCTCCAATCGTCGTGCTCGTCTCCGCAAGCAGCTCAACACGCAGCAGATGCCGGGCAGCTTCCCCACCAGCAACAGTAGCAGCAGTAGCTCCGCCACGGCTGCCGCCTATGGATCCACAAACATGGGCATGGGTCTCTATGCCGGCCAATCCTGGCCAACCACAGCGCACTATGAGACACAGGCTGGTTATGGTGGCTCGCTGGCCTCCATGTCGCCGGCCAGCAGCAGCAGTGGCAGCTCCTCCGCCGCCCACAGTCCCACAGTGGACAACCAGACCCTCTCCCACTCCCACACTCACTCCCAAGCCCATTCGCAGACTCAGCAGCAGCAGCAGGCACAAATCTCGAGCAGCAATTTTATGAGTAGTGCTTATTCCGCATCCTCGGCTGCTGCTGCTGCTGCTGCCTACTCCATGCCGACGCCAACAGTTGCCGCTAGTTCGGCGGAGCAGCTGCGATCCCAGTTCGCCACAGCAGCTGCCTCTGGATCGCATCATCATCATCATCCTTCGTCCTGGGATAGCTATAATTTTGCCGGCTCCTTCTTCCCCAGCAACAATCATATGGGCGGCTACCACCAGGCCGAACCGAGCAAGAACTCCATGGTGCCCAATCCTGCTGCTGCCTATCCCTACTTTGGTTTTTAAGTCCATTACACAACTCCGATCTTGTCCAGAAAGTGCTCCAGTTGTAAGCTCAAAGTCCTTTCGTTTGTGGCTGGTTCTATTTCTCTATTCTCTTTTATCTTCAGTGCCTGTTTTATTTTTGATCATCAATTAATTCAAAAGAGTTTTGTTCGTTAAGAGCCTAAGACTGTTTATACTTAGTTTAATGTTATGCTAAGAATTTTTACTAGAATTTAAGTGATTTAAGTAACATATCAAAATAAATAAAAATCATATCAATACAAAATTATCTGGTTTTTTAAATGGTATTAATTTGAAGCTGGCTTAATGAAATTAAGTAATTTAAATAAGTTATGAAAATAAATTTAAAAAAAGTATATGAAAATGAGATTATCTGGTTTTTAATGGGATTAATTTTTAGCTGGGTTGCTTATCTCGTTATCTTGCGCCTTTCTGTGAGTGTGTAAACATTTAATTTCTAGTAAGAATACCCACATATTGATGCACAATCGACGAAGCCTTAAGTGAATTATAAAAATTCCTCATGGTCTATAAAAATTATTCCATTATTTGATTATTATTATTATTTGATTGTTCCAAAATTGTTCGACAACTTTTACGGAATGCCACAGACATTTAAGAATAGATTTGAAGTCCAAAACATTATTGATTTTTTCCATCTTGTGGATTATTATACAAAATGTCATTAACTGTGCCTAAATATGTCTAAGTCTGTCATCCCATTTGAGCCAGCATACAAATCGAAGCGTCCGTCTCTGGATACAATATATTTATTTTCGAATACAATACGTACATACTCCATTACACTAAGGACATTTGCGAATGTGCCGCAAAAAGGACATGCGTGGATCAGGACCACACAGGCTAAATTGTGGACATGTACAAGGAGCCACCACAACAGGTTCAAGCCCCGATCAGCTAATCCAACAAATTCATACAGAGATTGTCCCCTAAACTGACAGTGCAACAATAAAGGACTAGATGTGTGTGTGGGTGTGTGTGAGTGTGTGCGTGTGCGTGTGTGGTTTCCCATTGCTCGACTGGATGAGGCCGCATAAATAAGGCGACCTTATGAGCTGACAATTAAACAATTAGAGACAAACAGCGACTCGATAATACGAAAATAATTTACAATTTTCCTGATTGTCTGCCGGACAACAGATAGAAATAGAAAAAGACGGCCGACAAAATAGAGCAATTGACAAAAGAGAGGAGAGAGATGAGCAAAATATGAGGCGACCACCAACGTGAGTGCGGGTTCCTTTCAAGAGGCCGCCTCCGACTGCCAAAAGATGAGAGGCCCGAGCCGATCTTTGAGCAAAAAACACAAGAACATGGGAGTGTACAAAGCCATTGACAAAACGCCAGGCGGGTAGGAGTGGAGGGAGGAAGGCAGAGTAGTCCTAGTAGTAGGTCCTGTTGTACACTCAGAAAAACACTCTCACATTTAGTCATACTCTGCCGGAAAAAAGCCAAGTTTTGCATTTCTTAATTTCAGAATGGATTTTACTAAAATTTAGAAAAAATGTGTCCTTTCCTGGGTGTTGTTTTCTATGTGTTTGCATAGTAGAATTTTTATATTAGCTTTATTGTTACTTTTACTATAATTACACATTAGTATAGATTTCACAAACATGCATTTTACATTTTTTACAATTTTTAGAAAAACGCTTTCTTATACTAAAAAATTATTTCTAAAAACTAAAAACAAAAAATTCAATGCGATTTTTCCTGAGTGTACAAGTAGGTGCTGCACTAGTCTAGTTATGAATTTCTTGGGTGGCTGCTGCTCGTCATTCTCTCTCTCTCTCTCTGCGTATCTCTCTCTCTCTCTAGTGGAACCCTCAATTATGTTTGCTCAGCGGGCGTCGCACTTACCACCTAGAATGAATACATATTCCACTGATGCTGCTCGGCGAGTATCTAAATGAAAACATCAATTAGTTCATATCGCTTGGGTCCTCGTTGTCTGTATGCCCTAGGCTAGGGCAGGTCCTGGGCACAGGACGATGCAGGAGGACGACGACAGGTTCGCTCTCGCTACAAGGGTGATAATGTGTGTCAACTGTGACAATCATAACGGATCGCTGCCCCGGGGTGCCACACAGCGGCACAGAGGACACTTGGTGCACACAGTAGCACTGCGGCTTCATCTTTGACTCGTCCTGGGCCACCAACTTGGATATTTTTATACAAATTTAATTTGTGTGGCAAGTTGAGAGCAGCAGCGTCTTCTTCTTGCCTCCGCTGCGGCACTCTTAAACACAACTGTTGAAAGCCACTGCCGACCTTTGAGCGCTCTTTGATTTATGCGTTTTTGATAGCTCGTCCCAAGATCGACTGACAAAGCAGACAGTAGCATGCGAATTTTATATATATATATATATATACATATATGTTTTTCAGTGCTGAGCAGACTTCCTGTGTGGGCCGAAGTGCTGTGATTACTGAATTTGGTGTTCCAGTCTCTGGTGTCCGGTAGCTGGCGGCAATATGTAGACGCTTTGTCTCCCATTGCCACATTTTGATTGATGATCAACATTTTTTTTTCTTTTTTGCCATGATCAACGAGCTTTGTTTTTGTTGTTGTTGGCGAAGGCGTTCCTAATGCGAATTGTGATCGGTTTGAGATCAGTGCCTAGAACCGCAAATGTGGGAAACAGTTTAGCAACTTGACTAATAAACGTGTTATAATTGAACTAGTCAAACTAGAAGATGCTGTGAACCCTTTGCTGAGTTTAGTTTTTTATATATACAAATCTGTTCATCTTAGTGTATTATATATCCATATATTTTTTAATGTGCCTTTCATTGCTATCGTTAATCGCCATGGCTAGATCGACTCTTCTTCTTCTTCTGTTAAAGCTGATCAAGAATATATATAACTTATGAGATGTGAGCTCCTTCCTTCGACTTGTTGCACACATTTGATTAACTTCCTAATTAGTTGCTCTCCGTTTTAAATAGGTTTTGTCTATATAAGATCAAGTTAAAGAATTTTAAGTAAAGTTTTCTCTGCTTTCAACTGTTGGAATAGTTTCTTACACTGATTGATTCTCCAAGGCACCCCCACCTGATGGGCCACCTGCTTGCAACCAAATTGCATGTGTCCAATGCGAAGTGCAACCGTTAATTGCCGCCAATGTGGAAGCCGATCCGCGGCCAAGTAAATAAACATGCATGGGGGCAATATGACAGGCACGGACAATTTACAAGTGCCTCATGATGAACTGATGAAATTTTCCGCTAATTTTTCACGTACTCATTCGCTCATTTCAACCACACGCCAAAAAAAAAATATACAAAAAACAAGACAACAAGAAAACAAAACAAAAAAAAAGCCAAACACATATAAATTTATCATATATTCATTAAAAATTATTTACGTTTATTAAATAGCGCAACCGAAATAAAAAACCAACATCACAAAATTGAAGGAGTGCGAGTGAGCTGAACGATTAGAGATAAAAGATATGCAGTCATGTGTTTTTTTTTTGGGCTCGGGCGACCGTTGATAAAACATCAAGACCAATCTGATAAGGAACGCTTTAAATTCCGTTACGTAACGCAAATTTTGAGCGTTACAATTTGCGAAAGAGAGATAGCATTAATAGCCAGGTTCACACCGTTGTTGTTCTCGTTGTTGTTGTATCCCCGATGACTGCTCTCTTTTCGGGGTTGCCTTTTTACTTTTATATTTATTTTTTATTTTTATTTTTGTTGTGTTGTTGCCGCTTCCTCTGCTTTAGTCGCCGAAATCAGCCAAAGGCGATTTACGCATGAATTTTGATCGATTCGCGTTGAAAATTTGATAAACTCGTCGTCTGTTTGTGTTTTCAGTTTTCAGTATTCTGTTTGAGTTTGAGTTTGTGTTTGAGTTTCTGTTTGTCTTGTGAGCTTGCTGTTAGTGCCTGCAGCAAAGTACTCGCCCTTTTCAGCGAGCTCTGCGGAAGACGCTTTTCAACAGGTGGTCCAACTTGACAGAGCACTGTGAGCACAAATTGAGCTTAACTTGGGTGTTTAAATTGGAATTATACTTTTCTTGTATCTGAATTCCAAACAGGGAATTCCTTGCCAAAAAAAAAAAAATGTAGGAAGAGGTCAAATCTTACCAGGGTCATAACTTTGTCTGTGCTTTTTAAACATGATTTGTAGATTAAAGCTGCACTGAAAGTTGTAAACAGGATTTTCTGTGAAAATTCATGTAAACATTTTGACTTGATGAATATGCCTTTATTCTAACCTAGTTTATATTATATTAATTCATCAGAGCTTTGCTGAGTAAACGTTATTTGGCACTCAGAGAAGGCAGAAGAGCAGAAGTGGGTTCAGCTGGCTATTTATAACTACGTTGAGAGTTGCCTATCATAATTTTGGCTTTGCAATGTCTTTATACGAGCACCTTCAAGAACCGGGCCTTAACGATCGGTTTTGGCGCGTTTTGCCCTGCGGCAAGCTCGGGTACCAGTGAGTCTGTGGCAGCGTTGCAGTGATGACGTAGTAGTAGTTGTAGTTGCAACTTGCAGCCAGAGTGCACTCGGAGCATTATAATTCAATAAGCGAACCCTGCAAAAGCCAAAAGAACAACTCTATAAGGGTTCTGTGCTGTGCATCTGTAGTAGAAAGTAGCAGCCAACTTGTCTGCCACAGCAGATTGTGGCAGCATTATTGCTGCAGTTGTTGTTGTTATTGCTGTTGTTGTGGCCAATTGCAGAAATCATCAAAGTGGCAACATGTAATTTGATCGCCGCTGATGGTGGCACAACCGTCGGCGAACTGCTTTGAGCTACGATCAGCGATCTCCTCCGATCAACGATCGGCGATCGCCAGTTTTAAGCGAGCGTAAAATCTGCCAAGCGAAGAAGGGTCCTCATCTAAAAATGTGATTACGTTATTCTTTTATTGCGGCAATGATCGTACTTTGATTATTGATTAAAGCCTATTTTTTGGGGGGCACAGATGCACTCAGAAAAATTGTGTACTAAAAATATAGACAATTGCCACGCTTTTGGCGATCCGCTAGCCCTATTAAGCAGGTTGTTTCTTGACAAATGGTGCGTTTTTCTTTTCTTAATTGCAGTGTAGATATTTTGCTAAATTTAGAACAAATAAGTCTGATTGTCGAGATGTTTTTATATATTTTTATAATAGCTTACTTTCTATAGAACCAAAATAAAAAAAAGCAAAACGCCTTTTTCATATTTAGATATTTATTTTCGCTTATCTGTATATCATTTCTGCAATCAATTCAGGGCGATTTTCTAAATTTCAGCGCAATTTTGTCTCTGAGTGTAGAATGGATGCGATCGGGGTTGGATGCCTGATGAAATTGCTTGATCAGGTTGCACAAATTGAATGTTATTTTGCAAAATGCGCACACGTAGCTAGCCGTGCAATATGCGATCACCAAAGTGGACTTTTGCAGATGCAGAAGTGATCTCCAGAGAGAGACAGTGATAGAGACAGAGATAGAGAGAGAGAGTGAGAAGGACTGTTGACTGTTGTAGACTGGGTGACTGGTGGATAACTGCTCTGTGGATTGGCATAGCGCGCGAAGATTCTTTGATCATTTTACGCTCATTTGTCGGCACACACAAACTAACACACAAACACACACTCACACACACAGATACACACTCTCGAGACTGACACCGCGCTGATCTTTAGCATATTTTACGCTCAACTTGTGATCAAACCGTAACTTTGGTGTCGTACCTGCTCCAAGTTGCGCAAACTCCAACTTCAGCTTGGACTCCATTTCCAAGTCCAACTCCAACTGCGTCTCAGGATGACTCATGGCCCATTTGGCTGTACCATCCATCAGGGTAACTAGCCGCTGTGATATATTTGCATATGGCTTGGGAAAGTCGTCGAGTTGTTGGCCAAGTTGTTGTTGCTCGCTTGCTCTTTGCCTTTGCCATTTTCTGTACATTATTATTATTATTTTTTTTTTTTGCTTTGGCTTACATTTTATATTATTTTTTATTGTTATTCGTTTGCCAGTTAAATTTGTGTGATTTTTCTTTTTTCACTCGCGCAGCTTTTGTGGTCGCCGCTTTGATCTTTTGCCGCCACAACACATCTGACATTGTAATTGCAAGTCGTATTGTACAGTGTACACTCCGTGTACAGTACGGCCTAGCTGTGCTTTTTAACTTATTTTTTCTATGCCTCTTTTGTTATTATGTCAATTGTTTGTAATTTCGTCCATTCGATTTGAAGGTTTTTTTTTTATCATTGGTTGCTTGCTATCCCATTGGTTGCACTCTATACAAATCTAATTTGAAAGAGATTCTCACATTGCCAACACTTTTTTATTGATGTCGAGTTAATAAAATTCCTAAAAATAACTCATACATTCTTGTATTGATTGCACTTATTTTTAGATACTGTACTGAATTCTTTTATTTTACTATTGTCAACTGAAACTTACAGTTTCGCTGGTATTAGCTTAGAAAGAATCTGAGCAAAATGAGAAATAAAATTGATTAGTTTTAAGCAAAGATTCAGTCGTCAATCGTCTCTTTTATATATTATTTTATACTATTTCTTACTGAAACTTAAAATTCAGCTATGATCAGCTTAAAAAGAAATCGAGCAAATATGTTATAATGTTTTACGAAACTGTGAATTATAGATCATTTCTACCCTGGTTTTTAATAAAAAAAAATGGCACACATCATTAGCACTCACAGATTTAGTTCGCACTCTCCCTCAATTGGTAAAATTCGCCAACAATACAATTTCTAAATGGAAAAAGCAGACCCGCAAAAACAAATCTCTGAGAACTATAGGAAAAACCAGTTTCCACGGCATATGAAAAATCAGAGATAGAGAGAGAGAGAGAGAGAGAGAGAAAGAGATTTCTAGTACAAACAACCCAATCATTTAAATGAATTATATATCGCGGCATTGAAAGCGATTCCCAGCTGAGGGAATGGGAAGAGGAACAGGAACCGAGGGAAGCGGAAGGATGTGAGCGGTGTAAGCAGAGGCAAGAATTCTGGGCAAACAGCAGCTAACAGGACCCAGGACAACCACCAACCTTCTGCTGATGATGATGATGCTGATGAGGGCTATGGCTGTGGATATAGTCAAAGTCGATGTCGATGTCGATGTTGATAGGCGAGCAAATTGGCGTGAAGCGTGCAGAAATCGTGGCTGCAGAGCAGGCTGCAAAGGTTCGCATTCAGCTTCTCTTTCTGCTCGCTGCCATTATTTTTCAACATATCCAAAATGAAACATTTTTGACACTTTTCTTTTTTTGTGTTTTCGTTTTTGACTTGGTGCAGCTGCCTCTGACCTCTCCCTCTCTCTGAATGGAGGCTTCATTGCCGTACTGCGTGTGGCAGAGGGGTTGTGCGGGGGGTGGGGGGTCAGCTTGCAGCTTGCTTAGCGCAAAGATGGATTATTTTTACGCTTATTTTGATGTGCTCGGTGGATGTTTGCTTTGGGCACTTATAAACGCTTGGTGTGACCGAGAACTCCTGCCTCCTGCCTCCTGCCACAACGGTGGTTGCATTGCAGCCCTTTTTTTGGCGGCCATTATGAATTGCCAGCACTGACTTTAAAGCTATGCCAAATGCCAAATAAGGTATACATATTTATACAATTTTATATATATGTACATATGTGTGTGACATTTGGCAGCCATTGCCTCATTGATGAGACATACTTGATGAGATTCACTTATTGAAATTCACAGAATTGATTCAATTTGCCAAAACCATGCTTCCTCTTGTTTAGAATGAAAATTTTTTCACAAGTCTTCTATCTATATAAATCTCCATTTTTGTATTTCTTAGTTGTAAAGAATTTTTTGAGTAAGAATTATTTTGTGAAGCTATTCAGATATACCAGAAAATATAGTCCGCATTTTTTTTTAACATCGTTCATTTATTTTATAAGTAAAACTTACTTACTTGTAAACTTACCTTACTTTCAGCTTTCATTTTGTGTTTTCTACATTCCCTAGAAATTCGCTTTACTTAACTCCTTCCTTGTTCCATTAAGATCTGCTTTATAAAATGTATAACATTAATTTAGAGTGCCCATGCCTTCCGTTGCTTCAACTCGTTGAACCTGTTTCCAAATAACTTGTGACAAGCTAATCACAAAGTTAATCCATAAATTGTCACACAAGAATCAAGAAATCAACCAAAATATGTTTTTGCCAAAAATTCATAAGCGGTTTTGCTTAACAACAACAAGCAAAAAATTCAGCTGAAATCAATATCCGATTATATAGATCAAACAGATCAAGCCATGCCAGACACGGCATGTTGTCAAACGTTGTATTCTCTGAGCCGCTGGCCAAGCTTAACCAATGTGACTTGAAGTCAGAAGACGAAGGGGGGAGGCGACAACGGGTCAACGAGGGCGTGGCTGCATTTTGATACAAATCAAACAGAGCCAAGCAGATTACAATTTATTATTTATGTGAGAAGAAAAGGAGGCTCTAAGTGAGTTCTGGTTGCGCGTGCAGCAGATTATCCTTGCTGCACTTGTTCCCGTTCCCGCAGGATAGGACTCGACGAAACAGGTAGATTGACAGTAGGAGTCAGTAGCTGCAGTCGACAAAAGGAACAAGTTCAAGAGCAGCAGGTCCACACGATGAACTCATCAGAGACACAGACACTGATCCGATTTCGACTGTGATTTCTCAAGCCGATTCAATTTGGCTTACAGTCTGTAGTCCGCAGTCTGAAGTCTGAGTCTGAAGTCTGAAGCCGCTGCTAAGTCGAGTAAACGCCTACGTGGCCCAAAAAGTCATCTCATGTTGAGAGAGAAAAAAAGGACACTGACACAATTTGTGGCACCTTTTTTGGGTTAGCAACCTGCTCGTGCTTGATCCTCGTTGATCCTTGCCTGAGCACGCTACAGTTTTGGCAATATTTATTGGCTTTATTGGATTTACAGCTTACCGAGCAGTACGCAATCTTAGATACGCATCTCCAGCTCTCTCTCTCTCTCTTTTCTCTCTCTCTAGCGAACTCTGTCTCTCTATCTCTCTGAGCACCCCCAACTTGACATCCTTGCATCCTGTCAGCCTACTCAGGCTACTGGAATTGTTGGTCATGGCGCATTAGTTTTACTTAGTTTTGCAAACTATTAACAACTTTGCAGTCGCATTTCTTGCCTCATTGTGATTCTTATCTATTTAATCAGTTACGTGCTTCACATATCCGGTTCAGTTAATCTTAACATAAATACTGTTTCTAATTTTGATGACTTATTTGCGGATACATTAAAAATATAAGTGCTTGGCATTGAGCAAAGATCACATAAATTGTTTATGGATATACAATTTTGATTAAGTGTACATTAGCAATTTATTTTTATTTTATTTCTTACATATGCCAGATTATATTATGACCCAGAATTACATTTTTGCCGCCTTTTACTATTACATATTTATCTTAAAACTTTAAAGCTTAAATTATAAGCAACTGCCAAAACTTAAGCAGAGATAATGTTCTGATCATGAACAGTAATCTTAGATCGCATTAAAATTTGGACTAGAATAAGATTAAAGCACAAATAGGTGGACAGACAGACAGTTGGCTGAAAAGTGGCAAGTTTGCAAGATCAAGATCTAAATCACATTCGCGTCTGGAGTGATCGTGGATCAGGGATCGCAAAGCAGCTGAAAGTTCTTCTATATTGCCGTTAGATATTGCTTTGTAGTCGAGCCGACAAATGAGACCCAATACTCGCCCCGTTTAATATTCATATCAGCAGGCAATCGACATGATCAACTCAACATCAACATCAACATACAACAGCAACAGCAACAACAACAATAAATGGCTCAAGGCGACTTGCAACTGGCAACTGGCCTATGAATCACTTACTTGCAACAAGGCACCTACCCGATGAGGGAGATGAAAATTTAGCAGCCTACTCACACTAGAAGATAGCGTCTTTCTTCTGTTGCTGTTGCAACTGATGGATGGACGTTGCACTTGCCCCCCCTCGAGGCAAGCACAGGCAGCTTCAGTTAAAGACTCAGTTCCAGCTTCAGCTGCCCATGCAAATTGAGGCGTTGAGCTCGTGCGACTGTAAACTATGCAGATGTCTGATTAGAGTTGTGGATACCACCTTCCCTCCTCCTCTCTATCCTACCCTTCCACACTCTGCCCCTTGCAACACACATGCCCCACATGCAACCGAAATGAATTCAAACAGCTTTCAGTTTAAAGTCCTTATCGATTTTCCCAAATGAACAAAAAAATAAATCCCAAAAAAGTGGTGAAAAGTGAAAAGCATAGAAAATTCACTCAGACAAAATTATTTCTGTTTTTCTTATTTGCTTATATATTTGCTTTTATTTAGAACTTATTTCTAATAATTAGAAATTTTAGCTAAATTTTCTAAATTTTTACTTTTTAGAAACGAATTTCTTAATAACAAAAAATATTTCTAAATATATTATAATTTCATGGGGAGTTTTCTCCGAGTGTACAAAACACCAATTGCATTTTCAGCATTTTGTGCAGCAGAGAAAGGCAGAACAATAAAGCGACCATATACAGTGGTAGATACAAGCCAAATGCCAAAACAGGACTATTGCAGTTGGTTTGTGGAGCAGAAGAAGAAGACTGGGATGGCGTCGGGTGTTGTGGGCTGCATGACGTTATTACATTGGCTTGGAAATGTACCCGTCATCGGTCTTAATTGATGATATATGTCTGTGTCGGTGGGTGTTGTTGTTGCTGTCGCTTTTCCTTTTACAGGGACTTGGCATTTTCATTAAAGGGAAAGCGGGCAAGGATTACAAGATATATAAGAGGGGCAAAACATGTGTAGTTCTGACCATTTTAGGAAAGGGGCAAAGGGGCAAAGAGGCAAGAGACCACCAGGAGTTGCTTCGATGTCAGCCATTAATTAGTGACACAAACTTGCCTTGAGAGCCAAAACAACAAATTGAGTAGTTCAACAAAGTTAGTTAGTTGAAACACACATAGCTGTACATAAAATCTTTTGACTTCTAAGCTTGCGTCGAATGTCGTTCCAAGTTCAGCAAAGATCAACAGAATATTTATAATTAAAATATATATATAGCATTTGTATACACACTCAGAGCAAATCTAATTTGGAACTGTTTGAAAAGCGTTTAAGTGTTGACTACAAATAAAGTAAGAGTAGAGTAGTGAGTATTATATTTTGTGGCACAATAAGAGAGATGTTTACGACTCCACAAAATATATATATCCTGATCAACTTCTCTGATTAAGTCGATCGGACATAGGACTATCATAAAGGTCTTGAATTGAGATCTGGATGAACTTTTTGTTTATTAAGTTGCATGAACCAAACTCAATACTTATGCATCATAAGGATATATGTATAATATATCATATATAATATCATAATATCATATACATCTCTTGTATTAAATTCTCTATCTCCCTCTCTCGCTCTCTTTCTCTCTCTTTCTCACTCTTTTTGTCTCTCTCTTTCTGTCCAAATAGTACGAGCCAAGCCCACGTGCGCAAAGAAAAGATCGATTTGTGCTGAGTGCAAGCGAGACAGCAATAGCTGATAGTGCGAAAGAGAGGTAAGATGGAAACACGGACGTTGACAATGGTCACAGAATGGTGACAGAAACACACCCAGATCATATTTCTTGTTCGAAGTCGAAGTCGGAATATTCGGCGTAGACGACAAGTCAGCGCAACGAATCGCCATTTTGCGCTGTCCTTTGGTCCTTCGGCTGGCCCGTTATACCATTATCCTGTCACGCGTTCAGAATCAGTTTCTTTATTTAGTTTTTCTTTTTTTGTGGGGTGTTTGCTATATGCACAAAAACATTTTAAAGCCCAAAACGCAGCGAGGCCAAAATAAATGACAATAAATCAAATAAAAGACGAAAATCGTTCGCAAATGACACTAAAATATATCTCCTTTTCACTCTCCCTTTCTCATGCTGTCTCTGTCTGTTTTTAGTAACATTGATTGGATTTAACTTCACACATCTTGCAGCGGGTGTTTATTTCTGGCTTACGACCTGAGCTCAGAGCACTGAGCACAACTTTATTGTTTGCCACAAATTAGTTCCGATTGGCAACTTGCAACAGGATCACAGCAGCAGCAGATCCTGGCGAGGAGCATATGCGGCTCCCTCATCAATGGCTGCAATGATTGCCGCTGCCAGTTGTCCATTTACAGCAGATTAGCAACGGCTTCGAGTCCTCATCGGAGTCACAGCTGCCGATCGTGCAATTTGTTGCGCCTTTGCCAGCAATTGCCTCCTACTTGCCACAATGCCACATTGGCACGGCGCATTGTTTTTGTCGCGCTACTCATTATTGATGGGCTGCAACGCTAACCAGACACAATTTGGGGTTGCACACTGCCAAACGTCGATGATGGGGATCTTCGGATCTGTGGAAACGGTTCGTATGGACTTCAATTTAGGGTTGCAAGTAATGTGGGGCAGAAATCAAAGTGGCAAGAAAGTAGAAGAGTTGTATTTATTTAAGGAAGTTTCATTTATTTATTTATTTATAATGTAGCATTAAATTTAAATTAATATTTAAGGAGTAAAACATAATCCAATCTAAATTCTGATTTACTAAGAAAGAACTGTTTTCTGCCTCACATTAACATTTTAGACTGTCATCATTATCATTGTAAATATTATTGCATACTCATACTATCATAATTCAATCTAAATTCTATTTATTAACCAATTAATAACTATTTTGTGGCTAATATTCAATATTCCGTAAGTTGCCTCTTTAGACTGAATAACTGTCCAATTTTGAGCAATGATCTAGTACTTATGACAAAGACGACTCACCTAAGTTGTATGTAGATTTGTGATTTATTTATATTTTTTTATTTTTGTTTTATTATGCACAGGTCGGCGAGGCAAGCTACAAGTTGCAAGTTGCAAGTTGCAAGCTTCGAGCGCACTTCCTACAATATAATCATTTTATCTTGAATGTGCCCTGCAACGCCCACTGCGGACACGCCCCCTCCTGCCAGGGTCGCAAATATGACAGCAGGGGGGAGCAAGGGGGATCAGTAGGAGTGAGGAGCAGGAGTAGAGCAGGAGGAGCAGACGTGAAGACGAAGCTTTTGCAATCGAGTAAAAATTGTACGTGCTGTCATCGATCGCGATCGTGGGATACGCGCACAAAGCGTAGAACCCAAAGAGGAGAGGACCCCAGCTCTTTCAGGTGATGGAGCTGCAACAGTTGGTCCAAGCCCTCAGCCAGGCCAAGACACAGCCAGCCGGGCCAGGCCTGGCCGAGAGTCTCTCCTGGCTACATGGCTAATGTGATTACAGACTTTAAGTTTATAAACATGGGCCAGGCCAGTGCCTGGCTGCTGCTGCTGCTGCCTACTGGCAACCCATACATACACACACACATACGTATATATATATATATATATATATATTATATGTATTCACATACAGTTTCAGTGTCAGCTTCAGTTTCTTAGCCCTCCTGTTGCGTTGCAATTACGGCGCGTGCAGGCGACCCTCGATCCCTCAATATGCCCCATACTGCATGCCCCTCTTCCCCCTCCTCCTTGCCATGCTCTGCTACCTGCTCCCTGCTCCCTGTTGTATGCCGATCTGTGTCTGATGAATTCTTATTAGCTGGCTTTGGCTGCTGCGCAGTTAGGAGCGGCAAACTTCAACCGTTGCGCTTCCTCATAACTTTTGCTCTATTTTTTTTCTTGACTTTTCGCCGAGAGTTTGGGGTCTCCCTTGAGCTGTCGAATATTGTCTGAGCCGCAGCATTGCGGATTTGTCGGATAAGGCCGCGCTGCCTGCTGGCTGCTTGCTGCTTGCTGCCTCAATGTCTGCCCCTGAAAATGGACAACAACAACAAGAACAGCAACCAGCTCGAGTCTTCGCCTGGAGCAGCGTGTTGTCAGCGAGGCACGCGCAAATCCCTAATGGAATTCAGACCGAGTTCAATATGTGAACTACAGAGAGTGAGGTAGAGAGAGAGAGACAGAGAGACGAAGGAGAGGCAATGCCCTTGCCCATATCTCACTTTGTGCGCTGAGTGAATCATTAAAAAACCGCAATCTGGCCCAAAGGAATAAACCATTAAATAGCTAGAAATAATGTAAATTATTTAATCATTTGACAATTTTCAAAAAATCTAATTTGAATAGGTTAAGTGCTATTCAACTTGCTAGAAATAATTGATTAGGTAAGTGTTTGACAGTTTTCATGGGACTATAATTATAAAAATCAGATGTGGCCATGTTCTAATAGATTTCGAGAGTACAACTATTTTTAAGCTCACACGAAAAATAGCTATCGATTTAAATTTTTATAATATTAGTTATGGTGGTTGTGTGGTCTGATTAGGAATAGAAAACCCATAACCCATATATAGAATATATTTAATATATATGTATATCCTGCGTATCCTATTAGTGCCGCAAGTAAGAAATTCATTGAGATATTCAATTGAAAATAAATATTTTGCATATTCTAAATATAAACGTATTTTTCGTTTGCTGAGCGGGTAATATGGTCAGCTAAATTGGTTTCATTACAGGATGCTGGACTACCAAGTACACAGAACCCGTCGACCCAAATTGGGTTGATGTATTGGCTTACTACAAGAAAACAAATAATTTACTGCATACTTTGGGGGGCATATTAACCGTTTCACTCATTTTTTGGCCCATCGCTTATTGGTCATTCTTTACTCAGCTGAATTTGATTATTTTAATGTTAGTAATTATTTATTTCGGGACTTGTGATGAATATTACATGGATAAGAAGATTACATTTAATACACTAAATACAGATACTATATTCAAATCTACATAAGCGTGTCCCACTTAAGTGGGGAAGAGTTCAGTCGTTGAGATCGACGCCTTCGCCATTCACCTGGATGGTGATGTACTCGTTGCCCCCATCAGCTGCAGCTGGTGGCATTGGGCCTGCTGCTGCTCCGCGTCGTGGCAAGGATTGCAGGGATATCTCGTCGCTCTCGCACCGCATAAAACGGCGTCGAGTTCGCGCAAAGTCAAAGGTTTCCCTTTGCCGTTGTCGGGACTGGGAATAGGAGGCATCCGTCAGCTGCTGCAGGGTGTGAGTGGAGCTGGTGCGTCGCAGCTGGCCCAGCTCAGGCTGCGGCAGCACGGACTGCATTGCTGCACCCACCAACGATTGCCGCTGGCGACCACCAAAGCAGCCGGTGGCATAGCGTCCATCAGCGGAGCGAGAACGCCGATGTCGCATCGATTCCCGCGCACTCAGCAGTTGCTGTGGAAGGAGATGGATAAATAAATAAATAATAAATATCATATTTTTTCAGGGTGTACCATCCATAAAATTTCATTATTAAAATAATAATCACTAAATAAAGTCATGAACTATTTATTCTTGCTCACCTGCTGCATTTCGTCCTTGCGCAGGCGGCGTAATCCCTGCTGCTCCTCGAGCTTGTTGCTCATGTGGGCCATCCAATCGCGCGCCTGTCGCAGCGACAACGAGCTCTGGGAACGCTCCGGCAGCCGGGCGGGGAAGAGAGTCTCTCGGGCACCCACCACACTGCCGCTATTGAGGACAAAGACTCGGGGAAAATCTATCACAAAGTCCCGACTCCGTATGAGATCAGCAAGAGCACTCGCTTGAACTTGAGGCGGTGGTGGTTCCTGCACAATGTTGATTGCAGTCTGGGGAGCATTGGTGGGATTACTAGCAGGCGTCCGATCTGGTTCGTACTCCAGAATGCTCTCCTCGCTGCCAAGGAACTGAAATGAGAAGAGGCTTTAAGGCAAGCGTTCCATGGAGCCAAGGATGAAATTGGTCAATTGGTCAAATTATCCTTTTGGTCGAGTTGGAGTTGATCCTTTGGCAAATCTACGATGGATTGGACAAGCGCTGGGAATGATCATTCTAGCAGTTTCTACATTGTACAAAACAAAAGCAAAGCGTTTTTAAATTCAATTAATTTATTTTCTCTTAAATATTTGCTTGAGTCCACGTTTTGTTTAAGGTTTTTAGCAAAAACTAAATTTATGTATACGTATTATATCTGGTAATTATAATCGACAACTAATTAAGGCCCAACATTGGAATCTTTATCTTTCACTGGTCTCAGCGGGCAGTTGATTTTTGCGGATTGTTTTCAGAGTATTTTTGATTCAAAAATGAATAATGAAATTGAAAAAAATTGATTAAAGTAAAATAAAATGCAATGGGTTGTTTTTTAGTTTCATTCTTTTTTTGGCATTGGATCGCAGATATGTTTTCTTAGGTATTAAGCAATTTTCAGAAGTTCCGGAACTCATTTCTAAGCACATACAATGTTTATATATATTATATTTTCACACCTAGATTTAATCGTTACATTTTTGTTAATTGTGCTCTTGGATATTTTTTTATTTAAGTTTTCCGCTTAGGGAATCTCAAGCATTTAACGCAGCTATTCTAAACATTTATATAATCAAGCCCATCATCCATGTTGCCAGTTTGTCAAAAAACACACACATACTACGTACGATATCGATATTGACATATCTCAAATTCTGGAATTACCTTTTAATGACAATTTGCGATGCGCTTCAGAAAAAATCATGTATCGAGAAATTGAGAGACAAATTAAATAATAATAATAATAATAATAATAATAACTAGCTTTAGATTTATTTAGAAATTAAACAACTAAAGCTAAAAGCAAATACTTTGGCACCTTCGACATTATTTTGTATGAGTGTGTGTGTGTGTGTGTGTGTGTGGGTGTGTGTGTAGTTGTTGGTTGACTAGCAAAACAGGCGCTGATTTTGCTACGATAATAAAATAATTATGTTGCATTGAATATTACAGCTGCTGCTACGGATCTACGCGTGTTTTTTTATGATTCATATAATAATACAATACAATACAATATATGTTGTTATATTTATGTAGTAATAGTAGTTATTGTAGTACTTTTCCTCAAACTTGTTTTTTCTTCTCTTCTTTTCTTTTGTTTTTTTTTTTATCGACAATTGGTACACTTAAATTTATAACTTAATTAACTTAGAACTCTTCTGTATTTTCGGTTTCTCTTTTTTCTTGTGCATGGTTCAGTTCTGCATCTACAGACTACATTTGTATGAGCTGTAAAACAAGCATGAGATTAACAAATTTAAAAGATTGCAGTTGCAAAAAAATTCCAAAAATCTTGAATGTCCTTCTGCTTGTTTTACAGCACTGCTTCATTCGCTGGTGTCAGTATTTTAAGTACACTGCTTAGCACAACTTGACACTGCTTAGCACAACGTTACACTGCTTACTGCCACAAGCAAGCAGAGTCAAAGCACACGATTTTTACATGGTAAAAGTAGAATGTCGATTTTAAATATATATATAAATACAACTAAATATAAGTATATATAGTATATAGTAGTAGATGTACGAGCATATATATAACTTATAGCTTAGACGTCAGTCACCTGGCGACTGGCAGTGCAAATGACTTGCGGCATTGTCGCCGGTGCCGAATTACGTCGAATACGTTGTTCAGCACCTGAACCACCCTGTTGTTGTTGCTGCAACAGTTGCTGATATTGGAACAATTGTTGCTGCTGCTGCTGGTGACAACTATTGCTAGGACTACGATGATGATAGTTTATAGCAGTAGGATCAAAACTACTAAAATTGTTGAGCTGCTGCTGCTGCGGCAATTGAATGACAATAACAGGCACCTCTTCTGAGGATAAATTTGGTGCAGCAGCAGCAACTGTGGCAGCATCTGTTGCATCAGCAACTGTTGCATCATCGTGGGGTGGATTATTGTGCTGTGGACTGGGCGTTTGATAGATTTGATCACCCACCACATAGCCATAGAATTTGAGCACATCCAGTTTGCACATGGGACAAGTTCGATGCTCAATCAGCCAAGGATCGATGCAATTCTTGTGGAATTCGTGCCTAGATTTCAAAATTCAAATTATATATATATATATATTTATATATTCTCAAAAAACTCACTTGCAGGGCAGTATGCGTATGATGTCCGTCGGTTTGTAGGACTCAATGCAGATGGCACAGCAATCGCTATCCAAGTCCTTCTCATCGGTCATTTTGCCCGTTTTCGTTGGAATTTTCATAATTGCCTTCTTTGTTACGGAGCAAAGATTGCGCTAAATATTCAATAAATATTTATAAAATAAATAAATTATAAGCATAAGAAATTCACTTACGGATTGCTGATCCTTTGCCTGCATATAACGGAATCGTTGCACATAGTAAAAGATGAGCCACACGAGCGAGATAATCATTAGCACTATGAATGATATGGAAACAAATAGAACGGAGGTTCTGCAAATAAGAGAACAACTATTATTATTATTATTATTACTAACTAGAACTAAGTAAACTGAGAGTTAATAGTATTATTATTTTTACCACCAATTTTATTACAAGGAAGGACAAAAGCATCGGAGAAAAGAACTATAAATTAACAAATACCGATGCAAATTGCAATTTGCAGATTATTGATTTAAATAAGTTGAAAATTGCATTCGACTGAAGAGGCTTAGCTGAAATGTAGCATTTGACCACAACTGGCCAAAGGGGGACGTAGCTCAGTGGTAGAGCGCTCGCTTCGCATGTGAGAAGTCCCGGGTTCAAACCCCGGCGTCTCCAATTGATGCAAATATATTTTGAACATTTTTGTATTAAATACAAAAGTAATGTAAGTTAACATTAAGATTTGTAAATAAATAGTAGGGATATGTTCTAGAATACTGCATCCTTTTGCAGGGCGAAAAAGTACGCAATAATTCCCTTAACAATTTGACGCCCTTGGCCTACGTAGTGCATTATGCAGGGAACTGTCAGATGGGGACGTAGCTCAGTGGTAGAGCGCTCGCTTCGCATGTGAGAAGTCCCGGGTTCAAACCCCGGCGTCTCCAATATAAGAATCATATAACATTTTTATGCATCTTTCTTTTTAAAAGAGAACGAATCAATCAGTCAATGGTCAGTTTTGAAGATAATGTTTTTTCAGCATTATTTTTTAATCAATCTGTCAGCGGTAAGTTCTGTTTTCTCAGCTTTGAATTTAACTACAAGCTAATTATTTTACACTTCTTGCAAGCAGTAGTTAAAAAGCAACTTCTTTAACCCTTGGCATTAGTAAGGCATTTTTCTCAATACATTTTCATGGGGACGTAGCTCAGTGGTAGAGCGCTCGCTTCGCATGTGAGAAGTCCCGGGTTCAAACCCCGGCGTCTCCAGCTCGGAACTCTTTTATTTTTATATTTTTTAATACGTTCTTGCGCACTCACCGATTTATACTGCTGATAGGACGAACGCCCCGACGTCCTTCGATAATGGAAATGGTGACATTATGTCCCTTATCGAGATTGGTGGCCAAATCGAGTCCGATCACCTGATAAGTAATCACTGCGGCAATATTACCTGCAAACCAGAGAAATTCAATTATGGATTGAAAACGCCAATGATGATGATCTCGTCTCACTTACGATTCTTGCCTTTAATCTGCATCTTCTCCAGCTGCATGACCTGCTTATCGTTGTAGATAATTACACCCGCCGCATTATATTGATGAACGTGCTTCACCTTATCCTCGAACGTGCAACGTCCCCGCCGCACTAAAGCTATCCACGACGTGCTCTTCTCTGGCAGCGGGGTGCCGAGTGTGCCTCGTATATACGGCGTACAAGCGAAATCATCGCTAATATCATCAGCGGTGCTAATGTGAATCAATCGTCCTGTCACATTCAGCACTTTACCCTCGCCGTAACGTGCTTTCTCATCGGGAAACTCAATCTCAACTTGTGTATTATCGACACTGTCGATATACGACCAACTGAGAAAGGCGAAATTATACACATCCATCGCGATTCGTTCCTCGCCGATGCTGGCGAATGAATGCGTTGCATTCGCCGGTCTAAAATAACGCTCCAAATCCTGATTGGCAATGGTCATCGCTGCCACCAGAGTTGTGGTCGTTGTCGTTGAGATCAAATGCGGCTGGCCACCCAACAGGAGCAGCAGACATGCCGACAGCAGCATCTCCTGACAGTACATCTCAATTTTCTCTTAACACTTAACTCTTCACTCTTTTACTCTTCTTCCACAACTACGCAGCTGTTTCGCTCTATCCTTCTAATCTCTTCGAGGTCTGGTCTCTATAAACGTTGCAACATTTGTCAAAGTCGTTTAAATACTGAAACGATATCAACAAAAAAATACACAAGTAAGTGTTAAGAGACATTTTCCATTTTTCATACTCTGATATCGAAGTTATCAAGAGTATATTAGTTTTGTGCATTGTCCATTTAAAAATCTAAAAGATCGATAAAACTTTCCACAACTTTAAGACTTACATCGGCAAATTTGGTTGGTAGGTTCTTGGCTATGTGTCTGTGGAAACTGTTATCAAATGGAATAACTTTTTGGCGCCAGAGTATTTCGCAGTCGGATTCGCCCGATTCCTAATTTCTCACTTGTTTTTGTTTAGTAAATTGCACTCATAAAAATACGAATAGCTTAAATCGATGGCAGCTGAAGAGTTAGGGCCAAAAATGAAAAAAGTGTGGGGCCGCTCGCTACAAGTCACGGCGATAAGCGTCCATATATATTATATGAATAGCACTCGATGATTTCTTTAATCTTGCATTTATGTGCGCATACTTAACGCCTTGACAAAGCCCTTATCAAAAGTGCTTTGATATAATTAGCTTCAGTCCGCAGCTGCCTTATTGAAGTTTCGGAAATGCGAACATTTTCACAATCGCAATTATAATATATGTATATGAGCAGCAACTTATGAGTCAATGCAAAGTCTGTGAGAATATTTCACAATAATTGCAGAATGTAAATCATTTCTATTTATCGCTTACAACTATTCAAAGGACATGAGAGAACATCAGCGGCTATTCAAGCTGGAAAGGGTAGTAAACAAAAGGTATTAAGGTAAGGCCGAAAGTAGTATAGAGCTACAAATAAATCAGTACAAAGCCTATGAGAACTGGAGAGTATATCGTAATAATTTCAGCAAATGGATGGTTTTAATTTCATTTAGAACTAGGGCAAACATCAACTGCAACTCAAGCTGGAATGCAGGCTTAAAATGACAATCTACTAAACTAAACTAGCCATGAATATGATGCTCGTTTATCAACTGATTCAAATTGATGCGACTCAGATAGCTACATATTTTTTCGCTTTTAGGGCACCACTTTCCAAAAGCCGTTAACGCAAAATCAATGTCTGTGGATATAGTATATATAGCCAAAGCACGGAGTTTCTGGGTCAAACACAAATCATATGAAAACCAAGACGGCCAAAAGCAATCCAGTAATTTAAGCAAACGCTGTTTTCCTTAGTGCTTCCTGCCATTTTGGCCATTTTATTAAGCTTAAGCGCCAGGCTGAAGGCCAATGCCAGTGGCAAGCTCAAAGACGTTGCACATTAATAATAAGTAAGCACCCCTCCCCCCGACACTGCCACATGCAGCCTGCCTTCCTGCTGTGGCAGAGGCAAATGCGATGCATTTAAATATTTTATTTTCAGTTGCCACGGCCAAGAGGCAAGGGGGATGGAGGGGATGGGGGATTAGAGTTGCCTGACAGAGTCGTGGGTGTGCAGCTGACACTGAAAAGTGGTTCGGCAAGCCCCAACCAGGCCACCATCAGGCAGTTACCAACCAGCAGTTGTATCAACTACCAGCTCAACTCCGAGAAGAGGCGACCAACTCATTGCAACCAGTTCTCCTCGTTTGCAACACACACAGAATCATCGCTTGGACACCTACTTTTTATACATCTTGGCCCCCCTCCCCAAACTCCTTGTCTGTGGCCATATAAATTAAATTTGAGTTGCATGCAGTTTTGGTAGTCAACTCAAACGAAGCAAAGCCTCAACAACCAAACCCACCAATTGAATACAAAACTATATTTTGACGCCTATTTATGGATGCATAATTCAACGAGTGTGTGCGAGTGTGTGTGTGTGAGTGAGTGAGTGTCTGCCTATAACTGGTGGCGAGATTGGGGTATTACTCAGCTCATCGCTATACAGCCACTGTTTGGGATTATAAGCCAAATTAGAATGCGCTCCGAGAACGTAGATCATATTTAATTTTTAGAAACCTGTCGTAGTGTTTCTTCATATTTTAAGTTGACTTTTAGCTTATAAATAATCTATACATAATCTATAGATAATCTTACATAAAGTACTATTAACACAAAAGATATAAAGGGGCTAATAGAAGAAAAACCGTTGAGTCAACTAACAAACTTTTGGAACTGAATAAATAAAGTGAAATAAATAATAAAATCATATTTGTCTATTGATTTTGTTTGATTTGTTTATAAAAATGCTTGTACCTATTTCATATATATATATGAACAATAGACCAAAACAATATTTTCTTTAGAGCAGCTCAATTAATGCATCTTTATTTAAGCATAAAAATGAATAAGAATGCGAACAGTTTATAGATCATATTTACTAGCTTATCTATTAGCATTATTATGAATTTACTGGCTTTAATACAGCTAAGACATTTGAAGTGTTCCAAAGCAAACATAATTTATTTAAATTTGCATAATTTTCTTTTCAATTTACAATCCTCTAGTTGAGTCTCTGATGCGACCAAGTATTGCCAAAAATGTCTTTTTGAATGTGGACCGTTGCACATTTTGCAAGCATCGTTGCATTTTATTTCAGCTTGCGCTCTTCTTCTTCTTGTTGATGTTGTAGTTCTTGCTGTTGCTGGTTGCAGTTGCTCTTGGCATGTGGCTAACCGGCAGGACAAGGGCAGCGATCGATGTGGATGTGAATGGGGGGAATACGGCCAAATGGGGACAGAGTTGTGTTGCTGTGCCAGATAAATAAGCCAGCAACAACAGCAAGAGCAGCAACAGCAGCAGCAACAACAGCAGCAGCAGCAACAGCAGCAGCAACAACAGCAGGGGCAACAACAGCAGCAGCAACAACAGTAGCAACAACAGCAACAACAACAAGATGAGCACACTTTGCCTGTTTAGGATAATGACCCTGAGTGTTTTGTTGTTGTTGTTGCTGCTGACGCTGTTGCCAAAAGTGTTTTAAGTGCATATATACACATACGTGTGTATGTGTGTGTGTGTGGGTGTGTGCGTATCGCAAAGTGTGGTGTGTGTGTGTGTGAAAGTGAAAAATGGCAAAAATTGAATTTGGTATTCAATTTTTGTGGCATATTTATTTATTGGATTGTTTGTCTCCGAGCTGTGTGTGTGTGTGGTGTGTGTGATAAAGTTTATGCAGGGTGTGGCTGCGTCGCATTTTTGGAAATGTATTCGAAATTGCATGCTTTGCTAGATTCTGGTTATTGCTGGGTAGCAAAAGCATGTTGGATGCCAGAAATTGAATAAAAAAGATTTTTCACTTAATGTTTTCATTTCTCATTCGAAATTTGTTGCAGCATGGGAAATGTTTATTTGTCACATATCCAAAATCACTTTTCTTTCTCTATGGCAGACTTTTTATATTTAGATATTAGATTAAGTTAATTAATTTGGTTATTTGTTGCTGTGCTGCGCTTGTTGTCATCGTGGTGGCTGTTGCACTTGCTTATTGTTATTGTTTATTTATATAAACGTTTTTGTTGTTATTAAATTACGTTTCGCACATTGCTGGCAAATTGCCAGCGCCACAAAGTATTTTGCCCCATCTAAATAAATAAATAAAGCGTCTCTCTTGTTTTTGCCGTTATTCTTTGCTCTCTTTTTAACATTTTTATTATTTAGTTTATTTACTTTGCGTTTTATTCGTTTTTGATCATTTTTGTTGTTTATTGTTCAGATCCACAGGTGTATCTAAATTTATATGGGTTTTACCCCACTGTCTTAATCGATTTTCGATGATATGAAATTTATTAAGTGTTTTCAAGTAAAATTTAGCATAATCAATTGCCATTTATATGGTTTTCAATAGTTTATGTAGTTTGATCTCTGATATTTAAATATTATTTATGAAACGATGAGAAAATTGGCATTAATGAACAATTTCAGTTGATAAAGTGCTAAAATCGGAAATGGAAACTATAAAAACTTGACAAAAATGAACAAACTTCGATAAAAGCCGTTAAATAAACACAGTCAGTAAAAATCGCATAGATAAAGCCAAAGAAAAAACAAAAACCAAAAAAAAGAGTCATACATAAATTCATACTCATAAGTGCACTCACATAAATATTCGTTTGTTTGCGTATCGAAACGTGATTTGCAAAAACGTGATACGAATGTTAATAGAAATATTTTGCATCAGCGAATGTATTTGATTTAATGTGCGGCTTGTTTATATTCGAGTGTTTCTTGCCGCTTTTTATACACTTGAATAACATTAAAAAAAAATACAAAAATATTTAATTTATTTACATTTTGTGCGACTAATGAGCAGAGGAAGCACGCTTCCAATGCCTACCAACAATCTAAAAGCTATAAGAGCTTGAACAATGATATAACAATGATATATGTTCAATTTGCAGAGGGGCACCAAAGGATGCTTGACCAAGGTATTGAGGAGGAAGTCGGCAAACAGTTGCCTCGCCAATTAAAATGTGATTAACAAAATAATGCGCCATTCGAAATTCAAGAAGTGTACTTCTCGGCTCTGTGCCATATGGAATGAGTGGAACACTGAATAAGGAAGAGAGCTGTTCACAAATACCAGCTTACAGTTGAGCCGAAGAGGAAGTCTTAAGGTAGAACTCAATTGTTGTTATCAGCATTCAATATTCCATTAAAGAGACTTATTGAAGAGATGATTAATTTAATTTTAGAGTGTATTAAGAGGCAGGAAATTGCTGTGGTTTATTTAACGATTGCGATTTATATTTTCTTACAGTGTAATTTTCTTTATAAGCGAAATTCTGAGTAGTCGAGCAATAGCTACTAGGTAGAGGGATAAAGTAAATAACTTTTTCGGAGTTTTCCTAAATCAGCTCCTGGCAGAAGTGTTCTGGAAATTCCTCTGCTGCCTGCTGCTCTTGCAACTGCTGCAGCGAAATGTTGCGTATTAAATTGTGAAAGAATTTGAAATAGTTTCAGCAACTTGAAGTACTTGTTAAAAAACATTTCGTTGTGAAAACTTTGTGCAAAATTTAATTGTTATTAAAAATGGGAAAAGAGTGCAATGTTGGCCGTATGGCAAAACCACAAACGGAAACTTTTTACTGGCATTATCAGACCACTGGCGGGATTTGAAAAGTTTTCATTTAACATTTGAGTGATTTTGATGCGTTTTTATGCGCTCCGTTGGCTTTAAATGCATTTCGTTGAACTCTACTCAAATCGAAACAAACAACAGAAAAAAGCAAGGCACACAATGTAAAACTGTGGAGAAATGACAGCAACAATTGCAGGTGTAACAGCTAGGAAATGTGCACTGATTACACATTTAATTTATGCACAGCAAATGATTATTGTTATTCAAATTGTTGTTGGTGCTGTTGCTGCTGCTGCTGCTGGTGCTGTTGATTGCGTGTTACGTAAAGAGGCAGTGGCAACATTTGCCGAGTGCATTTACAAATAAATGGCCACAAGCAATTATCATGTTGTAATCATGTTGAAGAAGAACTTCAACTGAATTATTACGCATTTCAATTAGACTTGCGCCATTTGCTTCCCAATGAAGACTGCAACGCCCCCCTCACACATCTCGCCCCTCTTCTATCCCTCTTTCCCCTTCTGCAACGCTTTGCATTGTGCCCCGCTGCTCCTCTTTGATTTCCCCAATTGCTAAGCGACTCTCGTTCCCAAAGTGTTGGCAAGTGAATGGGGCGAAACTTTTATGTCTCCCTCAACTTGTACACTCGGAAAAAAATCGTTCTCAAAATAAGAAAGAAACAATCCGAAAATTATACATATTTTTCTAAATTTTAGAAAATCCATGCTGAAATTAAGAAAAGCACAGTTTGGTTCTTAGAAAGCTACAACTATTAAATCTGGAAATTTACTGTCTGATTAATTAAATGAAGCTCTAGCGAATTTCTGAAATGCAGGTCGATTTTTTGTTGCGTGTAAGTTGTGCAAGTGTGCGTGTTGTATGTGTGAAGTGTCTGTGTGTGCGTGGCACTTGTAAATGTCGCCAATCTGCGCTGTGCGCTGTGTCAGTTGTTCACAATCACTGCCAGTGTCACCAGCAGCAATCTCGCAACTGTTCCTCCTATAGCCTCTTCTCCCCCTGACCATCCTCACCCCGCGTCGCATCTCTGCTCCACTTGCAACTGCAGAAGCCTTATCAGCACATTTCAACTTGCCTCGTGGCTTTAACTTCGCTGTCAACGGCAGCATGTGTCAGGCAAGCTTGTCGCAAGCAAGTTGAATAATTTTGTTGGAGCCAAATTGGCAACAGGCAAAGGAGCAAAAGTTTCAAGGTTGCACTTGGCCAAGTGGATTATATTGGTAATTATGTATACACAGAATGCGAGTTGCGAAACACAAACTCGACACAAAAGTCGCATAAAAGTTTTTGGTTGCTTCTTTCTCATTTGTGGTGTGAAAACGAAGACTGACACAAGTTTTTGCTCTGGGTTTTGCCGCTCCTCAACTTTACTTTTTTTTCGCGCTTTACTCTTTCAATTTGCTTGTGTGCTTGTATTCTTAAGCGTTTTATGTGCTCAGCTAACGATTGCAACAATGTGCACAATGTGCATTTGCAAATTGGATTTGCATGCATCAAGTATAGCCCATGAACCCATCAAAAATTGCCTTTGCTACGCGAATAGCGATAGTAAACTGGCATATAACATGCTTCTAATCCAAAAAATTAGTGCATCTGCTAGTCGTACATTTGAACTTGTTAATAAGATATGCTCTTATAATAATATTTATTTCCTACTCTTGTTATACATAATTTTATATGGTTATCTAACTTTGTGGGTGCTGATAGCTGCCGTTGGAGTATTATTTTACGCAGCTCTAATGATGAGTTGCGCCTGTCAAAGGCAGCTGTCGACTTATCAATGACAGTCTCAATAAAAACCGCAACAACTGAAATAAAGTAATCATCCCACAACAAACAGCAACAGTTATTTATTTAAACTTAAATTTCTCTTGCTACACATGCATTTGTCAAAGAGTCTCTGTTTGATAATTGTTCGAGTTGGATTTGCCCAGCCGAGGAATGTTTTATCAGCCCGTTGTTGTTTTCCTTATGATAGCAGGCTATTTGAGGAAAGAGGAGAACAGAGTTCATATGCTAATAAGATATAACTATGAATCACACTTGCTCTCTCAGTCTCGCTCTCTCTCTCTCTCTCTCTCTCTCTCTCTCTCTATCTTTCATTCTCTCTGTGCCATAAGTTAACGGGCAGAATGGTCGGCACCTTGTTTGTTGGTTGGTGTTCCGCTTGTTTGCATATTGCAGCAACATCTGTGCAAGCGAAACCAATTTAAAACATACGCCAGCACATGCTGCACACACACGCACACTTGCACACTCGCACACACCCACACTTGTGAGTTGGAGAGAGAAACACTCCGTACACAGTGCCTGCTAAAAATAACAACAGCATTTGTCGTTGTCGTCTTTGTCCCCCCCTCAATTTCAGTTTTTAGTTTCGGTTCATTTCTAAGTTCTCAATTTATTTTCCTTTGACACTCTTTTCACTGTACAGTAGGACCTCTTGAACTTCACTTTTGCAGTTCTGTTCAGTTCTTACCGCCGATTTTTATTTTTTTTTATATCCAAATTAGGGCGTTGCCTTTTTGGCATTCCAAAAATGTCAGGTCAACTTGTAGTTCTTAATTAATGGAATTACTCGAATTTTTGGCATTTTCACACTTTGATCTTCTGCTGCTGAGATTCCTCAGTCCCCAAAGCATAATGTCGTGTTAATTAGTTTAATAAATGATGAGTACTGCATTCATTTGCTGCACTGCGTTTTTCTTATGCTTGAAAGTATTTTTAATACGGATAAATGCAGGAGTCGCGCGGCTAACACAATTATTATTTTTTATTAGGTCTTAATGCAATTTCGACAGTTGCCCAGTTATAAGTCAGGTATGCATCGACTGAGAGGATATATCCTAACAATTGATTATATTTCAAGTCTTTAGCTCCTACAATCTCTTAGATCAGCCAATGCAGACAGGCAAGTGGACATGGACTAAATCGATTCGTCAGCTTATGCTGATCAGGCACATATATACTATATGGTGTCGCAGATGCTTCCTTCTGCTGTTTTACTTTTGCGCTTCATTAAATCTCATTTTCAATGGCGAAACCTAATTAATGTTGATTTCATGAATCAAAGCTATAATAGTTAGTAGGAATAAATGCAGAAAATACACTTGCTTAGCATTTCTAAGAATTGTTTTTCTGATTTAGTCACCATGGCTAACGCTAAGTAATTCATTAAAGTATCTCACAGAATCTGAAAGACTTGTTTTCTTCCTTCGTATAATTAACAAGTATATATATATATGTATATCCCCGGCCAGCAGAACAACAATTTCCGTGACCTAGATAAGATGATGAAATGAGAGAAAAACAGAAATGCAGCTGCAAAGTTCATCTAAATAATGCACAGACAGGAAATACGCTTGGGGGTTGCCCGAGAGAGATAGAGAGAGAAAGATAATGTGAGGGCGAGAGGGGGAAAAAGCTCTTCAATTGTTATTTGTTTTATTTTGACACAAGTTGAAAAAACCCTTCGCGCTTGAAGCAACTGCAAAGTTTAAATGAAGTTGTTGAAACTTCCTCTTCAGTTTTTGAGCAACTGCGGAAGTCATACACACACACAAACACACACACACACCAGCGTACCACTAGACCTAAACTAAAACATATTAGTGTCTGTCTTTGAGGCACATAAATCATTTAACAAAAATTATAGACAAAATAATGGCGAAACTTGAAAACACTCCACCAACGATAAAAAGCAATCTGCAACAACAATTCTTCATTTCTAAGACCCTAAAATTGAAACAGCTAAATATTATGAATGGACATGGGGCATGCCCCTCTAAGAATGGAGGGGGTGAAGTTAAGTGAGCTTCTAATTACCGCCGGCTGTTGCAAAGATTCAAATTGCGTGATGGCCGTTTCAAAAATATTCAGCTCTTTGTGCTCTAAGCACTTTTGCTTTCGTCAGGGAGCTCCAAATTGCTCAACTGAGGATTGAAGATTGAGGGTTGGGCTGTTCCACAAGGAGGAGGAGGAGGGAAAGGGGGTCTCTTCTTGGCACTTGGCCAACTGCGCTGAGTGTTGTCTGCTTTTTATTTGGCAAATGCATTTTAGTGTCACTTTGCGGCAAATTGTCATTGCTGCACATTCATCATGGAGTCGCCTCCGTTTTTCCGTCATACCCCCACTCCCATCTCTCCTATTCATCCTTCTGTGATCACTAGCATTTCTCGTGTCATCATTGTCTCGTTGTTTAACTAGCTGCTGTAAATGGCACAAAATGTGGTATTTCTTGGGGAATTTCCATTGCAGTTTTGGTTTTTCTTTTGTTTTTTTTTTTGTCATGCAGCTGATTTTTATATAGTGGCAAGGACATTAAATTTGGCTAAGAGAATGCTTAAGGACGTCCAGGAGGAGAGTGAAAGCTATAGACTTGACATTGTATTCTGTTGTCTGCCTTTGAAAGTATGTTTGAATAATTTGGAGAGTCTTCGAATGGTTTTTTGGTACTTTTCAATTATTTTGTATTCCCAAAAATAATGAGTTATGATAATGAGAATGAGTAAGGGATGACTTCTTCCAAACTTAAGCTGTTTTACGAGCTGTCTGAAATAAAAATTGAATAACATTCTAGTTGTAAAAGGCTCGACTAGTAGATACTCTAAATTCAGCTGTTAATTAAATATTTAGCTGGTCATTTTTGGCTAAGCAAAATCTGTGTTTCTTATGCGATCTTAAAGAAACTTGTTCAGTTGACTATTAATATGTCTGGATAATTCATTTATCAATTGGAATGATATATGGGATCGAAGATGCTTCGTTGTGCCTGTCACATACTGTAGCACAACTTCAATTTACCCATTTCATTTTGAATGTATTTAGGGTATAGAAGAAAATCAATTGTTGGCTGGCTAATAAATGTCTTTTCCCATCAACTCTAAGACTCGAATGCACTTGAATTGTCTACGTTTTGTAGTTTTTGGCTGCTGCTGGAAGAGCTCAACTTTTGTTGGAATGCTCGCAATAATGCGGCAAATAAATATTTATTGTACGTGGTTGGCTGACGATTCTAGTTTATGAGGCGCGCACAGAATTGGACTGTAGTGGAACTTGGCCCGTAGTTGTCTTCGGGCTTAAGCTAATAAAAGCGTAGCAGCAAACCCATAAAAGGCAAACAGAGCGAGCTCAGCTTTGTGAAAACTTCTTAAAAAATGCAGACAAGACAATAAAAACGAATATTGATTGGAATACATTTGATATGGTCAACAACCGGGAGCCCAGCTAGATTGTGTTGTAAAGCAGACAAGCCCATAAAAATATTAACACTCCGATCAGATCAACCAAATGAAAATCACGTTCACAATAGTCACGTTCACAACTGCAACAACAACAACAGCAAACAACAAACAACAAGCAACAAAAACAAAACACGCACTCAAATAACTGATACTTTTTGAGTTATGTCTGCGCCTCGTTGCGCTTTGAATATACCCTGTAAACAGAGAATGAACTTGAGTTGTGTGTTGTTTGTTATAAATTGAAAGGTGAGTTTCTATATTATTTCTGTAGATTATCTGTTATACATAGATAGATCTCTTAGTTTAATGGAGTTTAGTTAATTGCAAATATTATTATTATTATGTTAGTTTTTGGGCGTTTGTCTAGGCAGAAAGAGAAGATAGTAAGAAATAGGGAAATTATTCAAATAATAATACTAATAATAAAATAATGGTAGATTTTATTCTTCCTTAGCGAATGAATCGTTTTTCGGTCTTAAAGTCTCTTAAGATTATTTTAATGATAAAATGATAAGCTGCACGTTTTGTAGGGAATACCTTAGTTACTAAACATCTTCACACTTGACTTCTTTTTATGTACCTTTATGTAGCAGCAAGAAACACATTTTTAAGGGGGCCTGACTGAGGGGAGCGGTGGGTAAAACATGTGTTGGCCAGCGCCAGTCAACGACGTCATAAATCTGTGCACACCTTCCACCCACAACCCGTTTTGGCTGGCAGTCGGAAGAGCAGCAGCTGCTCCCTGCCCCAATCCCCCCTTTCCGCTTTCCTCCATTCCCATTCCACACAAGTATTTTTCATTTCCCATTTCCCATTCCCAGGCCGCAGAGTCACCTTTATTGGCCACTCGAACAACGGGTAAAAAAAGATGTAAAAAACGTGATTTCCGCTATTTGCTTGCTATAATTGTTTACGCTTACATTTAGACAGCGGCATGGCTTTGCTTGGCCTATTGAGGGGGAAGAGGGGGGACAAAGAGATTTGGTGAATCCCACTAGCTGTTTAGTTTAGTCAGTTTGGCTTCGGGCTAAAAGGGAAAATAGTCCGCCATCTGCAGCCACTCAAAAGTGCATGGCAAATAGAAATGCTTTCGCTTGACACCCTGTGACGTTAAATGTCATTCGAAATGGGTGCAAAAATATATCCCCATATAGGTGCCCAAGAAGAAGAAGAAGGCGAAGAAGAAGCAGACTGCGAAAAAGAAGAAGAGACTACTTAGAAATATAAGTAGGGCTGACAGACAACTTTCTGACACCTGAATGCAGCTGCCTGGAAAGACTTTTAAAAGCTTGCATGCCACGTGGGTGAAAAACTTTGAGAAAATCTGGTGCTGTTAGGGTGAGGGTACAGAGTGGGAGGCGAAGAGTGTCATATGTTGTGGCTGTTACGTGGCATCAAGTTGGCTTCAAGTGGCAAGTGAACAGCGCAAAGTTCACAAAAATAGTTGAGAGAAGAAATATTCAATTACAATTTTGCTCAGGTCAACTAATGACTTTAAGAGCTTCAGCTCTTAATCTTGAGCTTCGGTAAATATAATGAAATGTAATAATATATATTAAATCTATACATTAAGCATGTTGAACAAGTTTCCAAAAATAGTATAGAGCAATAATATTAAATTACACTTTTGCTCTGATCAACAACAACAGCCAATAGTATATATTAATTTAATAGCTTGAACTAATATTTATCAAAGCCATTACACTAAAAACGTTGAGCTAAGGGCACAAATTAGAGTTCACGACCCTTATCCATTTTGTACATCTGCATAATTAAAACCTTACTTGGTACAAAAGTCACAAATTGATAAGGTCTTAAATAAACTGTTTGCAAATTATACTCATGCATTATTTAAGTAATTTTCAACTGTTTTTGCTGCCTGAATATAACCTTTACAGCAATTTGACTTTGTCAATTACGTTTTGTGACACTGTGCTTAACGAACCGTGGCACAGAACTTGGGATTGTTACTGCCAGTGGAAGTGAGACTGCGACTTGGGACTTGTGGGCTTGTGGACATTAGGGACTTGGGGACTTGGCGAATGGCACATGCCATAAGGCTTCCTTCCACTTTGGATGGGGCAACAACAAAAGCTTTGTCAGCTATTGATTTTTAAGCAGACAACAGACGAATTTACCAGAACTTGTACAGAGGCTTGTTACCTACAGGAGCAGTTATTGCCGTTGTCAGCTAACATGTTTTTCTTTTTTCTTTCTTTTTTATCTGTAGCAATGCAGATGTATAAATTGTAGCATCATCGAAATCAGCACAGTGAAAAGCGTTAATGGTGACTTGACAGCATTTTCCAGAGCAGCATTTTCCGCAGATCATAGTCAAGCGACCTCAATACGGTTTATCAACCGAAATAAAGCTCAAACCCAATCTCAGTCTCGTTTTCAGTTTTAGTAGGCAGTTAAAACTTTTCAGTTTTCAGTTTCTATATGCAGTTTGGGTTAAGGTTAGCGACCGACAAAGTTTTTTTTAGCACTGAGATACAATTGTATCTGTATCTTGTGCAAATTGTAAATGTGGGCCAAACAATGAAGCTGCCAACGTTGATGATGTTGAGACTTCTCTGTCTCTGTCTCTGTTTCTCTGCTTCTCTGACTTCACTTCTCATTCCATGCTTCTCCGCACTCTACTCTCGGATTCGTCTCTCCTTTCCTGCTTCTCAGTTTTTATTACATTTTAATGATTTTTATTGTTGTTTGTAGTGTGTCGAAATGGTAATTGTTGTTGTCGTTTTCTGTTTTCTGTTTTTTGTCTGCTGTGAAATTGTGTAATGACAACCTGGTACAGAGTCTGAGTCATAATTGTAATTGTAATTTTACCAAGCATAAAGTCTTTACCATTTGGCTTTGATAATGTACAGAATAAAAGAGATAAATAAGAGAACACTTCATTAGGACGGCTCATCAGATAAATAGAGCTAGATAAAACAATCTCAATTATGTTTTGATAAATGTTGCAAATGAGTGACTATAATCTGTCTCTTAAATAGGTATTAAAATACTACAATATATACAGCAGCGTGTTAAGAGTTCTAACTAAGAGAATCCCAGTTTAGTATACTTTCTCTTTATCAATCAATTTACTACTATTTCCAAGTATATCTTAATCTTTTATATATGCTTTCGATTCAAGACAGCTGATAGTTGAATTCAGTTTACTTTTTTAGTTTATTAATCATTTGTAGGCATGTCAGGTCCTACGTTTGGTATTTGGTGTTTCGTATTTGGTATTTACTTTTAATTTATTATTTATTTGCCCACGCCATTACCGCGTGTCTCTCAAGAATATCCGAAGCCCCACCACCATCCACCCACCTGCTATGTGTGTGTGTCACACACCACAGAGACAACACACGTGGATTGCCACGCGCTGTCGCCCCATCCCCTTCGTCCCTCCATCCAAATCCCCCAAGACACACTGTAAACAACCGCAATCCCAGTTCCAGCCACAATCCCATTCCCGGGGAAACAGAAGCTCAAAGAGCTATTTTTGTTTTAAGCATATGCCAAGTTTGGCTATCAGCTATTGGGATGCTTAGCCATTCTCTAGCGAGAACTTAAGGGTCTGAATAAATAGGTAACAGTATTTACTCTCGGCCAAGAAGAACTTGTTCTTATCTTTGGAATGTGTGCTGCAAACACAGGAAATCTTTTTTTGCCATAAGCTGTTTGGCCAACAAACATTTATCATGCCGTAGATAAGAGCAGGCAGCTTTTTATTATTTATATTTGCCATCGCAGAGATTGTAAATGAAAAGCGAAATTTTTGGCACATCATTTTGCGCATGTTTCTTCTTTGTTTTAAATTTCAGCTTTCTAATGGCTTCGCCAATCCATAATTTAATTAAGCGCTATAATTAATCATCGGTTCTTCACTGACCTATACTGCTCTTTCCGGAGTGCTGCTCAAATTGATTCGGCACATTTAAGTGGCTGTTTGACATCATTAATATGATATATTTATGAACTGGCCAAAATATTTACGCACAATTTACAACAAATAATCAACTCATATGAAACTTACCACAGAGTTTGCAATTTCCACCAGCTGTGCCACACTGCAAAATATTCAATAGAAAATCCAAAATTAAATGCCAGCAAAATCAGTTTAAATATTTGAAATATTCATGAAAATTGCTTGTTATTGAATTACCAGTCGAGAGAGTTCGACTGGGAAATGCCCTGAATAAGTAGACTTGCTCTGAAAAAGTTTGACAGTACATTTTGGTTGGTGAAATTCGTGTTTCTTTTTCGATATTAATCAAATCTCTCCAGTTGATCAATTAAAAGTAAGGGTATACTAGGTATTAAATGTATCGATAACTGATATTCTAAAGTCTCTTTGGCACAACTGCAAAGAGGGATACAATATGTATTCAAATATGCAATAAATATGCAATTAATTATTGCCACACGATTCTGTGAGCATGAGAGCGTACAACGAAATACGTCAATTACGTATACGCAGCGTCGAACGTAATTGACCCTGACTTTTGGGTGTTGTTTGGTTGGGCTTGTGTGGCATTATATATATTGGCAAACAATTTAATTGGCGCATTTGTTTCGCATTCATAGTGCACATGGCTAAGAATGGGCTAATTATACGATGGATTACTGACCGGAATTATGAATGGAGTTTCGCTCAAACGTTCAATTAACCCACACTAAAGCTATGATAATTAAAAAAAAAATTGGTAATCAATTTGCAACCGAGCCCAAATTAATAGCCCCTTCTAGGGCACGTATTTGCTAAGCTGCAATTAGGCTAACAAGTTTTGTGGAATTGACTTTTCTAAATAGTACATTTTGCAGAAGCTTAAGACGCCTTTACTAGCCAATTGCCATTAACCGTGTTTGCCAATTAGTTCGATAATATTATTGGTCAGTAAACGCATTGCATATTTCCGAGAATCCTTAAATTAGCAGCCAATCAAAAGGCATTCGCGATAAGCTGTTGAGTGAATTTTGAGAGAGATTCGCTGAGTCTTGTGCATAAATTTGCCAGAGTATTTATGCCTTATTTACGTAGATCAATTCACACTTGTCCTGATTAATGGCAACGATTTGTTGTTTGCATCCGGCTCTTGCGCCCCTCAAACACGTTGCTCGCTTGGTTTATGGACATGTGCTGCAAAAACGTGCCACAAACAACAACAACAACAGCAATGTGAAGAATACTTATATATAGACATTAATACCAGACATTACGGTTAGTCTGTAAATCGAGAAATGCGCGTCAAAATGTTTAGCACTAGGTAATTAGTGTGCACACTTCCACACGCACACACACATACACACATACACACACATACATACACACCCCCCGTTTACACTTAATCATTTTAAGTTGCCCCTTGGCAACATGCTGGCATTTGATTCGGATTTGCTTTTCCTGCTTTTCCTGTTGTTGTCGGTATTTTTGATTTGCGTGCCGCGATTGTTAAACAATATTGATTTTCTTGAAGCGTATAGGTATTTAATCACGCCCCTGCCCCATGCCCCCCGCCAGCCCCGTCCAAGCCAAGACTACTTTCCATGTTTTCTCCCTCTCTCTCTCTTTCCGAGCAACATCGCATTTGGCATCCAATTAGCGGAAAATGCTTTGTTCTTCTCACTCCTCAAAATTTGTTAATGATTCTATCGATATCGCATTGCTATTGATAAATGATATTCCACGCACAATTCGCATTCGCTGATTCCGTCATTTTGCAATCAATTAAAATTACAAATGAATAGCAACTATTTTCTAAGCATATTTTTTGCACAATGCGGAAAGAGTGTCTCCTGTGTGTCTTTCTGTCTGTCCAACTATACGCCTATGCAAATTAACTTTTGCTTTTGTTCAGTTTGCTTAATATGCAAGGCTAGTCTGTGTTTTAGGTGTTGTTCTTACGATGCTCTTTGTCTCTTGGCCATTTCGTGACGCGCAGAACTGGTTCATATGTAGATTCAACTAACTTTTCGATGTCTTCCTTGTTCTCATAGCTATAGCTATATCTGTATCTGTAACTATATCTGTATCTATGTGTATATTTCAGTTTGCACAGCAGAATTTCCGGTTGGGTACAATAATGTGGTCATGCGACTACCACTCTTTAAATTAACATAATGTTTGTTTTATTGCTTATGCTATTTTATGCCCATTTCAAATGTGTATATATCTTAATTACTGTCACTTCTTGGTAAGTTCTAATCTATGAGTATCTAACTTATCAGCTAGCCCAAGGCTCATATTAACCAATCTAGCTATTATTATCTGTTTTTTTTTTTAGCGTAATCTATACTTGTCATAACCAAAAAAGCAATTGGGTTAATTTCATGAAACATTCACTTTTCCAGTTAATCAATAATAATAACAATAACCAGATATATGTCACATCGAGGCCAATCGTCGTAAATTACCCACAAACTTGAAGCAAGCTTATTTAAGTACTATCATGTTGTCATTTAACGTCATAGTAATTTACTACTATTATTTAACGTGATTAGTTTGTAGTTTGTAGTTGTGGGCAGCTCAGTCACATGACGTATATAACTACTCATTATTCCTGGCTGAGCAGTTGTCTCTATTATATACATACTATATTCCATTTATAGATCTGTTGTAGCCGTATACTGTTTCGCGTGCCAACCAATTCCGCAAATTGTTGTATTTCAGACCCAAGCTGAATGAAGTCAAGCGAAGTGCGTGATGAGAATGCAATCATAAATTGAATTAAAACTGGGCTTGTTTTGTGTTCAGATCGTTGAGATTTCATCTTCAAGTGCTATTGGCGCTTAATATAGTGTGATTCATTTTAAGTATGAGATATAAGCCTTATTTACAAATTGGATTAAAACTGGGCCCGTTTTGTGTAAGAAGTAAGTTTGTTTTTCTATTCGAAAGATATGCTCACTTCCAAGTGTGATCTGTTGCAACTAATATCATAAGGTTAGGGATAAAAAATAACTCTTATTGATAAGGGATTCCTCCTCTTTACATTTTTATTTCTTTTTCTCTCATTTCTCCTCAGACAACACTTTTGACTAAGTGAAAATATCTCAATATTACCTCAAACAATTGGGAGGCACCAATAAAATATTCGTTTTCTATTTGGACTGAGTGCCCCAAACGCATTCGTGTTCGTGTTGAATTCAAATTGAGTGCCGTGATTTTAGAAATTATGAATAAAATAATATTTGGATTTGAGGCAAAGTCGAATCAGATACAAGTGCTCCGGCTGTTAGAGAGGTGCCTTCGTGGGAACCTTCTAATGGAGGAGAGGATCCGGGTTTGCTCACTCGCCAGCCACTTAAAAATGTGCGCCACTCAATTCGAATGGAACACGGAGTGGCTATTAAGCATTTCTCCGTGGGTTGAGGGGGGAGTTGGGGGCAACAATAAATTTGTTCACACAATCAATAGCAATTAACCTCCTTGGCGCGCACTTAATTATTACGCGCACTGTGAGGCAAAGAGCACATAAAATAAATATTCTTCTTAAGCTGCGCTGGGAGACCAAAGGCAAGTTAGTGATAAAAAGAAACAGTGTGATGGTGTAGGCTCCATATTTCTCAGAATTTTTCCCCTCGGTTTCCCCTCGCAGATCAATTTCCACTTGAAAACGCAGCTGCAGCTGCCGTTGGAAAAACAATGAGTAAACTTAAAGAAAACAACGCATAACTCGGGCGCCTTCTTCCACCCCCTCCACCTCCTTGGCTGGGGAGGTCTCTGGCTATGCCACCATCAATATGCCCCTTACCCCTAATGTCTTCCCCTCCCCTCTCCCTCTACCTCTTTCCAGCATTTGTCGCTTTAATTAACGCTATGCGTCGCGGAGTTCGTCTGATTCTTATCGAAACTCTGCCTGACAACTTGACAATGACTCATTTTGTTATTGCTGCTGTTGTTGTTGTTGCTGCTGCTGTTGTTATCGTTATTGTTGTACATGCAAATGCGTCTCCTGCAGCGACGAGGAGTCCCGAAGTCCAAGTCCGTTGGTGGTTGCTTCGTGACGCGCTCTGTGGGCGTGTTTCTGTTTATATTTCTGTCGTTGGAGTCTTTTCTTAGGGTAAGTGAGTCATTTACTGAGGCGCCTTCACCTAACACTGCCATTTTTATGCAATTTACCTATAACGCACACACACACACACAAACACACGTAAAAATACACACATAGACGCACAGAGAGGGTCGCAGGTCACTGCTAAGTCAATTGTCTCGTGGGGGAGTCAATTTCTGGAAACTCGTGTTAACCAATCGTGTGTACGACCATTGCATCAGCTGCTTTATGAACTTGTTGGTTTCCTTATAAAGAATACAGCTGATATATTAACTGATTCCTGATTCTGGGAAAGCGTAGTTTATGTAAATGGGAGTTCTGAGATCAAGAGCAATTATTGCTATCCTCCACATGGACGCAGAGCTAGAGTTAATTTATTAGTGAGACTCGACCTTTTCCGGTCCCAATGTATTTATTTTCATTGTTTGGTCTCTAGATCGAAGCTAGTTTTGAAATTTGAAAATTAAATTCAATCAAAGAAAAAGAATCTTCATCTACTAAGTAAATTTGTTCCACGAAGTAAGATTCTTTTGCAAGTTAGTCTCTTTCACCAAGTTAGTTTCTTCCTTTTTCTTATCTAGCTTATCTCTTCACCTAGTTTTTGCAATCATGAAGTTTGCAAATTAACCTTCTATCTCTGAACGATTTTTTCAAATTTAATATTTAAAACAAAAGCAAGCAGCTTCGTTGCAATGTAATAAAATGTTCTATCAAAAGCCACAAATGCTTTTTCCCAAGAGCTCTTCAAATATTAAATATTTGCGTAGTTCCATTGGATTTTGCTGTTGCTGTTGATTTTTCTGTTGTTTGTTGTTTGTTGCTTCGGGTATCACCTAGCAATAAATAATACAATTGAATCATAAAATTGATTGAGTCTGGGTCTTGGTTTGGTTCTGTATCTGTTCCTTGTGTCACTGACCAATTGGCCATGGCACAACTCCTTCTTGGCCCAAGAATATCTGCCAGAGTGTTATCGTAGAATACTTGTACAGCAAATATGATGCGTACCCGAGGCTTGCCATTTAATCCAACTGAAAACAAAAAGTTAAATCAACAACAGAAACAACAATCAATGAAAGCAGAGCAAATATTAATCATTAATGTGATCCATGCATTCAATTCATTTGGCCTGCCATTTGCATTCAATTAAAAGCATTTAAATTGCTTTTTGATTGCAAATGTAATAAAATAAACGCTTTGAAGCATTATACAAATTCCAATTTAAAATATTGAGCGACGAAAGGCTTAATTGCATGTTAGTCAGTCTCTGAGCTAAATTGTACTTAATTTTTTTAGTAGGTGTGATTATCAGCTCATTTTTTTTTAATTTTTAAGACACTTAAATGTTATCTCGTTCACATTTCGACACTTGCGAAAAGTTGCACGTCGACGTCATTTCTTGCGACTCGACAGTAGACATCAAAAACACAAATGCCAAAGCAATTAAATCACAAAATCCCAGACACGTTGAGCAAATTGCAAAAGTGCAAAAGTTTTCGATTGCGTTTTAACGCCCTAACTAAATACACATCGACAAAAACAAACACACACACACACACAAGCAATCAATTTGGAGTGGGAGGTGTGTGTGTTTTATGTAGAAATAATATAGACGCAATATATACAAATTTGTCTCTAATTTACTGCATTGAACTCTGAGTTGTTTGAACTGTGGTTCAGAGTTGAGGACAAAAGCGTGTACAAAATTCGATACCTTAAATATTTTAAGCATTTTTGCACTTTTAAGCCAGACAAAGAGGCAGAAAGAGAGACAAAGAGGCAGAGAAAGAGACAGAGAGGGAGAGTGAGAGTTTGTGGAACTTAACCTAGCAAATTTGGCTCTATCATTTAAATAAAGTGTTAAAGTTGGTAAGTGAAGAGTTTCTGATAGATTGCTTACAAATAGCAATCGTATTATAAACATAGACTTAGACTAAACTATAGACATATATATATATATATAGCTAGGTTGATTGAGACCCGAGAAAACTTCATAGCAGCTGTGCTCTGTGTGCAATGCCAACCAACTGGTTTGAACCAAGTTCTTGGCTTGGAATGGGTTCAACAAACAGCTACCGAAAATTAAATAGTGACGCGGAGTGGGTGTGGAGTTGGGCTGGAAGGGGGGGGGGGATTAAGCTATACACGTGTTGCCCCTTTCATGGTCATGGGCACACGCACTTGTAGATACTTTGCAGTAGAGATACAAATCCAGCAGATACATTTGCTGTGTTGACGAATGCCGTCGCCGCCTGACATGCGTTGCTAATTTGCGAATGTTTCGCTTTGTATATATATAAATATTTATATATTTTTTTTGTATTCACACTCTGCTAGGGATAGATTCGCTTTATAGCCGTGGCTCTGGCTGGGTTGTTAACTTGTCGACGCGTTTGAACTTTTAACGTTTTCACATTTTCATTTTGTTTTGTGAGTTGTGTTTCTTTCGCCCAAAGTTCATTGTTAAATGACCAGCTGTGCGCGTGTGTGTGTATATGAGTGTGTGTGTGTGTGTGTGTGTGTAAGAGTGTTTGTTGTTACATTTATTTGCCCCTGGGCGCGGATTTGATTTCAATTGTTATTTCTTTACTTCTTTCTTTTCTAGTTTTATTTTTTTTTCTGTTATTTTTTTATGGTCAATTGCCAGCCGCTGCCCCCCTCCATCATCCCTGAACTGCTAACAAAGCAACATTAAAATCGATTTTGTGGAGAGGGAGGGGGAGGTCAATATCTGATTGTAATTGCTCAACTAGCAAATTGGCAAATAACAATATACCGAAAGTGCTTACAAGTCACGTTAACTAAATTAGCGGGGTTAAGCAAATTAATATTTATTCTTTGCTTATGTAATTTGAACTCAGAGTGGGGAGTACAAAGCAAAGAGAGTCTAAACAACAACAGTCACGGGTTTTACGACTTACACAATCCAAGTCCATTGAGTTAAGAACTTCTTACTAATATTTACAGTCAGATCTATCAAGCAAACAATCTTTCTGAATAAGCAAAGTGTACGCGATAGTGAACGAAAGCGAATTATAAACAAAAGAGTATGCACGATAGATACCTTTAAGAGAACTGTTATAGAGTTCGTGCTGAACTGGAAATACTGGGTATACTCTTTATAAATTGTAAAGCTTTTACACTATATCACAATTATGACATAACAAAATAGTTTCGATTTCGATACCACTACGAATTTGACTTGGAGCAGCTTCAGTTGTTAGTGAAGGTGAAGGGGGTGAGGTTGTGGGGGTGGTGGGTTGTTGATTGCTGACTGCACTTAAGTAAATCAGTTAAAATGCGATTTGCGTGCGGAAACTCTCTGAATTCGGAGCAGTTGGATTGCAATCACAACGTTGGGAAATTTAATTCATTTGAGCAATTGATGGGAGGCGAGAGCACTTTCACCTTTATACACACACTTGATCGATATCCCACACACTCCACACACACACACACACACACACACTCGAAACTCAGCGAATCGATTCTTTTCACCACTTGACTTGGCAATTTTACTTTCATTTGTGGACTTAACTGTTATTTAATGAGTTGTCGCCGTTGTTTTTGCTTTTTGCTTTAGTGTAATTACTCCGCATATGGCAAAAATTGCTTTCCAATTAATATAATTCACACTTCACACGCACACACACACACACACACACACACACACACCAAATTGTGGGTGTCTTCCCCAAGCAAAGTGATTCATTTGCAAAAATCTTCAACAAAGTAAATTTCATGTTTATTTTTTAATTTGCTTTTGCAAAAATGGAACAATATACAAATAAAATTTGCATTTGACCCAAATTTGGATATTTTAAGGGTACCGTTAAATGAGAGTTGGTAATGGCAAATGATTTGTTTAACCGTTAATGGCTAATAATAAGCATTTGGTCTGGCCCACATAATAATAATCATAATAATAGCTCGCCCACCTTGTCCATAATATTTATATAATAATGAGCCATCATCAACAACAACAACATCTGACCAGTTTCGTGTCACTCAGCACTAACAATGCATAGAATAAGAGAGAGAGAGAGAGAGGGAGAGAGAGAAGGAAGTACGTGCCTAGTAATTGCTAAGTATTTAGATAGAAATCATTGGCAAGTACAATAATTTTATTCAAGACGTGCAGAGAAATCAACCAAAAGCCACGGAGAAAACAATCAATCTACCTAAATTTTAATGGGTGGCAGTAAAAACCAACGGTAAACAGTAGCTCCAAATTTCCGAAAATTACCCATTTTACAAATCGTTATGCATAACAGTGCCCAAGTTAAATGACTTCTGAGTGAAATATAATAGATTAATAGGAGAGCAGCTACAAATTGAATGCCGAAAGTTCTTTTAATGGAATACAACTATTTAGTAAAGAACAGCAGCTGAGTAAATATTAAGAGCTCACAAAAATGCCATACGAATAGATTAAAATCTAGCAATTAGTAAAATGGGGAAATAGTATATCTTTCTCCCTTAACAATTTAGCTCTACATTTGGTATGTGAAATTGGGATCATATTGGAAATCCCCTGATTTGAATCATTTCTTTAAATCATTCATTAATCTCATTTATTTATTCAATTGAAGTCCTTCATTAAAATCATAGATTCTAATAATTTCAGTCTACCTTCTACATATGCTATAGAGCAGTGGCCAAACTCAAGTTGAGCTACATTCAACATTTGTAAAGATTGCAATCTTGCAATTAATTGCTGCTGACAGGTTCGACTTCCTTCCGCTTGACGCACTTGTTTACATTGCCGATACAATTATCATCGATGTCAGAGCAGATATTAATTCTCACAGCTGGCTGTCCATAATGTAATTTCAGACAGGCAAACAGACAGACAGACAGACAAACAACACACAGACTTCGTGACGTCAAGACGAGTTTGTGAAAGGCGTTAGAAAAGCGGCACATGATCGAAGCGAATTCAAGACAACTCGGCTTTAACCAGCTGACCGGCTCTGTGTGAGAGTTGGAGGGAGATGGAGAGAAACCTGTGCAGGCCGGCCTGGCAAGCAGCTCTATATATAAATATATATATATATTCTTTGCTCGACGTCACGTTCTGGTTTGTTAAGCATTGAATATTACGCATACTGTTATGCATAATTAACGAATATGGCGCGTGGCTGAGGAGAATCTCTGGGGAAGTAAAGGCTAAAAGAGGGTTTGAGGTGTGAAAGTATGCTAATCTAGTTTAGACAGCATGACTAGCACATGCCCTGCATAAATAAAAAGACTACTTGCGTTTTTATCTCAATAATATCCGATCATTAATATTTGATCGTTAATAATACCCATATTAATCCGTCAGGGTATATTCTTTGTCAATTGCTATACCTTTACAAATGTGTTATCGATTTATATCTATATTTACAATATTATTTTATTTACAGATACAATTAAGCAGACATGTCTAAATTGAATCGTCTGTTAATGCTGATGAAGAATGTATATACTTTATTGGCTCAAAGATGCCACTGCTTCTGCCTCTTTCGCATTTTCAACTGGCATAAGCCGAGTAAATCAATCTGCAACCGGTTCAATGTTAATCAAATTGCTAACGACCATTAACTGTTTATTACATTAATTGATCAAGTTCCTGTTTCGGTGCTTTGTTCCTGATTGAGTTTGAGAGCTTTATGATTGTAGCTATTGTGGCTGGCAGCATTTAATTGGTTGTGCAACATATAAATTCTAGATTGTTTGTGTGTCTACTGATAAGCTTATCAATGAGTGGAAAAGGTTTTATTAAACGGCTTAAGCTCGCATGTCTGAATTTTGACAACTTTATAAAATGATATATAATTAGCAACTTTTGTGTATTTTTTTGTTTGTTTTAATCGCTAATTTGTTTTTAATTGCCGCCCTTGTTGCTTGAACTCGGCACACGCACTGAACTGTGACAAACTGGTTTCCACTGGCCCTGGTAAGCCCATCTCTGAGCTGGGTCTTGGGCTGCCCTTCATCAGCATCAGATTAAGTAACACCAACAGCCCATTCTTGTAATGATTTCCACTTGATTTATGATGAACCCAACTAGTCGAAAGGGTATCAGAGTGTGGAACTTGTTGCATATTCATGAGATTACAACAGCAGCAAGAGTTGTTTATTTGCTTCTTAAATATTTTTATGTTTGCCACACACGACAATACTAAACGCTCACAGGCCTTGAGCTGAAGTACAAGTTAATATATATATAAATTATACTATATATTTTATATATCCACTAAAGTTTTCTCTCTTCTCCCTCTTTCTGTCTCTCTCTCTCTCTCTCTCTTCCTTTCTCTTCTTTTTCAAGTCAAGTTTATTTATTCAATTTGACGTCATGAATGTAAATACTGACCTATGGCAATAGTTTCTGCCACGCAAATGCAATTTTGAGCATTTGTCTCTGTTTGACATGAAAATGCATTTAGCCCGGGAAAGTTCCGCTTCAGCCGGGCCTCAAAAAACATGCGCATGGAAAAGCCCAGGAAACACAGGGACGATTACCGTAACTCAGCTGCAGGCACGTAACAGCAAAATGCAAGCACCAAATATTTACACCCACATACACAGCTACTCACACACACACTCACACATCTGTGCAGATATATAAGCCTTTTTCCGGGCAGAGTGATGGTCCGTGCGTTAGCACAAACATTTCACTTGATTACGAATTTAAGACTGATTTTGCCAGACTGACAGAAGTGTAGAGGGATTCAGAGTCAGGAATGCGATTGGTTGGAGTGCAGCTCGCAGTGAATTGGACTAACTGACTTTGAGTTGGGGAGGTACAGTGGAACCACAGTAGCTGGTACCACTTAGCAGGTAGCTGAGATGTGGGAGCTAATAATTAGCTAAGCTTTAGTCAAGATAAATTATGAGATTCAAAATTATACGCAACATGTTGAAGAAACTTTCTAGGGAGATAAGCTTTAAGTAAAAATCCGTTAATTACAATTAATAAAGATACTCGCTATATAATTTAATTGCTTTGTTTATTAAAAAATGCAAAAGATAAAATTAATCAGTTAAATATAATGAAGAACAGAAAAATGTATATTTATTTATACCTATTTGCCTCGAATGTTGAATGAATCACGTTTGTGGTTAATTGTTTAGCTTTGATAATGAATAAAAATAGTATAATGAAAGATCTCTTATATACCAATATTTAGTTATATAAATAATTATGTTGCTTGAATATGGAAAGAATAATGTTAAAGCTTAATCTCTCTCTCTCTCTCTCTCTCTCCCTCTCTGGCATACTATCTATCTGGAGAAAATGGTTGTTGCTGTTAAAGCTAAGCTAAAGAAAGTAAATGTGGAAACTGGCTGCCAACCAGCCAGCGACAGCTAATAATGCGCTTTTCCTCAGTTGGATACTCGCTGCCACTATTTGCTCACTCTCTCTTTCTCTCTCTCCGCTAACTGCTATATTAGAGTGTGTGTGGGAGTGGCTAGGGAGTGATTAAATACTTGTTATGTGCTCGAGAAATGCCCAGTTGACTGCAGTCAACTTCAGTTCAATGCACTTAATGCCTCGGGGAGAATGATAAATATTGAAAATATGAAGGTAAATATGTATACAAATGTATATCCCCTGTGCATACAAATAATATATTTATATATATATATATATACAGGAATATACTTGTGCAAGCATTGAGCGACATATTGGCAATGACTTCTATATGTATATATCTATATGTATATATACATATATGTATGTATGTATCCAGGGAGATGAAGAGAAAAGCCGTGTAAAATTACAGATTAATTGTTATTATCATGGCACATGCAGCCTATATAAGCCAGCAACAAAAGGGTTGCCAGAGGGAAGAGGGACTTGGTGGGGGAGTCGAAAAAGAAACAATGGAAAACAATGCGGAAGCTTTGCCGTAGCCACACAGGCCATTGCTTTGCTTGGCATTTTCACTTTCCTTCTTTGCGGCCAGGTTTGCACTTGCTTTTTTGTTATTTGCCACATGCAATCACATCTTCGGCTGCCCCCTGGCATTTGTTATGAGAAAAGGAGAGGAAGAGCGAGACAGAGATAGAGAAATGTTGACCAAGTGTGAGCAAATGCCCTGGTTCTATGATAAACACATCCGCTCTAGATATTAGCCAGAGAATATTATTTCAATGTGACCCACTTGAGTGCGTTGCAAGAATCAAAGAGCATCCACTTTAGAGATGCCCCTTCCGCCTCCCCTACCCTTACCCACACCCAAGCAGCCACTTGTTAGCCCAAAACATGAGAGAGAGAGTGAGAGCGAGAGAGATATCTTGTTGAAAACATTGTCTCCCTCTCTCTCTTTACATATATTCCCCGGGCTAGTTTTGACTTCATTTGCGCCACAAATGACCCAAATAACCGAACCTCAAAATGATAATGATATCGAGTGCAGCACAACGAACATAAGCTGTATATATATATCTAGTGGTGTAAGTGAATAAACATGTGAATAGCCAGGTGTTTTTTAAATTAAATATATAACTATATACATATATTTACATACAGATATATCGTTTTCTATCAAGAAAGACAAACACTTGTGTGCATTGCTCAGCAGATTTCGATGAAATATGCAATTAAATTGAGTAAACTATAAAAAACTTGAGATATATGTGTACTCGAAGGGGAACATATTCAAAACAATTTGAAGCAGCTCGACTAGCAGATACCCTGCCAAATACATAGTGGAGGTAGTTTTTCCAATGTCAAAATCAGTGTTTCTTTTGCGACCATAATCAAATTTCAACAGTTGATGAGTAACATATTTGGGTGTGTTTTATATCAATCAGAAGGCTAAAGGGAGTTGTGGGTCTTATTTCAATCGCTCATCGATTTGCATCGATATTCCCGTGCAGTCATCAATAAAATTAAATAAACTTGATCTGTTTATGGTAATTCCTAATCAATGCAATGGAATTTTTATCAATAATTTATAATCCGTATCTCTTATAGTTCCACAGATCTCAGACGCACATGGTTAGATCGACTCAATCAATAATGTATAAACTTTATGGGGCTGGAAATGCTTCCTTCTGCCTATTGCTATATTTGTGCCTCCATTAAACAGGTAAATAAATATGACATTTAATTGAATATAATAACAACCTTAATGATAGTCAATTGTGAGTTATAATACATATTTATATTTATATATACATTGCATTTACATATGGTTTTCCCCTTTCCAAAACTTATCATATAAATAAATTATTTTCATATTCATATTCAAATTTGTATAGTATAGATCCAAATAATGAATGGAATATATTAGCGGTATTTTTGGGAACTCAATTTTCTAACTAAGTCAATTAGCCATTGTGTCTTAATTATCTTTAAATTTGTATTTAATTTTCAGTCAGCATTTTGTGGATAGACCTTAAAAAAATAAACGCACACTTTTTTCAAAGAGAGTTCTGTCCACTTTATTGCCACTTTCACTTTTTGCCAAAAAGCAAAACCATTAGTGGCTCGATGTTGACTGTCAACTGGCAGCTATCAGATAGGAAGAATTATACATATATATATATATATATATAAAATAACTTGCAAATTGATGCCATTGCCAGGGCAAATCAAAAATGCAGAGCTGATGAATGTTGAATGGAAATCTCGTTCTACATATACATTTTCATTTGGGAGCTGGGGTTTTGGTTTGGGTTGGTTTGCTTTGGTTTGGCTTGGTTTGGTTTGATTTTGGCGTTGCATTGAGTGCCATCCTCAAGATACATACGAGCGACACAATTCTCTGGCCGAAAAAAAATATAGACATAAAAATCAGGACAACAATAACAATGGCACAGGAAGCGCAGCAGAACAAGTACCAAGAAGCGGCTGGGCGAGAGGCGGTGAGGGGAGTGGAGCTGTTGTTGTGTTTTGAGAGAGCAAACACAAAAGTCGCGCTCTCTCTCTCTCTCTCGCTCTCTGACGCTCTCTGTCTCTCTCCTGCGCCTGCGTTGGAGATTTTTTGCCTGGGGACTCGTCCGTTGTTCTTCTTCTTCTTCCTCTTGTTTCTATTACTGTTGCTCTGCTTCTTCTTCCTCGTTTTTCTATTATTGTTGTCGTTGTTGCTGCGTGTCGAGCGCCAAAATAGCTTCTTCTTCTACTTCCTCTGCTCCTGCTGCTTCTTCTTCTACTTATTGTTGTTGCAAGGCGAATTTTGTACTTTTTTCGCTGATGGCAATGACTCCTCTCTGAATGCATTCAACGAGCTGCTAAACGCTCTGACGAGTGCCCCAAATGGGCGTTGGAGGTGGCCAGGGGGGTGGTGATGGCTAGGGCGCAGGGTTGAGCTTGCTCCTTTTGACGCCGGCTGGCATTAAACTGCATTTGATGAGCGCAATTTATGAGTCGCCCCTCGTAGTTAATTTGGCTTTAGTTTTCTAGCCTTTTTTTTTGTGTTTTGTTTTTTTTTTGGCTATGATTTGCTTAATTACAAGCCAAATGTTTAATTGACGCCTGGCGAATGCAACCTTTTGGCGCCGGCAGAGAGACAGAGGCGGGTTGCAGGAGGGGTAGCCGGGTGAAGGGGGGATTGAGGCATAATAAAAGGCGGCAAGGGGGAGGGAGTCCTGGTTGTTTGACGCGATTCGCGTGCGTTTTTATTGATTTTTCACATTTCACACACACCCAAACAACTGCTTGTTGTTATTGTTCCATTGTTGTTGTGCATGTTTTGTATTCATAAAGTTGCTGTTCCTAAACCCTCCAACTAACTAGCCAACTGAGTTAGTTAGTTGGTTGATTTTTTGGGTTAGCCCTTTTCCTCATTTTTATTTTCGAATACCCCTATTCTTAAGCTACAGAATGGCGGTGAGTTAGGATGTCCTCGTCATTTGAACAAAGGACAAAGGAGTTGACTTTAATATGAGCACATCAAAGTGAAAGTGAATTTGTAAAGAGGGTTAATAAAAAGATTTCTATGGCCATATCAAGTGAAAGTCAATTCGAAAAGGGTTGATAAAAGGATGATATGGAACAATAGAACTGGTCTCAGTAAATAATTAGGTGTAATCAGCTAGCTTTTATGCTTGTAATCTAAGCTAATCTTAGTATATATAGTATATAGTATAAATGATAATAAATAAATTATGTATCTGTTATATATATACATATATGCGACTAGAACTCATCGTTAACTAATCAAAAAGATTCGACTCTACTATACACATAGTTGTATATCGACTTTTTAATTATTTTTGTATTTATTATTCTTCTTCTTCCTTTTTAGACAATTATACTATATAGAACCCTCAACACCAAAAATTAACACATAGATGTTAATGAAAAGTAAATGCGACAAGAGTCCGAAAAACAAAAGTGGCTTTGACAAATATAATTATGCAATATATTTAATTGTCAACATTATTTTTTAAGATAAGTGTTTCTCACAAGTATATTATATAATTATATTATATTATTTCCTCTAGCAATGTCTTTGTATAATGCGTATTAACCGTAAACCCAGCGGTTTATCAAACCCAAAAAGTGCCAATGACTTTTTCACTCGCTTATCAACAAAGATTCCTGCAAAAAAAAACCACACAACCGGCACAATTATCAACAAAATGCTCATGAGCGAGTGTGTGAGAGAGAGAGAGAGAAGGTCGATTTTACAGTTGTTTCTTAATATATGTAAAAACTCACCTCAATAAAGACGACGGCTCGTAAACATGAATTTTAATTACAATACACTTTATATGCAATTTGAAATTGTTGTTGTTGTTTTCGTCTGCTCGCAAAGATTAGTTAAAAACTCACGAAATGTTCTCGCTGCTGTTGTTATCGTTGTTGTTGTTGTTGCACCAACAGCTGTTTTGTGGCACACACACACACACACGCATGCAAACACACACAGCTCACGATTTTAGAGATACACAGACGACAGCAAAGAAACGCGTTTGCCGAGCACCCAAAACATAAATAAACAACAAATATTTTTTTGGCTATGATAAAAACTGTTTTGCTGTTTTTTTTTTATGAATTTTCTAGGCGCATTTTTGCAATCATTTATTATTGTTGATTTTTTATTTTTATATATATATTTTTATTTTTATTTTGTTGTGCACATACGCGCTTGGAATATTTAATTCTTGTATCTGAGAGATACTATTTGATTTTTTTGGATTGACTAGCAGTTGGCTTTAGTTTTATTTAGCAAAACTCAACGCAATTGCAACAGCGTGCTTGTGTTTTTTTTTTTAATGAGAAACTAGCTCAACCAACTGACTAACTAACTAACTAACAAGATGCACAGTCCAAGATACAGATACAGATACTGATACTTTAGATACACGCGGCAGGCAGCAGCGCCAATCGAATTGTTTTCCTACTTTTTATCCAACTCGTTGCAGATACGAAAAGCAACTGATTCCACAGCCCACACAACACCAACTGAGAACTCGCGACCAGCTCGACAGACTCGAGAGACACTCGCGGGAGACTCTCGAGAGACACTCGCGAGAGACTCGGCGCTAAACGAACGAAAAACGAATGGAAAACGAATGCTGACTGCTAAATACTAAGTGCTAAATGCTGAACCCGTCCGTCGCACGCGATGCAAACGTGAAACGCAGGCGCCGCACTCATTGTGCTCTCTGAGAAGTACAGTAGTTACTCGCTATGCGCGCAACGGTTTTCTGTTTCTTAAAGATATAGTCTAAATTGTACAATAGTAGATATGTATCAGGCAACAGAAGGTATAATATTATTACTAAATACATTAAGATTGAAGTTATAACGGGGTGTTATAGCAATGACTACTGTGGCATCCAGCTAACCATACAGTATATAATTTTAAGACAGACATGAAAACCGAAGCGGAATGGCGTTTTCAACTTTGTATGTAGTTTTATTCTGGAGGTTACGTCCTGACCAAAAAGACTTGTTTTTTGAAAATCTGTTGAGTTGTGACAAAGTTATGGAGGGATTAGAACCGTTCCAAAGTGGATTTCTCAGTGTAGAATTTTCACTTGATAATCACAGACGTGCATTCACCTTTGAATGCTGTATTATTAATCAAAGCAAGAGAAAAAAGACCCAGACTTTAGACTTGAGATGAGAAATTATTGCTGTACAATGTAAGAAAAATCAAAAAAAGTGGTTTAATGCAAGGCTTGACTGTAGGGAATTGAGGAGAGTAAGAGCACTTAGTGGAACAAAACATTTATTGTACTGCAGAGTGGTAAGAGCAAGTGTTGAAAGAAATAGAGAGAGAGAGAGAGAATGGGAAAGAGAGAGAGAGAGAGAGAGAGAGAGTGGGAAAGAGAGAGTGAGAGCGAACTGAATGTGGTTCGTTTCAATTTCAGTTTCCATTTCCATTTCGATTTCAGTTGCTGTTGCTACTTCTGTTGCTGCTTAGGCCTGTGTTTGCCAATCTTACCACCAGCTGTGGCATCCGTGTGTTCGTGTCCGTGTCTGTGTCTGCACTTGGGGCTTAGGCTTTGTTATTTTTAGCGCCACTCGATTTTGCTGTTGTTATTCTTGTTGTTGTTGTTGTTGAGTGGTGCAGGTTTGGGGTTGGCTCAATGCGTGTGGCAGCCGCATGTGACATGCCAAGGCGTACTATTGTGTTTAACATATTGTGGCAGCTGCTCCAAAGTCTTGCAATGTGACTACTAATTGCAGGTGTGTTAGCTGGTAGGTGGTTTAGTGGGTGGTTGTGTGGGTGGTTGTGTGGGTGGGTGATTGAGTGGATGGGTGGGTGGCATTGAGTAGCACGTCATCGTGGGGTGTGGACGGTTCTCGGTAGGAATTAGTGCAACTAATTAATAATGGAGCAGGCTACTAAGTGCATGCAGGTGCCTATACTATCAAGCATCTCATACACTTAGAAAAATATTGCCCTAAATGATTGGTTATTATATTATGCAGAGAAAGCATATTGCTAAAATTTATGCTTGTGGCGTTTTTTATTTCAGGCCGAATTTTTCTGAAATTCAGATAAAATATATGGATAATTTCCAGGGTGTTTAAGTTCTCTATGTGTATATTGAAGAATGTTTTTCTGAGTGTACTTCAGACCTGTACCTTTGTACCACCTCCTATCGATCAGTTGCAGGAGTGTGGTTGTGTGTAGAACTGATTGGATATTAATATATGAATAGTGCATGCAAATTGCTTTACATTAGGTCAGCAGATTGTAGGCAAAAGCTTGTTTGCATGCAGCTGCCAGCTCAATCTCAATTTCAATCTCATTTATCGCATTCTCGAAGGTTTATATATAGAAGAATACAAATTTAATTGCTAAGTGCTCTTCAAATATTATTGATTATAAGATTTTTAAGAGGACTAGCATTTTAGAGGAGGTAGCAGAAATGAGCTCAGCTCTGGTATATTTTAGGCAGTCAAATCTAGCCGGCAGTATGACAATTTGACTACAGTTCACACTCTTAGATCGCGGCCAATAAAAATAACTGCACACTTGGCTGGCTGATTTCTCCCCCAGCGTATTCTTTTTGAGCAATTTTGGCCAAAAAGCAGCCAAATCAAGACACGTGCTGTGAATTTGTGCCCTGAGGGCGCTGACGGCCAGATGAGCTGAAAACCCCATCACCAAAGTCAAAGACAGAGCTCTGCGAGCATGATTCAACTTAATAAGCGATTTCTCAATTATACACTCAGAAAAATAATCAGCCTACATTTTAGTAAATCGCCAATAGTTATTCATCCTATTTTTCACTTTTCTAAAATTAATTTTTTTATTTATTATTTATTAATATTATAATAATTAATGTAATTTAATCTATTTTTTTTTAATGGCGATTTTATCTAAGTGCTGTGTAATCAGCCAAAGACAAATACGAATACGAATGCCAAAGTGAATACGAATATGAATGCCATGAGTTAATGAGCTAAGAGTTGAATGAGTGCTGAGTGCGTCACGAGCAGGAGTTCAATGGCCAAATTGACTCAGAATAGCGTAAGGCCAAAACAAATAATCCTTGTCTAAGGATTATGGCATGCAAATGCTCAGATAAAAACGGTGAGTGAGGCAGGCGGATAGACGGATAGACAGGCAGATAGATGGACAGACAGACGGACCGAAAGACAACGGGCGACAGGAAAGACAAAAAGGTTAGGCAACTGACTCTGACAACTGACAGACTGACAGTTCAACAAAAGGTAGAAGGTTGCTAATTATGCTATTGATGATGATGACGACGACAATGATGATGATGATGGGTCGGCCAAACTGACGCTCTGTCTGTCTGTCTATTCTAATCATATGCTAAGCAAATTAAGCAAATGTTTGTTCAAATTTGAATGCAAAGCTGGCTGACCTGTTATCCTGTGTGCCCTGTTATCCTTTGCTTAGTGCACCTGCAAACTGGCAGCCAAAGGCCACAAAACTCATAGCAACCAGGTGCAAATTTATTGAGTTACGGGTATACAGTTGCGGTCAAAATAAAAGAAACACCACAGCAAATTTTATTATTATTATATATTATTATTTTATTACGCATCAAACAACGAAAACTAAGTTAGAGAGAAGAGGGAGACAGAGAGAGACAGAGAGAGAGGGGAAGAGAGAGGCTAAATGCAAAGGGAAATGATTTAAATACACGATTTGGTTAGCTGAGTGGCTTTATTTTATTTTATTTTGCACAATTTGAATCTGAAAAGTCTCTTTGCTCAGTTTCCAATTTACTGAAAGCCGTTTCACAACTGATTATCAGTTTGCAATAATTCTTAATCAAATAAGATGAAGCTAAGTTTTATTTCTTTAAATTGCCCGCCTATTACATCCAAGCATAAGTTCACTGCTACAGCACCACACTTGTACCTACTTTCATCATAACTTTCGTTGTGTACCAAAAATGTCGAAATTTTACTCATTTAACGAACTGAGCGGTAAACGAATGTTGTGCATATAAAAAATTTACTTACACTCTTATTTCTAAAACTCTACCATAGCAACTTTAATTGGCTTGAGCTTAGTTATGAATATATTTGTGTAAATGTTTAAAATGCGCGCAAATACTCACACAGCGAAATTATTCGCGAGCTGGCCACATGCAGAACTACTCACTCAATGTTACGTTCCAATTGAACGACACAACTTACTCTCTCGACGAACAAACCGTTTGAACGAATTTTCTCACAAACGGCATGCTTGACGAAGGTGAGCGAATTGAACGAATTGGGCGTCTATTATCTGCTGGTTCAGTGACAAACTACACACATTTGTAAACGCCAGCAATTAAGCAAATTCACAAATCTGCTTACGCACTTTGCTAATGATTCAATGAGAAGCTCACTTAACGACTGATGAGCGCTTAAGCATAGACAACCACCTCCTCTGAGAATATAGTCAAGCCACGCACACAAATCGACCCACCGCCACATTCTATCGACAATGGAACAATTATCGATTAGATTAGCGCGCATTTTCAAATGCGATAATTTAACGACTTATTAAAGATAAGAAAAGATAATATATATATTGTTTTAATGAAAATGAAACCACAGGTAAATCACTATTTAATGAATAATCTCATTTAACTTTTTATTTAATAACCTTTACTAATTATATGTATAACTTAGACAATAATTTCGGTTGATTTTTGTGTTTACGTTAATTATAATTAAGAATAATTTTACTGTTTTTTTTGAGCTTATAAATTATTAAAACTATGCGCGGGAGAATGAGTCACTTACCAAACACAAAATGTTGGCTCATTTACAAATTCAATTACAAAACTGATTACACTTTAAGGGTCTTTTTTTTTGTTATGCCTCCCATTATATTTACCGTTAGGTCTTGCGACCTCTATAAATATATGTATATATATATATGATGTGCGAAAAGTGAATCAACGATCTACTCATTAATTTCGACTGTCTTCGATTTTATCGGGAATCTGATTCGATTTACACAGTTTCAAATTGCCTAGTTTTTGGTGAGGGGACTGCGGGGAGGTGTGCATATAGACTTACTAACTATAACTAAATAATTGCCGCTGGTTCGTAGAATAACGTTTTAAAAATTTTGGTACAGTCATCATCAATATATCCATCCATAGATCAGTACTACTAAATTTTCATTGTTTTGTTGTCTTATTTCTTCATTTTTTTTTTGTTTTCTTCTGCTAATTGCGCTCCAGGTTGCAAGTCGCAAATCTATAATTCTCGATTGTTGGCCCCACAACCTGAAGAATACCCCTAATGCTGCTTGGTTTGGTTATCTCTGCGTCATATTTACAAAAGTTCTCACTTAAACTGTAGTCTTGCAATAAGTTTTACGTTTTGATTATATTCTTACTTATATACATAACTAATAATAATAATAATAATAATAATAATAATAATAATTAAATTAAGAGCATTTCATATTTATATAAGTATTTTTTGTTTGTTCTTGTATTGCCTCAAATGCTTTGTAAGCTTTGTCATATTCAGTTACTTAAGCTTAAAATTAGCATTTAAAATCAAACTAAAATTGGGGGAATAGGAACTAAAAGCACCAGCAAAATATACACACAAAAAAAACATACACTTAAACAAATTAGTGAACGCTTGATTATTGAATTACAAATTATCGTTTGCATAAATTACAAATATTTAAAATGGTGGTTAGTAAAAGTAGATAAAAGGATTAACATTTTAAATCAAATATTGTCGGCATTAAAATTAATTAAATTACTTGAATTCTCATCTGATTCATAAACGGAAATAAAAATGATTACTTGGAGATACAAAGTGGATAAGAAGAAGCGACATTTTATCGAGCGATCACTGTAAACCAAATATTGTCGGCATTAGTAATTAAATAATTAAATTACTTGAAATCTCGGCTAATTCACAAAAAATATTGCATTCAATTTTCGCATCTCGATCTCGATGCTCACAGTTGGATTTTTGGGTTCTTGGATTTAGGTGCGCAACGACGCCGGAGGCAGTGGTGGAGGAGGGGGTGGGGGAGGAGGAGGAGGCGGTGCCACGCCCACGCCCACTGGCGCCTGAAGCTGCATATGGACACGTTTGGCCCGATAGCGTTTCAGCTTCCGACGTGCCACAAATAAGCTCGGATTGAAATTGAAATCGCGACACGCCTGATGTGAATGCGTGGCAGGATTCGGATGAGGAGGGGGCAGAGGCGACGTAGCGGGAGTATGAGGGGGTGGGGAGTGTGCAGCTGCCGCATCCAGCTCATAGGGCGGGAAAAACATTGGGTTCGCTGCCCAATCCCGCCACATATTTCAATCCTGCGCCGCCGCCGCTCCTGCCTGGGCTAGCGTCGCCGTTCCATTGCTGGAGAGCTCACTGTGCCGCCGTTGGTCGAGGGAGAGGGTGTATTCATCGTCCAGCGACGAGGACTGCTTGGAGCCCACTGACTTGCAATCCTCATCCATGCTAACGCCCAAATGATGCATGGCAACGGCGGCATGATGCCGCTCCGCCGGCGGCAACAGATTCAGCATGCTCAGTGGCAGACCCGGAAAACCGCCAGCGAAATCCGGATAGAAACCCTGCGGATTGAACGGATTAAAGAGGCCGGCGCCAGGTCCGCCCAGCAAATCTGGCTCAGAGCTGCCACTGCGCGGCCCAACGGGTGGACCCAACGGCAAGCCCAGCTCCAGATCAAGTGGACCCAGTGCACCCAAGTCGCTGGGATGATGGGACAGCTGCGCTGGATTCGGATGACCGGACGAGTTGTGGTTGTTGCTGTTGTTGCTGCTGTTGTTGTTGTTGCTGCCACTGGAGTTGTTGGCAGCTGCTGCGTGCTTCTCCTTGTCCTTCTCCTTGCGCTCCTTTTTCTCACTTTTGGAGGAACCGCCGCCGCCGCCACCTCCACTGATGCCCATTTGCAGCATCTCGATGGGCGGCCCACTGATGCAATCCTTGCGTAATTGCTCTAGCTTCAGACTCTTCCCATACTTGCCCCGCACATACATCAGCAGCGAGTTGTAGGGTATGCCAAAGATGCGGGATGCCTGCGAAGTGGTCATCTTCTTGTTCCACACGTGCTGCAGTGCCTCCGTCAACTCGGTGTTTGTCCAGGAACGGGGCGGTCCTCCTCGTGGCGCCGAATGTTGTCCCTTCGGCCGTGGCACTGCAAAGACAGATAGAGAGAGGGAGAGAGAGAGGGGCACTGATTAGCCACAAGATGCACACAATAAGTTTTTATTTCTGGGTTATCTCAAGGCGAAGCATCTGCTAATGTTTCAATCTTGTGGCCCATATGCTGGGCTAGCTGGTATAGCTGCAAGATTCGCCCATTGTCTTGGCAAGTATGCCCACAGCTCATACACACCCTGTTTGAGCTGTTGCCATATACCCTGTACATACTACGAGTGCAAAGGAAGAGGGTAGTTTGAGTCAGCAGTTTACCTGTAACACAGATTGGGTTGTACGAAGATTTCAGCTAAATGGTAGCAAGTCTGCACTCAGAAAAAAACAACCCCACATGTTGAGAAATTAGATTATTTTTGAAGTATACTAACTCCCAGCTATCTTTATATTTGTAACCCCTATTTGACAGACAAATAGTTGAATACAGGATATCTTCTGGCTTTAGTCTAGCTCACTGCTATCGCTTGCTGTTGTTGTTTTGTTGTAGTTGCATGTGGCACCTACAACAAGGAAAAGCGATCGCTGTGGTGGTTCCCATAAGCCAAAAGCCCGTCTAGAGTCAGAGTTGGAGCTGGAGCTGGAGCTGGTGCCTCGCCCGACCTTCCCTCGTTCCTTCCTTGCGTATGCAAATTACGAGCAAGCACTCGGCTCACATGCGCCAGCTAAAACTCAATTTAGATCCACAGATATCGAACCTGCCCCACAACTAGAAGATCACAGAGAGTGACAGAAAGAAACAGACAGAGAAAGAAAGAGAGAGAGAGAGAGAGATGACAAGAGAGGGGTAGAGTTGATGCCACAGGTTCAGCTGAACAACAACAACGGCTGAGACTTGGAGACAACGTCAACAGATAGCAGCCATGGAGGAGATAATGTAGTATCTGTTGCTCTTGGCCCAGTCCGAATGGCACTTACAAGTACAGTAATAGTATATATATACATTATATATATACCCATATTTATGTGGTCCAATGATAATTTACAGTTTATTATAGCTTTTCCTTTTTGGGCCTTTTCTTGCCGATAATATGCAATTTTGTTTTCGTGGCCGTTAGCAGGAATGAAAATAAATGTGAGCACTTGGTTTGTGTTGATATGGCTTCAACAGAGGGAAAAGTGCCAATAATTTATGGATATAACAAATATGGATAAGTAAGAAAGTATTCCTGGACTAAGTCTATAAAATCTATAGCCATATATATTTACATATCTTGAGTTAATGTATTTCAAATCTATGTTTGTATGTTGCTTGAGCATTTTCTGGAATGAAGACTAACTTAAGCTGGAATGAGTCCAGTTCGAGTTGGTATTTCTATTTAACCTAATTATTTATTTGTTCTATTTAAAGTAGAATTGAAATACGAATTCCACATAAAACACAAATGTTATTCAATTTGTTGTTTTTGTTGTTGCTATTGTTGTTGCTGCCACAATTTACATTGGCAGCAGAGGGGGTCACAACGTAGGTCTGACCTTTTCTTCCAATGAAGCAAGAAGAACAAGAGACAGCAATGCGATTGTTTAGTTCTCCAGTTGTGGTTGTTGTTGATGCTGTTGTTGTTGCTGTTGTTGTTGCTGTTGTTGTTGTTGGTTCTAATAAGGCACCTTTGCAGTCAACTCGCCTGCCCAGGCACCCCCGCCACTCTGCACCTACCAACTACAAAATGAAATTTGAATTTGTTACAAATCGCAAATCACGTTTCCAACTGTCGAGAAAGAGACAGAGAGTAAGAAGGAGCGAGCGAGAGAGAGAGTTTCGAGTAGAGGCGAGGGAAAAAAACAATCGCAAAATGAACAAATGAATGTGAACAAATCAGTTAATCACACCCACACGAATGAATACAACGAATGCAGGGGCCCTAGAAAAAACACAAAAAAGTGAGTGCCTCTGCTTGCCCCCCTTTGTTGCCAGTGCCACCTGAGGCAATGCCTGTGTACCGTTTCTTAAGCCAAGTGGTTGATTCTTATCAATGCTATTCTCCTTCTCCTTCTTTTTTGGGCCACAAACCCGTTCGGCATTGGAGAGATTCGCCAGATTCGCAATAAAGAATATCGTGCTATACGCCAGATTTGCGCTTTTTAGCACAGTTTGTTGTTATTTAAGCAGCGATTGTCATGGTCGGGATGAGTCCCACTCGGAGAGGTGAGAGATGAGAGTTGAGAGGGGAGATGAGCTGGATACCAGGCATGCCAAAACATCTGATCACGACTTGTTTTTTGTTTTGTTATTTTTTTTTTTGCCTTGCTATTGATGAGAAAATTAAGCAATTAAAGCGCGCCGATCGAGTTTGAATTGACAGTGGTACGATCAGATCAACGAGTTCCGATTTGTACTCCATATGCATATCATGTGGGTGGATCACAAATAGCGATCTCAATCATATATGTTTCAGATATCGCACTTAAGCTTTCTAGTGCTTCACGCTTGGCGCTTGTAAGCTTCACTTAAGAGTCGAGCCTCTAATCTTTCATTCATAAGAGCACTTAACCCATCATCAACGCCAGCCCCTTACCTGTCAAATGAACTGTCAAATATAAAATCTCAGGCAACTTCTCACTCTTCTCACTCTTCTCGCTCTTCGCTTTTTGTTGGCTCTCCGCTCTCTCGTTTGTCAGTCACATGACAATCAAAGGCAATAATTGATTTGTGAACCACATTTTGTACACATATTATGAAAATACTATTTCCCCACACACAGAAAAAAAACTTCATTAACTTTTTGAGGTTTCACTTGCTCTACAAAAAAAGACAGCGTTTATGGAGCTGAAGCTGCCTATTTGTCAATCAAGAGTTATACAGGCTGGAAAAACGAACGTTAACGTTAAACTTTATGCTTTTACGATATGCATAGGTGCACATGTTGATTCACTCAAGTAACAAAAAACAAACACACAGCAAAACTCAACTGAACACAGCCCCAACTCAATGAGCAGCAAACGGCCAACAGCCAACAGCCAACAGCAGACAGAAAAACAGCAGGAAAACCACAAAAACAAATTTGCCGCCTCACATGATCGCACGAGTGATCGCGTCTCAGCTGATTGGAGAGGGGTGGCTAACAGAGGGGCAGTTGAGGGGGAAGAAGGTTTTTAGAATGTGGCTATAAAGGAAATGAACACGCATTCGAGTTAAAAGCACTTCTTCTTTTGTGTACTGCTTAAGCGTGTAAAAAAGGGGGAGAATTCAATGATCAGCGTTGAGTTGGGGAATATTGGAGTGTATTAAAAAATAAATAAAGGGAAATATATGGAAGAATCTTATAGATTATTTATATCCTCATTTCAATATATAGTAACGAATATCCTGAATATATAAATATTAAAAAAGGGAAATTCGTAGTTCTTTAAATATCAATTTAAAGTTACTCAATTGATGTACAAAAATGAAATTCCTCCTCTAATGTTTAATAGAGATCCTATATAAATATCCCATTGCAATATATAACTAGTTATAAGATCACAATAAACTTAAAGGGCAATGCTCAACTCAAAACTCTTATTGATTTTAAAAGATCAACGATTAGTGTTAGCTAACTTTATGGCCACGGATATTTACCAATCGTCGGTCGATGGAAAGAGCAGCCACCTTCTTAAGTGCAAATGCCCAATTACACAATCTGAGAGAGAGAGAGGGAGGGACAGAGAGAGACGTCATCCAAAGTGGAGGCAACTTTGAGCTGAACTTACTCGCAAAGACCATTGAGAATGAGAGATCAATCAGTCAAATAGTCAAGCAGTCAGCAGCAGTCAGGTGTGAAGTAAAGCACGAAGCAACAACAACAACAACAACTGCAACTGCAACATTTTCAGGGGGAGACTCGACTTGAGTCGACTCCACTCCACTTCGCTCGACATCATGGCAATCATGTTCAATGGATTTTCAGCCTTTCTCGTTGTAGTTTGGATTTGTTTTTTATTGGGTTCGCTGCGGGGTTAATTAGCTGTTTGTTTTTCACGTACTGCGAGGGGGGCGGTAGAGAGGGGGCGAGGCGCGGTTGCTTAAGGGAAATTAATTTTTCAATGACTACTCACTTTTCTTTTTGAGAAACGGCGGCGGTCCGCCGGGCATATCGCGAGGATCGCTCATTTCCATTAGCGGATTGTAAAGCTTGCCAGGATCAATGCCAGGCGGAAATAAACCAAGCGGCGAGTCCAGGCCAAACACTGTAAGCAAGAAAGAGAGAGAAAGAGAGAGAGTCGATTATAAGTTAGTTGCAAGTATGTACATTAAACTTAAAAATGACAACTTCCTGACATTTAATAAATCACATCGAACAAAAATAAACAAGGAAGTTAAAAAATGCAAAACCCTGGTTCTGATAGATCCACAAGATCTGTACAGAATTCCATAAATTCAAGTAGATTTTTTATTCTAAAATCTTGAATAATCAGCTGCATTATCTTGTGCATAAACTTCAGCTTAAGTCTCTATTTATAGTTTGTAAATGTTGCCATAAGCGACTCATTTTCCAGCTCACTGATTGCATAGCTAACAATGGTAAAGAGGTCGAAGATAAGGAGGGAGGGTTAGAAGGGAGGATGAGGAGGGTTACACTCTAAGAATATGCCAATTGAGTGCATCTGGATGGGTAAACAATGGAACGTCATTATTCTATTAATAATTTAGGCGACGAGTGCAGTTCTTCACATGAGTGAAACAATTGAAGCACTGATGAGGCGCAGGATAAAGCAGCTCAAGGATATGCAAGGATGAAGCACTATGTGTGTGTGTGTGCGCGGGTGTGTGTGTATGCGGATGTGTGTGTAACGCCATAACATTGGCATTGTGCTGAATGATTTCATAAGTGCGCGAATGCAAGTCCCAGAGTCAAACAGAAGCTGAGCTGAGGCAGTTGGGGCAAGTGGGGCATATTCTACATGTTATTTGTATCTGCAACTGAGGGCTGGATCCATGTAATGTATTTGTATCTGTATCTGTATGTGTATCTGTAACTGCTACTGCTGCTGTTCCGTGCATAATGACACACAATAATAATAACGAGCGCGCATTGTTTGCGCTCAAGTATTCACGAGACATTGAAATTTCAACACGCTGCGTATACGTAATATTCTCAAGATTTTCTTTTTTCTATTTCTTTTTCATTTTGGCATCGCTTTGAAATTAGTGCGGATTTCTTTTCACGGTTTATACTCAAGGGGTCTAGAACAAGACAGCCACTGACTATGGCACACACAACACACACTCGCAAACGTCACATGCTATTAGTTCAATGATTTTCACGCCGAAATATGGCTAGCAAAAAATAAATCACATTCTTCATACGTCGTCGCCGTAAAACGTTGCTAAATCTTTTTCTGTGGCTGTCTGCAGCGCTCCTGTTTGGCCTGAGACAACGAGAGTGTAGCGTAAACATTGAAGGGTATATTCGTTTCTTCAAGTGAGTTGTAACATATTGGAGGAAAGGGAATTCTAATTTTCGGGTTATTCATAAATGCTCTTAAATTGCCACTTTACAAACTGATTTCCAACGCAATTCTATGTCTTCTTTTGTCTTCGATTGAATTCTTCATAAATATCCTTCATTTAGCTGCCACAAAGTGTTGCTTTTAAGTGTTTCTTACCCCATCAAGTAAGTGTATATCCTTAGTCGACTTTCACTGACTTTCTCTGGGATTTTCTTTGGCTTGTGTCTTGTCTGGTTTCTTTTGCTTTGCTTGTCTGCTGGGCTGTGGCACATTCATTCATTGCCTGCAGCCTGTTTATGCAGTAGTTAGCGTATTGCTGCCACTCCTTGTTGCACACCCCCCTCCATCCCCTCTCAGCCCCATACCCCTTTTGTCATTGCCCTGATATGTTGGGCTGCAAAAATGTTTGTCGCATTAAAAGGTATTGCGCTTCCTGCGCGACTTTGGCATTTTCGTACAATTTTTCATATTTTTGTGCCCCCTTAATTTATTTTATATCCTGTGTGCGCGCGTCGCGCCTGACAAGAGACCTGAAGCTCTGCAGTTTGAGGACTCCCTGGACTCTGGCCCGCCCCCGCCTCAAAGCGGATATTATTAATATGAATATCGCGCGACTTATATGCAAAAGTTTTCATGCGCAAAAGGGAAGCCAACGTTGAAGACTCCTTGTGGCATTCTTGTTTTCTTTTTACTTCTGCCACCGCCAACGCTGCTGCCGAAGTTGTTTGCCAAAAGGTTTAAGTCTTGTTGCTGTGTTGCACTGACTCTCTGGCATACTTTAAACACAACAACAACACACACTCTATCAACAAGGGGGCGTGGCTGTTTGGCAACTTAAAAGTCATTTCGCTAAACGTCTGCCGACAGTTTGAACTCCACACTCACATATATCTATATATATTTATATATGAGGTTCACATGTTGCCAAGACACAACATAAATTTGCTGGCACGCAACTGAATCCTGCCTCCCCCTCCCCCTAGCCTCTCCTCCCCTTTTAGCCCCCCTTTGCACCTCTATTTCTGCCTCGGGTGACATAAATAAAAAAATCATATATAAAAACCGCAATTGAATTTATTTCGACTGCAACTCCAACTTGCAACTTTTGTAAGCAACCGCAGCCAGTTCACCTCTGCCGCCTCTCCCCTTCCCATCAACTCTGCCAGACAGACAGACAGATAGACAGACAACTAGTGGGTTGTTTCTGGGCACTGAGGGGGGTGGCAATAACTAAACTGTCAAATTATTAGGCGCACTCGCCACATTTCAGTTTTTAGTTCATTTCAATAATTCTTATGAGCTGTCAACGTTCAAGAATTGTTTATGACTTAATTAGGCCTGAATATGCACTATATGCAAGGGGGAGCTGCTAATGGCTTAAATGGCAACTTCGTGATTTGGGCAAAGCAATCAAACTTGCAGTTTGGAATGTATGTGGAAATAATATGTGCAAATATATTTGGGCAAAGCGAATTTCTGGGGAAATTGAGCAGTTAATATTTCTAATAAGTTATAGAAAAACTGGGTAACTTAACATTTATATTAAAATGAATTATAGTAGCTCAAATGAATAATAGGAAATCTCAGTAAGGGGAGTAGCAATGGTAACTGAGACATCATACTCTTCCTGAGAGTATTGCTTGTAGGTATAATATCATTATTTTATTTTAAAGTAATTTGAATTTTGAATTCAGTGGAATATCTGGTAGAAACAGGGGAGCTGGCTAAGGAAGAGGCAAGGGAGTTATGGAATGATATCACTTGAATGGGATTCCCAGATAATGTCCAGAAAATGAGTTAAACTACTTTAAGCTTTTGTGAATCTAATGCGGTGCATAAATGTGTTTGACTAACCCCCCTCTATTCTTGCAACTTGTTGATACAAAATGGAAATCGCAAAAAAAGCGACTACTGCAAAAAAAAGAAGTGATGCCAAAGCATGTTGAAGAGTGTGAATTGCCACTCGGCGACACTAATACGTTTAAAGGCTTTGCAACAGCTTTGGCCACGGCAACGACAAGCCAAGCAGGACCTCGGCAAAGGATGCGACGTTGTAGTCGATGCCACTTTGATGTGGCAAAGGAAGGGGCAAGCCAAAAGTGGGAAGCGACAGAGACAGAGACACGACGAGACAGCGGCCACATGTTGCATCATGCTGCGGCAAGGGACATGCGAGCTTATTAAAAGTAAAGTCGCGTACGTGCAACAAGGAGTCAAGTCAAGGAGTCGCCTCGCATCCGAGTCAAAGGAAAAAGAAAAAATGCAAACAGAAGCTCGCCTACAGCACTGAGAGTTTATTAGGACTTCCGCTTGTTTTTGCGCAGGATGTGTGCACAGGATAACCCAGTGACCTCTCAGTTTAAGCGGATTTCTATACTCTAATATCGTAGCAAAAACTGTATATTGGATTTGTGCAATGTCCGTCTGCCTGTCTGTCTGTCCGCAAGTTTACACTGTCCGACTTGTTTTTATCTACTTACTGTGCGGCGGCGTCAGCGTCAACGCCGAGGACATGCCGGGAAACGGCAGCGGCGACTGCGGATGCGGTCCATCCTGCGGATTATAGTGGCCCTGCAAACTCATTGGCGACGTGGGCCCAAATTCCTTGCAAAAATCTTTGCTAAAATCCTTGCCGAAATCCTTGCCAAACTCCTTGCTAAACTCCTTGCTCAGCCGATTCATGCTCTCCTCGAGCCGCTCGTGCGGCGCATGTCCCACGCCCCCATTGTGTCCATGAAACGGTGGCAGACCCATCGGTCCGAGCAGATTACTGGCGAACGCGTTGTGCTCCCGCTGCAGCGCCTGCTCGCGTGTCTCGCGCGGATCACGCTCCCGATCGCGGTGCATTGCTGCCGCGGCTGCTGCGGCGGCCAGCGACATTTCCATTTGATGTTCCATGTGATGGAAGGGATTATCCCCGACACCAGCAGCGGCGGCAGCAGCGGCAGCAGCAGCGGCCGCTGCATGCATCTGCGCCTCCAGCGCCTCCATGTGGCAGGGCGGGCTGTCGTGCGGACGTAGGCCAGGTGGCGGTGGCGGCGGGGGAAAGGACAACAGGCCGTTGTTGCCATGGGCACAGCTGTTGGGCGTGGAGCTTGCACTCGGCTTGGCATTTAATTGGCGAATGTCCTTCAAGGACAACATGATGCGCTGATTGTTGTCCTGCAGCTTGCTGCTGTTGTTGTTGTTGTTGTTGCTCTCGTTGTCGGAGGAACAGTGCGAGTCCTTGTCCTTCTTAGTGGTGCACAGATCCTCGGGCCCGTCGCTGGGACAGGGCGACATGGCAGCCGCATTGGCAGCGGCAACAGCTGCCTGACGACGCAGCTCATTCGTCGTGTGTATCAGCTCCTCAATGTCCTGTTCCTCCTCTTCCTCCTCCTCCTCGTCCTCCTGCTCCTCTTCCTCCTCCTGCTCTTCCTCCTGCTCATCCGGATCGTGTCGGTGTTGGCTTTCCGCCCGATCTTTCTGCTGCTCTCGTTCATCTTCATCTTCCTGCAACTCCTCCTCGTCCAGCTCCAGCTGATTGCTGGACGTGATGAGGGGCAGCGCGTGCTCCATCTCACCCGCAGCTGCAGCTGCTCCACCCTCCTCCTCTTCCTGCTCCTCCTCCTCGTTGTCGTGGATTTGCTGCGACTGTTGCTGTTCCATTGCCTCATCTTCATTTCGCTGCTTATCACTCGTATCCTGCTCCTGATCCTGCTCCCGCTCCTCCTTGATCACAGTTTGCAGTGGCAACGTATCCGAGGACGTCTCCGGCTTGCTCAGCGCAAAGTCATCGCCGGAACGTCGCCGCGGACGCGCCTGCTTGCGTCTCGGCATGGGTGAGCCACTGCCCAGCTCCTGATCACTTTCCGGCTCACGTTCGCTGTCCTGCTCGCGCTTACGGCGTAGGCTGAGCGCCATCGGCGCATGGCCAGCACCAGCAAAGAGGCGCGTCGGCATTATCAGCTTGCCCGTGGAGGGTCTCATCACCATCGACGGCGATTCATCCTCAAAGCTGGCCGCCAGCAGCGAAGCGTCCAACAGATTGAAGTCATCCGGGGAAGCAGCCGGGGTTGGTGTATGTTCCGGCACCGAACTCTCCACCAAGCCGCGCACCTGCAGCGATTCCCCCGCCTGGATGAGTGTCTGCAGACGCTGCTGGGGCACACTAATCTCGCCGCGATACATGAAATCCACAATTGCCTGGACAACCCAGCCACGAAAGTCCTTCAGGACGATGACAGGATGCTTGCACGGCGTCTCGGCAAATACGCGCTGAAAGAATGGGGAACAGGCGGAGAGGACCATTTTGTGTGCCCTTATCGAGGTCTCGGCACAGACGAGAGTCACATCCACGAGGGTCTTGGTTTGGAGCAGTGCGTCGAAGGCCCGCAGGATGTGATTCTGATGATTGTTCCAGCGGAGACTGTAATGATCCTGCGCGGGTTGAGTGGGTGCAGACGTGGCAGGTGTGGCAGGTGGCGTTGCAACAGTTGCACATGTTGCTGATGCGGCTGCAGCTGTTGTTGTTGCCGTCGCAGCATTGGGTGCAACTGTTGTTGTTGTTGTTGCAGCAGCAACAGCAGCAACTGTTGTCGTCGTTGCTGTTGCCGTTGCAGTTTGGCTCATGTTCAGCGGCTGCGCTGGCGGCGTGGGCGGCGTTGTTGGCGGTGTGGCATGTGCGTGGCTGCCGTGCAGCGACTGCGACGCCGGCAGAAGAGGCAGTGGTAACTGTTGGAACTGTTGCTGCTGCTGCTGATGCGTATGTTGATGATGATGATGAGGATGGGACTGGGGATGAGGATGTGGATGATGTAGATCGATGCCCAGGCCAGTTGTTGTTGCCATTGTTGTTGGCGGCTTCGCTAGTAGCGGCAGCGGCAGCGCTGGCGCCACCTGGCGGCCGTAATCGTTCATGTGCAGCGCCAGCAACGGCAGCGACGTCAATTTGCAGCGTTTTATCAGCTCCTCGGCGTCCTTTAACATGCCCCGCCAAAAGTCACGTGGCGCAACTCAAACTGGCTGCAAGCAACTCGTGCTCTGCAAAGAGAAAGGTAAGCAGAGTGGTAGAGGGGGTTAGCGAAGGTTAGAAGGCGAATGAGCAAAAGCTTAAGCCTAATGCGCTGCATAATGTATTCTGCTTCAGTTTCAGCTTATACACTCAGCAAAACAAAATGTAATTCACATTATATTTAAATTTATTATCATAAATATATTATATGAGAAAAGATAAAACACCTTTCATAATTATAAGAAATTCTTGTTTGTGTTTTCAGAGAATAATTCAAAAGATCAGTGAAACTTTCCAGTTTTCAGGGTGCTATTATCTAAATTTGAGTGCCTTTTGATTTATTTATTTTTTTAAGTGTAGTTTTGACATATGATATGTATGCGTTGCTGCTTGCTTCGTGTATGTGTTGTGATAATATGTTAATGAGTCGCGGCATATATCATCTCAGAGATGAGAAGCCGTATGCTCTTATACCACTCACCCTGTGCAAAACACATATTTGGGCAAATCCCAAGCACAACACAAAGCCAAAAAACAATGCAAAAGCTAAATAACAACAATAAGCAGAAGAATAATAATATGAAGAGGCAGGCAAGGCAGAGCACATGAAGCAATCAGAGACATGGGCTACGTGTCGTGTCGCGTATCCTTGAGGATATCACATGCAGATGTGTGATGTGTGATAATGGCTCACTCGTCTGCCCCCATCGCCCTACCCCTCCGCTCGTCAGACTGCCTACCTGCCTGCCTGCCTGCAGCTTTGTCTATCTGTCGACTGTGTTTATGTTTATCTACGGCTCAAACACGCACTAACACACACATATGCGCACAGTGGCGCACAATTCGAAATATGAGTTGAACATATTTCTCTTCAAATAATGTTCATAGTTGTATTTTTGAGTTATTATTTGAAACTAAAGCTACCTGAAATAATTAACATAAGTTAGATATCTGTCCAAAATATATATATGAATGATCCATTTTACGATTCTTTATTTATCTTATTCATTTGCCGAATTGAGTTTGTGATTTGAATTGGTTTGGGTTTGACACCACTGTGCCGGAGCTGAGCTCCTTTTTTTCTTACGCATCTCGGTGCGTGGCATCTAATTAATTCAGCAACTGTCTGGCGTGGCGTGCGCCTCACACACACCTCTCTCCCTGCCACATACCCCCTTTTTGTTGCACACTGCGTGTGTGAATTTAAAAAGCAGTCGGCAGCTGCCTTAAAGCACCTCACATCAATCCCAATCCCAATCCCAATCTGAATCTGAATCCCGACTCATCTGCATTGCCTGGTTGCAAAATTAAAAAACTTTACTTTGCTGCCCCGGTGAAAATAAACATTTTTATTTGCCGTTTACCGTTAGTTGCTGCACGCTGAAACCGCAGCGTCTCTCGAGCGGTTGAGCGGTTGCAAGCAGCTTCTTCATTCCGTTGCCCCAAGAAACCGCACATTAACACATGCTGCCGCTGGGGCACCTGCAACCAAGGACTAGACACCCACGCCTGAATGCAACAATGTGCAATTAGCAGGCAGCAGCAGCAGCAGCTTCTTCATGCGGCATCTGCTTTTTTGTGGCTTGCAACTCATTTACGGTGCCTCGACAACTGTGGCAACTGAGGCAACATTTTTATTTATTTACTCGCGTATTTTACTTTCAAGCGCCGCTAAAAGCGACACAGTTCAGAAAACAGTTAGTGTCAGCTCGGCTACCTAAGAGCGAGAGAACGAGAGAGGGAGAGAGAGAGAGAGAGAGAGAGAGAGAGAGAGACAGAGAGAGACAGTGAGAAAAGCAGAAGTAGAGACTTAGTCGAGTTTTTAATTAATGTCGCAGTAAGTCAGTCAGACTTCCATTTGAATTTAAGACGGTACAACATGGGTGAAGCACTTGCCACTTTGTCACACACTTAAAGCTTAATTTAATATAAGTTTAAGTTTAAATGTGCTTGATCCTATAAGTTATCTAAATTTACATAAAATAAGTCAATATGTTAGTCAATGTTGTACTCTTTAATCTTAGCTGGGCATTTGTGATGAATAAACTTGGTTTCATTCAGAAAAACTAATCCACATCTAATCAATAATAATATTCTAAATTTTATAGATATGTGTGGAATGTAAAATAATGCATTCTCAAGGGATTTTTCTGTATATATTTTGAGTGTAAAATGAATTAATTATTAAGGGATTGCAATATGAAAAAGGAATATCCCAACTAATGATCAGTTGCAACAGTCTATAAGGCGTTTCAGTATGAATTTGCCTAACTCCCAACGATCAATCAGTTTTAACACTAGCAAGTTTCTAAAAAAAATTTCGACTAGTTTGACTAATGATCAATTTGACTTTGCATGGGGTTAGAATTAGATTCACCCTAAAGGGTTACACGCTGAGGGTTTTTCGAAATTACCCCTATAAACCTTTTCATATTTTGTATTATTCATTTATTTATTTTAATTGCTTATTTGTGTAATGTGAACTAAAAGCAGGAAATATATTATAGAAAAGGGTTTAAAAATGCATTTCTAAATGGAAATCAGCTTTCTTTTCTCCGATAAACCCTCTATATATATATAAATTTAACAAAATTTAAATCACTGTTAATTCAATTATTATAAGAATAATTCAGTTAATCTTAAACATTTCTACGTACCATTCAAAGTAATTTAGTCTCGACTTTTGATCTTGTATTCCTTCTAATTATGTTGAGTTTCTTTCTGAATACTTTTCACTTGGTTAGCTTGTTGTTGGTGTTATCAATATTGACACAGTTCTTAGCACTCGCATCCATTTCGTATGGTTGAAAACTGTAAACACAAAATGCCGCAAGTTGAATTAGAGATATTTGCGTATTATTTTAATTTTGCTCCACATGTGTTTCTATTATGATCGATCGATTGATTGTTCAGGTGTGTGCTTTCAAATACTGAAGATCACAAACACACACGATTTTTTGTTCTTTGCTTATTTTTATTTGTATTATTTTTTTTGAGCAACACGCATTGTGAGAATAGAGAACACAAGAAACAAACGCGACGAGGGTTTGCCACAAACTGAAATGCTTCACATGTGAATATTGATATGCATGGGGTACAAACAAATCTCACCCTCAAATGGCAACACACAGTCTCTCACACACACACACTCATGTCTGTTAGTTTTGTGGGCAGGATCAGCAGCACTCGCTCTCGATCTTTTGCTCTCGACATGCCGCAAAATTTCCATCTTACTGCAGGTGATAATCAGGTGTGTGTGCGCTTGTGTGTTGACTGTGGAACAGCAAATATAGAAACACGCAAGTAAATAAACACTTAGCAGGTAAACGGACAAACAGAAGTACTGACAAAAGATGCGAAGCCGGCACAGGTCCTGTCGGCGGAACAGGTATTTACTACTATTAAATGGCCGCTGACAGCTCAATTTGTCGGCCCATTTATTGTTGGTCATAAACCAAGAAAAAAATTAAACACACACACACACACCGTGTGTATATTTTGTGTGTCTTTGTCGTGCATTCGATCCTTCAATTTGGTCAGCAAATTTCACAGAATTGTTTGGGTTGTTTCGTTTGAAAAATCCGCGATTTATGATAGGCGCGACAAGAAAACACTATTTCCATTTCAATTACAGTTTATTTTTGTTTAGTAAATCCATTTATTATACGAACGGAATTAATGTCATTATTTATTTGTTTAATTAGTTGTATTTAATCTTTCATTTGATTTTGTAAGTTAAGTGCAGCGATTTTGAATTAAAAAAGACCCGTTAATACTAAATTCAGTTTAGTAGAATTTTAAGTATGATATCTTAATTTAATTTTGAATTTCAAATAACGAAAATAATATTGCGAGTTTTGAAACGTTTTAACTAAATCAAGACTAGTGTAATTTGAACTTTGATATTAAAATAGTAGCCACGAAACTTGGAAACTGTAATTCTCATTTAATCAGCATTAGCAAAACTTACAAATTATATTTTGAAATTCTTTTGATTAACAAAAATACTTTTTTGGCTTTAGCACTAAAATTTCCGTTTTAATTTTTGTCAATGTTATAGTTTTAAACTACTTTTAAGATCCGTTTCAATAAATATTTATATTTAGTTGTTTCTGATAAGTTTTCACAAAATGTCTTAACATTTTATTACCATATAAATTGACTCGAAAAATGCTCCAAAAATGGTTTCAATTTGTTGTGAGTCGCGTTTAATTCTATTCTATACTATTATATTATATTTTGAAAACACGTCCATCTTCGCACAGGGCGCACAGACAACTGTCTACTGTAAAAATGTCTTCATTCACATTATGCCATTCATATGTGAGCGCACTGAATTTTATCACATACTTTCTTCGCTCGAAAAAAGAGTTAGATTTGCTTTTTTATTTTTCTTTTGAGTTCGTAACGGTAACGCCTCGTTCGTGCCAGTGTGCGAACGAGTGTGTGTGTGTGTGCGAGTGTGTGTGTGAGCGAGCGAGCGAGTGTGTGTGAATGTATGTGAATGTCCTGCGGTCGCGTGTATGTTTCGAACCGTTCAAACGTCACGAAGCGACTAATTCAAATGATGTCGGCCCGAAAAAACAGATATGCGAAGCAGCAAGCGGCGACTGCGACGCAGCCGTCGACGATAGCAGCAGCAGCAGCGGCACACACGCGACTACACCCCCACCAAGCACCCGCCTCCCCGTTCCGCTCCGCCCACGTGCGCGCACACGTATGAGCCAAAGGCGAAGGCAACAACAAACAACAACAACAAAACAACAAACAGCAACAGCAGCACATGAGGATGCTTTCGCTGCTCGACGACGCACGAGTAACGCCAACGGTAAAAACGACGACGACGATGACGCTGGCAGCGATGCTTTTTACTCCTTCGTCATATAAAATATCACAATAACAACAACAATCCGCAGCAGCAGCAGCAGCAGCCGTCGACGTCCTCGCACGTCAAAAAAAAAAACAATTTATTATATGTATATCGCATGCATGTGTATATGCGTGTGTGTGTGTACATTTGCATACACATGCGTAGCAAGCGAGCGAGCACACGAACCAAGCACGAATACACACGAAGCCGAAACGCAAAAAAAGAGCGACACGAAAGAGCGACGCACCCACTCACACACATACAGACACACATACACACATGTGGAGCTTTGAACGTCGGTCGTAAAGAGTAATAGCCACCACCAGGAGCAACAATAACAACAACAGCAATAGCAACAACAACAACCACAGCTAAGACACCCACCCCCGGGTACATTGGTACATTGAAGTCGCCTCGTTGGCTCACATGGAGTTTACACTCACACACACACATACACAGCGCACAGTTGTCACACGTTGGCAGCGACGTCGGCGCCAACATTTTTCATAAAAAAAGGGGCGCCAGCAGCGACGCCGACGTCAACGTCGACATATCCTTTTTGGCCAGCTTATGGAAAACGAAAAAGCGAGTTGAGTTTTTGCTTTCCAGTGTGAGTGAGTGAGTGAGAGCGAGAGAGAGCGAGTGAGCAATATATGTGTGTGTGTGTGTGTGTGTGTGTGTGTGTAACGTACGTTGCGCTCTGTGTCTCTGTCTGTCTGCCTGTCTGTCTCACATGCAAAGCTTTTGCTTCCACACACACAACTCTTCTGCTCACAACTCTCGACTGAGACTGAGACGCTGACTGCGACTGCGACTGCACTTGCCGTTGTTGTTGTTGTTGCTGTTAATGTTATTGTTATTGGCAAAGCTTTTCCAGCTGCTGTTGCTGTTGCTGTCTCTGTTGCTATTGCTGTCTCTGTCGCATGTGCTCGCCTTTTTTAGTATGTTATCTATTCGTTTGCATGCGTTTTACTTTTACATAAGCGCCACAGTTGGCGCAGGACTCCCAACAGGGATAGGAGAGGACACACAGCGAGAAAAAAGAGGAAAATCATATACACAACATATTACACACACACACACACACACACTCGCTCTGGCATGTGTGTGCGAAAGAGAAATGCGAAAATACAAAAAAATACAACGAACGATGGTCGGAAAATCAACCCCTAACCACGCTGCTGATTTTGAACAGAAAAAAAAACGAAAAGAAAAACTCGGTGGAAAATGACAAACCTTGCATACACATCTAAGGGGAGGGTTAGCATGTGTGTATGTGTGGGACATATGAGCACTTTTTGCAACATTTCGATTTGTTGGCGCATTCTCTCTCTCACACACACAGGCACACAAACATATATAGGATATATACATATGGTTACATACGCCCACATATGTGCATGGGAGGATTAGCAGAGGGTATCAGATTGGTCGACGAACCAATGTGGATGGGAAGGAATGGAGTGAATTGGGATAGGATGAGAGAGCCTCGCATGAGGCCTGCAAGGGACGTCCTTTGCACATGCATATAGATAAATGTATATGTGGATATATGAATATTAAGAATATGCAATGTGTGAAAAGTCGAACCGGAAAATGCAAATATTTGTATATTAAAAAATAACATAAGACTTCTGCTGACTTTTCTATATACGTATATCAATCACAGAGCAAATGCATAATTTCTGTACCCATTTAGTCTGCATTTAGCCGTTTTTTATCTACGTCCTTCTAATTGCATCTATTATTTGCTCTCTGTGCGGCATTTTCCTCTTTTATCAGTGAGTCCGATGATTTTCCGCATTTTCATTTCGCTTCTCTGCTTCATTTGCATTTTATGATTTGTTTGCCAACTGCGCTTGCTGCTCGCTGTGCTTGCTTCGCTTTCCTTTGTTTTTCACGTTTTCCGCCATAAATTTTAATTGTTTTTCTTCGATTTTTATTTTGCGGCATTCTTTTCGGTGCCGGCTTGCTCAAAGAAACCAGGTGGGGGGCAGTGGAGGGGCGCAGCACCAGGTCGCACCTTTTATTGTTGGTGTCTGAGACGAAACTGGAACTGGGTCTGAACTGGAGCTGGAACTGAACTTGCTCTTGGATAGCAAATAAAGCAACTTTTGTTCTCGCCCTCTTTTTTTTTTGTTATTGTTATTTTTGCCTTTCCTTTTTCTTTTGCATTTTACATTTTGTCAAAAGTTTGCGCTTGGATTTAATAACTTGGATTTATGTTTAAGTTTTGGCCTTCCACGTAATTGAAATAAATCGAATTTCAGTATTTTCTTTGCTGCAACGAAATGAAAATTGCATTTACTAGTTCTCCAGTGGATAGAGACAAGACAAGGGGCAAAGTCCTTTTGGTAAATGTTCTTTCAGGACTTTCGCATGGAATTCAAATTGATAGAGTAGATAGAAAATTTATCGTCATTAACCTAGAAATGCTCTTTCAAGACTTTAAAGTTTCAACTATCATAACTTTATCATAATTGTGGCATTTTTAAAAAGTGTGTACTGAAGTTGGCAGAAGAAAACACCTCTGACCACACAATATTTGAATTTATTCTTACACAAGAGCTGGGGACTTTAAATTTTGAATTTTTTCTCGTATACCTTTATTTATTTCCCTTCAACGATAAATATAAATATCGATTCAAATCAATTTTCAAAAGCAATATATAATATTATTAATATTAAACATGAATTCTACATTTAAAATTGATGCACATAAAGCTAACTAGAACCTAGAAATGCTCTTAATAGACTTTTAATAAGTCAAATATTAGTTGAATTGTTTTCTACTAATTTTTATAAAATATCTCTCAAGTGAAACCCAACTATAATATAGACTTTGAACTTCATATATATAGAACTGGAATCACTTGCGACTTACCACAACTTTGGAATTTCAATTAACGTATATGCCCCAAATCCTTGCACAATTCACTCGTTTGCACTAATCCTGCAAATTCTGCTATTCTGCTCGATATGACATATATATGTATATACAGTTAACAGTACAGTTAACAGCGGGGCTCTTTTCCCAAATACAATCCAGGATCAATCGCATCAAACCCTAACAGCTAAAAAAGTGGAAAAAACTGCACGCATGCGCGCCTTGATTATGCAAATGAGCAGCAGTCCCTTCACCCCTCACCCCGTCCCCCTGCCCAACCCACGCCCTGGCAGCGTGTTGTGTTTCATATGCAAAACAGTTTGGAGACAAAGGTTTTTCGCCGAGTGTATAGATTTACGCATTTTTTATTTACACCTTTTTAACAATGAAGAAGAATTTCAGTTTCCATTTCAGTTTCTGATTCAGTTTTCAGCTGGGGTGGCTGGCTGCACTTCCTTTATGGCCAAATTATGCAAATGTTGTTCAACCAAATGCAACTGTTTTCGAAGTGAACTATTAGTTGTTGCTGTTGTTGTTGCATGCAACGCGTGGCAGGCAGGCAGGCAGGCAGCAAGCTGCCGCAAATAATGTCTGCTCTCGACAGCGGCTGCTGTGTTTCTGTGCGTATTTTTTTGCTCGAGCTGGTGTGCCTGGAAAATGCGCATGGAAAACTCACAGCACACACACACACAAAATTTTCCCCTTGCACACACGTGCGCATGTCCCGTGCCCTGGACCAGAGACCGGAGACCGGAGACCATATCCTGGGCGCATCCACTTTGCTCCATTTTTTTCTTCTGCTCTTTTTTTGGTTTTTGTTTTGGGTTTTTCTCAATTTTCCACGCTCGCGAAAATGAGCGCGTCTGAGGGATTGGGTGTTTTTGAAAATGGGCATTGAAGCTACCCCACCCTCTCTCTCTCTCTCGCTCGCACTCTCTCTCTCTCTCTCACTGTCTCCCACACTCTCACACTCTCTCTCTCTCCCACGCTGTCTTTAACTCTTCGGTTAGCATTTGAAATGTTTCTTATATATGTTTGTACAGAGAGAGAGAGAGAGGGGGGTTGGAGTAGGGGGTTGGGGGTTCCTTTTGTAGGTGCGCCTGTCCATGATGAAGGGTTTCTGCTTCGGGTGCTTGACTTGCCAGAGATAATTATGAAATGCATGAAATGCTCTATGTATGAGTTATATGTACATATACATAAATGAGAGGCGGAGAAAGGGTTGTCTAAGTGGGAAGTGGGAGGGGGTGGAGTGGGGGCTGGAGTGGGGGTTGCAACGGCGCCGCCATTAATGGCCAGCATTTACTAATTAAGAGCTCACAAGTTACCCGGCTAAGCGTGCTGGAGAGCTACTATCTTGTCTCGCTCCCCATTCGCTTCCCCGTTCCCGGCTCATCATGCATCTTGTTGCAAGCGCTCTTGAGCGTTGGGCGTAATTGGGGCACGGGGCAGGTAGGACGGGTCAGGTGGCAGAGGCTGTGTTTCGTTAGTGATGCATGCTAACGAGATATCAGGTGGCTCTATGCAAATAATGCGGCTTTGAATTTCGCCTCAAGCCTCAGTCTTTCCGAATAACCCTTTAAAATTAGTAGGCGTTCAAGTTAATTTGTAATTAACAGGAAAATTCAAGTTAAGAACAGCCATGTTATCGAGGAGGGGGTAAACTAACACTTTAACATTGCCTGGCAACAGCTAAATCTAGCAGCTACTTAGTTAATTGGCATTTTCACTATAAGGATCATAATTATAATTCTTATTCATAATTATTCATAATTCACAGTTCAAATTACTCTTAATCAACTCATTTCAATTTTCAATTTTCCACACACATACTTTACATCATTTTGTCTTCATCAATTGCATTAAATTCTGTATAAATTTATTCCTTATTTATTTGTACATCTTTTCCACTTCATCAATTGCTGTAAAGTGTTTCAAAAAGACCTTGCTTAAAGCCAAATAGTATAAAAAACCGAAACATTTTTAACAATTACAAAAAAGTGAACAAAATAATCACGCAGCTCCGCAGACACCCCTCCTCGGGAGGCTGCTACCCCGCTTCTACTGCGGCACCTGCTGGCTAAAGTCTGGCCAAAAGTTGACAAGGCGTAGACAACGCAAAAGCACAAAAAAGATGTCCATTAAAAAAGAAAACAAAGAAAAATGCTAAAGAAAAATGCCACTAAAAACAAAGCTAAAAAATGCGGGCTGGCCAGCATGAAAATTATTTAAAAAAAAGAAGAAAATCAATGTGCTACAAGTGTAAATAGAACTTGACCACCAGCAACGAAGAACAAGAAGAAGAAGTAGCCGGTTCGGGCCAGGCTCAAAAGCGGACCGCGAGAATGGCCGGCGACGTCCAGCCGAGGAACAGGCGCCCAGAAAACAGCAGCAGCAGGTTGCCAAAGCAAAACGTCAAAAGCAAAGTAGACGACGTCGAGGAGGCCAAGAAAAAAAGAAAAAAACAGAAAAAAGCAAACAAAATACAAGCACAGGAAAAATGGTAGAAAAAGCGGCGAGAGCGAGAATGAAAACGCTGAAAAAAATTAAATATGATTAAAAGAAAATAAAAAAAAACAGAGGAAAAAGAATGAAACGCGAACAGCGCGAAGAAAATTTAAATAAAAAAAGAAAAGAAAAGTTTGTGGCACAAGGAACAGAAGCGGGATAGCGGGCAGCGGGCAGCAGGGGCAACGAGTCACAGCCAGCAAGTCAAAAGCAACAAGCGCATTGGGGTGGCAACAGATGAGGCAGAGGGGAGGGAGAGGAACGAGGGGGCAGGGGTTGCAGCCAGGCGCTAAGATGATGCAACGCAGGCACGTAGAGGCAGGCAGCAGGCACAATCAGACTGGGGCACAACTAGCTCCTCCAAGGAGCATGACAAGAACAAGAACTTTTAGTCGACAGAGTGTGGAGAGAGAGAGAGAGAGAAGTAGGTGCTTGGGTTTGGTGGTCTGGGGGTTTTGGGGTTGGTCCTCGTCCAAGTGGACACAGGACTTTTTATGCCCTTTCTGTTTTTAGACAGACTTGGCGACAGAGAAGAGCAGGCTCAAAACGGAACGGTAACATTAACAGGCACATGCATAACAAATACCAGCAACTCCAGAGCAGAGAATGGGAGAGGGGAAGGAGTGGGTGTGGTGTGAAGGGGAGGGGAGTGGGAAGTGAGCAGTAGGGAGTAACGGCGACAGCCATCAACGCCATTTTCATTTTGCAACTGTTGACAGGAGGCGACCAGCGAACGCAGATCCCAGAGAGACCTGAGGTCCTGTGGCCTGGACAACAACTACACTCAGAAAAAAAGGGCCATTAAATATAGAAATTCTCGCCGTATTATTCAGAAAGAAAATTTCTAAAATTTAAAGTAATCTTCGAAAAACGGGGATTTGCATTTTTTAATTTCGGGTTGGATTTTTTTATAAGAAAAACTTTCTAATTTGTAGGCAATTTTTTTCGGAGTGTGCAAAAGCAGAAACCAAGCTAAAGTCTCAAATTGAAAATGACAAAAACAGCTGCATGAAGCGGCAAATGTCCTGTTCTGGCCAGGACACGCTAATTGTATAAAGTGCACAGGCTACAAAATGGCATTGGGGAGCGGATAAGGGAAGAGCTGCCTAACAACAAGTGCTCAAAACTATCCATGTAAGTAGTAAGTAGCAGCAGAAATAATCCAGTTACAGATTCGATTAGGTAATAGTTTGCAATTAGTTTGAAAGCAGCATGTATAACACAAATGAAATAATAGCTTAAGTTCATCTTGGAAGCACCTTAAAATTGGATTGTATTAAATGTAAATATTTAATCAGACTTCAATTAAGTTGTTTACTAATTATAAATAACTGCCTTTGTGCTAAACTATGTAGAAGGCAGAAGGAAGTATTTCTGATCTGTAAAACATAAATATTCTTGATCGACATTAACTTTCGAGTCTAATCAGCCAGGTCCTCGTCTGCCAACTTGTCTGCCTCCTAGTCACTTTTTGGTAAGTCTTGTTGTGATAGTGATAGTTCGAAAGGGTATGTAATTTTTGAGGTCCCTGTGACAATCTTTCTTATATCTATTTGAGTATATTTTGAACAAGTCACCTTCAATATGCCACATTATTGACATTTTAGATACCGTAAAAAAGCTAGATTTGTTGATAAGCAAAATTCAAATAGCTTATTAATATTTGGGGGACCACCTGTTCGCTAACCTTTCTCACTTGTCGGGGCAGACTTGAATGGTGAGTTGCTGGGTAAATAATTGACCCTCACTTGAGAGTTAGATCAAAGAAGTCTGCCACAAACGAACAAGTTACACAGCGGCAACTGCCAGTTGCAGGACATTGACACAGAATTGCGTGGACTGGGCAGCTCATTAATGAAGATAGGCAGACGTGTAGGCAGACAGACAGACGACAATGGGGCAATAAAAACAAGAATAAAAAAGAAAGCCAAGAAAAAAGTGTCTAAGAAAGCAGCTAATAAGAAGTAGCATAAAAGTCGAATGTCTCGAGCACAAGGCATTAATTGCAATGAGCGCAAAGGGAGAATGGAAAGAGGAAAAAAAAAATGCCAAGTTGGGGACACATTTGTTTAGTCTGGAAACAGCAACCACCAATAAAAGCGGAACTTGGCAGTGCAAATGCCAGTCAAGCCAAAATGTCCACATATCTACCCAAAACCAATTCCCCCAAAAGTTATTTGTTTTTTGTTTGTTACTTAAAAAACGCTGCTATTGTCTTTTGAGCTCAAATTACAACTTGAGGCAAGAAAAACGAAAAGGAAAAGTAAGCGGAAACGGACCTGACACAGCCCATCGCCCATCCGAGGTGGTCATGCCAACGGGAATATGGTTGACGTCGTCCAGGGATAATACAGGATAACAGGACAGCAGCCTGCACAGCGCCAAGTGGACGTAGAAAAATGAATGGCAAAAATGCTTTGGCAACAATATTAATGAATAAACTGTAAGCAAAAAAAGGACGTGGAGCAAGGAGCATTCCATTCCATTCCATTCCAATCTTGGGTATGCCAACTGTCTGCTCGTCTTGGCATTCCTAAAGCTTACAAGATTCCAGCTCATATAGCTCATGGAGTAGAGGTATTCCCTCTCATATTGCTCGTAATGAAAGGCGGACAGAGAGTAATTGCAATTCCTTGTGTAAGGACATGCACAACGAATGGCATAAAGCTGACTGGTTGATATTTATTTTGGGGTAAAGACAGGCACTGAGTTAAGGATGCACGCTCAAAGACCGATAACAAGCAAGCAGAGATGCAAACTGACAAGTGACAGAAAGAGAAAGATAAAGAGGAAGAGAGAGAGAGAAGAAGGAGAGAGTCTCGACTGCTACTTCCTGATGAAGGATAATCTAATTAGGCGGTTGCATTTTACGCTATGATTTTCATAAGGCAAACAAAAACTTGATATGGCTTCAGCTGCCCCAGAATTATATTGGGCTACATTAAATAATTAATTAATTCACATATCCTATCCAAAGACATCGCTAAAGTAATTTTTAAAGTATACATAACAAATATTTGCTAAGAATGTTTGAAATAAATACATTTCGTTACCTATCCAAACACATTTCTAGTGAAAGTAAAAAAATCTTTCTCTCTTGTGAGAATACCGTCACACTTTTTATAAAGTTAAAGCTTAATACATTTAATGGCTCACAATTATTGCATATAGTTTAAAAGATAACATATTAACAAGTCCTTAATCAGTTATCTATTCAACTGTAAATTGTTTGTTGTTGTCTGACATATAACTCTGTATATCTTTCAATCTAGTTAATGTTATCTTACTTTGGCACATAACCAACTGCCTTACTGCCACCTCGCTCCACCTTCCCTCCTAATTTTGGCACCCCCTCAGACTAACTCACACCCTTTTCCGTATTCCCACTACCTCCCTCTCCTCACCCTCTGGCTTTCACCATTATCAGTCGCCTAATGGACTGCAGAGAAAACAAACTTCCTGTGCCGACCAAATAATGTGCCTCCAAGTACAGCTAACTCACACACAGCTACACACACACACACACCACCCCACGTACAACTCATTATAATTCGACAAACGTTTGTCCGTCTGTCCTTCCGTCTCCATGGCGAAAAGTGAAAGTCCTAAAAAGTGCCTACAACAGGATCAAGAAGAAGAACCTAAAAATGCGCGCATCTTTTAAGTTGCTTCGAGTTGAAGTTGAAGTCTTGTCTTTTGGTCCAGCAGGGAATTGGGTGGAACCCCCCCCCCCCCACTTCTTAACTCCTGCTCACCCTCTCACTACTGCCGTTCCCCTTCGTCGCCCCTCTACAACCAGCCCGTCCGCCAATACAATTGCCTGGCACCGCAAGTGCTTTATGTGCCCCCCAAAAAGAAGAGGCGAGGAGCAAGTGGAAAACTGTATGTGCGTGTGTGGTTGTGTTGTGTTTGCGTGTGTTGTGTGTGTGCTTGCGTGTGTGCGTCTGTGTGTCGACGCTTTTCCCTAACTCTGCAACGCATTTTCCTACACATTTTTCCAAGCATTTATTGCTGCGCACTCGCACACACACACTCGCACACCCCTTCCCTCTCTCTTTCATTCTCCCTGTGTTATTTTGACGTCTTTGTCTGTCCTCTTCCATCTATCTCTTTCGCGCGTGTGTGCAAAAGTTTTTCCACGAGTTGTTGTTGTTGTTGATTTTCTGTGTGTTTTTTTTTCCTTCTTGTTTCGACTCCTGCTTCTTTTTCACCCACGCGAAAACTTTGTCGTTGCTGTTGCTGCAGACTTTTCCGAGCTTTATATATATGTAAATATTAACGTAAGTATGTGCGAGACTGTGTGTGTGCGAGTGTGTGTGTTATATACCGAGTCAGCTCATATAAGAGTTATGCGCGCATTCATACGTTCTCCATCCGCACTCCTATCCCCAAAGAGGGGGCAGCTGCGAGCCTCGTTTTTTCAGCCCTTCCCATTCGCCTTACAACACACCAAAGAAAATAACAAAAACAAGAAAAACACACACACCCAGTCGTTGTTTGGCATGTCATTGTCCATGTACCCACACTCACACACACACACACCTAAACACACACATTTGTGCACGTAGAGTACTGTCAATTCGGGGCGTATACGCAATTTGACTAACATAGAAGTAGTTAACAACAACACTATTTATGTTTATCCCTGAGTATGTGTGTGTGGGTGTTTGTACTTTAAGGTGTCACCTTGGGCGATTAGTTATTAGTTTGAAACGATAAAGACATATTTGTCTACTTAAAGACATGAAAAAGTGTTTAGATATCTTTTGAACAGAGATAGGAAATAAATATATGTGAGAAATTAATATAAATAGTATATTATAGATTTGATGACCAATCTCATCCACATATATATGTTTAATCTAATCTATCTACTCTATGCATAAAATATTGAAGTTAAGTGAAGTTATTGTCTAATCCTATACTATTCTTATAATACCTGTGACTACAATACATATGTAGATATATGTATAAATCTTAAGTAGCGTAGTTCCGTCCGATTCTTTAGTATTGAAAGAAAAGCCCTCGAAACGAAACAATTGTGTTCCATATTTAAGATCTGGCTACAAATGACTGAGCTTTTCAGTTTCCCATTGGTCAGCCTGCTTTGGATTACACACACCCGATCATTACTTGGAGAGACTACAGTTAGACCACATCAATCCCGAACATACACCCAAAAGAAACTCCCACACTCCCGATGCGCTGCTCAAATGTGAACACATTCAGCAATTACATACAAAAGAGAGAAAAAACACAAAAAACTTTATTCAGTTTTTCACACAATTCAATGCGTTTTTCACACGCTTAAATTATAATTTCAGTTATTTTTATATCTAAATTGTGTGTAGTTTTTTGGTGTGCACACACACACACACCTGTATACATATATATTTATATATATATATATATGTATTTACATGTATCTATGATCACATGAGCATACAAAAACAGCACGTCTGCTGTGGGGGCTAATTTAAATACTTTTGTGGGTATCTGGTCTTGAGGCTTTAAGAAAGTTGACCAGTCCGTGACTTGTTTCACTGCCTCATTAACTTTCGCACGTAGTGAAACACTCCCTAACTCCCCCTCCCCCCGCGCCACACACACACACCTCTCAGTTTTCCCCTCAGCTCTTGGTTTTCTTAGATAAAAATCGATTCGCGTCCAAATGGTCAAGTCAAGTCTCAGCCGGCTGGCAACTTTCCTAACTTAACCTTTATTGTCCGAAAGTTGTTCTTATTACTCTCTCGCCTTCCTCTTGCGCTTTTTCTTCTTTGCTTTTCTTTATTCTATTTTTTCTCTTTTCTTTTCCATTTTTTTTTTGTTGTTTGTGGAGTAAAATTTACATTTTCCGCCGGCTTTAAGCGCAGGTTTTTCTTTTGGTCTATTTCGGCGTCGTTGGTTTAAGCGATGTTTATCTTTTGTCATAATATGCACTGGGAATCACCTTGGCTGATATTATCACAGGCGCCTCAACTGTGTCTCTTTTTACATACACACACACACACGCACACAGCACACACACCACGTTGCAGGGGTTGATGTTGTTATATCTTTATTCATGCTCTTTCTCTTTGGCCAGCTACTGTTAGATGATTATTGTAATGCCTGCCGTTGTTGACGACTTCTGTTTCTTTTATGGCTATGGCGATATCTGCAGCTACTTCCAATTCTGTGCTATTTTCACCTGCTTACGCAGTTGTTGGTTGGCATTTTCTACACAATGCTCAATGGTCAGCAATTGTTTGTCAGCTTGGCTCACTTCTCAAGTGTCTTTGGAAGGAATTCCACTTTTCATCTAATTGCAGATTTCACATTCGTTTGCTGATTGTGTTAAGGAAAATGTTTTCACAAATTTATCAGACTTATTTCTTCCAATATCATATTCTATTGTTTTAAATTACATTTCTTTTGTGCACAGCATAATCCACTTCAGGTACGATCTTTCTTCTAGTTTTTCTAGGAACCCTTAGCGTCAAATTAAACTTTGATTAACTAAAACTAAGTCAAGCAGAGCACTCAGCAGCAAGAGCTGGACTAATTTGAAGATGGAAATAAACTTTTAATTGAGCTTCGGTTGCAATTGGAAAATGCAATTATAATTGCTTTAGAACTTTGATAAGTTTTGTTTTTTTTTTATGGTTTTGCCAACTTCTGTAACAAGCTGAGTAAACCAAGAGAATCCATGGCAAGAGTTTTAGTTGGGTTGAAAAAAATATCAAAGTCATAATTTATGTGGCAGTGCCTCAAACTATGTTTACATTAAGCAACTAAATACAATATTTATGTGTAGCAATATCAAAAGAAAAACTCAAATGCCAAGCTGCCAATTTGAAGCTTATGGCCAAGGCGATTGTTGTTGTTGTTGTTGTTGTCTTATCCATGCCAAGGCTATGTGTCGAAGGGGGCGCCACACCCAAAACTGCAACACACAACATACAACACATGTGTGGTGGCACAACAAAAGCCACGCCACAAAAGCCACTCGAATCCCAGGCAACAAACACGTGCCCCCAACAATGGGGCATCATTGAGCTGTAGATACAGACAGACAGACAATCAGACAGACAGACATCGACGGCAACAAAAGACGATCTATGCAAATCTCAAGGAACAAAATTAAAATAAATAAATAATAACAATATTTATTTATAGAGATGGAAACTCTCGATCCTAAATGGCTTTATTGTTTGCAATCATCGCAATATTATTGATTTCGCTGCACAGCTGCGATTGCACTCGAGACAGTCAGACAGAGGAGCCCCACAGGCGTCAGATTCTATTAAGAGCTACTGCGAACCACAGAGAACCACAGCGAACTACACCGAACTACCACCACAGCAAATATACACACAGCCAAAAACAATCGCAGGAAAATATTAGAAAGATTTTCTTGTGTTTAGAAATATTTTCTAAATATAAGAAAAACTTTTCTAGCCAGAACAATTACAAGCCTACATTTTTTCAATTTTTAGAAATGTATTTTAAAACTTATAAATAAATAATAAGATTTTCACACAGGAAAAACCCAACCTCGAAATTATACACATTTTTTCTCTGAGTGTAGAGAAACACTGTGGCGCCGGCGCAGTTAAGGAAAAAAATAAGAAAGATTTGTTTTGTTGTCCATTGTTTGGGGCCATTGTTTGTTTTGTGTCGGATATATAGATATATATTTGTATATATATATATGATCGGCCTTTGTTGACCCACAATTGATGGCCCAGGGATATATGCAAGTGGTGCAACATGCATGTGGTGCATACATCATTTGTCAAGGTGGAACCCATTGCATCATTGCAACAAGCCACATGCAGCATGCAGCAAGAATGATCATCCTCGGAAGAAGAGAACTCGCTTATCGCGATGCCATTGTCTAGACTCGTGAACTGAGCCGCGTCTAAATGACGGATTATCCTAGCGCCAGGATTAGCAACAGCAGGATTCGGGAATCGGGACTCGTTTGCTGTCTGCAGACAAAGGCCAAATCAAATAAACATTAGCAAAAATCCTTTGCCAGCAAAAAGTTAAGATTAACATCGTCTACCAGAGGAGAGAGTAATGGTGAGACTATGGAGAGGGAGAGAAGCAGGCAGGTCTGCTTTTAGTGACCACAAGACAGGGTTGGCTAATCCGGGGTGCATAACACAAATTAGGTCAGTCTGGGCGGGCGTGGCAGCAGAGTTCTCGTTTAGGAAGTTCTGCATCTGTTTCGGAAGCGCCGGATTATCATCGAAATTAGTCGAGATCTCTCTAATTGATTGAGTGCGCTTCGTGTCTGACCGACTCGTGATTGACCGACTGATTGACTGACTGCTTGTTGTTGTTCTCTTTGGTTTACGATTACCCAATCTGAAACAGGCATCGCTACGTATTTTAATGAGGCGCAGAGCTGCGCAGACTGAGAGAGGCCCTTCAAAGATCGTAAATAGCTGTCGACTGATGGGTTGTTTGGTTCTTAGTTTGCAAATTACAATCCAATATTTTTTTTTGCGAGTGGAATTTAAAGAACATATGAGATATATTGCGTTTCTAGATTTAAGTGCATGATCAAAATTATTTTGCTTAAGAGTTTCAAGATTTTAATGGTAAGCAGTTTTTGCAGATAGATTATAGATTCAAACATTATTTCATATGGGCATAGGTCGAAACTTCAAAATGCCATAACTTCGTCAAAACTCAACTCATTTTAGAAAGCGAGGGCTTTTTGATCGTAGTTTTGCCCCTAAATCAATCGTACACTTAAAGTTGAAAACGTGATTTTAGGTCGGAAGACAAGTAAAAATGATGGCCTGAAAATTGATATATGGGCATAGGTCGAAACTTAAAAATGCCATATATATATATGTAAAACATGCTTAGAAGTGCAACTATCCCAAGTGAGCCGAGTGTCCCAACGCGAATATCAATCTTAATACTCAACCAAGTTGTACACACTTAATTTATACACACCCCCCAAAAAAAAAAATAAAAAAAACCTGCCAAACCCAAAGTGTATCTATAGTTGTAGCTGTATCTGCATCTGCATCTGAAACTGTATCTGTATCTGTTTTTGTATTTGTGTCCAACTGCAGGGCGTATTGGCTACTGTTTTATTTGGTTGTCGTTTTAGGAGGAGGTTCAATCTGCGAATCTCGGCAAATTCAGCTGAGATGAGACCACAAATTGTACAGAAAAACCCAAACCAAGCCCACTATCAACATGCTGTCATATCCTTTTCCATATCCTTGGGCAACCAGACAAAGACATAGAGTCAGGCTGGGCGGACAAACGGAGGACAGACTGGTGGAGACCACAGAGAACGTCGCTTGTGTTTTTTATTGCCTCATTTCGTTTAGCGATTTGTTTTGATTTGTGCAGTTTGATAACCTTTTTGTATTGCTTCAGTTTTGTTGTTGTTTTTGTTGTTTTAGTTTTTGTTGCTTTGCTGTTTTGTTGTTAGTAATTGTTGCAAATTCCCTGCGGATACAAATCCAACGGTTTTGTTTGCAACAATTCAGCCTCCAATTCGCAGTTTTCATTGTTCAACTCTGATTTCAGCTGTTCGGCGCCCCCCGCATTTCTACTTCCCCCTCCCCGCATGCCAATGAATATTAGTCGACCTTATTTTTGAGTCTTGGACTTCGACATTTGCCGGCTTTGTTGGCAAAAAAAAAAATCTTTTCCTCCACCTCCACCTCCCCCTACTCCTTTTCTGCCACCCACAAATCGAACCGGTTTCGCTTTTCGGCAACGTTTTTCATATTGCGACTGGCGACAAAAACAAAACCAAGAAAAACTTGTCGAAATATCTATGAAAATGTTGTGCACCAAAAAAATAAATAGTTGAAAATGTGTAGCTGAAGCAATGAATGCACTTGATTTATGGTGAGAACTGAAAAGTCCCACTTCACTTTTCACACTTGTTCCTATTCCCTTTATAAGATTGTGGAGTGAAGAATGGAAAATATCCAACTAAGGAGCTGAGTTGATAATGGAACTATAGCTTTGCATGATTATTACAATAACTTAGCAAGTTAGATTAGATTATGAGATACTATGATATATAGACAGACAGTATTTAAGTAAGTTAATAAATATTATGCTTGCTAATTGTACATAATAAATTAGCTTTCGTTAACAATATTTATGTTTGTCATTCGATCTTTATAGTTTGGCTCTGTTCGGTAAGTTAATCTACCTTGTGTAGATGGCAACTTACATTCCAAATTTGAAATCCCTAGTTCTTAAAATCTTTGAAATCAGCAAGTTCATACAGACAGCCTAGCCTATACATGCTGATCAGTATAATATATACTTTATGGGCTCGCAGATACTTCCGTTTGCCTGTTGCACACTTTTGCACAACTTCTTTAACCCCTTTGCCAAGCCATAAAAAGGTTCAGACCTTAAAAATGGAAACTTATATGTAAATAATATCTAACATGAAATTTCAGAATAAGCGAGTATTTAGTTCCTTTTACCTACCCTATATGCAAATAATCTAAGAATATTTTTGTTATTATATAGTAATTATAGCTCCTGATCCTTTCTCCGCTCTACTTTTGGAGCTCGTATTTAACAATAATAATAATAAAAATACTATAATAATAATACTATATGCCATTAAATATAATTTGTTTATATTCCTCTTCAAAATATTCTGAGTAAGCTTAAACTCATCTGGAAAACCAACAAATATGTTATGTTGAAATCGAAATTGTGCTATATTTAATATTAACATCAATAATAAAATAAATCTTAATTTCTTCATTCTTAAGATATTCTGTAATCTACCATCGTGAAGATATTTTGGATGTTTAGATAACTCCAAGTGCAATCTGACATTTTAAGCTGTTACTCTACTATCTTAAGTCAAACTCAAAGAGAGCTCCGAACCTTGACATTTTTTTTTGCTGATAACCTTAGTTCTTGAATGCAAAACTAAAATAAAATTCAAATAGAAAAAGTGAAATCAGACGAGGCAATAATAATAATCATTATATTTGGAGTCCATGACAACTTCGACTCCGACTTCGACTATGACTCCGACTGCGACTCCGACTAGAGAACTCCGGCGGATTGCGTGCTATGCATATTTTAAGAGACCAGCGCCAAGTGCAATGCCAGCCCAGACAGACAGACTGAGAGACAGACACAGGTGGAGCCCACAGTTGGAGCCCAATTCTGCTTCTGCTTCTGCTTCTTCATTTGCTTCAGCTTATGGAGATTTAATTGAACTCACCTTCAACTTCAAGTTGCATGGAAATTCAAGCTGAGCTGGCTGGCGGGGCAGGCAGGAGGGTTGTGGAGGGGGGGTGTTGAACTTGTGGAGACTTTTTTTTCGTTTGTTTTTGTTTGCAAAATTATTCAATTAAGAAATATTTAAAAATTAATTTAATTTGTGTGCATTTGCTTTATATGCAAAACACTCGCGTTTCTTGCCATGTGAGAATTTATGTAAATTATTGTTAATAATTTTTGTTTTTTGTTTTTGTTTCTTATTTTTTTGTGATTATTTTTGCCAGCTGTTTTGACCCCCACACGACTTTTTTTCTTTGTTTTCTAGGAATCTGTTTAATTACATTTAATAATTATTAAGTGATAAATGCATTGAAAATTGGCATTTGCAATTTTTTTTGATTGAATTCAATTTTCGTGTGAGTTTTTTTTCCCAACTTTATTTTTTGCTTTTTTCTTAGTGCACTTTTTTTAACGAGCTGCTAATGGCTTCCCGGTGAACTTGAATGTGATTTTTAATATATCTATATATATACATATACATTTTTTTTTAAATATTTATTTGCATATATTTTGAACCGTTTTGCATTTAAAGTTTTACGTTTTTTCCGACGGCTCGCGTTTACGATCTGTGTGTGTGTGTTTACGTGATTCGCGTTCGTGTCGTCTGTCTACGATAATCGTTAACGAAACTCCAGTTAGATTGTGAGCAGCATTCGTGCGCCTGCGCGTCCAACTCGCTTCGCGTTCGCCCAGCAACTGACTTGGAATTCGTGCTTTGAGCCCAGCTTTGGAGTTCTTCTTCTTCGTTTCTGTTTTCTTCTTTTTTTTGAGTGCTTTTGGTGTTCGCTGGTTGGCTGTGGACTTTTCGGAGCTGGTCGTCGGCTTCATGTGTGAGAGAGAATCTCTTTCGGCTTCTTGTCGGGCTGTCGGCTTGACTAATTGGATGGCGTTCTTCCAGTTTTGGCGCTTGAGCAATTAGTTTACGTTCTAATTGGTCAGAAATTATTATAACCGACATTTACCACACACACACACACACAACGGCGATCGTCGTACAAACGAAACTGGTTCTTTTCGGCTAGCGGTTCTTTTTTTATTTGAACTGCTTTTCTGATTGGATCTTGACTGGCTGGCTGCATTTGGTTTGTGGCTAATGGGACAGTTATTAACGGGTTAGAGCATCGCAAAAAAACAAAAAAATTAAGGTTGCCTTCTGGAAGGTTCTCGATTTTAATTAGCATCGAGAGCAATCAAGCGGAATTTATTTGTTTTTCATTAGCAAGGTTACACTTAAGTTCATATTTTGTGAATTTGAGTAATTCAGTAAAACAAACAATTGAATTGGCTTTAATGTGTGATCTTGATCGAATTGAAAATAAATAGGTTGCATCTGGCATGTATTATATAGATTTGTGTGCATCGTAATTATATAGTTTTGGGATTGTTGCATGTGATTTTAATGCATTATGCAAATTAGGTGTAAGCTCATAAAAAGTAATTTGAATACAAATTAAAAACATACACCATTTTGAGTATTACTTGGAAAACTGTAGGATTAGCCAACTATTTTGAGTGTTTGTGACTGATTAATACGATATTTATTTAATACGATATTTAAACCAATTAATTTCTATAGACAAAAAAAGAGAATAAAAAAGTCTTTAATTTTTCTGCTTCCTAACTGATTTTTTTTCACTTTCTCTTTTGCAATAATAACAAATGAATAAATGTGTTTTTTCTTCTTATTTTCTTATGTTCTGAGTCCTATAACTCATAGTCTTTAAAGTCACAGTATTATTAATATTTGATTAATTGCATTATTTCATATATATTCAATTTCATAACTTTATGTTTCCAAACACTGTATTAATCATTTAAGTATGATTGCCATGGCTTTTGCCCAGTTAGATTTTATTAGATTGGATTATTAACTTTATCTCCACAGTTGTGCATATTAAAATGGGCATTTCAGCTACCAAATGCTATCAGCATGCAGAAATGTGATCAAAACAACAACAACAACAATAATAATATAAAAAGGGCAACCGAGCGACAACAATTTGAGGCAGCAGACAGAGGCAGCAGGAGCAGCAGCAGCAACAGTTGCAGTTGCAGTTGCTTCCGCAGCAGCAGCAGCAGCAGCAACACGCGGGGTATTCAGATACAAGCAACAACAACAACAACTTGCAACAACAACAACAAGCCTGGCAAATAAATCGTGATCACATGGTCAAGAGGGCCACAGTTCTATGGAGTGAGGAGGTACAAGGGGGATGTGAGGCGGTGAGTGGGGCGTGTGGGGAGGGGGAGAAGAGGGGGTGTAAGCGTGTCTGCAGCTCGTGTAGGTGGAGTTGAAGCTGCGACTAAACGCTCAACTCCTTTTTAACTCCTGCAGCAATAAATGTTGCGCTTGTCGAGCTGATAAAGCCACACAAAGCGAGTGATCTACTAACAGGCACGCCAACAACAACAAAAACTTGCAACAACAACAACAACAACTGCAACGAGATCATGTTTGTGTTTGTCGTGTCATACGAAAAGAAAAATTGGACAAAGAGCCAAAGAGCCTCGCCTCGCCTCGCCTAGGAAAGCGGGAAACTGGCTACGGATAACAGCGACAACAACAGCAACAACAACAACTACAACAACAACTCGAGGAACCGATCGCATACACAGGCAACAAGCAACAAGCTGCATTAACAACAACAACAACAGGATACCCTGTAATGAATGTACTTAAGATGTTAATCATTTTAGTGATTCTGTAAGGATAATTCAAATATTCATAATTTGAGTGACTTTTTTTAATTACAAATAAAATATCTCCAGCTCTCAAAGTCTCTGAATTCGACAAGGGTCAAACTTAACTTGTTGTGCTGTTGTGTGAACTTCTCCTTCGGCTATTCACAGCACAACTCTATTATGCTCGAGTACAGGCAATATTACAGGGTATTCCAACAACCACACCACGTTTTGCTTAGCCTTCGTCTCAGGCTCAGACTCAGTTTCAGTTTCAGCCGCATCCTCCTCTCCATTCTAGTCAGCAGCGTTGGCGTCTTCGTCGTGGTGGGGCATTCAAATTTGGCGCTTGAATTTGTTGCAAGTTCAGAGTTGAAGTTGCAGCTGCAGCAACGGGGCGTCGTCAGCAGCAGCAGCAGCAGCAGCAACAGCAACAGCAACAATGAATGTTGTCGAAATCGAAATCAAGATCAGAACGGACTCCAACTGCAACTCCCTGTCTGAGGCAGAGGCAGAGGCAGAGTCCACTGCCTGCTGCCACAGATGCCGATCGAAATCAGCAACGTCATCGGCCACGCTGCTGCACGTAACAAATGTGTGGAAGGAAGGTGCTTGCCCCACTCGATGAGAATGAGAATGGGAATGGGAATAGCAATGAGCATGTGAATCTGAATCTGAATGTGCCGCACATCGTGACGCACAATGAATGTGGTCATGCCGCACATTGAGGTGTAAGCAACCCCCACCTCCACCTAGTTGTACCTCGAAGTTGCATTGCTGACAATCGTGCTTCTACCTGCCGCATGACAGTTCACCAATTTGATTCTAATTGCTGCAACTGCTGCCTGTTGCAACTATTGCTGCTTCCCCTGCTGTCGTCAATGCCAACAACGATTTGTGTCTGTCTACTTGCCACTTTATTCGTCTTATCAGCATCATTTACTCTTATCAATGACTAGCTCAGTTTAGTCTTTAGTTAACTATCTTAGTTCCAACTCTACTCTGACACTTCAAATATTTATCATTGCAAATACTATTTAAAGAACTTTGGTTTTTCTTGTTAATAAAGTATATTTTTCTTGTTTATAAATCACATCCATTTTTCATTTGCCTATCACTGCCAATTCATCAGCTCATTCTCTCAACTCTTTACTTTATTATTTCATACATTTGAGAACTTAAAGTAAGTCTCTTCTTTTAAAACATATCGTTCTCTCATCTGTATGGTCTTTAGTTAATCATCTCATTTCCAACTCTATAAGTTATTTCTTTGATCTGATTAGTAGCAGCTCAGCACAAGATCTCCCCTTCCCCTACCCTTTCCACCACCCCCCTTTTCTAGCCATTGTATCTGCAATTTGAAGACTTTTACTATAATTATATGGGGCTGACACACATTCTTCGCAATTTCGGTCTAAACAAATCAAACGGAGCGACGTAATTTAAAGATCGAGGCGAACCATGAACTTTTGTATCTTTGCTTTAAGCGGCATGTTGCACGCGTGATTAGCGGCTCAACAGCAACAAGACTAACAACAACAACAACAAAAACAGCAAACAACTTACATCAAACATATGCGCCTGATCAACGCTTAGTAGATCACACAAACAAAAATACCCCAAGTTGGGGAGAGATCAAGATCAGATCAGAGCAGATCTCAACCATCCGGCAACAACACCAACAACAACAACAACTCAGCAAACAGACGGTTCACGATGCCCCCCAAAACGAAGTCCATTTGTGGCTGTGTATCTTTGTATCTGTGTATCTTTTGCCAAAAGGGTTTCGGTTTGAAGTTTTGGCTGCGGCTCACACAGCATGTGAGCGCTTTCAAATTGTTTCAAGTGTGAAGATCAATTTCACGGCACATTACCGACAAACACACGCCGTCCCTCCCCCACTCCCCGCCCCCTTCCCCCTCTCCACTGCACCTGGCCCCCTCAAGTCAGAGGTGGTCAGAGTACACTCAAAGCAAATATCGCACTGAAATTTGGTAAGTTATCTTAGAATTATTTTCATTTATTTATGCATTAAAAGTATAAGTTCAAACTGTGATTCTTAGAATAAATTAAACAGTATTAAGCAGGAATTTAATTACATGAATTCATATATTATGTAACTTATGTAAGAATGGCGAATTTCTAAGATACACTCTGATCGTTTTTCTGAGTGTAGAAGCAGCAGCGTCAGGCAGCATTTGCATGAATTTGAATACAATTGACGAATTGTAGTTCAGTTTAGTTGAGTTCAGTTTGGTTTTGTCTGCCTGATCTTTATAATGTTTCTATTATATTATATGCGCCTTTTGTTGCTGTTGTTGTTGTTGTTGTTGCTGTAGTTGATGTTGCCCCTTTGCAATTGGGGGCAAATTTGATTTTTTGTTGGTTTATTGTGTGAGAAATTTGTTTGTTGGCTGCTCAACTGAGCTCAGCTCAGATCAGTGTGTGAACGAAGCGTGAAAATGAATCGCCTGTTTTGTGGCCAAGATAATATTGCTGGGATGCCGCTTGAGATGATCATGGCGTGTCTGCTATTGATCCATCAATTGAGGATCGAACTGAACTTTAAGCTACACAGCCAAAGAGTAATTAAGACAACAACTCCAAATGTCAACAGAAAGTTCAACGGACGAAAAAACGAAAAAGCGAAAATCGAAAACCGAAAACCGAAGGTAGAATGCAACTCATAATCTGTGGCGATAATTTATTGTTGCAACACTAAGTTGCATATATACTCACAATTCCAACTAGCCCCAACTAATCAGATTGACCCAGTGAACTAGTTGCCAGCCATCGAAATTCGAGTTCGAAATCGAAACGGGGTCTGTGGGCCCAGTGTGCCAGCCCAAAACGTCAACATTATTATTTGGCTTGTTAACTTGTCTGCACGAAATGACATTTTACAGCTAAATTTGCCGTCTGGACGCCAAAAAGATTACCCAAGACAACAACAAGAAACAGCAGGCAAAACCAAACCAAACCAAACCAAGTCGAGTCGAGTCGAGTTTTTGTCTAACGAACTCTCGAAGATGTCCAACGCCACTATGTACATCGATTTCGCAAGCTCAAAGCCCAAACTCCAAACCCAATCCCGAACTCTGTTCCAATTCCAATCTCAAGTCCCGCTTCTGTCTGCACTCATTTATTCTCTCTCCGGTCTTTTGTTTTTCCTCTAACGAGTGCTCGGCTGGCTAAGTAAATGTTTGCTGCCCAAACTGGCCAAATCAAATGTCTGCCTGGCCAAATAAATCATAGTCATCAAAAGTGTTGCTTTCCCCTCTTCTCTTTCCTTCGCTCGGTGCTTTTCCAGTGACAGTCATCGATGGCGTTTTCCTTTGTATTGGTTTTTGTGTTTGTAGTTTTTCCTATTTCCCTGCCATTCAAAATGCCAAACAAATCAGAGTCTCATTAGTAAATTAGCACTACCAAAGTGGAGCAGCTCGATAAGTCGACAGGATATATAGGACTATGGAAGCCGCTGCCTATTCATATATATAATCTATAACTTGTGAGAGACTCACCTGTGCCACATTGCGTCCCATAAATGGGCACCAGAATATTTGTTTTCAACTCTTTAAAAGAAATGGAGTTATTTATTTGTTATCATATTTTCATAATTATTAAAGTTGTAGTAATAAACACAATATTAAATATTTTCCCACAAATTTGTAGTTATTTTTCGGAGTAGCATAAATACCTCAGATAAGTAAAATTTTCCCAAGTATTTCTACAATTTCGAATATGGTCCACTTGTGTAGCGCTCTCAGAATGAATGGCACACGAATCTTTCAGCTAATAGCTAGGCGCAAAATATCGGCAAAGTCATAAATTAAATATTTGGCCAGGCACCAGAGGAAAAACGAAAAAACACAGTTCAAAAAGGGGTGAAGGCAACAAATACGAGTTGCAAATGGTGCACGTGAAAACAAGTAAGAATGTTTCAGTCGAGAGAGCTCGACTGGGAGATACCCTAATCTAAATCACTAGCTCTTCATAATAAGAGAAGAAGAAGAAGTTATTATTTGTCATGCAAAATTATCCAACATTTGTTGCATTAACCAGACCAAAAACCGAAGCAGATCATGGTAATCAAGAACTTTTATTCCAAATTTAAAGTCTCTTGCGCTGATTGCCTCTGAGATCGGCTTATTCACACAAATATACAGGCAGACATGCTGGTCAGGTATACATATGCTTAATGGATTCACAAATGCCTCCTTCTGCCTGTTGCATAGTTTTGCACAACTTCAATACACCCTTTTTAGCCATTTACAATGGGTTCATCAGACTATAAAAAAAATACCTAGAAGCTACAAACAAGGCGAGAAATTGTTGTGGGTGCATAAGTAGAGAGGGGAGAGTAGGGGCATGGAGGCATGAGCGCATGGGGAGCAATGGGAGACTCACTGAAACTGAAACTGAAACCCCAAAGACTCAAGTTGCCTTTAGTTTTTTTTCTTCGTATTTTTCCTCTTGCTAAATGATCAATCGACGCGATCAAAGGCACGTTTATTGTTGTTGTTTTTGTTGTTGTCAGAGATATTACTCATAGTTGTTGTTGCTGGTTGTTGTTGTGTTGATATGGGCCCATTATGCAAGTGAGCTGCTAAAGACAGTCAATTTTATGGATATTAAGTGAATGAATATTTAAAGAGCAATAAGCAAAAAACCCGAGACAAAGGATAATATAAACTATAAACTAAAATTTTGATTGATTTACTCGAGTATTACATAATCGAGAGTGGGCGCGTTAAGTGAGGAAGATTCATTAGTTTAATTAAGTACCCGAAAAATAACAGTCTGCAATTAGTTAGCACCCATAATGAGTGCCCCTCTCGCACCCTCCATTACCAATAATGAAATTAAACAGTAAAAGTTTTTGGGGCACTTTAATCATTTAATTGAATTTTGACAAACAATGAAAAAGCCAAGCAAATCCATAGAAAACTTGAAAATTGCAGAAACCAACACCTACTAGACGAGGGGGTGGTGGGGAAAAAACATTTTCACTTTCAGGCAGGCAGAGAAAAATGTGAGAAATTAATTTGCCCAAAATGCCAAACTGATTGATTTGCGTCGTACAAAAACTTGCCCCAGAGAGGGAGAGAGGGGATGGGGAAGGGGCAGGAGAGGGCGCGAGGGAGAGAGGTGGCAAAGAGTGGCTTGTAGTAAAATTATCAATTAGGCTCCAGTGAATTTTTCGTTAACTGTCATCGATTCATATGAAAAATCACAGTGAAATCACTCAGCGAACACTCAGAGATAATCAGCCAGGGCATGAAAGAGTTAAGTGCTCAGCGGAAGGGGAGCGCGGGGGGACAGAATGTGGTGGGGAAGGGAGTGGGTGGTGGGTGGTTGGGTACGCAGGTGTAAAGGCTGCCCATCAAATGACGCTGAATAAATTTTTGGGCCCACCAAAAAGGGTTGCCCAAAATATAATGGATTCTCTCCCCTCTACCTCCCCCGCTCTCTACGCCCCACGCTCCTGGGGCATTTCATTAAAAATGTTGTGCCCATCACAACGGAAGCACAGCTAAGCAGTTAAGTATCTTAGGGATACATTCGCTCAACTAAAATACACAAATATTTGCCTCAATTTGAGGATGAAAGAAAGTTTGGTTCTTGGATAAACAACAATATATTTAATTATTATAATATAATATAATGAATAATACAGGCGATTGGCTATTTTTTATTTGACTCCACTTTTAAAGAGCTGCTCGCTTTAAGAAAAACTATCAGACTACGGACAAAGGAAAGGAAAACTGCAGCTGCTTGGCCAGCCAAGTGAATTAATCAATAATTTATACGAGAAAAGTTGAACTTAATGCTCAAGGAGCAAGGGGGAGGCGGGTGAGGCAAGGGAGGAGTGGGTAAAAAGATCACAGGTTTTTAACCCTTTCACTATGTGTGAATACATAAGAAAAGTACACATAAAAAAGAGAGTAGAAAAAAGAAAAGGAAAACCAACTCAAAGAAAAAAAAGCGCTCAAATCATAAATCACTCATACGCTCAGTGAGCCACTCTCTATCTCTCTCTCTCTCTCTCTCTCTCTCTCTTTGACGACTGCGCTGTCTCTCTCACCAATACAGACGAATTGAGTGATTTCTCGCACAGACAGAGCGTCGTCAGCGTTGGATGAGTTTTCCACTGGAAGGGAGCGCTTCAACGGGAATCGAGTTGGAGAGGGGGTGGGGGAGTGTTAGGGGGAGTCGAGCGTAATTCCGTCGGGTGGCATATTTTGTTTAGGATTTCGCTTCCTTTTACAAATGCACAGATTTGCGTATTTCTTTTTATTTTGCTTTTTTTGCGCCTTAAGTCGGCATTTTTAATTTATTTTCATTCAACGCTTCTCCTTTATTTTGCCTTTTGCCTTTTTGTCTTTCGCTGCTCGTTTCGAGAACATTTCCGTTTTGTATTTGCGAAATTTGTTTTTCCTTGGCCAAGTAAAAAGAAGCATTTCCTATCCTGAATTTTTAGTAGCAACTTAGTACGATTTATTTGGGTCTTATCCGCATAGCAAAAAAGTGAATTTTACATGGGAATCAGCAAAACAAAGCTAGAAAATGTTTTTGACGGCAGTTTTTCGAATGACGAGCAATAGAAGAAGAAGAAGAAATGGGAAATAGCATAATCATTTGTTTGCCAGTATTTTTAACCTTATCTTTCTTTATATGTTTAGTTTAATGAAGGAGACTATTATTTTGATATAAAAATAAAATAAATATGAAACTTATAAAAAATTATGACAGTACTTTTTTATACTGTTAAAAAAAAATATACTAAAAAAAACTAGAAGGTAATTTTCATGTTAATGCAATATAATTAAAAAACACAAAACTAAAATATAAACTAAAAGCTAAATACAGAATATATATAAAGAACTATTCTAAAATAAAGACTTAAGGCTATATTTCACCTTTTTGTTATTTATTATATTATCTATATATATTTATATTATATATATTATAATTGTATATAATTATAATAATTGTATTTCAATTTATATCTAATCCTGTTCCCTGCTCCCTTACGAACATAATTTTAATATTCCAGATATGCGAGGACCAAGCTGAAAATCCCACCTCCCCCATTTATATCCCCCCATATTCATTACAGGCACCTCTGCTGTGACTCCCTCCCCCACTCCACACCCAAAAATAATGAAAACACATGAACAATATACCAACGTTAGACGCGAGCGAATCCCAAAGAGCTGCTGATACACATACACATACATACATATGCTTACATGCATGCACATACACACACATACGCTTACATACAAGCACATATAGACGAATCAGGCAACGGCTCCCCCCCTCCCCAACGTTCACGACGTATGTGTGAATGAGAATGTGCAATGCGATTGCGACGAGTGCTTTTTTCATATACGTCGCGTACATCAACGTCGACTGAGACGCGAGCAGCGAGCAGCGCATGTTGGCGTTGCTTTTCGTTCCAGCCAACACAGCCAAGCGAGAGAGTGAGCGCGCGAGAGAGTGAGTGCGAGAGCGAGAGCGAGAGAGAGAGATGTGAGTGAGTGCCACTCACACACACACTCATACGGCCTCGCATGCGCTGCGACTGTATATGTATGTGTTGTTGTTTGGCTGCACACGAGTTGGCGTTGGCGCTTTTAATGTGTGCATGTATGTCTGTATGTGTGTATGGGTCTTACATGTTTTTTTCCTCTTTTTTATTTCCTTTTGCGTGTCTGTTGCTGCTGCTGTTGTTGTTGTTGTTGTATCGTTCTCTTCAGTTTTTAGACTCCGCCTTTTTTGTCGTCTGCGTGTCTTGCGCTGTCTTCGTCTCAGTGCCCCCACCCTTCTCCCCAACCAACATTTGCCTTGCTCAGTATTTTCTTCGTATTTTTACTGTTTGTTACTGCTGCTGCTGCTTCTTCTGCCGCTGCTGCTGCCTGTTGTGGGATTTTTAAGCATCGTCATCGTGTAGGAGAAGGTTGGAGAGGGAGATGGGGGCAGAGCAACTGCTTGGGTGAAAGAGTGAATGTGTGTGGGAGGGAGAGAGCGTAGGAGTGGGGGTAGTCTCAATGTATGTGTGTGTTTGTGTATTCGTTCGGTTCGTTCGCATTTCGTGTGATTTATTCATGCAGTGAGCTCCTCGCTGCTTTACTCGCTGCGTACTTATGTGTGTGTGTGTGTGTGTGTGTATGTATGTGTGTGTGGCTCATTTTAACTCTCATCCATTCGGTTTTTTGGACTTAATGTGTTTTATTTTTTGCTTTTTTTGCCGAGACCCACGAAACGACGAATGAGAAAACGAATGAGTTTTGTTGCTGCTGCTGCTGTGTTTTTTTGCATCATGTTTAGGTTTATTTTAGCATTACACACATACACACACACGCCAACACACACATACACAGTTTATATACTCTCACATATATTTATTATATATATATGTATATCTATGTGCGTGTATGGGTATATATTCATATACTCATTTTAAATGCGTATGACTGAAATGGGTTCATATTCGTATTGCGTCGGAGCCTTCGCATGTTAGACTGCATACACACATATGTACACAAATACACATAAACAAAAACACACATACATATATAGAGTGGATTAGGGAGTGGCCCAAAACGTTTTTCATATAGAGAGAACCACAAAAAACGGGAAATCGACATACGAGTTGTCGCAAAATACGCATACGCCATGTAGTTAGTATGAAAAACTCTAAGTTAAGCCACAAAATTTATGATGTAATATGTCTGACTAAATGTATTGCTTAATTATAATCTTAATGCACACATAATTAAGTTAAAATATGGAAATGCAAGGGAATTAATATTGTTATGATTATACAAATGCCAAATTTATATTTTTCAGTATTTCAAAATTAAAATTGAAATATAGAAATAGGAATGCAGAAATATAGAAATGGCAATGAAATAAGCATTATCATTATATTCATGTTTCATTTTATTTCTTATTTTTTATATATGTCTCAGTATTTTATCTTAATAATCATCTCCCTAACACAGGATTTAATAGTATCACCACACATATTTTATTTACATATTATTGTGTATCTTAACTGTACTGTAGTCAACTTCACACCAATTATAGCAATTCATAGAATTAGTGTTATTATTTACAGTATTTAAAAAATAATAGTGGAACTCTACTACATTTTATTCCAATTTCTCAATATATTGTCTAATTAATAAACTAAATGTTCATATACCCTATATTCTTTATATTTCACAGTGTTTGTTATCTGAATAGTAAACTGCCTTCCTCAAAGCTGGATTGTTTACATAAAACCTTTAGTTTTTTCAGTCGAGTCTCGTTTTGTTCTAACTATTTCGCTAAGAATTCACAAAGGGAGAGGGCTAAGAAAAAGAGAAAAATAAAGATCCCCTCCATTCAGTGAGCAGGCACTCGGCATCCACAAAGGTATTAAATTATTACAAAAAGACTTCAAACTGCACTTGGCCATGGCATGGGGGAGGGGAATGGATATGAGGGGATGAGGTGAGGGGAAAGAGCTGACCACTTGCAGAAATATGACACTCAAAGAAGCAAAGACAAAGAGAGTCACAGCAAGAGCGGGTAGGGGGTGCAAGGGAAGCCGCACAAAAGAAGAAGAAGCAGTCAACATTTAATAAATGTTTGAGTACAAATTGGAGGCTCTTGTGAGCCAGAAAAAAGAAAAAGCTGGCCCAAACAGGAGACATTAAAGTGACACTGGAGATTTTGTCTTCACAGAGTTGTTAATTTAATTTTTTGGCCAAGGCCAAGCAGGAGGAGGTGGGGGATGGCCAAGAGCGAAGCAGGTCAGTTAAAGGTCATTCACACGACGCGACGTTGACCTCGGCTACTTTATTACTTTAAGATTTTGCCTTGACTTTGACTTTGAACAACAGTTTTTTTGCCGGCGCTTTTCCTTTTTTGCTTTTGCCACGTTTTTTCTCAGCTTCTTCTACTTTTTTTACCGACCCGCCGCTTCGCACAATGATTTTTCAGTGTTAAACAGCGGAAAAGCGCAAGTTTTTCCAACGACTTTTTTTCGTATTTTTTTTTGTATTTTTGCTGCTGCCGTAATGGCCAAAAGCCACGTAAAGTCGGCACCGAGTCTTGCGGCACCTAATGACCAATTTCCCTTCCTTGTTGCCAACAGCAGTAACAGCAGCAGCAGCAGCAAACTTTAAGCCAAATTCTGTTGGGAGTGCTGTCAAGTTTATATTAACCAAAGTATCTAAAAGTATTTCGTTTTTTTCCTTTATAACTTTTATAGCTGCTTATTTTGCCATTTACATTTGCACATATCCAAAATGTTGATGGGGCAAGAAACTCTTTTCGACATTTTGTTTGACATCAAATCCATAAATATTTTACAAGTCACGTGACAAGAGAGTGCGAGAGAGAGAGCGGAAGATGAAAGAGAGAGAGAGGGCTTGAGTGCAAGCGATTTGATTTGCATATTTTGAGGCGCTGTGGCAATTTAACTTTACCTCTCTCAATCTTGCTGCTGCCCCTTGTTGTTATTATTTTGAAGTGACGTTGCGCCACGTGAAAATTGTATGAGATGGTGTGCCAAGAGGAATGAGGAGAGGCAGGGCAGGGCTGGTCCTGGCACTCAAACAGCTTCACCGGGCAAACGAATTTTCAAATTTTGATTTGTTGAGGCACGTGTGGCAGATTTCCACTTAAGTGGGAAGCACAAACGGCGCACTCACAAAATCGAACGCAAATGATTGGAAATAAATAATGCGGGGATTATATATATATTACATATATAAAATTTATATTATTATTATTAATATTTCCTATTCTTTTATTGCAAAGAATTTACTTGAAATTTAATCTATTTTTCATTTGCGTTTGTATTTTAGTTGATGTTAAATAAATAATTGAATAAATGAATCAAAGGCAGGAAAAATTAACATACGGACTCAAAAATATATATCAATACGAAATAAACCCTAAACGTTTTTTTGATTATTCATTTATTTATATATTTGTTTTATTTATTTATTTACATATCAGTCAACACATAAATATACCAAAAGTAGAATATGAATGATATTGAGTTAAAAACAAAAACCGCTAAAAAGCCAAAACGAAGAAAATTATAATTATATATATAGCCATAGCCAATAAAATTGAATACACATAGTCAGTCTGAAGTAGTTGGCCAACTGAGCTTAAGCCCAGCCCGATTTTACCATCCAATTATGGGTTTTGCATATTTTCGCAATAGTTTTTTGTGTGTGCAGGCTCTCAACGCCTTTTAGTCACATCAAATTATGCAAATCCCAAAATCAGCTCAGAGAAAAAATCCATTGCGCCTATGGTGCCACTCCCCTCTGAACGAGTATATTGAAAATGCTAATGGTAATCGCTGAATTGAATGCAAAAGCGAATTGTTGGTGCTGGCGCCATCTAGCGGCCGTCGCTGTCACTCAAACTTTAGCCGCTTGCAAATCCAATTGATTTCAACCAATTTCTCAAACTACCAGCAAAAAAGTAGAAAGAAGAAGAAGAAGTGGAAGAAGAGGAAGTAGAGAAAGAAGAGGAAGAAGCAGCAGCAGCAGTTGGAAATAAATACGTGCCCAGTTGGAAATAAAGAGAAGACGAAAAATAGCGTAAAATCAATTGAAAAACTTTTGTTCGATGTCAGCGCAAGGATATCTAACGCCCATCTACCACACCCACACCCACATCTACACCCACACCTACACCTACACACCACTCCCACTCTCCTTTCTATATACACACTCAAGATATATCGCATGAGTGACAAAGAAACAAAAAAAACGGAAAAAAAACACAAGAAATTGTGGGCTAAGTCCTCAGCATGGCAGCTTGCAGCATTCCCATTGGCTACGGCAAGCACATGGGTGGGGGAATTGGGGAATAGGGGCTCAACGCCAAAATGTACATCCTTCGAACACATGGCCACATGGATTGTCAAATGGAGTTGCGAACCCAAGTCTATGTATAGGGCAAAAAAAAACAGAAAAGGACGAGCCAGGACTAAGTTCTATATACGAAGGATTCAGCAGCAGCAGCAGCAACAACAAATGTAACAAATAAAATGCAAAAGATGCGATATAAAAAATGACATTCGGATACAAATCGAATAGAGAGTCGACAGATAGAATACGATACGATGGGATATGCCACAAAGTGTGGGGAGTGGGGAAAGTGGGGGCCAATGGGGGCAATGGGTACTCAGTGGAGAGAAGGATAGAAAGAATTTTTACTTGCGCCTGGGAATTGAATTGAATATTTAATGGCAGCCAACTGCTGTTGGGCTCCCAGGCAACTTTTTTGTGGATGCGCATTACCATTGGGGGTCGGGGGCTAGAGGTTTTGCTGTGTGTGTATGTGTGTGGGTGGATGGGTGTGTGTGGTTAGCTGCCAAATGTGCGCTCACTTTGAAAGGTTGTCGCTTTGACAACATCTTCCACTTCTAGGACTACCCCTTCCCCTTGACAGTTTCTGGTTGTTGTTCATATATAAATATGTATTTTTATTTTTATTTTCCAAATATATTTTTTATTGTATTTCTTGGCCTCAGAAGAGAAAAAAAACTCTCTCGTTTACTTGGCACCAACAGCCAATGACAAAATTGTGCATGAGTTCAAGTGAAAACAGTATTGGAGGCTAATGTGACATTGGAGAGAACTTATATTTGTTAGAAAAAATGACTTTAAAGAAATAGACAAGATTTGAATCCATGAACTGGGCAATTCATCCAAGTGTTTTGTATTTATTATTAATAAAATAAATAAATAAAATAATATTAATTGTTATGCAATAACTGTAATATTATTTGAATTTAGATATATAATAATTAATATTAATTAGATAAATTAATAGGGTATTCTTCAAAATGTCACCGTTTACTCTAATAAACAACAAACTTTCCAAATTGCAATCTCCAAAATACTAAATTTAATAGCAAATTAAAAACAATCAATGTCTATCAATGTAATCCAATGGCGGCTAATAAAAATCACAAGCTAACCCAAGTTAACAAGCTGGCTCAATAAACAGCTACTTCTTCTTGAGCCAACAGATACAATGATGAGAAGTTGGCTAATAACAATTACCTTTCTGCTGCCACTTTCCACTTGCTGCATTAATTGGGCTCAAAATGTGCGCTAAATGAGCAAATGGCAGCCCTTTCACTAAACAACCCCCTACCCCCTCTGCACACCACCTCCCCCTCAACACTCATCCTTTCACCTTTCAATCACTTGTTGGCTATTCTAATGCAAATTTTTTTCTTCGAACATTTATCAATATTTCCCGGTTGCTTTGGAACAACAATTGTGTGTAGAGGTTGTTTTATTGTTGTTGTTGTTGTTGGTAAGGTTGCAACCCACAAATCCCATCACTAAATCAACAGCTACATCCACAACACACAACCCACCCTCAACACAGTTGGCAGTTGGAAAATTGGCAAACCTGCCTGGCTGGAAAATTCAGTTGAACGTGGAAAAATTCGCAAGCCGAAAATCAGATTGTGTAAAGTCGAGTTAAGTATCCTTTATGGGGTTCGTTGAGTCTGTTCAGGATATGGGCAACATGTTTGCCTAATACTTGTTATGCCACAAAACACCCCAACCCCTGGCCCTGCCACTGATTACGTAATGGGCCGGCACTTGATGATTGTTCTGCGGCGGCATGAAATTGATGTTTTTGCCAATTTCGCAATTGAAATGCAATCAAAGCGATGACGTGAAATGGAACACCCCTCTGCCTCCCTCTCTTCCTCTCCCTCTCCCTCTCCCAGTCTCTGTCTCTGTCTCTATCTCTTGCTAGGGGTGGCTACTGCTCACTTTTGGGGTGAAAGTCGTTGCCAAAAAATTATGAAAGTGAAAGCCAAACTAAATTAGGGTAAAGCCGATTTTTCGCAAAGCTTCTTCTTTTCTTTTCTTTTTTTTTTGCTGGCACACGACAATGGCCGACGGGCTGTGAGGGGTTGGGGGTGTAACGTTTAGTTTATTGGCTGCAAGTGTTGCATGGGGTTCAGTTTTGTTTGTTTGTTTGTTGTTGTGTTTAGCGGGTGAACAAGTTGCGTGTCATAAATTTTCCCAGCATAAATTTTGCACGACTCAAGCAGGGAAGAGTGGGTGGTTGTAGAAGGGGAAGGTGGGTCAGCATGCGGCGCCTGTCAACGCAATTGGGCTCATGCCTCATGCCTCATGCTATGTATGCCAGGTTATAAAGGGAATTGTGCGTGCATCTCTGAGGTATTATTATCTGATTGTCATACAATCTGCGCAACACAATTCTGGGGCAGACGGGGAGTGCCACACAAAAGGGCGAGGCGGGGACCCATTAGAAGTGCCATTTTCAGCAATGAGGCTACTGATGAAGAGCTGCTGCTTACGCAGTCTAAGATTATTGAGTTGAATTTTGTAATTTAAGCTAATATTTATAGCTGCATACATTAAACCTAAAAGTATCTAGGATAGCTGACAGATATGCAGGACAAACTTAAAGCTATACTTATTTTATGTTGAGAGTTATGCTCGAGGACTGCCTCTTACAATCTGTTAATTAGTTCCTAAAAGATGTGCAAAAGAAACTCTAAGCTAGACTTAGTTTAACCTTGGGGTACTATCATTTGTGGCAGCATTTTCCCAATTTTCCACATCTTTTAGGTAAAGTTAAGCAAACCTTAAAAAGATTCAAATTAGATTGGATTAACCTTTTGGGTTTATATTTGCATAGGCAATGGCCAATGAGAACACGTATTCCAACCATTCAAATCTAGCGCAATATCAATTTAGAAACTCACACACGCCCCCCTCCCCTCTCTGTCCACCTTCTTAGTGGGCAGTTGCAGCAGCGACACGCTCCACTCAAATTCATATTTGTACATATTTGTTGGAAGATAAGCAAAAATATTACACGCTCCAGAACGTGACCAATGCAAATGCATATGATCTGCAGATCGAGCCGAAGTTGGAGTTGGAGCTGCAAAAAAGAATGGAAGAGATGCGAGTCAACTCAATTGAACTTTGTAACCCGACGTGTTGCTTCTGCAAGCGCCTGCCACAAGGAACAGCCTTGTGCAACTTGCAACAGTCGCTGCCTGCTGCTGCTGCCTCATGTAGATCATCTGGCAACAACAGCAACAACAACAACAATAATAATAAGTGCAGACAATGCCAGCTCAGACTCAAACTCAGACTCAGACTCCGGCTTAACATCGCGTGTGTATCGCATTCTGTGCATCAGCTGCCCGGCGCTCACCTCACCTACACTCAGAAAAAAGAATCGACTTGAATTTAGAAATTATTATTCAGAAAGAATATTTCCAAAAAGCAAATTGATTAAATGATAAATCTCTAATTTTCGGAGTTTTAGAATTAGTTTTTCTTATATTTAAAAGTTATTTAAAAAACAAGAAAGTCTTTCCTGTTTTCTGTTTTCAGTGTGCTTTTTTTTTAGTGTACGCCCCCCCGCAACCCATACTAGCCCCCTCTCCTCGCCATGTAAGCCATCGGTCACGTAGTAAAACAAACATTTTTATAAGAATACGAGCCTGAACTATATGGACAGCATCCCCGACGCTGACTCTGACTCTGACTCTGACCAGGAGAAACAGCTCATAATGGATGATAATCGTTTATTTCGCGAGCGCCACAACGTGTGAGGGAGAGCCGGGTGAGAGGGGGGAGGGAGGGGGAGACCAGGAAACTGACAGAGTTTTTTTTGGCAATACTTTGGATACATGACGAGATCTCTTGTAGCGCCACATGATCACCTTGTTGTTGTTATTGCTCTTCACTGATCGTGTTGTGTTGTGTTGTGAGCTGCCAGTGTGTGTGTGTGTGTGTTTATGTGTGGGAAGCGCGTCAACATTCAACTTGCATCTTGCACCTACCTGCCACTTGCAACTTGAGCAACACAATTGCCAACAATTGCACTCCTGCCGAGCGATGCTCAACTCTTCCAGTTTTTTAGTTCTTCTTTTGAGGAACTGAATTTTGATTTGTTCTTTTTTTTTGGTTTTTATTGCTTGCACTGATGATCATGTGGCGTGTTCCCCCCCTCCTCCTGCCACAGCACAGCCCCTCACAACCATAAGCAGCAGATTCGTGTATGCAAGTAATTCAATATGTAAATTGCAACATAATCAAAAATTAGACACGCTGTTGCATTGAATGAATTAAGGGGCATATCAAAGAAATTGAAATTGAAAAAGAGTGCTTCAGATGTGTAGATCAGAGAGTAAGAGTTGCTCCTCTGTCACTGAAGATATTCAACAGCATCTGCCACAATATTATATAGACATATCAGTATGAATATCGACTTAATATCATATTTTCTAATTTAAATGCACAATTTATCTAGATAATTTATTAATATAGCAAAATATGGCATTCCAATCCATATGTGCACTATTCTCTGACATATTGTTGGCCAACTCTAAAGATTCATTAATATTTTCATATTGAACAAACTATGTATTAAATATTTATTTCCCTGCCGATCACTAACGAATTGCGCATTCCAACTTGTATTAAACTTAAGCCAGTTATGTTAAAAAAAAGGAGCTGATTTCATGAAGGACATACTTTTAACTCAAGCCAGTTAATTTTCATCAGCTGCGTCTGTCTTAAAGGAAAGCAAAATCGTGCCCTAAACAGGATTCAGAAGTTATGAAATAATTACCGCTACAAATTACAACTTAATCAGGAATTGACCCACAACACGAATGCGATTAAAGTAAAACTGGAAATAACAAGAGAGAGAGAGAGAGAAAGGGGGCAAAAGGGTGACAACTAAAGGTCACTCAATGTCCGTGACGACGGCGAGCAAGCGAGGGGCAATGAGGCACAGACAGAGACACAGACAAGGACAACAATCATCAACGACTGGTGGCCAGCACCGCCAAACCACCGCAGTCAACCACCGACTTGGCCGACCCGTTGACTGACGACCGACTGACCGCACAAGCAAATGAAAATGGGCAAAGGGGGAAAGGTCAGTTCTCGGCTTCAACAATCAAAATGGGCAAATAAAATAAAAATAAAAAAGAACAGGGGTGTAAAATGCGAGCACCCTTCATGGGAAAGGGTTGAGAAAAACATGAAAAATAAGAAGAAAAAATAGGAGAACAGTTGTTTTGTTGTTATTGTGCCTGGCAAATCAATTAAAGCCCTTCGTCGAGCAGATTGACCCAGGTCAAGAGTGAAGTCAGAGAGTGAGGAAGTTGAGGTTGTGGCTAACAAATCAGCATGGCCATTAAATTAAGCAGCCGGAAAGGCGGCAGCTCAGCCAAGGCAAGTAAAGCCAATTGGCATTTATGAAAATACTCTCAACAAAAAAAATAAATAACAACGGAAATGCTTGGCTTAAAGCACAGAAAGAGAGCAACAACAAAAGAGCAACAAAGAAAAAAGAAAAACAGAAACGGATGCAAAAGCAGAGCAAATGCCAGAAGTCCTTTTAACAAGGGGCGTGTTTTGGTGGGCAATAAAAATTGCGTTGTCTGTCTGTCTCTCTGTCTGTCTCTTTGTCTGTCTGTCTGTCTGGGCCACACATAAGTGCTGCGAAATATTTTGCAAGCAATTTGTATTACAATATTTTTTATGCATTTGATTTTGAAGACGTTGCCACGGCTCGCCAGGCAACGCAGTGGCTAATAACCCAACGGGGCCGAAGGGAAGATGGGGGAAATGGACGCAGGATGCCCCACAGGAACGTGTGGCAATCACAGTAGCGGCTGTCTCGCCTTGTGTTGCACGAGTTGTTGAACACTTGCGGTTAAATGCGGCAAATGGAGCCACTTTCCTCAACATTTGCCAGCCAATTGGATCCTTCTTCTCTAATTTGCGCATAAGGAGAGGTTGTAGAATTATCCTGTGCCATTACTTGACTTTTAGATCATTGCTTGATCTCTAGAACAATACTTTATTAGCATTTTGAAACACGATTCTGGCTCGAATATCGTGTTACAAATTATATATAAAAAGAGATTATTTCCTACAGCCATAAATTGCCCAAACTGATCTGATATAAAATGAACCAGGACTTTTTAGCACTGTTTTGAACTCCGCATCAATACTACATTGAAAGTTTACATTGCAACTCTGGCTTCTAGACATTTTATTTTTTATTTGTCTATCTTCCTTATAGACAACTAAAGTTAAGTTAAAGCTTACTGCTTTACATTCTATGTATTTAACCATTTTAAACTGTGTCTTACTTCTTTATGCATTCCATTGATATTCAGTTCTTTTTGGTCTTGCACTAAATTCCTCTCGTTTGTCACGTTTGCCTGTGTTTTCACGAGCTATTAAAAATTAGCGAGCGCTGAGCATAATCGCGAGCAATTGAGGCGAACAATAACGCAGCGAGTGCCACAGTTACAGATACATGATGCAGACACAAGATACAAGACACAAGCTACAAAGGAAGAGAGATACGGATACTTTTGCCACACACAAACAACGCTAAGACTCGCACTCTGAACCCGCTCAGTTGTCTGGCATGTGTTGCAAGTTGCAAGAGAATTAAAGAAGCCTTCCCCTTGACCCCTTTGCCCGCTTTGTGCCCCCTCTTTTTGAGTAGAGGTCGACGTATTTAGATCAGGTAACATTATGCGCTCAAATCGCTTTGCAGACGGTCGTTGCACGTTTCGTGCAAATTGTTGCAGCAGCATGCGGCAAAGTTGCGACTTGCGACTTGTGACTGGGGCAGCGCCAGCTTCCACTCCCTCTCTCCTCTACCCCCTCACTCCACCTTACACTGCTCTTAATGCAGTTTTGTATGCATGTTGAGGCCACGCTTTGCGCTACATTTCTTTATTCGCAATGCCACAGAAATTGACCTTGAAAGATTGTTAATTGCCCGAGAGCCAGTTCAAGTTGCTCCGGGCCTAGAATTATTCTGGAATTTGTCCAGACATAGAAGTGCGTAAGAGGTGCATATATGTAGGTAAATATATACAGCGCTGGCAAAAATATAGCACTTAACCTCCATTAAAATCACAACAAAGTCAGCCAAGATGCCAACCATATTTTTTCACATGTTGCAAGCAACTCATTTGCATGCACCACGCACGTACCATCAACCACCACCCAAGAAGAACCACTGATACACCCACATCAACAACAACAACAACAATAACAAGATAAATGACATCAATTGACTTCATTAGCAGTAAATGTCAAGACTTTGCCACATATATTTATATTCTATTCCTAGTGAGCCTCGTCGTGTTAAATGTGCAACAAACAAAACGTGGCAGTAAACCGCCCCATTCCCTGCACCAGCCGCCGCCCCCCCCCCCCCACCCTCTCCTATACAGCATTTTAGCAACCCCGCAAAGATTTGCCAACAACTGCTAAAGAACGCAGAGTTTCTTGGTGGCTTTTCTTTTAGAGTAGCAGCAGCTAAAGAAAATTTGCATACGCATTTTGCTTGCATCGTTTGGCAGTCAGTCGAGTGCCAAGGGGCACGAGGGAGGAGGGTTGACAAAGTGGCCACAGTGACTCCATTACGGGCAACTGGGACACACACAATGAAACCATCAAAATCCAATGAAATAAAATAAAATTCCAATAAAAACATTTTGGCAAAAGGCAAAATGCGCAATGCGGGCGAAATGGAGAAGAGATAGATACAGAGGGAGACAGGGGGCAGGAGGTGGTGTGTTGACATGCTGTGTGTGCGTGTGTGCACATCATTTGGGTGGCTGCACACCCAACTAACACACACACACACACACAGCCACCCAGAACTGTCCCCTTTGAATTTCATTTTTTTTGGCAAACGTGTGCGTGAGATTTGCACACTTTTCGCAATGTGGCGGAAAGCCCTCTGGAAAAACAGTTTTTCTTTTATGCTGCCCAATGTCTGCTTTCTGCTTTCTGCTTTCCACTTTTTGGTGTTTGGTGTGTTTGCTTTGCAACTTGTTAGTGTGGTTTCTGTGCCAAGCGAATTGCTAAACTGTCAAATGCGTGAAATGTCAGCATGTCAACTAGCTCAGCAAAGGAACTTAGCAGAGAGTGGGTGACTGAGGGGAATGAGGGGTTGACTGAGGCAGGAATATTTGGGGAGAGGGTAAGGAAAGAGATTTTTTAAATCTGGTCATTTTGGTTATATTCTAGTGGAGTTCTATTGTGCCTCTATTAATGCATTCTAACTTGTTGATAATTGTTCGTTCTCTGGAATACCATATACATAAATTGAACTCCCCTAACGCACTCCTACAATTCAAGCAATCCGGATAATGCTCTTAAGGCAATTGACAATCCATAGACAACATAATTAATTCTAAATATACATTTACGAATAGTAATATATATTGCAACATTGTCAAAATACACTCCAAATCGAATAGGTAATCCAATTGCTACGCTCTCGCCTTGGCCTTTGCCTTGGCAATTAGCTGATAATTATCACGAGTTGCAGATCGCGTCAAGTGCTGTTTGACAGCATCCGCGTTTATTTGGAATACTGGCAATAAACCCAATCTGCGAGTATTTGCATTGTGTTCTGGTTTGTGGCATTCCCTAAGCCGCAAACTCGTTTACAGCTCACCGACGCCACATTTGTTGCGCGGGCTATAAAAGCGTCGCGTTAATTGGCCCAAAGCAACAGTCGCTGACAAGTCAACAACCAGCCCAAAAGAAACCCAGAAAATAATAAAAACAACAATCAACATGCAAGTAAGTTGTATAGTTGTGAATTTTTAGTTTTTAGATTTTATCTGTTCTGATTTGAAATTGTGCTTTTTCTTTTGCTGCAGTTCCTCATCTGCTTGGCTCTCTGCGTGGCTGTGGCTCAGGCTGGTTTCCTCGCCGGCTCACCTGTTGCTGCCACATATGCCGCCGCTCCTGTAGCTACTTATGCTGCAGCTGCTCCTTTTAGAACCTACTCGACTGGCTTTGCTCCTTTCGCATCCACCTACTCTGCTGCTGTTCCTTATGCTGCTTATACGAGGACTGCTCCTTTCAGAACTTATGCTGCTCCAGTTGCCACCTACTCGGCTGCTGCTGTTCCAGCTGTCTACTCGACTTACTCAGCTCCAGCAGTGGCCACCTATGCTGCTCCCATCTCAACCTATGCAGCTCCAGCCATCGTCAGCCCCTTCTTGAAAAAGAAGTAAACGGGAGATGTCTAAAATATTGTCATCGTCTTTGATTTCATTTTATTTAATTGAGCATCTCGATAAGCTAATTGATTAATAAAATTAACGTAAATTGTGATTGTTGCATTTGAATAATATTCTCTGCTCCTTACAGCTAAGAATCATAAGCACAACGAGGATAATTTCATCTCTTTTCTTGATTCCAAATTGAATTCAACTTCATTTCGCAAACAATAAGAACTCAAACAAGTCGCTTGGCAATTTGTTTGATTTTTGTTTGCGAAAATATTTCACAAGATCATAAACAATATATACGTATATATGTATCTACATAAATGGTTAGGGTTCTCTATGACTTGTGGCCTGGCCTGTTGCACAGAGCGTGGGCGTCAAATGACCAATCACACGGATTAATTGCCTGGCGATAAGAAATGCAGCAGCAGCTCCCAGTACCCAACTCTGAGCTCCCTCTATAGAAGTGATGGTGGCCTCCTCCTCCTCTTACCCCACCTCCCCATCGCTTGGAACTGGCGAGCTGGCAAACGCGCGTGCTCAAATAAATCATTTTCGAGACACGGCGCAGGCAGCCAGAGGGGCTTCAAGAGGTTGGGGTGGGGAGGGGTCAGACAGGCAGTCAGACACTCACAATCCATTGGCGATCTCATTTCAAGTGCAAAAGTGCCGCAAGTGGCAAGCAACAGAAACAGAAACTTACAGCCAAAAAAAAACACAGTTTTGACTGCCACAGCACAATTGTGGGTGTAACAAATTCGCCGTCAAATCGCGACCAAATCGCAAAACGAACACACACTAATACAGACACACACCAATACACACACAGGCACAGAGGATCAGAACCAATCGGGACTCGTATGTGGCAGAAAGGCAGCTGGGAGGCATGGAGGCCAGGTGTGGGTGGTGGCACAACGATCACTTCTCACACAGTCAAATGCCTGCTCAGATTTGCCAAAGTGAAAGCCACTTTGGGGGCACTCTTAGAGAAATGTGGGGGAAGGTGTTGTGGGGGAGGGATTCGGGGTTCGGGGTTACAATTTAGACACCGGAAAACAATGAAATTGACAGCGCTTGAGCTTTGGGCGATCATCTGCTCAGCCATTTAGTGTATATTTGTTGAGAATTCTTTTGCTGAGCTGTCTTATTAGCAATCTTCAAATGGGCAGTGCATTGGGCGGCAATAGGGTTGTCAGGTTGCTGCAGATGAAATCAATGAGTGACTTGAGAATCACAAAAGTTCTCGAACTTAACTTGAAAGCAGAGAAAATATAGATGGAATTGCTTGAATTATTTCCATAAAAATAAAAGGTAGGCATGTTGAAGACTCTATAATACTAACAGTTAGAACCATATAAGTCATAATATGAGTAGAGACATCATAACAGAAAGAAAATATAAATAGATAGATATGGTTGAAATGGAAATAAATAAAAGTTAGGCAATTTGAACTTTATTTGACTTTTTGATACTCTCAAATATCTCTGGTTGAAACTTATAAGCATATATTTATAAGTAGAGACATCTCTAAAAACCCATTTAAACTTTCCTCATATCTTTCTCATATACTTTCCTTATATTATACTTGTGTCGCAATGCTGTCAACATATTCAGGAAGTATTAGGAATATTCCACATTATAAAAAGAGATGCCTCTTTAAAATATGCCATCTTTTGGTGTACTTGCACTTATTCGCTCCGTTACTTATCACCACCCTGGCAACTCTGCTCATGCCTCAGCTCAGTCAATATATTCAGGAAGCATGGCCAACAGACAACGTTAGTGAGGCAACAACAACAACAGCCACATGGATCACTTGCAAAGTGTTGCCCAAAAATGCCGCACGAACACCGTTCAATTGCATTTAAGAAGCCAAATGACCTACGGCACAGCTCCCCTGCCCCTACCCTTCCCCCACATCCTCTCCCTTAACATATGAAGCTTACCTATTCACAACTCAATGCCTGTACAGGCCAACACACAGTCTAAGCCAAAACGCACAGCTAACAAGGCTTTCTGCAACTGCTGCCAACCATCTGTAGAACTCCCCCCTGCGCCCCATCCCTCTTGGAAACGCATACAAATATTATATTTAAGGCAAGAGTCTCTCATTCCGTGCCAAGCGTCGATTCCCCTGCAACATCGATACCATCAGCATCATCATCGTTGCATTGGGGCAACAACGGCGCACGCGCAACATTTCCACTTGAGAGTTTTTCTTTCGGGATGTGAAATTACTTCGTACTGAAATTACAGGCTTAGACTCGGACTTACTCCTAGACATAGACTCTGACTTCAGCTACAGCTGCGTACTTTTGACCATGTTTGTCCAGTGTTTGGCTTTGGCTTATTTTTTGCTTTTGTTTTTCGTAAGTGTTTTTGGCAAATTCGTTAAATTGCACGTGAGATGCATTGATAATGATAGCAATGCTTTGCTGCGTTTGCTTGCATGTGATCTAATGTTGACGGCTGCAATTAACTATTTTGTCTATCATATTTATTGACAACTTAGGAAGGAATTTTCAACTGAAAAGCATTTGCCATACGATCTCAGAAACTAAGATCACAAAAACATATTACCAATAAGATATTTAGGCCTTAGACAGGGAGGAATCTTTGTCTATTATTTTTAAATTTATATTATTTTCACAAGCCATGTATTTATGCCATCGAATGACCATTAAGTAATTAATTAAAAAATGTAGATATTTTTCTTGTAGCTAACAAAGTAGAATATACAATCTTATATGTATTTTTTTTAATCTTTTCTTGAGACAAACTCAAATCTCACACTTTCAAGTGAAGATAAAGCAAACATTTCTATATAAAATCCCCAACAGCAAACCAAAGTAAAACCCATTTACCCCAGCCGACTTTTACCCCACAATATTTACTTGCAATAAAAAATTAACATTAAAATGGAGTAGCACTGTAAATGGATAAAGAAAAAAGTGCGTGGTACAGATGAAGATGAATAGCCATCACATGTACAGTGGAGCAAACACCCAATTTCAACAGTCAAAACCAGTTGCAAATTGAAAACGCAGAAATTGAGGTAAACACAAAAATAGAAAAAGCGAAGAGGAATTGAAAAATCCTTCACCTTCGTTAATACAAATGATGCCCCGAGAGACGCGAGAAGTAGCAACACAAGGGTGAGGGGGAGCAGAGTGGAGAGACTCAAACTAAACAGCAGTCTACACACGCACAATAACAACAACAACAGCAATGGCTAACAAACGTTCCGGAAGGAAGCTGAGAAAGAAGTTGCAAGGAGCAGCAAAAGAAGACGAAACAAAAAAAAATTCATTTACATGTGGTTCGGGTGGGGGAGAATAGATGCGAATGGAGGGATGATTATTAAATGGGTGGCATGTTTAACTATAAAACGCACGCGACAAGAATGAGGAGGTGGAGACAACAGCAACAACAACAACAGCAACAAGGACAAGGACAAGGGTGGCTGCCAATGAAGAGGAGGACAACACAGCCCAGGATTTGCATGTGTTTTTTATATTTATTTTTTTTCATAGGCTTTGGAGCTGCCAGACAGGGGGCTAAAACTTGTGTACGACTCAATGGATGGGAGCCCAAGTAGGCTGGCCAAGTGGGTGAATGGCTGGGTGGGTGGTTGAAAGTTGGACAGGCTATTTGGTGTGACAAGCAGCTGCTGGCTGAAGTACAACAGAGTTTAGATGAGGGGGTGGTGGTAACTTGCTACGTAAGTGCGCCACTTGAAACCGCCTTAAAGCGTGTGTACTCTAAACTGGCCAGCAAGAAGAAAAGGAAGCTGGACCAGCGGCAGGAGCAAGAAGAAAAAGAAGCAGCAGCCACTGAATTATGCAAAAGATTTACGCGCACGAAAAGTTTTTTTTTTCTGCTCTTCTGTTTTTTTTTTGGCCGTCACATTGTATAAACTTTCTAGCCGGACGCCAAACGCATTTGACAGTCATATACTGAGTGTCCCATAGGAGAGAGTGTGAGAGAAAGAGTGAGAGGGATAGCGAAGGAGAGTGTATTTGCTGCCCACTGTGCGGCGACAGTTGGCATAGACTGATGCTGAGCGAACGCTTGTCAAAAACAAAACAAGCAAAATTTGTTGCAGAAGCCAACAAAGCTCACAGGATTACACAGAAAAGTGCTCAGCAGGCCCAAACCAACTTGGCCAACTTGGCTGAGGCACATTTATGCGAATTTATCTCAAACAGAGACAGAGATTGAAACAGAGACAGACAGTAGTTAATCATTTCTGTTAGAGACAGCAGAAGTAAGTATTTTGTAGTAAATATCCTTTGAGTGTTGTGGATTATGGCATACATCAGCCAAAAGGCTCTGTTTATTTCCTAGGTATAACGAGCTGGGGAGCTTGAAAAGATTATCCATTCCTGTTCATAATTGTAAAGTAGAGAAATACTTGAACTAAGAATAGTTATCAAGTTATCATTAGTTGTGACTAGACCTCAATTGATGTGTTTCTAAATTTTCTGTCTGTCTGACTCTATATTTTTCAATCTCTCTTTCTGTCTCTATTTGCTCTCTCTCTCTCTCTTTTTCTCCATCTTACTCTACCTGTCTTTCTCCCTATCTCATTCCTTTCATCTCTGTCTTTCTCCCTCTTTAATTCTGTTTAACTGATCTCTCAACTCTCTCCTGCAATTTGTCAAGACAAATGATTATCCAGTTTTCTTTTTTTGCTGCCCAACTCTGCTCATTTCAGCTAACATTTTCCCATATCAATAATCCCAGAGTTTGCCGGAATAATCAGAAGAAGAAGAAGAAGGAGAAGCAGCAGCAATGCCAAATAATCACTCAATTGAAAGGCAATATGGCGCCAAGCGGTCAAATGGCAATAAAAATCAATATTGAACTCGAACTCAGACAGAAGACTGAAGATTCAAGACTCCAATTGCAGATTCGTGAACTTAAATACGTAGCAAATAAATCGCATGCGATAGAAATGAGCATTGAATTCTATTAAAATGCTGCTGAATATGCAAAAAGAATAACAAGCGAAAAGGCTTTGATCCAAGCCGCATATGCAACTCAAGAGAATCCAGCAGCTGAAAGAAGGAGGAGAGAAGTAGAAGCACAAACAGGAACTGGGAGAGGGAAACAGAAGACGATGGCAGGTAGAAACCGCAGGCATCTTTTGGTAGGGGCGCAAAATCGTTGAAATATTTCAATTAACTTAAAGTGCGCCGCCGCGCAGAAGGATGATCTACAGATGGAGTTGAAGCTGGAGTTGGAGTTTAAGTTTGGGCTTGGACGAGACTTGGGAGACTTGGTCGACTTGGACAAGACGTGGCGACTTGCCGGCTCTGGCGTCGGGACAATAAACAATGTTTTGACAAATCGCTGAAAATTGAGTGCGCAAAATTATTATTTTCAATTTAAAAATCAAAAGCAGAGCCACAGCGTGGCGAGTCCGAATGAGAAGGAGTAGGTGAATCGCATTCGAGTCGTGTGTAGGACGATATATGGGTATTAAATTTGCCGCCTTGCCCCAATGGCACAACCTATTGGCTCATGTTGTTGCCTCACGGGTTGCTAATGATTGCAAATTAAGAATTTAATATCGGCATGCAGCGATGCATATATGCCTGGTTATAAATTAGCTGGAAAATTGCCTTGGCTTAGACCAGTTGGCCATTATACTAAATCAGCTGAAACGACTATTCGAATGAAATCTTTTTAGTCTTGCCCAAGAGTTGTAATCATTAACAAGTGCGCCAATGTCCTGACCTTTGAAATAGTTTCACGCCTAGCCTGCAGGGATGGACTGAGTACGATTTTTTCTTATTTTTGTTTTTGGAGTATGCCGCCCACTTCAATCAAATTTTTTGATTGGATTGTTTCGGAAGCAAGTCGTCATTAAATCAAATATCATAATTATATAAACAGCTAACGTGCGGGAGAAAGGTCTCTTTCGAAAAATCGCCCAACTTTTTTCCTCAACTTTTTTCTTGATTAAAATCTTTGTTCCACTAGCATCGCTTGGGGCCACAAATTGGCAAAATAGCTGTGGAGAGACCAGGAAGTCTCTAGGAAGCTAACTATGTTCACACATTCACTGAGGCAGCAGCAGCAGCTGGATAAATGCACTCAAAAATATTATTACGTTTTTCGTTTTTCTTGTTCTTTTTCTCAAAAATAATTTCTACATTTTTCTACAAATCGAATGCTCATAATATTGTAAGTTTTGTCAAATTAAGTTACATTAATTTTAAAATCAATTTAAAGTGTTTGTATTTACGAAATCTTAAAAAAACACTATTGTTTTATATAAATATAATAAATAGAGCTAATAGTAGACCTTATTTAAGTTATATAGATAGAAGTCAGCACTCTGGAAATTAGACATTAGTTTTCTACATTTCGTTAAAATCCACATTGAAAAAATAAACAAGCATGGAAAATTTGGGTTTTTAGAAAGCATTCTCAATATTCTTTGTTCCCAAAAGTGTGGCTACTTTTTTTCTGAGTGTAGATGGATAGATGGATGGACAGAGGTGCCAGCAAATCAGTATCAGTGGGTAAACTGAACGTTAACGTTAACCTGATTATGGGTATTAGAGCCTATAAGAAACAGAGCCTCTCTCGGGACTCTCGATACTCTACGCATTTAACGTCAGCAGCAGCAGCAGCTTCAGTGATCCGTGGCGTGAACTATTCAAGTGTAAGAGAGTACACATTATGCTGATTATAATCAGCAGTCAGCAAAGTTGAACAATTTTGCCAGGGCATAAATACCGTTGGCCAAACAAGAGAGGGAAACATATAGAGAGAGAGAGAGACTCAAGTGCAGCTCATTAGCTGAAGGTAAAGCCAAGTGCAGAGAGCAGCTAAATAAAAAAAGCAAAGTGTCTGAGCATCCTAGAAAATCAATAAAATTAAAGGAATAGCGTATGGCAAAAGTAACAGCGAAAGAAAGCTCAAAAAATCCCTCTAAACTCTAAAATAAGTTTACTCTCTCTCTCTCTCTGTCTTCCTCTCTCCCTCTCTCTATCTCTCTCTGTCACATGCTAATGAGTGGAATGAACTCAGCAAATGTGCCCAAGTCTGGCGACGCCATCGTGCAACTTTGTTGGTCCGTGTAATGGGCAAGAAATGAGCAAACTCAAACTCAAGCCCAATACAAAAAAAAAAGAAAAACAACTCTGACTCGGAGCACATCTTAAAATTAGTTAAGAAAAATTGAAAGAAGAAAAAATAGAAAGCAACCAAATTTAAGGGGTTGCAATTGCTAAAGTTAAGAGTTTGTTACAAGTTGGCGTCCCATGATAAACTCATATTTGCAGCCAGTTAATAATTGATAATTGAAATTCGTGAAACCGTTTATGTAACAAAAAAGTGATTAGAAATGGCTTAAAAATGATGTTAACTGATTGAAGTAAGTGGAGAAGTGGAGGTTAAATACATATTTAAAAAAAATAATTGAAATGTATTTAAGTAACGCCAATCAACCTTTCCCTATTTCAAAATATGAATTCGTCACATATTATTCAACTGCTTAAATATTTCGTTAATTTAATCTGATTGAAGTAAGTTGACAAAAAAGGCCAATTAAAAATTTTAAATAATTGCAAAAGATATTTGAGCCAGATACATTAGTAAGGACTTAAGTAAGGACATTCACCCTTTTATCTCATCATTATTCGTATTCTCTATTGTCTATAAACAATATTGAACAATACTTTATCTATTTCGTTATACGAATTCATCACATAGTAAATAACTGCTTTGGTCTTGCCTTAATTTGAGAAACCTCTGGAATATCTATTGAATATTTCTTTCTTTATCAAAGACACGTTTCTTCCCCCAACAACAAAAGCGCTCTCAATACTCTCAAGTTTCCACACAACCAACAATGGCTCTAGAGTGTTTGGGTGTGTGTGCGTGTGTATAGATGTTAATTGTGAGTATGCAAATGGGAATGGGGCAATTCACTCTCGCATTGTGTACTCCTCTCTATTCTATTCTCTACATTCTCTATGCTCTATGCTCGTATTTAAAAATCAAAAGTGCGTGCGGCTGTCCATGTGTGTATCTGTAGCTTTGTATCTGTGTGCTTGTGTGTGTGTATGCGTAATGAGTACAGCAGACTCACCATGTATACACAAAAAGGACATTGCGTCCCTTATGCCACACACAGAAACACACACACCCAAGCAGTTCGTGTGTATTCACAGAAAAGAAAGAAAAAAATTACGGGCTGTAATTATGCAAATTAGTTTTTGAGTTTGTGCGACGCACAACCAGAGTCTGACTCCTGTGTGTGTGCGAGGACAAACAAGTTTCCGTTATTCAAAAACCTACAGTATCGACATAAAAATCTAAAAAGAAAAAAAATAATACATATATATATGTATTTTGCATACAGCGATTACAACACGCACACTCATTAATTTTCATCAATGAGCCAAACGGAACTGAGCCTGCTGGCTTACTTGCTTACTTGCCAACAGCAGCAGTGCGGTAAGCAGGCGAATGTGAATCTGAAATTTTTGCATAGAAGAGTGTGTGTCTGTGTGTGTGTGTATGTGAATTCTGTGGACGCATCCTGGCCATCTAGCCAATGACAGACAGACGCAGCGCCTGGGAGCTCTCTCTCTGTCTCGAATGGGCTGCGCATCATTAATTTTTAGAGCTTAGCCAGATGACATGCCCAACATAGCTGTAGAGATGAGCCGGGGACGGGCTGAAGAGAATGGGGCAGGAATGTGGCACCTCGAGGGCCGACTCGACTGTCCGCTTGACGCTTCACTGGCAAATCCAATAAAAAATCAGCAGAGCGCAGCGCAACGACAACAAACAGAAACAGGAGCTGGGGCAGGGACAGAGGCAGGGGCAGGGCGTGTGTGTCAAGACAACAACAACTACACACACACACACACACACACACACATACATACAAAAATCATTAAAATGTACAGCGAGGGGGGAGCAACAACTGTGGCCTGTGGGCAGGACGACAAGACAACTCCTTAAGCTCAACGCTCGCTCGTCAACATCCTCAACTTACTCAGCCTCATCCTCATCCTCATCGTCAACCTCAACCTCCCCAGACCCATCCACATCAAAACATCAAATGGAAGACAGCGCTTGGCAATATTTATGATATTCAAGGATTTTCTAGTTGACGTTTAGCGAAAAAAACTGAAGTGAAATGGGAATGAAACAAACGGCAAAGCAAACAGCAAGCAGCAAGCAGAAAACAAGTCCAACAAGGAAAAAAGCCAAAAGCGGCTTTCACAAATCATTAATATTCATCGCATTTTCCAGTTGGAACAAAAGCAAACCCCCGAAAAAAACCGCCAGATATTTTATGCATATGCAAAAAAAGGGGGAGGGGTTAAGGGAAAAGAGGATTGTCAGAATTGCTGGAGAAATTTAACGCAAATTCACGAATATTGTAGGTATGCAAGGAGCAGATCGATTAAATAAATTGAAAGAATAAATAATTTAAAAAATAAGACAAAATCAGTAATAATTACTTCTATATTTAAAGGCAGTAGTAATATCAAAAATCTGAATGTAGTAATATTTTTGCATTCTTATTTACAATCGAAGGGCAATCAGCAAGTCTTATATCAGCCACAAGAGCATAGAAAATGCTATTTTGTAAAGCTCCGATTCCAATAATATGCAAGAATTTATGGCAACCAATTTGTTTTCACTTTCAGTGCTTAAATAAAAAATGTATTGGATAATGGGCTAGTGCCAAAATACACATAATTAAATATGCTAACTATTAATAATAATTACACGAAGCAAAAAAAAAAAATCAAGCAGCAAACAAGCAAATTAACAATTTTTCTTGCACACACTTTTTTGCCAACTAAAATAATTAAGTACTATGACTATATAGAAGGTGGAATATATGACTATATATAATATATATATATATATACTTATATATATATATGTTAAACTGGACTTGTTTGCTTAAGCTGCCATAATGGAGTCCATAACAGAAATCACGCATTTCCGTCACGTATGCCACTTCCGGTCAAGCTCATGTCGAACAGCATGTGTTTCCCCCTCCCCCTCCACCCCCCTCTCTCTCTCTCTCTCTCTCCTTCTCACACCTTGTCATCCTCTCTCGCTCTCTCCCTTTGCATTTAGGGTAAAATGTTGAATCATTTGCTTGGAAAATGACTTTTTAATATGCGACACAGTTTTTGGCGCTCTGCGCTCGCTCGTGCCTAATTTGAATATTTATCAGAGCGGCAGAAATATACGCATGAGAGTCCTTGAGGACCTTGAGGCGGAAGTGCGTAGCGGTCATTAGGCTGGCCATTACATGTGCTGCCCCCCTCCTCCCCTCTCCAACCATCACCATACTCATGTTGCACACAATGGAGCAAAACGCGTGCCAGGCAGTTCCCGCAAGTGCTGGTCATTCACCATGCCGCATTCCCCTGCCCCATTCACCACATGTCCCTGCAGCAGAACATGCAGCTTGCGACCTGTGCTAATTACCCAAAAATAAAAAAAATGCTTGTGTTTCTATTCTTTTGCTGATTTGCATAAATTACGCATTGGGCATTGGACTGGCGCTTGGAAATTAATAGAATCCGGCCAGGACATGGCAGGTGTAGGCTGTAGTTGCCGCAAACGTGGCTCACGTGAGTCCTTCTACTTACGGCACCAAATGGCTTTCTGATGGCCAACGGAAACGGAGCTACAATTGCCCTAACATGCTGCTCATATGGCTAAGTATCGCATACATATCGTATATGTAATATCATGATATATTTGATTTTCAGTTGATTTTATTTTACTTTGAAAGGACTACAAAAAAGACGTCAGAGCTTTTTTCAGCACTAGATGGTGAATTGAGTTCAATCCTTACACTTTCGCTACACTATAACGAAGTAAAAATGGCTTAAGGGACTTTCACCATTAACCCCTCGAACACCCCAACGATTCTGTTGCATTGTCATGCAAATGTGCAACAAATGCAATTGAAAGATATTCAGCGAAAAAAAAGAAATGCGCAAATAATTTGCATTTAACCTATTCCTACTATTGCTGTGAATGCATGCGGTTTTGTTTGTTTCGTGAGTGTGTCTGTGTGTGTAATGTGTGTGTGCACACATCAGAATTACGGCAACACCCAGGACAACAATAAGCTGACGGACAAACAATGCCAATTCTTTCATTCAGATGCAGATACGCAAAAATCTTTTCGCAGTGCCACCACTTGCCCACATCTATCTCTCCCTCTCTATTTCTCTCTCTCTCTCCCTCTCTCGCTTTGTCGCTTCAAGGATGTTTTGCGAATATATTCGAAAAGTGCACCCTTGTTTGGGAAAGTGCATTGAGCAGGCCTCAACATGCCGGCAATTGCGTAAGGATAATGCATAAGCATTTTATTAATGACTCGTTTGTTGTCCTTGCCCAAAAAAGGGGTTGCATTTCCGGAAATTGGCAAAAGGACATGCAAAAGGACTTGCATGCTGCAATATGTACATATGTCTGTATGTGCGTAAAAGAAGAAGTGCGTGGGAATTTCGATAGAAATGCCGTTACATTTGCATTAGAAGGGTATTTGTAGGATATATGTGACTGATTTATTTGGGAAGGGTTGTGTTGAATATCAATTTGATGGATGGGCTGTTAAAATCTTTTTCTATAGTTGAATCACTTTTTCAACTTTAAATGTACGATTGATTTAGGGGCAAAACTATGATCAAAAAGCCCTCGCTTTTTAAAATGCGTTGAGTTTTGACGAAGTTATGGCATTTTGAAGTTTCGACCTATGCCCATATGCCCACATTCCGATTTTCAGTCTAAAATTTTTACTTGCCTTCCGACCTAATATCACGTTTTCAACTTTAAATGTACGATTGATTTAGGGTCAAAACTATGATCAAAAAGCCCTCGCTTTTTAAAATGCGTTGAGTTTTGACGAAGTTATGACATTTTGAAGTTCCGACCTATGCCCATATGCCCATTTGCCGATTTTCAGGCTAGAATTTTTACTTGCCTTCCGACCTAATATCACGTTTTCAACTTTAAATGTACGATTGATTTAGGGTCAAAACTATGATCAAAAAGCCCTCGCTTTTTAAAATGCGTTGAGTTTTGACGAAGTTATGACATTTTGAAGTTCCGACCTATGCCCATATGCCCATATTCCGATTTTCAGGCTAGAATTTTTACTTGCCTTCCGACCAAATTTCACGTTTTCAACTTTAAATGTACGATTGATTTAGGGTCAAAACTATGATCAAAAAGCCCTCGCTTTTTAAAATGCGTTGAGTTTTGACGAAGTTATGGCATTTTGAAGTTTCGACCTATGCCCATATGCCCACATTCCGATTTTCAGTCTAAAATTTTTACTTGCCTTCCGACCTAATATCACGTTTTCAACTTTAAATGTACGATTGATTTAGGGGCAAAACTATGATCAAAAAGCCCTCGCTTTTTAAAATGCGTTGAGTTTTGACGAAGTTATGACATTTTGAAGTTCCGACCTATGCCCATATGCCCATTTGCCGATTTTCAGGCTAAAATTTGTACTTGCCTTCCGACCTAATATCACGTTTTCAACTTTAAATGTACGATTGATTTAGGGGCAAAACTATGATCAAAAAGCCCTCGCTTTTTAAAATGCGTTGAGTTTTGACGAAGTTATGACATTTGAAGTTCCGACCTATGCCCATATGCCCATTTGCCGATTTTCAGGCTAGAATTTTTACTTGCCTTCCGACCTAATATCACGTTTTCAACTTTAAATGTACGATTGATTTAGGGTCAAAACTATGATCAAAAAGCCCTCGCTTTTTAAAATGCGTTGAGTTTTGACGAAGTTATGACATTTTGAAGTTCCGACCTATGCCCATATGCCCACATTCCGATTTTCAGTCTAATATTTGTACTTGCCTTCCGACCTAATATCACGTTTTCAACTTTAAATGTACGATTGATTTAGGGGCAAAACTATGATCAAAAAGCCCTCGCTTTTTAAAATGCGTTGAGTTTTGACGAAGTTATGACATTTTGAAGTTCCGACCTATGCCCATATGCCCATTTGCTGATTTTCAGTCTAAAATTTGTACTTGCCTTCCGACCTAATATCACGATTTCAACTTTAAATGTACGATTGATTTAGGGGCAAAACTATGATCAAAAAGCCCTCGCTTTTTAAAATGCGTTGAGTTTTGACGAAGTTATGGCATTTTGAAGTTTCGATCTATGCCCATATGCCCACATTCCGATTTTCAGTCTAAAATTTTTACTTGCCTTCCGACCTAATATCACGTTTTCAACTTTAAATGTACGATTGATTTAGGGGCAAAACTATGATCAAAAAGCCCTCGCTTTTTAAAATGCGTTGAGTTTTGACGAAGTTATGGCATTTTGAAGTTCCGACCTATGCCCATATGCCCATATTCCGATTTTCAGGCTAGAATTTTTACTTGCCTTCCGACCAAATTTCACGTTTTCAACTTTAAATGTACGATTGATTTAGGGTCAAAACTATGATCAAAAAGCCCTCGCTTTTTAAAATGCGTTGAGTTTTGACGAAGTTATGACATTTTGAAGTTCCGACCTATGCCCATATGCCCATTTGCCGATTTTCAGGCTAGAATTTTTACTTGCCTTCCGACCTAATATCACGTTTTCAACTTTAAATGTACGATTGATTTAGGGTCAAAACTATGATCAAAAAGCCCTCGCTTTTTAAAATGCGTTGAGTTTTGACGAAGTTATGACATTTTGAAGTTCCGACCTATGCCCATATGCCCATATTCCGATTTTCAGGCTAGAATTTTTACTTGCCTTCCGACCAAATTTCACGTTTTCAACTTTAAATGTACGATTGATTTAGGGTCAAAACTATGATCAAAAAGCCCTCGCTTTTTAAAATGCGTTGAGTTTTGACGAAGTTATGGCATTTTGAAGTTTCGACCTATGCCCATATGCCCACATTCCGATTTTCAGTCTAAAATTTTTACTTGCCTTCCGACCTAATATCACGTTTTCAACTTTAAATGTACGATTGATTTAGGGTCAAAACTATGATCAAAAAGCCCTCGCTTTTTAAAATGCGTTGAGTTTTGACGAAGTTATGACATTTTGAAGTTCCGACCTATGCCCATATGCCCATTTGCCGATTTTCAGGCTAGAATTTTTACTTGCCTTCCGACCTAATATCACGTTTTCAACTTTAAATGTACGATTGATTTAGGAGCAAAACTATGATCAAAAAGCCCTCGCTTTTTAAAATGCGTTGAGTTTTGACGAAGTTATGGCATTTTGAAGTTTCGACCTACATATGCCCATATGCCCACATTCCGATTTTCAGTCTAAAATTTGTACTTGCCTTCCGACATAATATCACGTTTTCAACTTTAAATGTACGATTGATTTAGGGGCAACACTATGATCAAAAAGCCCTCGCTTTTTAAAATGCGTTGAGTTTTGACGAAGTTATGGCATTTTGAAGTTTCGACCTACATATGCCCATATGCCCACATTCCGATTTTCAGTCTAAAATTTGTACTTGCCTTCCGACCTAATATCACGTTTTCAACTTTAAATGTACGATTGATTTAGGGGCAAAACTATGATCAAAAAGCCCTCGCTTTTTATAATAAGTTGAGTTTTGACGAAGTATTGTATTATGACTAATGTTGTATGATTATGCGCATGCTTATTTTTAGTTTCCAGTATCTTTGACGAACAGTGAAAGTCTTTTCCAAACATACTTTTGTATGGTTATATACATGTTTAATTTTGTTAGTCTTACATCATTATAATTGCCCCTTATTGCCCCTAAACTATACATTTCATTATTTATACTTACTCATGAAGAATTGAAGGCTTTTCCAACTATTTATCTCACTTTTGTATTATATATTTTATTAGCATAATGTTTTTTGCTGATTTGCCTTACTTTTACTTTATTATAATGATGATTGATGTTTAATTGACCCTAAACTATCAATTACTCATATTGCCTGACTAATTGACCAACAACAATCGCCATAAAATCTCACCCCTCCCTCCCTTCACACTGCACCCCACCCCACTCCACCTCGCAAAGGACTTTGCTAATTTATGCACTGCCCAAAGCGAAAAGTCAAATCAAATAAAACTATAAAAAAAGGCAGGCAAACAAAGCACTTCAGCAGTCAGCGGGTGAGCGAGTTCTTCGCAAACCAGTTAACCCCCCAAACTGACCACTTGGGCTGGTCACTCAATTTACCCTGACCACTAACCCTCTGCCCCTGCTGCTACTCCTTCCTCTGTCCACTGGTCAAACAAGGGTGCAAATTGGCAGATAACAAGGGAACTGGACATAGGTGACCATAAAAATCGCATTATCAACTTAAATTTGTATAATGAGTTGTTACCCTATCCAGGAGGGGTATGCCTCACCTGGTTTGTATATATAAGTGTGACCAAATGGGGGGAACTTTGTTTGTTTTGCTTGCTTAATGACTGGTCACTGGTCAGTTGATAGATACCAACGGGCAGAAACCGGTTCAATTTAGTTGCTAATGAGAGGATCAGCAGATCTCTCTCTATCTCTCCCTCTAAATGAGGCGTGAAGATTACAAATGACTTTTTGACTTTGATTAACTTTCTCAAACTGTTGATCAGAATTGGTCACACTGATTATCGGCTGAAAGCAGGCAAATCCAAATCCACAAAAAATATGCCGACAGAGTACGGGATGTTGCAGGACGGGAGGTGGGGCAGAGGCATGGACACGTCTGGTGGCGACAGGGGACACATTATTTTAATTTTAACAAACGCAACATTTCGTTGAAAAAATACCCCAAAATACGCAGAAATGTTGTAGCTCGAAGGGTGGCAAAGAAAGCCCAATATAAGAATTGAAAATCGTAAAAAAAAGAAGAAAACGCAGCGAAAACATTAAATGAGTCTAAATAATTTATGCTGAGCGCAAAGTGTGAGCCACTGCTTGGAGAGGGGTGTGGTGGGGATACGGGGTTGGGGAGGGGTTTAGGGGGTGTGGGTAGCTGTGCGACATGTGCGTGCGTTAAATCTGCTCGTTTCTAATTTTTTAACATTTTTTTCTTATTTTGTTGGCCAGACAATATCTGGGCATTTTCCACCCAAAAAAATAAGAAAATAAAAACACCAACCCCTGCGGCAAGTGTAATTTTCGAATGTAAAATGCCCAAAAACCCCACACACATATTTTTTACATATTACGCACTGGTTATGCATATAGTAGTAGATGTGTGTGTATATGTGTGTGCGAGTGTGTGTGTGTGGCCCAGACATTAATATTTGTTCTCATTTCGGTGCTTGGCAACGCGCCCTTAACGCATTTTTTAATGCGCTCACCAAGGACCTCAAAATGTGTGTGTGTGTGTGTGACTGTGTGTGTGTGTGTATTTGCTCATTAAGCAAAAACAAAGTTAAGCAAAAGTTTTTTAACATCTTCAGACATTTTTTTGGGTTTTCGCTTTACGTTTGTTTGTACGTTTTTTTCTTTCTTTTTTTTTCTTCCTGTTGAGCACTTTTCCCTGGTCTTTCACTTCTTTTTTTTCGCCGTATCTTTTGCATGTGCGGCCATTGTTTTCTAATTGGAATACAGGGTGTTTCGAGGTGGTGATGGGAGAGTAAAAAACCTTGTTGGTTGTGCTATTTTATATGCCTTTGGTTTGAGTAGATATATATAGAAGATAAGTGGAGTAGATATTTTCATATATATTATATACATCTTCACTTGGACACCCTGTATATGTTGCCCACTGCCCAGTGAGCTGAACCTTGCACACTGTGTCTCTGGTCCCTCATTAATTTTTACTTATCTTGACGTCATACAATTTTTATATTCTCTGGCACTTGTTTATCTACGTGCTCACTTGTAGTTCTCTATATGTAAATGTGAAACCGCTTCCAGTATTGGGTTGTTGGAAGGAGGGCCGAGAATGAAGGTGGGATGACACATTTGGGGAAACGTGGTTTGCTCAGTGTCTAAAGATAAGCAAAAGTATTTGAGGTAAGAACTGAATGGGGGACAGTTTCGGAGTTCAACTAAAAGCAAAATGCAGAAGTAATGCTTTTTTTAAATGCCCTTCAAGAAGAACTAAATATGATTTCATGTTCAGTCCAATTTGATTATTTGCAGATAATTTGTTAAGTTAAATGTAATACTCAAATTCTCAAATTCAAAGATTTTCCGTTTTTAGAGATTCACTGAAAGGAAATTTGAATTACAGTTCAATAAGATTGAGTTCTATGTAAAATTAATTCTTTTGTGTATTTCAGATATCAAATTACATATAAAATATTTCACATACATTCCAATAAGGATTATTTGCCCTAACTCGCATCGAAACATTATTGTTAATTTGAACCATGAACTCTGCAAACCTATCCAGCTCTTAAGGCGACTATTCAACTGATCAACTAATCTCAACTGAGATTAAAAAAGACTAACCAAAATGGCTACCACATAACCTCCACCGCCCCCAACCCCATTTGATAACCCCCGCGGTTGCTGCTCTCCGTTTGAGCATAGACAAGTAAACCGAGTAAACCACATCATAAGTCTGCTTTTATTTCAGTACATTTTCATAATTTTCATAATCCGAATAACAGTTATGCGCCACTGACGCCACGCGACGCCATCTTGAAAATCAAAGTTAACGGTTAAAGTGGCCAAGCAGCGCAGTCGACGTCGTCGCCGCCAAAAGTCAACCCAAAAAAGCAGCGCAAAATTCGCAGTATTTCATTCGCGGCAAGTAATTACGCATTCAAGTAGAAAAAGTTTATCTCTTGTCGAAAAATTGAAAAATTTTCATTTCATAAAATGAGATTAAAAACGCTAGACTAGCAGTTAGGGTTGGGGTAGGGGGTGGGGATTGTGCTGCTGCTGTGGCAAAAGCAGTGCAAACCACAAACTGCTCTCAATAGACTGTGGCTGCGGCGAAGGGCTTAAATCGGCAAAACTTTGTACTACCAAAAATATTTTTAAGAAAATTACCAAAAACAGTCAAAGAAAGCGCTGCTGCTGCTGCGGTGGGGTGGCAGAAGCGTGGGGGAGGGGGTTGGGGGGTGCAAGCGAAAAACTGAACAAGAGCTCAAAGCAAAAATAATAATGGCCGACCAGGCAGCGGAGCCCCAAAGGGTTTTTGCGCTGAGAGGAAGCTGAGGTAGCTTAGGCCCAAGACAAAAAATGCTGTTGTTGTTGATGGGATGCGATGACAGTCTGGCAACGCCAACCTATCTATACATACATATATATACACATACATATATTTTAAATAGGGGTTTTTGTGGGGTGTATATTATGCCACACGCACTTTTCAACCCTTTTTCGCGCTGGCGGGGAAAAATTGCGTAAAGTGCGAAATTCACTGCGTACTGTGCTGCTTATATACTGCATATATATATTTGTACATATGTACATGTTTATATATACTGTTTCAATTTACACACACACAGAGAGAGAAACAGAGTCAACTGCTGGGTAGTTGAACACTTAGTCCCACAGGCGATACATCGAAAGGGTTGTGTGTCTGCCTCGAAAAATGTTTCATTTTCATTTTCACTTTTTGGCAGTTATTGGATTTCAAAATGAAATCCATTTTGATGGCAAACGAAGCTTTGATATATGGGATACACGTGGTTAAGGCGTGCGGTAGTTAAATAAATTAACAGCCTCAAGGCGAACAGCACAATAGATTGGGCCCAGAGGCACCCAGAGGATGCGGGAATGGGTTGATGGGTGGTTTTGATAATAAAAGTGGAGCTTGAGGCTTTGGCCAAAAGTGCGCAAACTGTCACCAAACAGCTCCCAAGTTCCCAGTCCTGGGGGAGTGGGCGTGCGGGGGGTTCATTTCTCAGCAGAATGAGTTGTCATTTGCATGAATTAAATATTTCTATGCAACGAGCTCTAATTAAAGAGAAAGTTCCCAGAGAGTGAGTGAGCTCAACGTTGCGTAGGCTAATCCCTTTGAGCAACACACATTTTTTATATTAATTAGTTTTTACTAATATAACTAAAGTTAATATAAGCTGACATACAAGTGTATATTGTTTTGAAAGTGATAAAAATAACCATGCTAGCTTAACTAGCTGAAATCAGAGGAAGAAGTGCAGAATTATTTTCAATATTAGCTGAATGGCTAATGGCTAATGTCTATATTAGGCATGCTGATGTTTTTTTGTCCAAATGTGTTGAGCATAGTAATATACACATATATCGAGAATTGTTCGAGTTATCTTAGTAATCTATAAAGAACGCTTGAAAGATATACAATATAGTTATAGCATTTTTATGAACCTTTATTAAATAGTGAGATTCATAATCATACGCGTCATGATAGGTTTGCTGTAAACAATAAAGTTTCAATTAAGTATATTTTAATCACAGAGAAATCAGAGAATTGAAAGTATTCCACTTACTCATCCTTCTCTTTTTATTGCATAAAAATATAAGCAGACTTATCGACGATCCAGTAATAAAACTTGTCGAAAATGCTTCTATATTGCCGGCGGCAAGCCAAAAAGAATCAGTTAACCATCTGCACTTCATACAGGACACACAATTGTAACCAGGATACAAACACAAACATCAACCCAAAAACAGCATCCCAATAAAAAAAAAGAATCTGTGGCAGCTGCGCTCACAAAATGCAACAAAAAGCAGCGGGAGCGTAGAGTGAACGAGAGATGGAGAGAGGGGAGGAGGGGGAACAGAATATAAAAAGAAAATTTGCATATATGAAACCAATTGCTGAAGCAGGCAAAGGCAAAGAAGATGAGGCATGCAACATAGAGAGAAAAAAAGGATGCTGCACACTTCACATGACAGGCAGCAACTGAAAATCGAATAAATGGAAAATCATTTATGCCACAAAGGCCGAAAGGTGGCAAATATTACGCAGGAATATTTTGAAACGCTTTCATATGCAAATGCCGAGTGGCAAATGACGAGTGGCAACTGGGGATTTTTTCACAATTGAAATCTAATGAAAAAGCTGATTTTGATTTGGCACGTAGCCAGGCACAGATCACAGGTCACAGGTAGGTTGGCTCTCCTCTGCTCCAGGCTTCACTGTACTCCGACACACTCGACTGTAGAAGTGGGCCTCTCAAGCGTAGAGTTTATGTCCTCCGCTCCTCTTCTCCTCTCCCTTCTTCAAACTCCCCTCTCCGCCTAAGCCTGGTAATCCCTTCTAAATGAAACGCTGCGTGTGCCAAGCAACCGAAATAAAAATAATATATATATATATTTTTAGTGGGATTTCTTTGCTGTTTTGCTTACATTTTATTTTTTTATGTGCGCATAAATTTTCTGTATGGCCCAACACACACACAGACACACACACACAAACATACACTTACAAAATGGAGACTCACAGCTCGCAACTCGAACTAATCCAATTTATTACAGCTCCATAACTTTTTCCTATTTGCTTACTCTCCACCCCTGCCCCTCCCCACCACACACTCTAAATGCGTCTTATTAGATGAGTGTGCGTGCGTGAGTGTGTGTGTGTGTGGCATGTTTACCCTGCTGTGTGTGTGTGGCTTATAGCGAACTTTGACTCGGCGCCGCTTCGCGCTTCAATTTCAAGCTTCTTTTGCCTATCTGCTGCCTTTTATGATAAATTGCATTTAGCAACCACCGACTCCCAAATGCTGCCACCACCACCACCGCCAACACCCTTACCGCCACCACCACCACCCCCACCCCCATACAGAATGCCACCCCAACTGCCACCCTCTTTACACAGCTCAAGGTGCGGGGAGGGGGAGGTAAGGCGTGTGTGTGTGTACGCACATGCGTTGCCGCTGTTCAAATTGTTCTTCTAAAGGATTCAACTAGCCTTAGAATCCTAGATTTTTATGCACCCCCTGCCACATATATGCACACAAAATGGCTGTGGCATATAGCTATATCGTTATATGTGATAGTTGCACGAGTTCCATGAGATAGTTGCCTGTACCAAAAATATATAATCTTGATGTGAATTTAAGTTATGAAGTATTTCAATTGCTGGTAGAAATGACAGAGGGCAAAAGTTATGAAAACATTTAAGACTTTGGCTTGGCTTAAGTATATTTTCAATTAATATTTTCATTAACATTTTGTTTTCTTTTGCTTAACTTTCACATTCTTCCACAACAGATTATATTAATTATATCCTGAATCCATTAAAAGAGAAAAAAAGTTCAGGAGGAAGCGTCTTCGATTCCATAAAGTATATATATTTTTGATTAACATAAGAAGCCAAATCGAATCAAAGACTATAAGCGATAAAATCTTGTCTTTTTCATCAATATATAATAGCAATAAACGCATAAGATATTGGGCTCTGATTGATATATAAAATACCCAAACACATATTGAAAAAACTATTACCAGCAAGTTAAGTGTGTATTTAACAGCTGATTATAGGATATTTTTTAGTCGAGTTCTTTCCACTAGCGCATTTTAGCTTATTTTTCTTTGTTTATTCTTGCAATTTTCATATTACTTTTAATGTTAATTAGCGGCTTGTTTTCCAAAAGCAATTAAACATATTTCCCCAGCGAATTTGAAGGCAGACAGTGCTTCATCAAATTAACTGCAAAGTTTTTTCCTAACTTTGCTTGTATTCAAAGCAATTTAATCAAAACTAATTAGAAATGCAAAACTGGCTAAATGAGTTGTGTCTACGTTCCAAAAATAAAGAAAGAATGCGAGTTAAGATTGTTCAAATTACTTATGGTATAAAAATAATAGTATATTATTCTAAATTGTGATCTCTTCTTATAATATAATATTTATAATAATATATATATTAATACTATAAAATTACCTTATAGTTGCAGCACTTGACTCTTCGCTCTACAGTCTAGAAACTTTGTGTTCTGTTTGTTTTTGGCTGTGTTTATAAGAAGCCAAAAAGAAACTGCAGCTAAAGTCTATATGTACAGGGCAGCTTTAACTTGCTTTCAAAATACAGGCAGCCCCCTTCTCTTTGCCCTTTGCCATTTTCCCTGGCCAACCAACAAGTGACAGCAAATTGCATAAAAATTTGTTTACATTTTATCCGCAGGAGCCACTGCAGCAATAATCTCACAGGACCAAAGCAGGCGTTTATAGATTTTGCAGCATTATAAAAGTAAAATATTTGTTCGAAGAGAGACAGAGAGAGTAAGAGAGAGGTAAACAGAGAGAGAATGTGTGAGTTAGTCAGTATCTTAGACAGCAGTTGATTTTCAAGCTGATTTCCCGCTGACAAATATGGCGTGTTTGTGCTGATCCCGCGGAGCGTAAACTGAACTGAAGCCGAGTTCGTTTCGTCTGTGAAAGCAATGAAAAATTCATGCAAATGAAAAATAAATGCACACCAGCCAGCTAAAGGGGGCAACAGCCAGGAGCCCGTTAGGAGCACCACAAAATAGAAACACATTTCATGCACTTTTTGCCTGCTTGCTGGGAAGGTCCTTGCTTGGTGCTTGCTTGGTTCCTTGGTTCTTTGTCTGTGTGCCACGAAATTTCAATAAATTATGCAAAATTGTTCGTGGTTTTCGCGCTTTTCCTTTTTCCAACAGTCGTTTTTTCTTTTTCATTTTCCATGCTGTTTTATTCAAATTTGCGTGCATTTTTTATTTGCTAAATAAACAAAATTTTCGCACAGCTCAACCAAAAATGTATTTCTTTGCCGCTCTGCTCGAGCACAATACAAATATCAACCCCTACCCAAAGAAGCTGTCACAGCATCCAACTATTCAGCATCAGAAAAAAGAGAAGGGTTTCTAACGAACCCTATTTTTGAGGGATCACATGTCTTTGTGTATCGATCGCGTCTGTTCAGGTAAACGATATATGCAAATTAGTTTGATTAAATATTTAAATGAGGGTTCACCTCGGGGTCACCTTCGCATCTTTTTTGAGAGGGTGCCCAACATCAAGGCGACAACGACAGCTGCGTTTTCAGTTAGCGCATTTGTACAAGTTGCGGAGGGACTCAGGTTCAGCTCAGGTTCAGGTCGAGGCTCAGTTCACCTCTTGAACTCACTGCGAACAGACGCAAATTGCTTTATCAACCTCGCTCAAAAGAAAGCAATTGAACGCAATGTGAGAGGAGCGCAGGAGCAGAAGTGAATTAGATATGATAAACCCATGTGAGATAAATAAGAATAAGAATAATACTTGAGATGGAATGCAGTACAAATAAATATTATATTTTATTATATAAAATCGGTTGTGCTTATTCACAAGAGTGCTCTAAACCTTAAATTTGTTGAAACTATTCAATTCAAGTTAGAATGTTCTGGTGGAGGCAGTACGACTGAGAACATACCTTTTAAATCCATAGTTTGCTATGAATAAAGATATACTTCTTGGCTAACAAACCAATTTTTAACAGCTGCCCTTCACTTTTACCACTTGGCAACCAGTTTGTTCAGCTTCCGTGGCATTCATTTCAAACGAGCAACGGCAATTTGGGGCCCATGTAAGACTTTCTAAAGGCTCTTTGCAATTAGGTCTCTAGTTTCCAGCAATTTCTGTGCACGCATTAAACAGCGAACAGCTAACCAGGCTCAAACTAACAGTAACAACAGCAGCAACAAGAAACAGTTGGCCACATGTACAATTTTCAATTTTTCACTGTTGGACAGATAACTGTGATTGCGGGGACCGCAGCGTCATAACTAGATAGAAATTACCTGAGTGAGGCTGGGGCATGCAACATGGCACGAGCTCTGTGCTATACAACCAAGTGCCATATGCTGCAGATCGGCTGAGCTGGCGATCTTCTTGAGCAGCAGCGGCAGCAGCAGCAGCAGCCACAATACAAATGATTATGTTTATACTATTAAAGTAATTTACTAAAAATGACGCCCAGCGAGAACAAGATGAGTCTCCTCATGCTGGTGCTGCTGCTGCTGCTGGTGAAAAACAATCTCAGATCGGGGTTTTGGGATCTTGGATCTGGGATCTAGGCAACGGCGATCGATGCGATCTCGTCAAAGTCAACCGCTTTAGCTGCGGGTTAAGCAGCCTGCTGTCTACTTAAGCATAATCTTATACCCAGCCTCACGGCACACTGATCCATCCAATCCAAGGCGGATCGGATAACGATCGTTAGCCAAGCTTTATCACAACATTTTTTGCCATAAAGATGGATTAGTGTGGTCAAGTGCAGCTACACTCAGAGAAAAAAGACTACATTTATAATAAGCTATAAGTATAGATAGAAATGGTTCATAGTAGAGGTAGAATACTTCTTGTACTCATAATCTGAACAAGTAGAATTTCTTCTCGAGTAGAAATCTGTTTTCATTTGTTCTATTTATTTACTACATTTCATATTGATTAATTAGAAGTAAAAATATTTGGCTATACCTAATATAGCAACTGTAAATATTACTGTAAATAATATATATATATTACTATAATAATAATAATAATAGATTCTTCGATTTTTTTAATTCAATACAAAAATCGTAACTTATTTTTTGCTGAGTGCACAGCACAGGTTCGCAGATCGCAGATCGAAGAGCGAGGCAAGAGTCAAGTTGCAACTGAGTCAAGTTTAGTTGTTTGGTAGCCAAGGTGCGAGATCTGTAAATAATGTGGCAAAGCTGGGTCTGCCCCACGGGTGCAACAGCTGGTGTGCCCCAGCATCCATGTGTGCCGCTTCGCTGAACTAAGCGAAACGCTCCGCTTCGATTGTAGATCGTTAATCGAAATCGCACTTTGGCTTCTCTCTGCACTTAGGAGGAGAAGAGCTCCATTAACCCCTCTACCCCCAACCCCCCTCTGATTTGGTGATAACGATCGTAAGCGTAGCGGTACTCTAGGTGCAACACATGTTGCACTTAGCCAACCCTCCTCTTCCCTCTCGCCCCTATTGTTCCACCTGCCCACTTACGAGTGCAGCATCTAACATATAATTTTGGCTAATTTAGAAAATAGTTTTTCTCTGCTCGAAATTAGTATGATTCGTAGCTGCATTTATCCTACGTTCGCCTTGTTAAAGAGCTGAATACAATGTCTTAAGAGTTAACTTGGCCAACATGTGTTTTGGCCCATATATGCTTAGATGGCCAAGTGTGGTTCTTAGCACTTGATGTCAGGCATTTCCGCAGAACTCAAGCTGAAGCCGGGGGGCTTCAACTTTTCGTGGAAAACAAAATGAATGCCTTGAAGTCGACATTTATTAAATCCATACTCATAAATATGCATGGGTGGAGGGGAGCAGAGCACTCGAGTCTCGAGGGGGGCGGGAGCTCTTCTAATTACGTCAAGTTAGTCTGGGGTGCTGGCAAAATGAAACAAAATCAAATATTACCACGGAGGGAACACAACTAAGCAGGCAGACAGACGCAGAGCCAAATGAAAGGCCTAAGAATTGTTTTATTAAGTGGCATAAATATGCATGAGCAAACCCTTAAAATAAAAATCCAGCAACGAATAAAAAAATACAAAAAAACATAAGTAAATGAAACGAATTCATTTTTGTAGCTACCCCCGCAAGGAGAGAAAGTTGTTTGCTTAGTTGCCGTGTGTTTTTAGCCAACAAATACGAAGGCTATTTAATCGCATGTAGAACCGGAAAAAAGGTTTACAATTAAACAAAAAAAAAAGCCAAAAAGAAAAAAACTTTGTCTGTCTGCATTTGGATATCATTTTTACCTTTTGTCATGTATTTTTGGCTTTGCGGTTCATTGATTAAAATCAAACTGTTTATTAGCGCCACCCTTTGCGCATTAGGGTTACCCAAAATAAAAACAGCCCCTACACAAAACTAAATGTCTGTGCTGCGTGTGTTTGTTTAATTGAGTTTCTTTCCTTTCATTTTTGTGGTTAATATTTGCATTGTTGGTTTGTCATTCTCATTAGTGCATAAATATCCATGTCTTGGAGGGTTGCATAACCCAAAACCTTCTGCTTCGTACGGTATTTATCAATCGACATATATATATCATTCACTCATTTATCCATCCATATACATACATATACATAAATACCTATCCATTTATCGTAGAGGCAGCGTTGTTTTGTTTGCCACCCGCGAAATGATTTCAATTTTAGATTAGTTCTCTCTCGCATAATAAAAAATAAAATTTCAGGAAATCACCCCCGACTCCCTCCCACGCAGTGCATTTGGCATTTACCATCACATATCATCGTCAAAGTCAAACTCAAGCTGAACGTCATAATATTGACAGACAGACAGACAGACATAGAGGCATGTCAACATACTCATAAGGTCGCTTTAATATTTGGCTTGCATGGTTCTGGTTACTTAATTTAAAAGACACCCAACGATTATTGGTTTCAAATTGCTTAGAACACGCGAATTTTTTTTGGCATTTCTCAGCAGGCTGTTTTTATGTATTTTTTTTATTTTTTTTGTTGCTTTCTATTTTTATTGCCCCATTTGATTTTCATTTCCTTGTTATACGCTTCAGTAAATAGGTAGGCGTTGATCCGATCAGCCGTCTCTGCATTTTATTTGTCCATTAAGTCAGCCAGGCAATCATCGACATGTCAGCTGGATGTTTGTGCAAATGCATTTCAAATTAGATGCATATTCAATACAGAGGTTAATACATTGACAAAGCTTCAAATCGATTCAGCGTTCACAAAATGAAGGCATAGAAAAGTTTTGAGACGTCTCTGGAAGCTTGTCTGCTTTTCAGAGTTGCGTTGGGCAAATTAAAGGACATTTCTAAAAATATGTCCTTATATTTAGTCAATAGATAAATCTAAACGATGATTAATCTAGCTAGCAAATGTTAATGCCTTCCCTTTCAAAAATATGTTGAAGCTGTTGACCTTTCAACGGGCCAGAGAACTTGAAGTGAACTTTATTCGACGTCAAGTTGCCAGCTGTGTGGCAGCCTCACTGCTGCTGCTACGGTAATGTTGCAGCAAGTAGCGGTGTTCATATGTCTGCTCTTAACAAGCCTTTCAATATAATTCAATGTCGTTCAAAAACCAAATCCATTAATCTCTCAACTCCAACTCAGCTGCAGACCTGCCTCCCTCGCCCCAAGCACACGGAAGTCCAACTTCTCTCGGTCACATGCAATTTGTGCTACTTGTTGCTGCTGCTGCTGCTCTTGCTGCTGCCTCTGTGGCAACCTTTCACAAAGGAGCTCACAAAGCAACACCTTTGCTGACCAACAGCAACAACAACAATAACTTGGTATCTTTTTACCTTTTATGATGCGATTTGCATAGCGTTTAGGTTGCCCCATCGCTTTGCCTCACGTCGCATATTAATATTTAAGTCGCCATCCTTTTATGCCATGTTCGGTTTCACATCTCCAACTCTTCACTCTTCCTATCCCCTCCCCACTCTCCCGACTCCTGTCTCACCTCTCCCCTCCCATTCTCTTCAGGTAGCTCTTCTCGGTAGCGCGGCACGCCAGTCAAATTCAAATTCAAGTTCGCGTTTCTCACGTGACATGAAAATCTTTTTTGTGCGCAACAAGTTTTTAACAAATTCTCAGCTGATAAATGATATCGCATACTCTGCCTGACTCGATATGCATAGAGTCCCTGTCTCCGGTCATTAATAATTGTACAACTACATAGCTGAAGCCATCTTTCTCATTGCCTCCCACCTCCCTCCTCCAATGGGCTATTGTCTGCTGCCGAAAGAGTGTAAGAGAGAAAGAGAGAGAAGGAGAGAGTTGAGGGGCAGCTGAGTTGGATTCTCTTTAAGTGATATGTGCGTATCTTGAGCACTTTAATCTCACTGGATTTGTTGCTGAACTTTTGAGCATTAAGTTGGTTCAGCATAGGAGATTTTTTTAACTTTAATGTAATATTACAATTTTGAATAAATTGAATATACCTTCAAGAAAAGCACTTACTTAAATACCAATTAGAAATAGCTAAATATTCTTAGTTTTTGTGATACTTTTAAGTGATATAAAATATGTAAAAAAATCCAATTTACCTTCAATGAAATTGCATTCAAATATACAAAGCAATATTATCTTATCTAGACACCAATAATAAAGAAATATATATTTGTTTTATATTTATATCTTATATATATATTTTTACTATAAAATTTATACATATTGAGCATTTCTATAAAAATTTCTGAACTTAAATAGTTGTCGCTTGTCCCTCCCAAATATCGCATATCCCTTAAGAGATCCACACACGATAAGCCACAGTCTGCACAACCAAAAGCCGTCACTTGACACACATCATACACACACACACACAAAGACATACTCGGAGATAAGCGATCTGCACAGCACCACAAGTTGCCACTTGAAAGTGATGATGGATTATTAGTACGTGTTGCTGGCCCGGCTATGAGGATGTATGGATTGCAAGAGAGGCAGGAGTGGCTGCGACTGATTTACCAAAAACACACGAGACTCATTAATCCTGGGCGGCAAACGGAGGCAGGACCTTTAGCACGCTCTTGCCACGACTTATTTGTGCTAAAAACTTTTGCGGCTTGATAAATTGCCCCCCCAACAGCAACAGAAACATACAAGCAGCTGTCCTCCCCCCAAACTCCTGCCCCCACCTTACGTCTGCCACTTGCTGTAAGCAAAATAACAGCGTACCATTCTTAACAGACCCACAGGCAGACCGACAGACAGAGAGACAGGCAGACTGAGAGACATGTGTGAGTAAAATGTGCGAATGGCTTTGGGCTGAAGTTTTTTGGGCAATGTTTTTGCTGCGTTTTCGATTTCCACTTTTTCTTACAACCAGAAAAAGGGTATACTCAGGTAATGTGGAAGAATATAACAGGCAGAAGGAAGCATCCATAAAATATATATATAATCATAATCAGTCTGTATATCTCCTATACCTTATGCAAATTAAGTTTAATTTAATCCTGATGAACGTATATTGATACAAATCGATTTCCGAAAGCAATAAAAAATACATTTATAAAGATATAGCCTTCTAAGTTAAACATAATGTATCCAGACTTATCAACTGCACAAATTTAATTAGGACTAAATAAGAAACACGGAAAAGTATTTCTTACAGAGCATTTCCATGTCGAGTTCTCTCGTTTAGAGCATTCTTACTCGTTTTTTTGTGCCTCAACTTTTTAGATAGGTAAACACTTAACACGTTTTTGCCAGTGATTTAAATGCTTCCCAGTCCATTCTCCTCTATCCCTCTCTCTTTCTTTATCTCTCTATTTGCGAGGCATTCAATCACCTTGGAGTTTGAGATTTGTGGAGTTTTTGATATGCAAATGCTTTTGCCAGAGTTTTTAATGCCTTGTGCTGGCTGGGATTCGAACTGGGATTGTAAGGAGGTGAATTCTGGTGTTCTATTCTGTGCCGCTGTCACGTTACTTTTCAAATTTATTTCGTTTGTTTTGAGCGATTGTCACGTTTTTGTGTTTCTGACTGATAAATAATAATAAAAAATAAACAAAAATGATTTTCGTCTGAATAGATAAAACTGAACGTAATCAACAACATTTATTCAGATACTTAAAGTTACAACAATAAATAATTTACAGCTTCAACCATTTAGGCTGATTTTAGTCACATTTTTAGTATTCTTAATTTTCATTCTCGCTTTCTAAGCCGCTAGTCTCGGAATCCGTGTAACCTGGTAAAAAGGCATCCGATGGATCATACTCGTCATCTGAATCGCTAATGCGTTCGTCCTGTGCCTCATCATCGCCGTCGTGCTCCTCCTCATCATCATCATCCGGATCAAACTCAAATATCTGCTGCTGCTGCTGCTCATGGCTGTCATGTTCTACCTGATCGTGCTCCGCCTCGTTATCGGTGTCCTGGAGTTGACTTTCATTATCGCTATCATCAGAGTCCAACTGGATTTCATCATATTCCTCGCTCTCGGTCGCCGAGTGATTTGTCCCTTCTTCATCCTCATCCTCTTGCTCCGTGTCACTGTGCAGCTCTAAGTTAATGATCTTCACATTGTGGAGTTCTTGGATTAGCGAATCGCGTTCCAGCGAGTGATATTCTCGTTGCAATTGGCACTCGGTCTGCAGTTCCTGGTTGCGTTTGCGTAGATGAAATATTTCAGTTAGATTCTCATTCTGTTTGTTCACAATGGTTGTCATTAGTTGCTCCAGCGACTGAATGTTCACCTCATGCTCCGCCAGCTTCTTCTTCAGCAGCCAATTCTCAGCACGACACTTGACCAGCTCCGATACACTGGCAGTTATCTTGGCATCATCTGTGATGGGCGTCTGCCAGCTGCAGGATTTACAGGATGTTCTTTATTAATTTTAGTTATTCTTATTCTTAGCACACTTACGGGTCGCAAGGTCCTTCATTTTCGACGGCTGCATTCTCATTGGGATTGGGCAAGGGCTCTGCAATGCGTTCTTCGTTGACATTGCCCATCGAGGATGTGGCACCAACGTACTGGCATATGCAAGACATTTTCTATTTGGAAATTTCTCTGATTTTCACAACCAATAAATATGTTGAAGTAAATTTAAAATAATGCCAATCGCACGCAATTCTGCACAATACATTTATCCCAGGGCCAACTCGATTCTTGAACTCCCATATCATATTAAATCCAATTTAAACTCCTTCCGTGCTCTCTTCTTTTTTAGTGAAGTGCCAGTGAACACACTTTACGACTTGACATTTTCACACTTTGTTGGCAACGTTCAAACGGCTCTCCTCTTCTTACCTCACCTCATCTCTCTCTCTCTCTCTCTCTATCTCTCTCTCTCTGTTGGCTTGGCCAAGTCTCCTTGTTGTTGTTGTCGATGCATGTCTCTCGGCTCTCGACTCTGCTCACAGTTTTGGGACTTTTTTTGTGGATTCAAGTGCAAAATTGGTTTAAGTGTTTGCTAAATTGGCAGCAAAATGGCTTTTTCAATTTTATACTTAACGTTTATATTCAAAGTGACGCCAGAGAGATAGACGGTCAGACAGACAGGCAGCTAAACTTGCTCCATAAAAACTAACAATCTCTGCGACTGTTCTTTTTTGGCAACAAGTAGACTGCAGCACAATTGATATGGTGTACGTATATAAATATGAATATATATAATAAATGAAAGATATGTAAATCTGAAATTAAATTAATCACTTATAATTTTAAATAACTATCTCTTTACTGATTTTTTGTTATTCACTTTTAGTTATTTATCATTTAATGTCTAGCTAAAGCCTTTTAAAAAATTGTGAACTATTTTTACTTCACATTAAATATATATATACATATATAGGAGTTGTGCAGTTTGTATCTGACTCTGGCTACTTGTAATTACAAAACCATAAATAAATACAATTCAAACGTGTAGCAACTTGAGCACCTGCCACGCCCACCCTATGTATTTCACACGCTTGCTAAAAGCGGACTCTAAACCGGGCAGCAAATAACAACAACAACAACAACAACCACAACAGCAACAAAACAACAAAAAACAACAAGGCCACATTCGCGACTTGGCAAGTCGAAGTGAAGCTCAGCTCACACATATCATTTATAGCCGCGATAATCATGGCTTACACCCATGCATCCGCTTTTAGACACACATATATTTTATGGTCCCCTATACGAGTCGCTCTCTCTCTCCCCCTCTCCTGTCTCGCTTTTTGCCGTCTGTCTGTCTGTCTGTTAACTGGATATTGTGGTCGAGGCGCAGAGTCTAATCGTGATGCCTAAACTACGCCAAATTACACACCAGAGGGCGCTACGCAGTCCATGTTAACATAAATTTGTTGCGCCTCTTCTGTGCGGACTGCCCCCAAAAACGGTTCAACAGGGGCAGGGGGCATGTAGGGGCGGTTTGGGCATGCTATGAGCGTTCAACTTTAAACTAGGCAACACATGCAAGCGCACATTTAAAAAGGCATAAGTCATACATGGCTAATAAATTGATTTGCCAAAGTGGATTAGAGGTCATTGCTATATCATCATATACAGGGTGTTCCATCAAATGAACGGTGTCTCAAGAGATTTGCTTACAATTTAATAATTATTGTAAGGTCTTCAAGAACTTCATGGCATTTACAAGAGGTTATGCTTTGAGATATGAGATACTTTTGTGATCAAGAAAAACACCATGTATTGTGCGGCTGCTTGCCCACAACTCAAACTCAACTATTTTTGGCTTAACTATGTGTGCATTTGAAAGAACAAATTTTAGCACACGGAAACACGAGATATCCCCAACCAAAGAAAGAGGGAGACGTAGAAAGAGAGAGTGAGAGAGAGAAGAGTTGAATCGCTTAAAATGCCAGTTTGAAGTCTATTATTTGCTGGACACGAGCACATATTGATTGCATCGCCAATCGGAGCTGGAGTAGGCAGGGAATCCCGGGGGAGAGCAGCAAATTGCTTCAGCAAATACAACAAAATGCTCGCAAAATGGGCAACAAAAAAAAAGCGGCACTTGGATGCGACTTGCAGTTGAAGTTGAAGTTGCAGTTGGTGCAGGAGCAAATCACATGGTAATGGATGCAGCAACACAAACTGAAACAGAAACAGAAACCGCAAGCCGAGCCTGCCTCAAGTTGCAACTTGCTAGTCGCAACTTGCGGGAGTTTGAAAACTTGTTTCGAAAAAGCAGACTTGGCTTTGGTTTCTGTTTCTCGTTGGCGGCGGCGGCGGCTGCTTCGTGTAGCTCAGCATTTAGCGTCTTGATCGGTTTATCACCGATTAATTAGAGTTTGATAAATACGCGCACGCCGTGAGTAAATAAATCATGACAGCCAAACAGCATTCAGACATTCAGCGTAGGAGTTCCACTTCGAACTCCGCGAGCGACCTCTCCACACACACAAACATACACACATATGTGTGTAGGTATGCGAAGGAAAGTGTGTGTGCACACAACCATTTGCATATCCCAAATTAAAAACTGAAACAGTGTGTGCCAGCCAAAAAAAGACGGGAATGTGAGATCGACTAGCAAATACCCTGCATACAACTTTTATATCGGAAAAGGATTCATTTACTGGGAGATGCCCTGAAACCATTTATTAACTAAATATTCAGCTTGTTGACATTATTTTCTTCAATATATCGAGTTATTTAAAAATATAAAAAAAAACATTTGGAATGAAGACATCTATAAACATTTGTATGTTATAGAAAGATATATATCTTTACAGTTGTGGTTTTTATTCCTATCTGAGCACAAACACAAACAAAACTCTGATTCTAATTTCTCTAGATCTCATGTCTCTCATACAGGCATTCTACCAAACATAACTACATAACTACTTTAATTTATGTTGTCGCAGATGCTTTTCTCTGCCTGAAACATTCTTCTCCACAATTTCAGCATACCCTCTCTGCAATTTTTAATGAGTTCCGGGCATAGAAATAAAGGTAAAAATGTTGTGTGCACTTTTGCGCGCTTTTGCATTTTATTTTTGATTGTTTCGACTGTCGCTGCTTTTGACATTCGCACAAAAGGCCAGTTTGAAAGAGGGCCCAAAATATCTTTGAACATTTCGCTGTGAGAGCATTAATTATGTACCCGAAAAAAAGAAACCAAAAAGAAAACCAAAAGAAATGTCCTTTCAGATGCGACTGATGTTGATGAGTCCTGACTTTCAGTTATGCTCGAGTTTGAGGTTTAGCTGTAGCTAATTTTGGCTGGATTCAAATTGGTGGGCGGGTTGGGCGTCAAAGGTGCTTTGAATTATGCGCTTGCTGCATATGAAAGCAAATGCAATTTTTGTTGTTCAATTTTGTACACTTGAGCTCTGGGTTTGTTTTTATTTTTGGCTCAGAATTTTGAATGAGTTTTGGGGTTTGGGTGGCATGACTGGCAATATTAGCGATTAAATGTGTGGGGGATCGAAATGGGGGAAGGGTGGCAAATGTTAAAGGCTAATGTGGAAATTATACAAATCTTTATAAGTCTTACATTGAAGTAACTCTATATATTTGTAAATTGAACTGATTAAAATAGCTTAGATAACGTAGTGATTTTCTTGAATTGCCTGAAGCCACATAGGCATTGATTTAGAATAACAACTTCGTAATTAAATCAATTTTTAACCTAGTTTTTAGTTATAGGAACACCAGCTGCCATGTTTTTCGGCTTGCAACTTTGATAATTATCAGCCATAAATATTTTACACTCTGTTATTTGTGCTATTGAAAATGTTGTGAAAAATATTTCATTTAATTTGGTTGCTCCAACTGCTCTCTCTCTCTCTCTCTCTCTGGTTCTCTGTATCTCCCTCTATCTCGCTCTCCATGTCTCACTCGGTTTTTAATTTAGCCTTTTGCATAGCCACATTTACGAGAAGTGAAATGAAATGTCTTTGGTTTATTACCGCAAGAGCTGCACTAGAAGCAGTAGCAAAAGTTAGAATGAGGTTATTATTATTACTGCAACTCTCCCCGACTGTTGGCTGTATTTGTAGTTGTTGTTGTTGTTGTTGTTATTGTTGCTGTAGACTCTATGGCACTATGATTGCTACCTTTGCTGCACATTCGCATCGCATCGCATTCGGCGTCTTTTATTCTTGCCCATGGCACTGGCAAAAATGTTGACCACTTTCTGCTTGGCAGCATTCTTCACTCCACTCCACTCCACTCCCCTCCATTTCCCTCCACTCGACTCTTTGCTCCTTTTCCACTTCAACTCGAGCATTGACCATTTTGCTTGGGTTACTCCTCCTCTGCGTAGTTTTCTTATTGTCGCACTAAAATTGTGCTCAAGATAACTCAAGGCATGAATGAATGAAATAAAAGGCTGCCTGCTTGGCTGCCTGGGACCAAAGTATTTGCGGTCTTTCATATCCTTTTGCACAATTATCCAGATTTCAATATTACTGCGTCATAAACAAAAACTGAGTGCGATCATACTTGCAGAGAGAGGGGAAAGTGGAGGAGTCTGCTTGGTTTTAGGGACCCACTGCACTTTGAGCATTGTGCAGAATGCTATTATTATTTCTATTATTGTTGACTCAGGAATTTTAAGACACTGCCACCCCAAAAGTGGGGTTGGGGTTTGGGTTTGGGGCTTATTGCATGCCTGCATCTTAGGGTCGTTTATATTTATGAAGCCGAGCAGCTCGTTAGTCAGCCAACCACAAACGCTGTAAATCAAGTAAAGGAAATTATATTTTCCATTTTCAGCATTAAACGAAAATTCCCTAAAAGTCTTATATATGCCAGCTAATTCACTTGGCATGATTTAACCGTGCCCATTAAACACACTCGCAATTTCTTCTTCCCCACAATTTTCCCATTTTCCGCTCATGCAAATTTTCTCGCAAATTGGCTTAATTTGAAGCGAGAGACGCTCTTAAATCATATAGGGAGAAATATGGCCTGAGGTAAAAACTTTCACTTGCCGTGCATTTCCAAGCAATCAAATCATTACGACTGTCACACACCCATCGCACGCGCATCACCCCTCAAACTAACACGCGTTGACATTTATCAAAGAATTTCAACTGTCATTTAAATTCTTCTGTACTTGGCCACAAAACAACACGCAATTGAACATTCATAAGCTTCATTCGAGACTCGAGAGTCTGCCCCCAACAGAATTGGGAACCCGCAAGAGTACACAATGAGAAACACAAAACCTAATAACCCAAAATTCGCAAAATTGGCAAGCGGGGGTTGAGTTGGCAAATAGAACCCTCTACGAGAGCTCAGTTTGCCACTTGCCAATTTTCCAATGCTCTAGTGAAAATCTTTGATATGCCAATGCCAAACAACAGTTTTCCACCAGGCAAACACAAAAACAAACAACCCGAAAAAAAGGCGACGACGATGACGATGATGACGACGACACGTGACAATTGTTCTGTTTCGTTTCACTCCCCCCTCGGCAAACATTGCGAAAAGTTTGCAATTTTCCATTTTCCCAGTTGACGTGTGTTCTTCATTCTATTTTTTTCGCAGCAGTCAAGTGCGTAATTTGTGGTTATCATTTAAGGAGGGTGTCTGAGCCAAAAGATTTTCAATGGATTACTTAATTTTGTCGTCTGCCAAATTAGCTATAAGCATAAATCTATTTAATAAGGAAATTAACTGGAGATAACACATACATATAAACACCTTACAGCTATTATTATTCACTCCACATTACTAAACCAATCTTGATATTTTTCAAGAGCTGCACAAATACACTCAAGAAGACCTATTGCGAAATTAAAAACTCATTTCCAAGCAACTAAATATTTATTTATTTGTGTCTGGACGGGGGAACACCCTCTCCTCCACCTCCATTGGCATTTCAATTTATTGCACAATTAAAAGTATTTCTCATATCCTGCGAGTGCAGCCCATAAATTCTTCACCTACGCGAAAAACTCTTCAGCACCAAAAACTGGAAACGGAAATTACGAAGTGCCTAGAAGACTGAGACAAATCTGCCTAGAAACACAAAAAAACACACACACACACACACCTACAGAAGTCTATGGGAAAAGAAAAAATAAAAGAAAAGAATGCTCTAGTCGAGAGAGCTCGACTGGGAGACACCCTAGATGCAAGGCTTTACCTATCCATAAGTGTGAAAATTTTTGAACCAACGCACAGAAAATCACACGATGAGGTAAGTTGTGGTATCGAAATAAAAGTAATCCAAACTTGAAGCCTCTAAGTCTTATAGTCTGTGTGATTCAACCTCAAAATATAGACAGACAGGTATGGAAAGAACTTTTACACTTTATAGGTTCGTTCTGCCTTCCATATACCCCTTTACCCATTTTCAATGAGTGCAGGGTAAGGAAAGACATTGCTGTGCCGCTTTTTTGTGGGCTCAGCCGTATCCCGAATTATGAAATAAGTAAAAGCGCACTCCATGCATTAAAAACCTTTTAATTTGCTAAATCGCCTTGCCAGACAACGATGACGACGACGATGACGATGAAGCACCTCACGGATACAGATACGGCAATGGCAATGGCGAAACCGTATACGGGTTACGGGCCACGGAGCAACGGAAGCGGATAGACGGAGTCTGTGTGCATTTTTGAGATTTGCAGACGCCTAAAGGATCCGACTCCTTAACGCCCCAATACCCAGTCCCCATCCAGACATACACACTTGGATTTGTACTTTGGACCTGGGCAAAAGTTCTGCAAACACTCGAAAAGCCCTCAGCCTGACTACTCCCCTCCCCGTTTAACGTCACCACCCCTCTTTGGAATACATGTGGCGATAATTTCCACTTTGTGCTGTTGTTGACTGCAAAATTCCTATGGGCCAGCAGCAAAATCAAGAAAAAGCAGCTCAGTCTGGCTCTAGCTCTGGCTATGGTTGTGGCTCTGGCTCTCAGACTCTAAACTCATACTCTTTTCTGTTCGCTATACAACCTGAAATAAATCTGTATTTTTCTCGCAATAACCGAAATTTTGGCATTCCTCAGAAAATAGGCAAGCAAGGAAAAAAAAGAAAGAGAAAAGAAACTCGACTGAAGTCGCCTTTGACAGAACGCACTGAAGCACACGAAATAATTTCACAAAAATCATAATGCATTTTAATTTTATGCACTCTTAACGAAAGGTATAGCGACTATGTCGTGCAGCTTGCAATAACTTTTAATTGGCTAAGACTTACATTGTATACGTATTTAAAATTATTCAAATTTGAGTAGTAAGTTTGGTTATTTTTATTACTTTTACATATATTTTACATTATGAACAATGCGAGTACTTCAAATATATATTTTTTTTAACAACTTTAAATTGCTCTCAAGAAAATATTCTCGGAAGAGTATTTAAGTTTCATAGTGGTAAAGAACAAATGTTTCATTTCATATATTTGCCTGTCCCATTTATGAGGACAATATTTAAATGGGATTTTGTTCAAGCTCCATAAGGATTATATTAGATTTGATTGAACAAAGTACTCGATTAGAGTTAAGGTAGCAAGCACTTAAAGAGACGCCTCAAAGCATGCTACAAATTGCGGAACATCAAATTAATGAAACGCACAAAAACGCGCTGCATGTGAGAAAATAATTAAATTTGATTTGGAAAAGCAAATGAAATGCAATTTCAGCTCAGCTCAGTTCGTGGCGTGTCCATGGCAATCACGTATTGTCATTGCATGACTCCACAGTTATCCTGGAGGCAGGAGCATAGGGAGCGAATAAGAGAGGGGCGATTGAGAAAGCAAGAGAGATATTGAGAGGGACGGGGAGAGGGAGAGTGTAATCGAGGGGGCACACGCAATCGAAATTAAGAAAAAGTCTCGCATTCAAGGTAATTGACAGCTCGCGGACTGCAAATTCAACCCCCAATGAGCAACACCCAACCGCCAAATCCAACTCCCCCCTCCCGCTCACCCACCTGCTGCCCCAACAAAATGCTCATTAAAAGCGTATTATTTGTAGAATGTCTGCGCTTATCTATCGATGTCTGTCTGGATGTCTTTACTCCGATTGTTGTTGCTGATGATTTTTGTAAATTCATTACAGTTTATTTGGCAAAATAAATTGCAAACTCATTTAGCGCGCGAAAATCAAAAAAGTTTTTTCAAGCACTTGGTTCATTTGGATTGCAAAATCTGAGATTCAGTCAGGCAAAAGCCAAACCAAAATCAAAAACATTCACAACGTTTTTCCCCCAACTGCAAGTCAAAGTTTGTTTTAACCATGTTTATATGGACTGGTTGCTTATATTTGTTTATTTCTATTTTTTTTGGCTCTCGAACCTAGACTCGCCTAGACATCGTCTGTGGTTAGTCCTGTGTTCCTTGTCCTGTGCTCTGCTCTCAATTTAAATTGTCTCCATGGAGATTTGTGTGCAGCCTCTGCGTTGATTTTGTCATTGAGTTTGCTGCTTGTGTTTTATTTCTTTATTATTGCCATTTGCTGATGACTCGACTGAAATTTTATTTGCTGATACCCAAATCGATAGTAATCAATATTGTATTATTAAGCACAATTTGCAGTTTATTTGTCAGTCTGACACTTGATTAAATTAAAGCCACACTAAACTCGGGCAATTATGGCTTTAACTAGTCAAAATTCTCTATTCACGACACCTCGACTAATAAGTACCCTTTAATAGCTGGTAAACACATGTATATTGTTACATATATGCTATAGATTATATATCTTATCGATTTATATTGATAATCGCAAAACGAAAGTAGTTTTCGATAAAACTAAATCATTTTTATTCGGTTGTGGCAAACGATAACTTTTATTCTAAATTCGACAGACGAACATCCTGATCCTACTTTATGATACTTTATGATTTCCAAGTTGCTTCCTTCTGACTGTTTCAATCTTTGACACAACTTTATACCCTTTTCAGCATTTTCAATACAACTCATTTTATAATTCATCATTATCACATACTCAGAAAAATTATGAAAATGCACTCAAACAGAAAAAGGTTCGAGATTCAAAATTACGCCAATTTCAAGCAAAGCAGCAACAGCAGCAAATGCTCTTCATAAATGGACAGCAAAAAGGAGCAGTAGGAAAAACATACAATTCAATTACCCAAAGAGGAATCAAGCAAGGAGCTGCAGTTGAAGCAGCTGAAGCGACACGCGACCGCAGAAAAACAGCAAAATAAAATAAAAAAAATAAAATTCGCACAAGCGACGCACTCCAAACACATAAATTATGAAAGGCAACAAACACGAAAATATTTTGGCCAAAAATGCAAAACAAGAACCAGAACAACAACAACAATAAGAACAACATGTGTATTAAATGTTTAACACGACTTTTCACTCATTAACGCGAGACGCTGAGAAAAAAAACAAAAGCAAAGGCAAAAAACCGCAAAAATTGTTGGAGGGTTGACGCGTGTTTCTGGCATAATTTATGCATGTGTGAGTGTGCAGATAGGGAGGGGGTGTAGAGTGTGTGTGCGTTGAGGTGTGGGTCTAGCCAAGTGTTAATTTCGTGGCACATTAAAAACAGCAACAAAAATCATCAACATCAAATTGTAGCTCTGGCAAAAAAAAAAGCCAAGCGCCAGATTTTATGATGCGATTTGTGTGCGCTAAAAATCGCGAGATCTAACTATCTTAAAGACTTAATCTTACATTGGGTATATGATTACATATATGTAACCAATACTTCACTTAGAATCACAAGGCACTTTCAAAAAAGCAAAATATCAGAGATATCAAAAAAGGCTGCTAATCTGGACAGCCTTAGTGCTGCGCTTTTCAAGAAATTGGACGAATCGCTTGTTTCTGTGGCGCGTTTGGCATGATACATGTTGCATCTTTAGGGCCTCGCTGGTTTCCCATGGTCCACTAACCGATAAAAAAGCGCAAATAGAAAACCAGATAGCAAATGGCAAAACATCAAAACAGCAAACGCAATCGCAACTCGCAATTCGCAAATCGATGGCAAAGCCAAAGAGCAGCGCCAAAAGAATGTGACTCAAAAATCAAACTCTGGTAAGCATCTCAAAACTGAAAAGCGACCAAGCCATAATTCATATGCGCCACAAAGTCTACGGCAATCAAAATGCCAAAAAAAAGGAAAATAAAAAAACCACAGCAAGCTGAAGTTGGAGCAATGCTGTCAGCAATGTTGTTGAAGAATTGCAGAAGCGAACAACATAATTGCAGCCCTGTCTGCGGTGCCTAATGCAAACAAACATGGGATTATGAGAGTCAGAGTCAGAGCACAGCTAGCGATGCCAGTTGATGCCACACAGCCTCACAGCCTCCTCCGCTCAGTCTGACCCGTAACAAGTAGCTGGCGAAATTGGGCCTGTACGTGTTGGCCGCGGACTGAAACGCACTCCGAGCCAAGACAGACAACGATCGCAAGCGGCGAGATCGTCGAGATCGTGCGATAGCTTTTCATTAGCTGCGCCACAAATTGTGGTCTGAACTGAACTCGAACTGAACTTGCCCAATAAATAAATAATGGCAACATCTTAAAACTAGTGCACTAGTTGCAGTTGCAGTTACAGTTGCATGTGCGAATCGATTTTCAACGCCTGCAAGTTGAATGGAATATGTGACTCACCTCTCGACACTCGACTCCTGCCACACGAAATTATAATTTCACCTACAACAATTTGGCTCCCGTTTCCCTGGCAAACTTACTTCTTTCCGCCCTCACCCCTTTCTATCTCTCTCTCTCTCTCTCTATATATATATAAATTTTTCATGGGAATTACATACGTGATAGATTGTTTTAACCTCAGCTTCAGATGAGCAGCAGCAGCTGGCTGATTGGTTTTGAGTTTCCTCTACAGGCTGCAACAACATTGCTGCTGCTGCGATTGGCATCGTTTCATATGCGACGTGACTGAGCCTCAGATTGCCAATCGATTTATTTTGGAATATGGCCAAGAATATGCATGCGCCATCCAACAACATGCATCATGCCACTATGCATGAAAATGAGTCAAGATTGCAGCTAAAGCTATCACTGAATGATAACTTTATAGAATACATTTCAAAAATTCAACTGCAAAAGCCAACAAGCATTTATAAAGATATAAAATACATTCTAATACATTGAAATAGAGTAAATAACAGAAAAATGGTCAAACAATTGTTGCATGATTTTGTAAAAAATCAAAAATCCATTTTGACCTTAGGTAAATCTTTAATAATTTTAATTAAAGTAAAATATTCATATTATGTGCAAGGATCAAAAATCCACAAAGCAGAATATGTTGCCTCAGCCTGAAGAAGATCTGATAACTTAATGAAACATGTCCTTAACTCGAAAGAAATATATTCATAAAGATGAATAATACTATCATATATCAGAATAAATCCAAACTAAAAGCTAAGACCACAACAACAAGCCGGAAACGACAATAAAATAGAACTTATTTCAAAGATTAATCTATACGTATTAAGCACAAATCATTGCAATTCCAAAACAACAAGCAACACAGCAACAGCAACAACAACAAGGAGGCAGAAGGCGGCACCCGGTGTGGACATGACCCCGACAAGCGTCGCAACAGGTGGCAAGCAATAGCCAGCAACAAGCTAAGAGTGGGCAGCCCACATGTTGTTGTCCAGATAGATGTCAGCTGCTCATTTTGCAACAAGTTGTTGCCCGCAAGTCGAGTCGATTGCGGCGCCACAAAGATCAAAAGTATGGCAAATGATTTTACAATGCGCCGCACACTCGTCAATGTCGCGACAAGGGTCAATAATTGACCAGGACCGGAGTCAATGTCAGGCCCGGAGTCGGGAGTCGGGGCGCTTATTCTCTGTCTGTTAATAGAGTCGTGATCAACGGCCACGAATAAAGCATATGCACCCAGGCAGAGGGGGGTGGCAGGGGACCACCTACAACCATGTATTTGTTTAAGCTTGCAACTGCCCCTTCTTCTTGTTGTTGCTGTAGTTGTTGTTGTTCAATTAAACGTTATGCCAATAAATTGTAAGCAGCAAATCGTTTAATCTAAATTAAGCGCCAGCCGAACAGAGAGGAGTGAGTGAGGAGAGGGGGAGAGAAGAAGGTGGGCTGGGGCTGGGGCAGCGATTGAACGGCAATTTCCATCAGCTGCATCATGTGTCATAAACAAGTTGCAAGGCGCCGACAATATCGACAATGCTATACTACATGCCCCAACAACGCGCAACCCGTAACGCGCAACATTTCCATAAACGACACCAGAGACCCACAGGGGCAAGTGCGCCTGCTTCCTGGTCGGACTGAAGCAAGTTGCTGTTGCTCTTGCTGCAGCAAGTTGTAAGTTGGCATTCGTTGTCTGTTTCTGTTTCTTGGTTCTTGCTTCTGCGTCAGAGTCTATGCAACCAGCAAGTAAGCAATTTTTATGCTCATGTTGCACGTAATCACTGCGAGCCGCAGGTGGTAAAAGGCAACCATCTATGCTTGCCTCCCGCTCCCTCTCTTCCCCTTTCCCTTGCACTTCCCCCTCACTTCTCTGTCTGCTCTCATCGTGGCCCCCGAGAAGCAGCGCTGATTGAATTGCACTAATTGCGTATTAAAGCTTAGCATTTTCAAGGCGAGCACAAATTTGCAAGCAGCCAAATTGAATTACAACGAGCAACACCCCAAACCGCGCTCTACTCCCACTCCCTCCCCCTTTTGCTGCTAATGAAGCAACGTGAGGAATCCCGTTGCGGGCTTGTTGGCTTTTATTTCGCTTAATTAATTGGCAGCGCCAAAATGTCTGCAGACGTGGTTTCCAGCCAAAAAAAAGTCCATGACAGTTGCCAGGCCAAAACCCCAAAACACCCCCCATACTCTCAGGGCCCCATCCCCATCAACCCACTTCTCGACAAATGCAACAAGAAAGCTGTCAACACAATCAAAAAAGGAGGCACAAAAAATCAGAAAAGTGGGCACAAATCGAAAGCTCTTTCCACAAGTTTCTCCAGTGCAGCCCCCAAAACAAGCCGCTGCCACTGAAAGTCAAGTGTCCTTTGAGAATATGCGGCATGTGGCAGCTTGCATGTTGCAATTCTTCAATTTTTTTCGGCAATGCCCCCCAAAAAACAACGAAAAATAAAATAGAAAAAACTAATTGTAACTGATGCTGTGCATATATACATTTTTGGTTAAGTCAATTTGGGTGGGGTGGTTTGAGATGCACTCTTGAGTCATATGGCGCTGTTGCATGTGGCATGGAGGGTTAATTATAACACACAAACGTTTGATTCTGACTGCTTTGTGAACAAGAGGCAATTTTACGTATATGCAAACCCAGATATTCAAATTAACAAACTTTAAAGATAGGTATAAAGAATATTTTAAGTTCAGTTTAATCTAATAATAAGCTAGTAAGAATGCTCGACTAGGGGATACCCCGTACTCAGCAATTATAAACAAGAACATATAATTAACATTTGTCCCAGACAACATTAATAGTCTTTGAGATCAGACGAACAAGAATATACATAGAAATACCTTATGGTATTTCAGATGCTTCCTTCTGCTTGTCACATACTTTGCCACAGCCTCACTATTCTATTTACTCACTTTAAAGGGTTCTCGATATAATAACTCTATAGTTCACTTTCGAATATTTGTAAAATTTAAATCAAGCCCGACATACTTCATACTACTAAAAATACACTCATCAAGCATGCGAACTACACACAAGAGAAAATGCCTAAAAAAATGAAAGAAGAGCAGACCCTACTCTTATTTGCAGTACAATATACATTTATCCCAGTGGAGAGGCTGCGAGTTGAGTTGAGTTCTTGTGTTTGTAATAACAGCATTTTTGCTTAATTAACACAACAAAGCAATGCCAAAATAAAATATGGTAAGCAAAATAATAAAAAAGAAGGTATCCTCTATTCCCCTAACACAAGTCAAAGGCTCGTCTTGCATTACCACCTGCGAGGGGGGTGGGCAGCGGAGCCTTGGGTGGGGGGTGGCACGTGAGCTGAGGTGGGAAAATATCATGCAAAATAGCAGAAAAAATACTACAAAAAAGAACAACCACTCACAATGGTGGCAGCCTCTGAAAAACGTTGGCAGACAAAAAGATTTATGTTTTCTTTTCATTTTGTATTTCTACATTTCATATTTTACATTTAGCATTTTGCATTTGAGGCGAGCGACGAAAAACAAATGAACAACAAAATTGTATAAAAATTTCTATAGTCTACTCTCGTTGCATACTTAAAGGCACAGGCGCAAATAAAAAAACAAAACGAAAAACAAAAGCAAAGCATAGCAAAGCAGCCAAAGAAAATGCTCAAGCACGGAAAAAGGAAAAGACAACGCGATGCCAAGTGCATGAAAATAGAAAAAAAAAACACTCACACACACACACACACATGTACAGTAAATGCATTCGCCCAAAGTATTCAAAACTGAAAAGGGTGCTTTGAATTAATACTTTTTCGATTTGCTTTTGCCTCGATCTCAGCCTGCTAGCTGAGTGGGACGAGAAGAGGGAGCGGGGGCAGTGAGGGGAACTACAAAAATAAAAGAGTTGTAAATTTAAGTTCTTGCTGGAATTTAATGAAGAGGTTTCGAAGTTACATGTGCTGAGAGTATAAATATATAATATTAACAGCTGGCTAACAAAATGAATAATTTATATCTTTAACATTAGTATGAGTAGCATTCTATGTCTTGTGTTTCACAAGAGTAGGCTAACCATTAACAGTCCATAAATTATACTTAAATTTAAGCGGCTGAAGATAGGAAGACAAGCAGACTTGATCGACTCGGCTTTTTGTACTGATCAACAATATATGTATATAAAGTTGCAGAAGATTCTTTCTGTCTGTTACATACTTTTCCATGAGCTCAATATACAACTTTTAAAGGAGTATAACAAGCATTAAATACGCTCAAGAGAAGACTATTGATTAGCAGTTCATTAACATAACATTTAATCGCTTAATTATTAATCATTTTAATAACTACAATCATGTACAGCACTTTCTGCTTAACTTAACTTAAGTAAATGCTAAAAAAAACTTTCCAAACAAATCAGCAAATTCAGCAAACTTGGCTCAAATGCATAATAATGAAGGAAAATTTGATCTTGGTCAGACAACTGGCGCCACGAAAAGCCCACAAATCATACACTCAAACCCCCTCCCTCTCTCCACACACACACACACATGCTGATTATATGCGGAACATGCATGCAACGATAACTCCATCCAAAAGCTGACCAGCAGCAGCAACAACAACAAAAGCTAAACAATTTTCCAATTTTCACATTCGAATTATGGTCAGCAAACAGACTCCCCCCACCCGAACTTCACCTGTCCCTACTCTACCCCCTAAACCACACTCTATAACTATTGAAAGACTGGCAACCCACCACAGATACGAATTTTGGAGTGATTGATAGCATGTTATGAGTTAACATGCTATTATTAGACCGCAAGATGCTACCAAACAACTGACTGCAAAAACAACAACAATAATAAACAACAACGACAACAACAACAACAACATTTGAGAGCCTGTCGAGGATCGTTGGGCTCTCTAAACCGAATGTTTACTCACGACTTTTCGCTGGGGTCTCTGGGCTTTGTTTTTGCGTCTCGATTTTTCGTCATATTTGCCAAAAGTGGAAAATTGTGCAAGAGAAATTGATTTCACATGATTTACGTGCAAGTTTTCGCAACAACAGCAACAAACAGCAGCCCAAAACCGAATTTCTAATCTCATGTTCGCTGCTGCTGTTGGGCGCCACTATGGTGTATGGGGGATGATGGAGGGGGGGTGGTGGGATCTTAGCCAAGACAGCAGTTTGGCATCACAAATCAATCGAATCGGATAATCACATGCCACCCAACACAACCTCAGCTTCAGCTAGCGACGCAGCTCGTTAAGACCAACTACTGCCCAACAGATGGCGCCAGCGATCGTGTTCAGTTAGCTAGCCTCTTAACTGCTTTAACTGTTAGTTGGTCAGTTGGCCAACAACAACTAGCTACCATTTCAATTGCATGGAGCCTTCTCTATTAGCTACTTTTCGTGCTTTATCTACTCGTATATAGTTTAAGCAATAATTTTCTTAAACTTGCAAATGTCAAAGACAAACTCTGAATCTTAATCAATATTCAGCTTGTGAAGCGCCGCACAAAGTCAATGTCAATAAATGCTGACAAAAAAACAAAATAAAATTCAGTTTGCCATTTATAGAAACCAAATGTTGCATAACCACTGAATATTAGCTACTTTATCAACTCTATTTAAATATGCGTAACTGTTGTATACTGTTATTCCGCATCCATTTTATGTTAATCAATAAAAGGTCACAGTTATTCACACGCTTATAATACAAATCATGGAGATCACACTGAAAGCTATGTTAACTATCAAATTTTGAATGAAGTTCAAACTATTTTTATAGTTACTTTAATTTTATTATCAATACTGTCATTTTTTAAGGGGTTTCTCAGTGTCAAGCATGCCTCGCATTTCATATGTCAGTTATCAAAAACATCTTTAAATAGATTTTATTTTTATCAAATTCTAAGCACACAATTCAGTTACCAAGTTAAAGTTATTTATATATTATCAATACTGATGTTTAATGGGTATCTTAATACTAAGCATGGCTTGCATTATTTTAGATATTCTAATGAATATTTTAATTTTAGCAAATTAAACTAAATAGAAATCGTTTCATCATTCAACAACAATTCCTCCAATTTATTCTACACCAAACATAACTTTTAACAATATCACCAAGATTTTGTAAGGGGTATCTCATTGCCTAGCAAGCCCAGTATTTCAGATATACATATAATAAAACCAGCTCTAAAGCTATTTTAATGGTATCAAGTTTTGCTAGTTATTAAGCTTTTCTTCATTCAGCAAAAGTTTCTCCAACTTGTTTGACTTTTCATTTTTATTTATTAAGGGGTAACTCAATGTCAAGCATGCCATGCATTCTTACGCTTTCGATTGACTTGTTGACATAAATAAAGCATTCATTTGCAGCGAATCTCCCAAACCACAGTAAATAAACTTTAATTAATGCCTTCTGCATATGTCGAATCATTGTGCAAAAACCAGTTTCAAAAGCGCAAATGAATAATCCAATCAATATTTATTCACCCAGTCCAATGACTTGCCAATTTCTGTTGAATGTATGTAGAACGAGATTGTTGCTAAAAGAATCGTTAAAATCAAACGTGCCATATAATAAACCAATAACCGCAAGCGAGGAAACCAAACCCTATATATCTATGTATATAAAAGTAGTACACAACATATTAATTACCATAATCATTTAAATCAATTCAAAGATTCAAATAATAAAAATCTCACTTGAATTTCACCGCACAACTTTCGGTAATTTTTAATAAAAGAGTAGAATGCCAAAATACCAAATGGCCAACAAAGATAGATCATTTCAGGTAGAATCTTTCCCAGCAAACAACAATCAAATAAGCTCTCAAACAGTATTCAACATCACATTGCGATCGATCTGATTGAGGAGCAGTGTCTGTCTTCTGCCTCTCTTGAAGACGCCGCAAGTTGCAAGCAAATCATTTAACGAGACAACTTAATAAAACATTGCTGGCCAGTGTGAAAAGTGAGAGTCGAGCACAAGTTGCGAGAGAAATTATAGCACATCGGCCCAAAACAGAGACCTAAACTTGAAACATATTTCACACAATAACAAATATACGAAAAGAAAAAAACAATAAATACTGGTTTGGTGCTCAGCTCGCTTCAAAATATTCACGGCGGGGCATAAAACTGTCAATCCGAATGAGGCGACTTTACGGCCGGGCCCCCCCTTTCAGCTTGCTTGCATTGGCTTTGAGTGTGGCTCTGACTCTGACTTTGCTTGTTGGCCTGGCCAACTGGCTGCCTGTCTGGTCTGGCTCGGCTTGGCTTGGCTCGGCTTGGCACTTAGCATGCGCATGCGCTACCGTTTTCTTGGCCAGTTGTATTTTAGCCATTAGCACGTTCGGAGCTGGAGCTGTTGCCGTCGTCAACAAGTGTGAAGAGTCGCAGAGTCTGAGTCTGAACTAAGTGCTCAACAATATACATATTTAAATACAAATAAAAAACTAAAAGTGATTTAAGACTGGGCGTTAAACATTTAATGTTGACGCGAAAGCGAAAGTTGCGTGCAAAGTGTTCATTAGTTTTCTTAGTTACCCCAAAAAGCAAATAACTGTTTGTTTAAAGACAACAACAAAGACTATTCTTTAAAACGAAAATCGAACAAACAAAGCGTGCGAAATCAAGAAAAACAACAACTAGAACAACACAGCAATAACAACAACAACAACAACAGCGAAACAACCTTCGAGAGTTCTTCAACAACAACAACAACTCAGCTTACACCAGCCCTGCTTCAAAATGCCCGGAGCCAGTTCTCAGTCGCGCCTCTTCTTCTACCTGTTGTGTGTAGCATCTCTGTTGGCCGTCTCCAAATCGGATACCGGTAGTACAAAGAACTCCTACTTTATGTCGTATTTCTATTATCTGATCGTTAATTTTATCAACCCATTTGCAATGCCCGTCTTCTATCGTTTCGCCCACGTCTGTCTAAGCTAGAAGATTCTCCTATCGAATTTGTTAAGCATATGTAAATATTATAAATAACTATAAATTGTAACTCAATTTGTAAATATTTGTATATATATATATATATATATATATATATATAGTTCTATCTGTAAACTAAGACTGTTATTTGTGTGTTCAAAATGTGATCGGCTAATTGGGTTGGTTTAGTTATTTAGTGATATTTTAATCGTCGTCTTCGTCGTACCTGCTCTCTTTGTGATAAACCTTTTGATAACTTGTACAATAAAATCTGTAAACAAAAACTTCTTTAAATGTGATGGTGTTTTTATTTCTAGTCTTAAGTGTATATACATATATCATTTGAGTTGTAAATATGTCATCTGGAAATATTCTTTGAGTGTGCGTTTATTAAATTCATCTTTGGTCATATTGATAAATATATTACATACACCAACTAATAAATAAATTTAAGCTCTAGAAATTTTTCTTTGATTAGATTAGCATTTTATAGTTCACATAGAATAGATTAGACCGGAAATCGAATTGTACCTATATTTGCGAAAATGGGGCAGGTATAGATAATATTAAATAAAATAGCTCTTTTAGTCTCTGACTTGATTTTGATTAAATAGAAATGTACTTTATTTTCTTAAATTGTTTACTTTGATTTGAAAATTAAGTAGGGTTTCTTAAAGTAGATATTCTAAGGGGCAATAATATAGCTTTACAGTTAAACTGACTAGCTTAGATGTTATGGAAAAACTATCTAACTCATAGCTAAACTTAAAATTATATATAATTACGCTAACCTTGTTAACATAATTATATCTACCCTGACCAAGAAAAAATGCAATTCTGATACTTCAGTTTGGTAATAACCAAATCTCAAATTGGCTAAAACACAATCTATGATCAGGGCTGCGAATGCCAAAGAGCCCATAAAACATAAGACACACCACACACACACACAACATAGACACAGCACACGGCGCCAATTAAACATTATACAACAAGTCGCAAGTGGCGCTCATGCAAGGGCCATAACAAGTTACAGTTGTGGACGTGACGTCTCTGCCAATGCCAATTTTCGAATAGACGACTAACTGCATGTAAAACAAAAGCGAATGCCGCCTATAAGCCACATAAACTATAGATATACATATATATATATATTCACAGGCCAACATTAATCGGCTGTCCACGTTCTCAGGGCACTTGAAGGTTGTGGCTTGCCGCATTGTGTGTTGGTTGTGGCTTCAGCTAATTATCACATACCACGCAGCATTTAAGCCAAAGGTATAGCTCATGATTTATGTGGTATCTGCCAGTCGAGTCGAAAAATTAAATAGCAGTGGCTTTCAAATGAGAGTGAGAGTCTGTGCAGTGAGAGAAAGACAGACGCTGATTGTGGAGAGCAATCTTCAGCTGCCAGTTTACCCGTATTTTTTTCACACAGTGTCTCTTCTCTCAGAGTCGCTCTCTTGTCCATGATCTTGACCACGACTCCAACTTGAGTTGAGTTGAGTTGAGTTGGCATTTGGTAGCTAGTAGTTGGTAGCTCTCATTGACATCAAAAGTAGTCGCAAGTCGCATCGGCAGTCAAGGTTAATAGTTGAAACTGTTAGATGCCGCTGGGCTGGCTAACGATTTGTGTGTTGTTTGATTTTGGTTTTTGGTTTTTCGCTTTTGGTTAATGATTACCGGCTACGTCAGTGGCTGGCTCTGATGCGGAACTATTTAAAACGCGGAAGTTCACACAAGAGATGATTGAGCATAATAAATTTAAATATTTCTTGTTTCTTTTTTTTTTTTGTTCGTTTAGTTGTCGAAGTTGTTTCGTAGAGAACTTGAGCTACTAATCTCGTTTGGTCAAAGAAGTTTTAGAAGACTGCTAAATTGGGAACGAGGACTCCACCTTCAAATACTAATATGTGTAATTCTCAAAGTTGATGGTAAAAATAATAAATAATAATGATGGCAATATGTTAGGCACATGTTTCCCATACAACTTAATATGCAAATCGATTTTTAAAATCTATTTTTGATATTTATTTGAACTTCATTTGCTTGCGACTTTATTGAACTTGCTTAAAAAAAGCTATAATAATAAATTCTAAGACCAGTGCTAACTTTTACATTTAGGGCGAATACTAAAAAATATGTGTGTATTCTTTTTATTAGTAAGTCAAAGTGATGTTTTTTTTGGCACAACTGTATATATTTTCTGCCTCATGCTGTCACACATTCACATTCGCACACTCATCACACTCAAATGCCATTCACGAATTCACTCACAGTGCCAATGCAGCCACCTGCCGAGGATCTGGCTTACGATGCCGCGCTCCAATTGGGTCTCTTAAATCATCGCCTCAATCAGCTGGCCAATGAGGAGGAATCCAGGCAATTGAGCTTATCCAATCTGACGCTCAACGCATTAGTCAATCGCATACCCTGTAATTGTAACGAAGGTCTATGCAAATGCTGTGCAGGTCTGTTTTCTCGTTACCCATTTGGTACATTAATAGGATAAGTTCTTCAACTTTTTTGATCTCAGGTTTTCTCGCCGTGATTGGCATGAACAGCTGCACGGAGGTCGCCTATCGCCCAGAGGAGTTCTCCTTTGAGCTGCGCATGAGGGTCAACGACAAAATTTGGTTCCGCCAAAAGGTCTCCGGCCAGAATCCGCCGCCCTTCTGCTTTCGGCCGCCACGCTTTAACTTTGCCCGCGCCTGCATCCAGTTCCACGACATTTGGTTCGTCGGTCGCAACATGCACGTCTGCATGTTCTTGTCCGGAGAGTTCCAGGGATTCGAGCTATTCGAACGGTAAGTTCGAAGTTCCTTACTACTCGGATTTTATGGGTGGAATCGTAATATCTATTTCGACCGAAAATTCCCTATTATTTTCTCTGCTTTATTTTTAGTAATTTTGATTGTCTATTGTTTGGTGATCATGGCGTCAAGATCGTGTCACCCGAGCAGAGTTATCCGGTGCGGCCCAACGATGTGGCTATTGAGGAGGTCGATGATGAGATAGAGGACTACGATGAGAATGTTGTACGCAACCTGGCCGAAAGGATGTTCAGCTGATCGAGCCGATTCAAAAGCACAGAAATCCCTCCAATAGCAAAATATCTAACCCATGATCCCTAGACCCTTGAGCTCTAAGGTCTTATACGAAATCATACATTCAGCATACAGCATCCCACATACTACCTCATGCTCCCGAATCCCAATCCTATATCCTACATACTCCGCCGATTTCCTACATAACCTAAACTCTTTTTATTTATTATTATCAACTCGTCATTGTTAATTTATTAAAGCATGCGAAACGCTTGATGTCATCACGTCCTTTTATCCTGCGCCACTTGGCTGCCTAATCACTCGAAAGCAAAGCACAACCGCCCCTTCCCCCCTCACCACTCCTCCACTCCACTCATCCAGCAAACCACAAGGAGCCACCTGATGAGTCGCTTGCCAAGTGTGAAAACTGCAAAAGGTGCGACGTGTGATGTTCATCATTCAAAAGCCGACGAACAAAACTCCTCCTCTTGACTCTACCCCTACCCCGTACTCCCCTCCCCATCACCTTGTCTAACCACATCATGTGCAGTCAGCGCATTCGCATCCTGTTGTGCCTGCTCCTCTGCCTCTCTGCCCCTCAGCCTCAGCCGTTTCTTTCAAGTGCAGAATAAAACACAAAGCGCATTCAAATTGTAAAGGATAATGCAACCGGTTGCGGTGCATGTGCAACTGCAGTCATACGAGGTACTCCGAAGGTGTAGGGGGAGGGTGTAGGGGAGTGGTTGTATTCTTTTCGCATATGCAGCAACACGTCGTGCTGAGGATGACGACGATGATGATGAAGTTCAAGCTGAAGCTCTTGCTGCTGCTGCTGCTGCTGTTGCTACTGCACTTCGTTTGACTCGCAGTTGACTGTAATAAAGGACTTTTCACAGGACCAGAGCGAGAATGCAATCCACACACACACGCAGGACAAGAGCTAAAACAGAGAGTCGCTTGCAAAGTATTATTTCGCACTTGAGGCCTCAAATCGTTGCTGCATTCAAACGAAAGGGCAAGTAGCAAGGGACAGGTGGCATGTGGCAGGCAGGTGTCATGCAAATGCAAAAGGGATTCAGGCAGCAGAATATGCATCTATGCACTCCATGCAATGCAAAACACTTGTGGCCCACACGGCAATTGAGAGAGTGGCCAATAATGGTGTGAAAGATGATTAAAAGGCTTGGTGAAAATCAAGAATGGGATTGATTTGTAAATTAGCTACATAATTAGCTTAATTTTTAAGGTGTGTATAAGAAAGACTGAAAAGAGAAAGCAAGCTCTACACTTTCTGCCCTACTCATTTTGTATTTAATCTTGCCTTCATTTTGCCATTCTTCATTAACTTCAGTATGCATTTAATAGTCACTCCTTTCCTTATACTTATACTCACTCATTGTACTTATTTCACTCCCCTTATTATTATTTTTATTTACTTATCCTCATTTATTCATATTCACTTTCACCCCTATATATATTTTCTATTTATTCTTCACTCCTTTTCAAATTCTTATATTCAGTCGTTCATATTCACCTTATCCGCTACTCATTGTATTTATTTATATTCGTAAATCTATAATTATAAGTAAATCTTCAAACGTTGACAAATTCGTCACCGCAACCATTCCATTCAAAGATACTTCCTATATTGACAGACAATTTCCCATGCTTATTGACTTTGTCAGTCAGACACACACACAAACGCCTCAACTATTTGGTTGGTCATTGGCTATTAAGCCATTTAAAGGCCACTTGAGTTGCCGTTAAACACATTGACCCCTTCCCATAACGAAACGCATGAAGACCATATGTGTGTGTGTGTATGTATGTATGAGAAGTGTGAACAACAAGTAAGCTGACCATAAAATGAAAGAAAAAAACGCTGGACAGGGCACCTAATTTAAAATTCAAATTTGAGTGCATTAAGCGTTCAGTAATTGATTTGTTTGCACACACGCGACACCAAACACAACATCACCAACAACAAACTAGTTGAGTCGAGTCGACCAACTGACCCAACCCCAGACAGACAAACAAGCCAAACTCGACCAGGGGAAAACATGGATAGCAAACTGACCAGCAACTGACCCCTGGCCCTCTATTTGCGTGTGTTTCGTGTGTGTGTTTGTGTGTGTGTGCGTTGCCCAGCGCAACGCAACAGATACAAATCACTTAAGGTCCGCCTCTTTCCTTGCCTGTGGTCACTTGATGCGATTTGCAATGATACCTTTTTATCTATTTTTTTTATTTGTTGCCTGTTCCCTGAGGTCAATTATGTTATTTCCGGTTTTCTTGGGTGGTCAGCCAACAGAGAGCAAAATAAAGTTAGAATTAACTAAAATGCTCGACTCGAAAATACCCCGTTTTCTGCTTACTGGTACCAGTTTGTTCAATAGGAAAATACTTTTTGATGTTTATAATATCTATATCAATTGCGAGGCTAAATGCTTAAATCTAATCTCATTTTAAATCGATTTTAATCATTATTAGTAAGAAGGATAAAATCAACTTGACGAGAAACTATTTCTAATTTGTAGTCTCTACTTCTCCATAGAGACTCGCCTGGCTACTTTTGCTCAGGGTATACAAAAAAAAGGCATCAAATAGAAGTGTCATGGTCAAATGGTTAGATCCGTGACAAAGCGAACCCCAGGGACACACACTCACACACACACACTCGCCAACACATATAAAGTTAAACAGGATATTTTGTTATTATGTCTCACTGTCGATTACACCACCTGTAATTGAATAAGGCACGCCTCAAGGCAAGTGGTCAAAAGGTGTGCCAGCATACGGGATTATTGAGCAAAAATATGCGGACAAAAAAATAAATAAATAATAAAATAGATTTTTATATATCAAGTGAATTTCACTTTGCTTAAAGTTCAATTTCGTTAAGCTTTCTCTTTCTTTGCAACTGTCTGTCTGTCTGTCTGTCTGTCTGTTTATTTGCCAGCGAAAGCAAATTTCCAAACTACCCCCAAAAGTAATTAAAAACATGGTCGTCGGTGGAGACGCCACCAACAACGACGACGACGGCGAATGTTAATCAAAGCGGAGCATAGAAAAATACAAGAAAATACATTCGAGTGCAGCAGCTGAGCGATGAGCTGAGGAGTTATATACACGAGACATTGAGAGACATTGTCCTTGGGGTATAATTTCTTTTAAATTTCAACATTTAAGACCGGGGCAACTATGGGGAAACTGGCGGACGGCTAAAGATGTGCCAACGAAAAATGGTTCATTAATGCAGAGAGAGAATTCAGACGGGGAATCCAAGCGAGTATTCCAGATGTACATATACACAGATAAGTATGTACATATAAGTATATGAAGTTTTGAAAATCCAAGAATTTAATAATTAATTAAATAATTAAAGCTTATCCTCTTGAATATGAAATATGATAAAATCTGTTAATTAGTTCTTTAACTTTTTCAGCTCGGGATTTATAATATTCTATGGGCATCCTTCCCACTGTTATTGAATTTATTCTAAGGCTTATTAGATATGATTGGATGGGAAAGACTCCTAATGTATTCTTCAAACTTTTTAATTTAGAAGATATAGTTCCTATAAGATAATTTCCCATAACTATAAACATATTAAGAATATTTCCGACCGCATTCCAAATTATCTATATTTTTATCAGGGTTTATGTTTATACTCTCTCTCTCTCTATCTCTCCGTCTTCAAATTTATTAATGTCATTAGCGCATATTATTTACATAGACCCAAAAAATGCTGGCCCATAACAAATAACTGGCGCATTAATTAAACCTATCGAACAGGCCAAGTTATTTCTCTGGCTACTGCATATGGATGAGCCCTGCTTGTGCTTCTTCTTCTATATCTATATCCACACTCTACGCAGATGACGCGCAATTTGTTAGAACCAAAAAATGTGAACAATTTTTCATAAGATATCTGTGACGAAAAATCTTTCACGAAAGAGAGAGACACACACACACACACACACATACAGTTGAAAAGCGAAAGGATACGCACAAGCACAAACTCATGTACATACATACATATATATACATATATATATATATATATCAGTATAAATATCCTGTATATAGACAGGACTTATGTACAAGCAATGCAAACGCGACTTTCATGCGTGATGTGCGTGAAAATTTCCCCTCTTTGTTGTGTGCTGTGTGTTTGTGTGTGTGTGTGTGTGTGTATGCGTGTGTATATAGAATATAAATACAACGACACAGCGCGAGTTTCTTTCGATTTTCGGGGTGGTGTTTTTCTGGCCAAAGGGTTAAAAATCTGTGCGCTCAACATGCGTGAGTCGCGTATGTGTGTGTGTGCGTGCGTGCGTGTGTATGTGTGTGTGCGTGCGATAACAGCGTTGCCAGCTTGTCGACAGCATTATCTTCTTTGGAGCGCACAAACACTTTGCAAAGAGGACACAACAATGGGAAAACAAACAAAGTCATTTACATAGCTAACGAAGTGAGTGAACCAGAGAGAGAGAGAGGCAGAGAGAGAGAGAGAAAGGGAAAAAGAGTGAGAGAGAGATGGAGAAAGGGGGGGGGGGGACAAAGAGGGGGCTAGTATATGTATAAGAGTGTGGCGCGTGTTGGCGGTTTGTGGCAAAAGTAAAATGGCGACCAGGGCAGGCAGCAACTTACACTTTATGTGTCAATTTTTATACACATTTTGTGTCATCTTATCACAAACAGTAGCAGGGAGGGGGGAGCAGATGGGGCCAGAGGGGTGGGGCAACTGTCATTAGGTATTCAAGCTGGGCAAGTGAAGCCTTTATTTGCAGCCAGCAAGAACAGTAAATACTCATTGTTGTTGCTGGCCATAATGAATATGATGGCTCTAATAAATGCGGTTCAAATTCTGAATAGGGGGTCTAAGTTGGGGAGGGGGATGCTCTCAAAAGGGGATGGTGTGGGGGAGGGGGTCAATTCTCAGTTCTGTTACATTGCCAAACTTAGAACCTTAACCCTTTTGCCATTCGGTACAACTGACGCCACCATAATCTTGCCACATTTCCTATTGCGCTGCAACCATTAAAATCTTTAAAAAATTTGCATACATTTTGAATTTGAATAAAGATGGAAAATGTTTTTTATATGCAAAACAAAACCCATATTCAATGGCAACTTGCTTCAAATATATAATTACAAATCAGAGAGAGCTCAAAACTTGATAACAATACCGATCCATCCCGATCTGATGATCTATTGAACTAAAACACTATATTTAAGGCCATAAATCTTATAAGTTTAGTGAAACTTGAAGTTACGAGTGGCTGATTTATTTGAATAAAGTATTTATTAGGGTTCGAGGTGATCGTCAAAGGGCGAGACTAACAACCTTTACGACAATGCACTCTACAAGGATATAATATGGGTAATATCTGAAGGCTTTATCTGATGCCGCTTTAGTTTTGATTCCCATCTATCAACTGTATATTCTGCGTGTGCAGAAAAGGGTTAACCTTTGCAAATTAAGCAAGATATATTACTTTGGATACTGATGGACTTTCAATTATTTCAAAATATTTTCCAAGTACCATCTAATTTATGTACAATGCTTGTTGCTTAGCGTCCGTTACGAAAACATATTTGAGTTATTGCCTTAAAATCTGTAATAATTCTTAATTTTCAATATTTGTTGGCATGTTATGCAAAAAAAAGCACGCAGAAATGCGTTTTATTAATGGAGAATGCTTGTAAAGCGGAAGCGGAAATAAACAAAACTTGAGCCAAGAGTAAAAAAAAAATAATATATATGGTGGAGTTTAAGGTGAGAGTGGGGGAGGAGGGGGACGGGCAGATGTTATATTTGATTTATAAATACTTGACATGAAATTTATGGAACGTGAACGCAAAAATGGCGCACTTGGCATCGAGAATCGAATGGAACACATTTTGTTACGCGGGAGTACCCCATTGAATGAATGCTGGGCAACCCCTATATGCGAAGAGATAACTGCGAAAGCGTTTTTGTCGCAAATTTCAGTTGTACACTTGGGGGAAATATGCATATGAGTTTTTTTAAGTCTTGCTCTTGAGGGTGTTCAGAGTTGGGAAGGGTTCTCTATTGACGCCATCTTCACAACACTTTTATTATTATTTCATTTTAGAACTGAGCAATTTACGCCATTTGCTGCTTATATACTTTATGTGGGAGCTGGATATTATATTGCTGTTGTGCTTTATTTGATTGTTCAGAAATTTATATGCTCATTTAAAGAATTAACGACCTTTGACTGATTCGCACTGATGCACACACACAGCACAGCAATCGGGTGGGCGATGCAAAATTATTGCCAGCAATTTGTACGCCACAGCCATTAAATAAGCAAATATAGCTTCTTTTTAATATGCACTTTGTCTCAATGCAATTTAATGCGTCATTTTTAAAGAAGTCGTCTGCACAAAGGTGCTAAATAAAAATGAAAAATGAAATTGGAATCTATCAAGAGCATTCAAGCAAAAGTAGAAGCTGCCGCAAGACTCGATTTTAAAACTATTTTGGTACTAAAATTATTAATTTTGCATGGATTTTCCATGAAGATATACTAAGCTGAAGTTGATAGTTTCTGGCCCAGTTGAGGGGAGCATAATAAGCATAATTAGTGAGTTTTGCTGGGATAACTTGGTAAACGAAATAGATTTTCATACAAGAATTCATCTTTCGACAGCTATATGATCCGATCCGGCAAGCTCACTGACAACTCTTTAGTTCTAAAGGCAACATTATATTGCGAACCCAATATAGTTTTGGTTCACCTCTTTTGAACTACAATTTCTAATGCATACGCAAATTTACTAATATTTTTACCTATCCTGCTCCTCAGCTTAATGCAGCTCCATTTTAAAAAATTCAACTTAAGAAAAAGTTACTCTCCTTAAACTCAACATTTGCCTGTCTTTCGCAGTCACTGTTCGCATAGAAAAGTTTGCTCTGTCAAAATATTTACAAGCAGCTCAGCACTTTAAAGGCTACCTCACTTTGCAGAGAACAAGCCAAATATAAAAAAATAAGAAAAAATAATTCAAATACAGATCGAACTGAATGTGAACAAATACAAATACTCGGTTTTTGGGGTTCGGTTTGTTTTGCTTTTGTACGGCTTTTACAAGAGTGTTTTAGGAGGGTTGACACAAAAAAGGTGAAGAAAAGAGAACTGCAAGATGCGACTCAGCGACGCAGTCCCAAAGTCAAATTCAAAGTTCAAAGCGAAGACAACCCTCGGAAAAGTTTTCGGCTTGAAGTGCGCGAGTTTTTCACTTGAAAAGTGTTGCTTGAGATGCGACCAAAGTGGACACGACACAAACCCACACCCGTCAACCTCCATTTCTCTTCCTGCAAAGTTGCCTTTGATAAACATGAACACCTTCTCAATAGGTTGCTCTGCATTTGGGGTGGGAGATATGGCTGCTCGTCATTCAAATGTGTTTTTATTGATGCGCGCTCGCGGCACTGCGGATGTGTTGTCCTTTGGGTTTTCCATTCTAATATCCGCCGGTGATAAGCTGAATTATTGACTAGCGCTTCCAGCTAGCTTCGTCCTGTGCTCTGCTGTCCTTTCTTGTCCCGTTGTCCTGCAAGTCCCAGCTCCTTTTGCTGCTCCTGTCATGTTGGCCAATGTCCTTTTGCTCGTTAATGTGGGCCGCGTGTTTTTTATTTATATTTTCCGTTCCCTTGGCCGTTGATTTGATTTGGGTTTCTCTCCTGCGGTTGCCAGCCACATTAAAGCGTTGATATCATTTTGGGGCCAGAAGAACTTATCTGATAATATTATTTCATACCGTGCACCCACTTAAAACGTGAAAAATGCTGTAATAAATTGTGTGAAAGTGTGCAACAGGCAGAATAATGCATATATATAGTATATATTTCCTTGATCAACCACTTTTATCTCCTCATCTCCTCTAGAGACTTAAAATGTCGTATGTATATTTATTTAATTTTATCCATATCCATATATCTATCTCTGTCTCACTCTCTAGTGCATTCTAATTAATTATTGACTGAAGTTTGTAAGAAATTGCCAACCATTCAAAATAAAATTGTCTACTTTTTGTAGACATTTTCGAATGTCTTATTTAATTTAGTTTTTGGCTGGCAATATAAATTGAAATGCCATTAGGCAACTATTAGTTATATGAGTATTTACACAGTCCGATTGCTAAGTGAAAGTCAGCCATAATTTTTCTTTTGGTGTACACACGCATCTATCATAAATTCCTGGCCCAGACTTTGAGGTAGTAAATATATGCTCTGTGTTTTGGGCCAAAGTGCGAGAATGCGTGTCGTATGTAAATTAATACAAATGGATGCAGAGCAGAGAAAAGCGAAAGAGAGAGAGAGAGAATGGGTCATTTTCCAATGGGCCAAAACATGCTAAGGACACCAAAAGGACACAAGGATAGAAACACGCAAGTCTCTCAAGTGCTAATAAACTATATAAGCTACATGCACATCGAAAATGCGAATGCGCGTTAATAATTCATGTTGGCTAATAGACGACCAGGGCTACAAACATCATATGCAGGCTGGCACTTTCTCTCTCTGCATATATATGAGCGGTGGACGGGGGACGTAGGGCGGGCTGTCAACGTCAACCCTTTTTTTTTAGTGTGTGTATTTGGTAAGCAACCCAAAATAGTGCACAAAATTTATGGGCAATTTCAGTTGCTGTCGCTGTTGCTGTTGTTGGTGTTGTTAGTCCTAGTTCAAATTTACCTTGACACTATCTGGGCCGACATATCTACGCGATACTCCTCTAAAACGATACTTTCCCTATTAGCTGAGCAAACAGTTTGTTGCCTTGTTTGCATATCATGAAGAAGGACATACACACACATACACACACACACACATTCACACACACACATACACATGGCATACACGTAATGTCCTTTCATTGTTTGAAATTTAATTAACAAAAGGGTCAATTGTCGCTTGAAGTGTGGAGTGTGGGTTGAACTATTGACGCCCTAACCACCCCTCCCACTCCTAATTCCCCCCCGCTGGTCAACAAAGTGTCCAAGCAGGTAAACAATATTTTTGATTAATTTATGAATATTCGTGTGAAATTTCCCTCTTTTATTATTTATGCCTGCATGAATATCCGCGTTGCGTGTTTTCTCTTTTTTCTCTGTTTTGGTCAAAAGGAGTTTCCCATAAAAGTGTAAGTTTAATGAGCGTAATTCAGTAATTACTATAATCAACATTTTATTGTGCGTAATTGAGACAATATAAACCCAATGGTTTTTTTTATGTTCTAAATAATATACGAGCAGCATTTAGCTAAGGGCTCGTTCTTTTAGAGTGTCTGTAATAAATGTATTTAGATTTTAAGCAACTAATTCTTAAATATTCAATTCTAACTCCAGAGCGGTAACACTTAAATCACAAGTCATATCACAAGGCGCAACATCCCTTGAGGCTTTTAACACCAAACCCAAACACACCCAACAAGAATTCTCGAGTATGCTTGCCAAAACTATTTTCAAAATCAAATTAAAAGTGAAAACTAATTCCCACACATGTTGTGAATTGTCATGCCTTCCTTCAGGGTCTGCTCCTCAGCTTCCAGTTCTTGTTTCCGGTTTCTGTTTCAGTTTCTGTTTCTGTTTCGGTTTCAGTCTCCCAAATAGTTGACAAAGTTTTCGGTAAAATAATAAAATCAATAAATGACTTGTGAACTTTGCTTTGCTTTTGTTTTAGTTCTGTGTGTCATTTTAAAGCCCTGTTGGGCAAGGTTTGGGCGAATTTGAAGTTTGATTTATGATTTGTGTTTTACATAATTTAAATGGACCCAAATGTGAACAACTGCAGATTGGATATTTTAAGGAAAACCCTATGCTAAATTTAAAAATAAATTTATGAGTAAAGTTAGATCAAGATTAGACATGATAAACATCAATCATAATGCCAATAAAGACAGTAGTTTAAATATATTTGCTAACTGAATTGCCATCATTTATAGATAGCTTAAGCAACTTGAAAGCACTTTTACAAGTTTGGTTTTAATTTAGAGACATTTTTGCCGTTTTGCTTGCTTAAGGACCTCAACACTATCTATATCTATCTATAATATATATACTATTATCATCCTGCTCCGAGCTGTCTGTGTTTGTTCAGCTAGGTAAGCACCTCAGTGCGGCTGGCATGCCATGAATTTTTCATGACATTTTCGCCAAGTGAAGAAACACTTCAAAGGATGCACTAACCACTCAAGCATGAGAATAACTGGCTGACTCCAGGACGCTGGACTGCAAGGCAGGCAAGCGCGTGCACACATTTTGAGCAAAGTGTCAGCAAACATTGCAGTCAAGTCAAGGATGCTGCAGATGCCCCCAAAAGGGATGGTGGCAAGGGAAGGTTGGCAGACATGGTGGCACATGAATATTAAATGCGTAGGTAGCATGCAGCAATTGGCAGTTGAAAACATGCAAGTGTTGCAGCAAGCTGGCCAAGGCAATTCGAATATGTGCTAAACTGTTAGTAATTGAAGACATGCCGAAAGAGAGAGAGAGAGAGATAGAAAAGCACTTAAGCGAAACACCTCTCACTCCAAATACTCAACTCCTGACACACACATAGAAACCCACAATTGGACACAGTAGCAATAGCAGCAGGGACGGGAGCAGGGAATATCCTTGGAATACCCTTCTCGACGTGCGCTTTCGCCACGGCAATTAACTTTACAAATCGCATGTGAGCCTGTGATTAATTATTCCAAAACCGGACACTCCTGGCCCAACTCCAACTCCAACTCCTACTCCTGCTCCAGCTCCAGTGCCACAACGGACAGTTAACCCATTTTGGCCTCAAAAAGGGTTGCACTACAAACAAACAGCTGCAAGTCCTTTATATGTATTTTTTGTACACACATATATATTTTTGACATTTTACATTTGTGCAGAGAGAGAGACCGTAATGTGATGAATGCTTTTGCTCATAAGGCGTAAATTGAAACTATTCTTGACCGGCGCACGATTCCTATTCTGACCACATGCCACTTAGCACATGTTGTTTGTTAGCTCAACCCCACCCCTTAGCCTCCCCGTTCCTGCATATCTACACATGGTCAGTTTCCTCGCCTTATCGGTGCCCCAAATTTTGGCATTAATTTTGATTTGGTCAACACTTCATTAATCACGCCCCAAATGCAAAGGGTTCTTCAAGACCTTCGCATATACTAATCTCCTGTGGTCAAGGACATGTGCGTGTGCGTGTGTGTGTGCGAGTGTGTGAGCCAAAAGTTTTATTACAACCTTATCGCTTTATCGAACAGACTCTTTTTCCAGACGGGGGAAGGTTTTTCCTTCAAATTCAAATTTAAATTGAATTTCTATTCTCAGTTCAAGGCACGTACACAGGACAGCATCCGGTTTGGGATAGAGGATCGAGGGGGATTGGCATTTGCATGGGCTGTTATCCTTTCTGAGAGATCGCGTTGTTTGCAGCCATAAAATATTCAAATTTTCATGCTCACTGATCCTGATCCTAGGCATTCGATTCATAACATTATCCTAGGCGCAAACACATAAAACAGCTGTTTACCACATTCAAATATGTTATGCACCCCAAAAGGCTTAAAGGGGGTATCCTTATTGTTGTTGTTATTACATATTTTGTTATATTCAGAGTGAAGGAAGCTGAGCAAAGCAGAACAGATGACGATTTAGGAGTGGAAAGATGGGGTTAAAGTTGCTTGAAAATTAGTAGCGTGAATTTCTGTTAGATGAAACGATACGGCTGAGAAATTTTCAAATTCCATATTTTAATATGAATTTTAAATGAAAGTGTGTTTTCTGGTTTCAATGCAGTATCTAGAGGATAAATGATTAAAAAGTCCAGCCGTGTTTTCTTTTATTTTTTATATATATTTATTCTAGTTACAAGTGAAGAATACAAGTCCAGTCGCAGGCTTAGTCAATGTGCTTCCAGACAACTTTAAGGCGTACAGTCAAGCCTCCATTGGCTTCCCCTTTCCATTCCCATTCCTATCAGAAAACTTCAAAAACGGAGAAAAACAGAAAAAAATCAGCATTTAAAAGCTGAAAAAGTGGAAAAACTTGCTTTGCCCTGAGTGCTAAAAAACAAGCAGCAACTAAATATGAATCCGAATGGTGTATGTGTAAGTGTGTGTGCGAGTGTGTGTGTGTATGAATGTGCTCGTATGCTCGTTTATAATAAGCACGGCTTGTTGTTGATGCTTGAAAGTCGACGCACAGCAGCTGCAGGACGAACCATGGAAGGCAAAAAAAGCGAATCCCTTTTAATATGCAAAGCAATTGCCTTAGGTGCAACGCTGTGGGGATTAGGAGGAGTTGGGGGAGGAGCAAGTGAGAAGGGAGCTGCAATCTTGGCCAGGCTGCTATCCTTGTAGTTTTTGCCAAAGTTGAGTGGCAAAAAGTTAATGGATTGTTATCCTGCGGTTTCCTTCGGCTCATCCGACAACTTTGTCTGCCTGCCAGCCTGCAATTAAAACGCATCCTTCACATCCTTGCCAGAAAAAACATCTTGAGCTTCGTTTGCAGTTAATGAAATTATTACAAGTGCACTTGCCAAGCCATGAAATAATGAAACATATCCTTGTAGCATCCTCACTACCCCCCTCCCCACCCACACCGCCCAACCACTCTCCCCACACGCACAAAGCCAGCAAAATATTTATGTAACATATTTACAAAAGTTTTTCTCATTTTTTGAGGATTGTTTTTTTTTATGCAGGTCGTCCAAACTTTTTGCCACATGAGAGTACCAAAAAAAAAAGAAAAGAAAAGAAAAAAACTTAAACACGAAAAATGTTTGCTTTTGCCATAGGCAAAATATTTCGCGGTGGTTTAATAGGCTCATAACGAGCTGATTATTACGCCAGAAGTGCAAACTGGGGACTGGTGCTGATAATTGAGTTAGATGAGCAATCAAGGAAGCTGACTCAGTTATATATAAATATATGCAATCTATACAGAGCAGGTCCTTCTCACAGTCAAATGTCCGACTTAAAGTACCCGCCACTTATGAAACATAAATTCAAGACAAAAACAGAATAAAAATCGATAACCTACATTTGCAGCAATTCAAAAAAACAACAAAAAACAAAAAGGAAACACAAGCAAAAGCTCCAAAAATATACATGAAAAACTTCACGTAAAGAACAAAGGAACAAGGCACAAGAAACAACAACAACAACAGCAACAACAACAATTAAAGCATATAACAACCCTCAATTACGACAGCGAATTTCGGTTTGCTTTGCCAGCATGTGAATTTTTTAATTAGAACAAAAAGGACGCACAAGGATATGCTCGTTGCTGAATGTGATGAATGATGAGAAGCATTGAAAAGAAAGGTAGCAGCAAAAATATTTGGGTGGATTAACAGCTTTCAAATTATGCATGACATATCTTACAAGTCTGTAGATTATGTCTTGGTAGATTCGAATTCAAGCAATTTATTGATTCCAAAAAGACGAACGAGATCGACTGGGACTGGGAGATACCCTGCTTGTTAACGATTAAAATACATTTTAACTAACAAAATCTGTGATTCTTATCTGATCTTAATGAAATTTTAACAGTTGTTCAGAAAAAGAATTATATAGATATATATACATTATATATCAGTTTAAAGACTATATCTTGACAATTGTGTCGTTTATTCCTATCGGTTGCCTGTGTAAATGCTTCCTTCTTCCTTTTTCCCACTTTTAATGGGTATCTGTGCAAACATATCCAACCTTTTACCTTGACAGCAGTCACGTAACTCATTCATATCTTGGCTTGTGGTTTGCCTGAATGATGCGTGTATTTGCTTATTACTAGGTGTATTCACGGGACAAACAAAGTCACGTGTCCTTTGGCAATATGTGAGTCTACTTTACCTTAAAGACAGCAAACATGTGCCTTGAAGAAAAACTCGAAACAGACTATTGTGCCTGGGTGAAAGGGTCCTCTGTGTGTCCTGTGTCCTGTGTCCTGGTCATGTCAGTCGCATATGCTAATTAGGCAATTAATATTTGTGGGCGAGACAACTTAATTTATAGACCAAGAAAGCATATTTCTGTCTTGTTATGAAATGCGATACTTTTACAGAAAGCGAGTCCTTTTTTAGAACTGGGTGTGAGTGTGTGTGCGGATGTGTGTGTGTGCGTCATGCGGCAGGACAATAAACTTATCACATGTTGCCAACGCTAGCATCCCAAAAACTTTAGCAACGAGTTGAGTTTGATTTGCGGTCGTGCCCCCAGCTCACAAATATATATGCATATATATATATATATATACATCTACACATACACATATTTATGGACATATATCCTTGTTTCATCCCGACTGGGCAGACTGGGCTGTCAGAGCACTGATATGCGGCTCAGTGGCATATTATTTTGAGCCGCATCAGCAATAATAATAATATTTTCTTAGACACTTCAGTTTTCGGCTGCATGCCACACATAACTTGCCACAGGTTGCGGCAGGCTACAGTCAAGAGGGAGACAGGCCTTGTGGTCACCCAGTGGAGCATGTGCAGCATCTGCAAGATGCATGCCCCACAAAAAAAAAAACAGAAAGTCTTGTTACTTCAGGCGACATTTGTCAGACGAAAAACGAAGATTGAAGTGGAGTCGACTTGGATTCTAGCTGGAATTTACTTGGATTCTAGTTGGAGTTGAGTTGGGGCTGCGGTTGCTGCTCAACAGATTTGATTAAGTTTGTTTGTCTTGAGGCTGACACAGGCTGAGCGGATGGACAAATGGGTAATGCGATACATGCCAACAAATATAATTTATATGGAGAAAGAGAAAGCGAAAACTGCAAAATATGATTTGAAATGTGCAAAAGAAAAGCTGCTTTAAAAACTACAGCTACCCATAACTAAGCTCCATTTGGAGTAATATAAAATCACCAATAAATATATGTAAGCACTGCTGCCTGCTACTTACAAATTTCCACAAGGAAATAAGTTAATCGCAAGTCAAATAACTCTGAGCAATTTTGCAGCTGCTTCAGCGAACCAAAAAGCAAAAATAAAAAAAACAAATTGCAAAATGTAAGGTAAACACACGGCTCAGATCAGCTCAGCTTCTCAGGCAGGTGGAACGATAAAGTTTTCCATTCGAGTAAAGTTCGTATTACGTATACGTAATGCGGCAATAAATGTTGCGCTCGATTAAAAAACCATTGCATACTTTTTGGCGCTGAGGCGCCTCAACGAAAGAAACAAGATACAGTTGGAGAGAGGGGTGGAACGAGGTGAGGGGGGTGAGTTATAGCTACTTGTCTGAAATCTGTTCGGCCAACAATATAAAAAAAAGAAATTGTGTAAACTCCAGACAGGCACAGCAGAGTGTGTGAGCAGAGTGGGTGTGTGTGTGTGTGGAGGTGTGTTGTTAACGCGTCAGTTACAATACGCATCTTCAAGATACAATACAACTCCACCCTCACCCCCTTCCAACTCCAACTCCTCCTTCCTCTCATGTGAAAAGTTGGTTGCTTAAGTAAGTGCTTGTTATACTGCCGGCAGACTTTGCAACCGACGATTAACTGAAGCCGGAAAAAAAGATGTGCCTCGAGTGGTTTGAGCCATGTGAGAGACAGATGTTTAAATCAGACAAGTTAATCCTTAAGTTGCAGTCAAGTATGTTTTGCTTAATATGAAAATAAAAACAAAGATATAGAAGTTAAGGCTGAAGTTGTAGCTAAATAATCCCTTAATATTTTTGCTTTGATCAGCTCAATTCCTTTTCCATAACATCTCCTCCTCTTCTCAAAACTGCATTTCTCAACATTTCTCGGTCTTTTAATATTCCTCTGCTTGTCTCCAAACTATCTTTCAGCATCTTTCAATCCATCTCTAGTTACATAATAATATTCGACTGCTCAGCTTTAAGTCCTTCTCTCCTACACTTTTATCTGCCATCGGCAAATGGTGCTTCTTGTGTTTCTTGCCGAAAGGCAACCCGAAAGCAGCGGCAAACAACAAATTTACAGTTTACGTGTCCTTAATTAGCAACAAGCATGAAAAAGGCTGGGAATGGGCGAAAAATAAATGAGTGCAAAGCCAAACTAAAAACTCGCCAAATAAAATGTGCGCTGAAATAGAAAGCGCGCACAAAACTAAGTAAAAAGCGCACAGCAAAAAAAATAAAAGAAAATCACAAAACAAAGCAAAAACAAGTTTTTTATTTCATTTGCATTTTTATGATAGAATTTAATTTTGCCCAGAGATTTTCCATTCATCTCTCAAGTATCATGGTATATTTATTTTTTTCAGGATTCCTTTTTTTTGTACTTTTTTAGGCAACAACTTTAGTTGGTGCATGTTTATTTTAGACGGTTCTTGTAACGCTTGCGTCTCGCTGATTCCTTGATGAGGACTGGGCAAAATGATGCTTCAACTTTTTGCCCCTAACTGACGGCAAAGGAGGGGTGATAAATGGAAACCTCCTCCTTAAAGGATTTTAAACTCAAACTGCAACTGCAAACCGGTTGTCCCTTATACCCGTGTTCATTGTCCTTTTGTCCATTTGTCCACTTTTCCCCTTCCTAAACATGTGTGACAATCACAATAGAAACAACAGCAACAGGAGCAACAATCGCTGACCACCAACTGCGGTGTTTGGGCAATCAAATGACCACTTCAATGACTTGAATCCTACATCCCTCGCTTTTCCTACATCCCCTACATGCCTACATCCTGAGCATGTGATTATTATAAGCTGATCAATTTGTAAATGAGCCTTGACCAATTTAACGCAACATTAAAACTGACCTTAGGTCATTTGCCAAACAGGCTCTCGAGCGCGTGCCCTCAATTCCCGAATCGGCAGCCAACCGGTTTTTGATCCCTAGAGGGAACACATAAATACAGTCCTCTCTCTCTCTCTGTGCCCGCTCTATCTCCCTCTCTCTCTCTCTTTTTGTCTCTATCTTTTCCCCTATGCAATGCAACCACCAGAGCCCGACGACACGAGCCTGCACTCAACCATTGCCATTTGTCCTGTTGATAGCTCCTGGACAGGGGTCAGCGGTGTTGCCAATTGGTTGCATGACATTTTCATTTACTGTTCCCTGTTTAAACATTTCTATTTGTGTTGCCCTTTGTTGCTGTTGCTGTTGTTGTTGCCATACAGGAGGGGCAAATGCAGTGCTTGGCATGTGCAGCACCCGGGGCATTGAATTCTATTCAGGGTGTCTGCTTGTGAACTGAACTGCAATCCACACACCAAAAGAGAGAGACAGATATATATATATATATATATATATATATATATATTGAGTGATAGAGACAGAAATGTCTGCAGTTCTTCAAGCATTTCATTTCACGATGCACTATCATAATTCTAGAAAGAATTTCACAATAAATAATGTTTAAATAGAATGTTTAAAAATTAAGGTTCTGAATGCAACAAACAATTCTAATTACAATAAATTGCAAAATAATATATCCTTAAAAAAGTTGAATGAGAATCCTTTTGAAATATTCTTTAATATTTTGTTATTTCTTCTAATTACCAAGCTCGGAAGAAGGAACTCAGTTGCTTTTCATTCATGTTCATTGTGTTGTGTAACAAGTAATATTCCATTATACTGTCAAGTACGAACTTTGAATCTCAAATATAGCCGCCATATATTCGAGTTTGTAAAAATGAATGACTCGTTGCAGCGTGTGCGACGTCACATATCCTTTGTAAACCTGTGGAACGGAGTGAGTATTGCCATTGCAAATATATCCAATCTGAGCCAAGCCTAAATACGCCCCTCCTCATCAGAGCATTTGTTACTATCCCGAGCAACTGAACCCCAACAGCATCGATCTGTGTCGCTTCGTAATGAACACTCCAAGTTGTGCCTATTTTGTGTACCATATCGACTATCTGAAGCTTATGTTTTGCACTCTGGACTTGAATTGGCATTCCGCATATTTGATTGTTGTGGTTTTAGGCTTGTTATTTGCCTACAGCCTGCTCTACATGATCACCAAGTATTTGTGAGTAAACAACTCGATATAGATATAGACAGATATATGAATAGATATTATTCCAATATACAGTTGCCTGCCGAACTTTATGATGCTGATGAAGCTACTTCCCATCTCCACTTATGCCTATAGTTTTGTCTACTTTGGCATTTGTCTCTTCATGTCGAAATATATAAATTTCTGGCTAATTTGTCCGTATGAGAATGAGAGTAAGGCCTCCTTGATTCTTTCCAAACAAATTGGTGATGCTCTGCGATACTTTGTGGTGGGCATTATGGTGCTCTGCCTGAGTGGTGACCATCATATACAAAGTGTGCTCTGGTGGAACAACATGGCATTCATCTTCGTCGGCTTCATCTATCTTCGCTGGCTGGTTCGCACTAAATATGAAATGTTTGGCGAACTTCATTTGGCCTACAGTGACTCGCATATGCTGCGTTTCCATGCCTGGAAATTACTTTTTATCTTCATTCTAGTCCTGTTGCTGGTCCTCGTGATATCCTATTACAACATACAACGACGACAGCAGCTTGAGAAAACAGAAACCGCCGAAAATGAAATTGAAATTGAAATTGATGAGATCGATGCCACTTCGGATCTGCCCAGCGATGCGGAGATTACGGGAAAAGCTCCAAAGCGTGAGGATTTAAATCCATTTTATATTTGGTGGAGCGCTGTAAATGGCTTGGCCAACATGGAGGAGCCCTTTAAATTTATAGTATTTATCTTTGTGAGTAGAGAATATAACCTACACTCAGATAAAAAATCGCCCTACACCACACGCCACTTCCCTAGACACCCTTCTATTTTGTACTGGCCATCATCATACCCGTTCTGGATGAGAAGCGACAGATGAATGGCTGGTGCAAGCCCGTCGTGTTCGTTAGCTTGCTGGTGTTCCCAGTGCCATTCATTGGCCTGAAGCCAGATCCCAACACCTGGATCGCTGTGCTCATCTGCAGTTGGATTCTGGCCTTTCTCGTCCACATCTCATTTCACCCGCTGCGTGAACCGAATCTCGTGTGGTTGGGTGTCTTTTGTATAGAGGGCACAATTGTGTGCTCCGTTTGCCTGCATTCGCTAATACGCGAAATTGATAATCTGGCTTGGCAATATTTGAGCATAAGACTCCACTCGATACCCGATCTGATCTGCCTGATGTTCCTGAGTTCTGGCGAAATGCTCTGCTCCTTCGTAATGCTCATCTACCTGAAAAGATACAAGTTGTTCGATGCAGCCTATGGACTCGTCATGAGTCTGGTCACCTACACAATTTACACCACTCTCCCTCTGCTCACTCTGAACAACTGCTACAACGAGCAGACCTATGTGAGTAGTGTGCCAACCTCTTTAATGAGAATGACTCTAATTGTATATATAATTTTTGTGATTTATTAGATTATGTGCACTGCGCATACGGAGACTTGTTACGCGTTCTTCATGGTCATCTTTCTGGGCACACTCTTTCATGTCTCGATGTGTGGCACTGAGTTTCGCATGTCGCTCTTCTACTATCTGATCACCATGTATGTGACTTACATCATTTTTCAGTTGGCAGCCTACATTCAATGGGTGTATCCCTTTGGTTCATTGCACTCCATTCGACCGCCCAAGGAAAGCGCAAATCATTGGGCTTAGACAAGTTTATGCAGGTATTGTGATTTTTAATTAGGATTCAATAAAAAGCATTTGCATTACTTACTCTAGTATAAACATACATGTATATCGATATATGGGCATAGGTCGAGACTTCAAAATGCCATAACTTCGTCAAAACTCAACTCATTTTAAAAAGCGAGGGCTTTTTGATCATAGTTTTGCCCCTAAATCAATCGTACATTTAAAGTTGAAAACGTGATATTAGGTCGGAAGGCAAGTAAAAATTTTAGCCTGAAAATCGGCAAATGGGCATATGGGCATAGGTCGGAACTTCAAAATGTCATAACTTCGTCAAAACTCAACTCATTTTAAAAAGCGAGGGCTTTTTGATCATAGTTTTGCCCCTAAATCAATCGTACATTTAAAGTTGAAAACGAGATTTTAGGTCGGAAGATAAGTAAAAGTTATAACCTGAAAATCGGAATGTGGGCATATAGCCATAGGTCGAAACTTCAAAATGCCATAACTTCGTCAAAACCCAACGCATTTTAAAAAGCGAGGGCTTTTTGATCATAGTTTTGCCCCTAAATCAATCGTACATTTAAAGTTGAAAACGAGATTTTAGGTCGGAAGATAAGTAAAAGTTATAACCAGAAAATCGGAATGTGGGCATATAGCCATAGGTCGAAACTTCAAAATGCCATAACTTCGTCAAAACCCAACGCATTTTAAAAAGCGAGGGCTTTTTGATCATAGTTTTGCCCCTAAATCAATCGTACATTTAAAGTTGAAAACGAGATGTTAGGTCGGAAGACAAGTAAAAATTATAGCCTGAAAATCGGAATGTGGGCATATGGGCATAGGTCGAAACTTCAAAATGCCATAACTTCGTCAAAACTCAACGCATTTTAAAAAGCGAGGGCTTTTTGATCATAGTTTTGCCCCTAAATCAATCGTACATTTAAAGTTGAAAACGTGATATTAGGTCGGAAGGCAAGTACAAAATTTCTAGCACTGAAAATCGGCAATAGTGGGCATATGGGCATAGGTCGGAAACTTCAAAATGCCATAACTTCGTCAAAACTCAACGCATTTTAAAAAGCGAGGGCTTTTTGATCATAGTTTTGCCCCTAAATCAATCGTACATTTAAAGTTGAAAACGAGATGTTAGGTCGGAAGACAAGTAAAAATTATAGCCTGAAAATCGGAAGTGGGCATATGGGCATAGGTCGAAACTTCAAAATGCCATAACTTCGTCAAAACTCAACGCATTTTAAAAAGCGAGGCTTTTTGATCATAGTTTTGCCCCTAAATCAATCGTACATTTAAAGTTGAAAACGAGATGTTAGTCGGAAGACAAGTAAAATTATAACCTGAAAATCGGAATGTAGGCATATGGGCAGTAGGGTCGAAACGTCAAAATGCCATAACTTCGTCAAAACTCAACTCATTTTAAAAAGCTATGGCTTTTTGATCATAGTTTTGCCCCTAAATCAATCGTACATTTAAAGTTGAAAACGTGATATTAGGTCGGAAGGCAAGTAAAAATTTTAGACTGAAAATCGGAATGTGGGCATATGGGCATAGGTCGAAACTTCAAAATGCCATAACTTCGTCAAAACTCAACGCATTTTAAAAAGCGAGGGCTTTTTGATCATAGTTTTGCCCCTAAATCAATCGTACATTTAAAGTTGAAAACGTGATATTAGGTCGGAAGGCAAGTAAAAATTTTAGCCTGAAAATCGGCAAATGGGCATATGGGCATAGGTCGGAACTTCAAAATGTCATAACTTCGTCAAAACTCAACGCATTTTAAAAAGCGAGGGCTTTTTGATCATAGTTTTGCCCCTAAATCAATCGTACATTTAAAGTTGAAAACGTGATATTAGGTCGGAAGGCAAGTAAAAATTTTAGACTGAAAATCGGAATGTGGGCATATGGGCATAGGTCGAAACTTCAAAATGCCATAACTTCGTCAAAACTCAACGCATTTTAAAAAGCGAGGGCTTTTTGATCATAGTTTTGCCCCTAAATCAATCGTACATTTAAAGTTGAAAACGTGATATTAGGTCGGAAGGCAAGTAAAAATTTTAGACTGAAAATCGGATTGGGGAAACTTCAAAATGCCATAACTTCGTCAAAACTCAACGCATTTTAAAAAGCGAGGGCTTTTTGATCATAGTTTTGCCCCTAAATCAATCGTACATTTAAAGTTGAAAACGTGATTTAGGATTGAATAGAAAACAATGTTTACCGTTTCAGTCGTATGCATTTCTTACTCTAGTACAAACACTAATCTTTGCTCTAACGACTTTAAGCGGATTCGTGTACGATTACAAGATATCCCCGTCCGTAACCCCCTGCTACCCCTCACCGCCTGAAGCGCTAAGCAACTCTAGTCAGGCTTGAACAAAAGCGCTTTTGTGCTTAAATTTGGTTTGATGCCAAAGCAACCGGACCCAAAAAGGGGCCAAGGAGGCAAAATGAGGAAATACGTTGCCTACTTCGGGGGTTGTCAGCGATATTTGGCTCTTTGGCTAGGCAAATGTGTGGAATCTTTGTGCTAACCAAAACGAAATTGATGATTTTTTGTTTTTGCCACAAAAATTTTTTATTTTTTTTTTATTTTTGGCGTTTTTGGGTGTTAGAGAGGAGGTTGTAGTATTCAAAAGATTTTTAGATTATTAAAAAAATTGTTACAAGTGAGAGAACATCGAGGATATGACTTCAACACTGCTACAGGACTTCTTTTCGGCATCCTTTTACTTGGCATATTTTGACATTTGCTAAATTAAAGTGAGTTGTGACTTTTTCTCTATTTGTATTTTCCTTTTTTATTTTGTTGGCACCTTTTGCATTAAATATTAATTCATGCAGAAAGTGTGAAAAAATCAACGAAGGGGAGTGAAAAAAGGAAAAAAAATGATTTGCGAATTCATTGCAGTCAGCACAGGACACTTTTGTTGACAGGACATTAAGTCAACAACAATACGCGGCTGCTGGCCCTCATTTGGTTGCCTCCGATTCACGGTTATACTTGCCGTTTCGCCCGCACCTGTCATAACTTGTCATCCTTAATTGTTTCATTGATTAATTTATAATAATATGTATTATTTTACTGATTTATGTGGATGAGCGGTAAATAGAGAAATAATATATGTGTGCAGTTTATAAAAACTTAAACTTTATACAAAGATGACAAAAATATTTGATAGCGCCACCTACCATTCAACTGTAAAACGCTTCGCCGTAGCGCTTCCAGGCCTAGATGGCGAAAGATGCTTCTGCTAGCGCCAGATGACACTAATAACCTTCTGTTATCGCCATCTACTGTTCACCTGGAAACCTTTAGCAACATTATTTACATGCCTAGATGGCGTCACACAGTTTCTTTCGCGATAACTAGGTGGAGCCAGCTTTTAATACGTGTCGGTGGTAACAAAGTTAGCTAGCGTTTGTAAAGTCTCCAGCAGATGATACTTACCAATATGTGTCAAGTATGTGATCTCAAACTTCACCTATAGATGTCGACTCACAGCCAAGTAAGAAATGCTTCCAGCTCCACACCGAGATGGGGCAAATACGTGAAATACAAACCATACATGGGTATGCATAAATACACATATTTACACACACATTCAGACTTTTTGAAACAATGAGCGTTACACTTATACTTAGCAAACATCAAAGGAGAAATTATTTATTTATTTATTTTGCATGCACGCTCCACAAAATATGCATTGAACACTATCTGCTTTTTCGAGCGAAAAATACACAGCGCCATCTAAAGGCTGATTAAACAAGCTTGGGTACATTTGACAAAAATTCCCTGAACATGTGGAGCATAATTACCTGATTGGGCTAATTTTTCTTTAGCACAGACACACACCACATGTCTACAAATAAGTTGGCAGCCCGATTCAGAATATGCTGCCCTGCTTTTGGGGCGCCAAATTTAAATAGATAAATACAGTTAGCTATTTTTTATTAGATTACTTTCTTCAGATGTTCAAACTTAAAATACTACAAAGAGCTGTCAATAAAATCAAAACCCCCGTCAAGTTCAAAGCAGCCGCTCGGTTGCAGCCCAGATTAGTGAGAGTAACCAAATACTGAGCCTCATCGGGTGTTTGGCAAGCCGGTTGATCGCAGGAGATGTGACCAAAGCCCTGTGCTTGCACCGAAAAGAACAGCGGTGGACAGGGCTCATAGTCGTAGCCAACACAGGCATCTGTCAGATCATAGCTGAATGAGCCCAAAGGAGCCGTCGACTCACAGCTCTCGTCCTGGCGCAGGGGATAACTCCCATTACGGAAGGGCAGCTCGTGACTGCGCGAGAAGCACACCGCAAAAGTGATCTGACTAATGGAAGTGATCTTGAGATAGCGCATACTCCGCCTGCCTGCCATATAGAGTGCATCCAGGCGATAGAAATTTATGTTGCCCAGTCGAGCATATTCCTCGAGGGAATCCGATCCATATTCGCCAATGGCACCATTCGCAGAACAGCGTGGATTCCAAAGACGACGCGGCACTAAAGTTGTATACTAAAGTCGGACACCTTCTGGAGGATGTGGAGTGGAGGTACTTACCCTGTCTTATCCTCCTCACAGCTGGTAACCCACACTTCTCTGGCGCTTCGTCAATGTTAAGCAAGAGCAAATCTCTGCTCGGCTCCCGCACAAAGTCATGGAATCTCACCAGAGCACCGCCACCATAGTAGATAATGTGCAGATTGGGCAGACTGTGGCGCAGGCGATGCATATAGCGGACACAGTAGTCGTAGTCCCGCTCATCCACAAAGGAGGTGGGACTGGGCACCAGCAGAGCCACCAAGGAGCGTCCACCAAGATTCCCTTCAGCTCTCTCCACATCCAGCAGCTCCTCCACCCGAGTGCTGAGTGTGTTAAGAATCACTGGTAAATTTAAGCCGGGTGGATCTGGATGAGGAATATTTTTAGATATATACATATATTACATTCCATTTAGATCTACAATAACTTCAATTGCTGATAGTTCAAATTGCTTACGCCAATAATGCGATGTGGCATTCCACTGTTCATATACATCGACTATATAGTCGGTGGTATTCACAATAACTGAAGCATCAGAGGCCGCAAAGAGTGTTACTCGGCTGGCATATGGATGTATGTTCAAATTCTGTAAAACGTAACTAACAAACAAATTTCAAATAATATAAAATTTTAGTTGTAGATGATTCAGAACTAATCTATCTGAATTTTAAAAAATCACCTACAAAATTAGAAAGTTGTTCTTGTTTTTATACATTATTCACCATTTTCTAAAAATTAAAATGTCTTTCGCTAAATCGACAATGGCCGAAAGTATGCCAAATTTCTAAAGTTCAGTCTGATTTGTGTTATAAATGTATAGAATCCAGATAGTAAAAACTTACGCCACATAGTCGACGACCCAAGAATATGGCCAACTGATGTCCACAAAGACAAACACATCCGTCTTAATGCTCGTCAAATTGGATATATCCGACGAATGATCAAATGGAAAGTAGTCCATATATTCTATAAGAAAGAAAGTCAAATATTGATATTGATGTAGATATAGATAAATAGATATATGTTCATTATAAGGTTATTCAATGTGGAACCACTTGGGAGGATAGTAGTAAATGTTAAGAAATAAAAACATGTAGTTCAGTTCTAGTGGGGAATTTATTTGCAACTTAGTTTTCTTCATTTTGCACTGGAACTTACAACTTAAATAAAAAACATTATAGTAATAATTTAAGACAAAGAATATGTGGGGGATGCGGGGGCTGGTAATTTGAACTCGTCTTAAATGGGACTGCAACTAATACTAATGCACACATATCTCTCTCTCGGTCTCACTCTCACTAGCTTGGTGTCTCTTTCGTTTACTGCAAGGATTGCTGCAGCAGCAGGGCCAGCAGGAGGGTAAAGAAGCTGGCCGTCAGAGCGGAGACACCACTGTAGCAGCCCATATTGACCACGGAGACTACGTAGCGCCACTGATCGGGCGTCTGGCACTCATCCTGGGTGCAGGATGTGGTGCTGGTGGTGCCCGGCTGGACTGACAAGTAGAGCGGAGGACACTGGGTAATGGTGTAGTAGCCATTACAAGCATTCGACAGATCGTACGAGTAACTGTTGCCATTGATCTGCACACAACTCTGATCCGCTGAGGAGTCACTGTTGGTGCCGCCGCCGTTGCCGTTGGTTGTTGAGTTCTGCTGGGGCCACTCGTAGGTGCGCGAGCTGCAGACGGTGAAGCTGCCACCGTTCTGGGACTGAATGGTCACCGCTCGATTAGTGCCGCTGCCAAAGAAATAGTTGGGCGACACCCGATAGAAGTTGGCGGTGCCAGGACGAATATACTGATACATCTGATCCGTGCCCCAGCTATTCGTGTACCAGGAGGAGCCACAGCGCGGATTGATGATGCGACGGGGTACTGTAAGAGGGGCAAGACATATTAGTTAATCTTAGTTAAGTGGCATTCAGATTTACCACTCACTATTCGTGATGCGCTTAGCAACTGGGCCCGCTGAGGTGGCCACCGTGCTGCCCGTCATCAGGGAGAACAGATCCTTGGAACTGTCCCGCACAAAGCTGCTGAAGCGCTGAATGCTGCCACCGCCATAGTAGATGAAGCGTAAATCGGGTATCTGCTCGTAGATGTACTGCAGCTGAGTTGTGGCATAGTTGGAGTCGCCATCGTTGACATTCGCCTGATTGGGCAAGATCAGAGCCACCAGGGAACGACCACTAACGGAGGAGTTCGTCTGCTCCCCATTCAACAGGTTCTGAGTAATATTCTGAATGCTGCGTAACACATTCGGCAGATTGAAGCCCTGTTGCACTGCAAGAAATAGACAAAAATTGAGTTTGAGTAAAACAAATAAACATAATAAAAAATAATAATAAATAAATAAATAAAAGTAAATATAATGTATAAGGGGAACATTAAACAATTGATATCAAAATTCATTATTTGAAAACATTCAATCGTAATTTAATAAATAATAATTATAACTTACGCTGCGACTGTATCGTATAATTCCACTGCTGATAAAAGTCGGTGATCAAATTGGTGGTATTCACAATGATTGAACCATCGTAGGCGGAGAGCATCGTCACCGAGCTGGCATACGGATGAATATTCAGCTGCTGCAGGACGTAGCTGGAGGGGGAGTGAAGAGACTCAGACTTAAATGAGATGTTACCCAAGGATACGCATTTTAGAAACTCACGCTACATAGTCCACAATGGCGCTATACTGCCAAGTGGTGTCCATATAGACGTACAGATTAGTCATGGGCGTAATGATGTCGGATAGATCCTGACTATTGCTGGCCGTGCAGGAGACATCGTTCAAGGATTGCGCTACGGGAGAAGTGCGAAAAAGAGATCACAGCTTGAACTTAACTTACAAGTTGAGAGAGATAAGTGATGCACGATGAAAAACCTATCTTAAGCCCAAGTGGTTCCAGAACTCTATATATGAAATGGGGGAATTCTTCAACTTACGGACATAGGTGACCAGCGAGAGGGAGGCAGTATTGGCGAAGTTGGCGATGGCAGCTGGCTCGAGGGTGACCTTCAATTGCATCTCGCGGTCGAGGACCTGGGCAAAGGCGCTCGTTTGCAGCTGCATCTCCTGGGAGGGTGCCACATTAGTGAACTGCTGCTGGCGACTGCACGCCTGAATTCCCGAACTGAGCACACCCGTCGCCGAGTAGTACATGCGCAGCAGCTGTGACAGCTTCAGGTTGGAGGCTTGTGTCCGCCATTGCTGCACATTCATGGCAATGATGAGGCCATCGAGACCTCCGCGAATCTCTGCATCGGTTGCCTCCAAATTGTTGCGCTGCGACAGGAAGTACCAGTGCGGCAGAACGGTATCATTCCATCCACCGGTGGCCCCAACTGTTGCCACATTATTAACGGAGACGGGGACCTGGACGAGCGTGACCTCGGCCAGATCACCAGCGAGAGTCGCCGCCCAACGATTGTCCACCGACGACGCCGTTGTCTGGGATTGAGTGCGTCCACCACCAGCACCACGTCGTTGTGTGGCCAACTGGAGCAGCGTGTTTAACGGTACGTTTTGCTGTTGCAAGCCAGTGGCGACACCTGCAATCAGAGTGCCCGCCGAGACAGTGCCCCACGGGGTGCGCACAACGCCATCCTCGACGGGACACTGACTGGTGCCAGCTTCATTTCCAGCGTACGCCCAATCGGAGTCATAGTCAAGAGTCTGTGCGCCCTTCTGCTGCACATAGTTGGCCTTTTTCGGACGAGTGTCACTCAGCCACTCGGCATCCCCGACAAAGTTATTTCCCTTGCTCAGGGCACGTGGCAAGCGCTGAGCCCGATACTGCGACAACTGGCCACAGACCGTGTTCTCATCTCCCCGCTGGCGTGTGTCGAAGGTGCTGGACAACATAAAGTGGAGCGAACAACGCTCTGTGCTGCTCAACGAACTGTTTGGGAAATTATTCGCATTGCCAGGCAGCAGGCGGGAGAGCAGAATCCTTAACTTGGGAAACTGGAAGCCCGTGGGACTGTACGGGATAACACCTTGAACGGCATTCACACCGGGTGCCCGCTTAATGCCATCCTGGCGGAAACGATGCAGGAGTGCAACGGCTACGGTTCGTATGTCCACCTGGTAACCTGTTGCCACATAACTCTGCTCCACCTTCTCGACCAGTGAGATGAGCGTGTCCATGTTGGCCGGCAGTCGATTGTCCCGATTCATAAAGTACGAGGTATTGTAACATTCGGTCAGCGACGGCGGTATCTGCAGCTGTGCATTCTCCTGGGCCAGCACCGAACCCGATCCAATGATGCCAAGGATCAGGCCCAGCCACATGCAGACAGCGGCTGCCTTTAATCCTAATCCTAGTCTCTGCATGCCTTGGTCTCCTTTGATGATGTCGTATTCAATGAATTTCATGTGTTTTCGTTTAATCGATGGCAGCTGCAGGAATGCAAATTTTAAACATAATTAGTCTTGTGGGAAATATACAATCCGAAAAAGAAATTTCTTGAAATTAGAAAGGCTTGCCCTAAATCAACATTTCTGTTGATTTTTATGAACCATGTTTTTATACGTTAAATCCTAATATAATAATAATATAATTAATATAAAAGCTACTACAGGAATTCTGCTCTTTGCAAATATAGAGAAAATAAAGAATTCTGAATTCGGAGTGTACCATTTTGTAGTCTAGTTTATAGTTGACATTTGGGCAGGTTAGTATTGTGCTACAAATCGAATTAATTAGAAAACTTCCGAATATATCGAAATGGCCATGGCCTAAATAAGAAAAATGAAAACTAAGTTGAGTCAGCGACCGCATGGCTCACAGTTTTCCGCGGACCCACTAACGCCCCAATAATACTGATAAGAGAATATCAGAAGAATGCCCATTGTATTCCTCTTATCAGCCACAAAACCAACAACAACAATAATTCGTCTTGTTTGATTTACGCTTATGTGTAAACTGTGTTATCCTTATCGCTAGACAAACACTTTGGCTTGGGCTTATATGGGTGCAAGAAGTATTGATCTGTCATTTGATAATTTTCAAGTGAGTCAATTCATTAAATTTTCTATTTGAAAGGCCGCAATTTTGTACAGAGTGAGGTGTGGAACTCAGAGAGCGAATTAGAGACAGGTAGAGAGAGAGAGAGCGAGAGAGTATGGCAGATAAAATCTGTGATGACAAGCAAAGAAACATTTGACTGAGATTTAATTTGTAGTTTGAAGCATGCATAAAGCATAAAAGGTCAGATTGGAAAGTCTTTAGCTAATTATTAGAGACAACTTTATGTTGGATACACATCCGCCTAGCATGAGTCACTTCCTGTCTGTAACACGATTTTTACGACTCTTTTTGAACTTTCTTTATAGCCCTCAATGTAAGCGGCTTATAATCATATTCTTATATACCAGGGAAACTGATGTCATCAATTTTGTCGCACACTCAAGCACTTATCAAAATTTGATATATATAAATACTATAAGCGGACAATGAGTCAAATCGCCTTCATATACTGTTTATACGCATTCAATTTAGATCGGTTATCAGCTATCAGTAAGGAATTTGTTCAAAACAGATTGGCAACCAAACCCATCCACAAACTAGCAAAAAATAACTACTGCTTAACTGACTAAATTAGAGAGAGGCGCGTGAGTAAGTCAGTTGTTAAATTCTTAGCATAATGTTGAGTTTTCATAAGCATATATAGCAAATAGTTTGTACATAGTTCTTTTTTTTGCTCTCTTCACTTCACTGCGATAAGATAAAATTTTAATTGTTTAAGCACAGTTAGTTGTGAATTTTTTAAACACTCTTTTTTGAACTGGGGCGTTTTCCCGTCTAGTGTAGACTTATTTTGTAGACCTTATTTTAATTGTTATACAATTTACAATATCTACTTTAAGTTGATTTCATTAGGTTGCACAATTTTTGAGTCACTGCAAATAGTTTATGGCCTCGCTTTTATTACAATCTATTCCATCGCATTTATTGCCAGATAGGTTTTACACTACATTCAGTATTTACACAATCGTTAGTTATTTTCCGCTTTACCTTGTTTCACCTGTTAAACTATTCGTACTGATTCTTTGGTTTTTGGGCCAGCAGGTGCCTCACCTATTTGGACATGCAGCGACGAGTGTTGTAATCTCAGTCAAAGTGCTTATCAGTAGTCTCCATCCACACATATATACGTATATACCTATATCACAGATAAGATATGGCACTTTCGGATCTGGGTGAATAATACAAGAAGCAACTGCGAACGATGTGCAAATTAATACTTCTGCTACTTGCCAATCTCTACACTCATGAGAAGAGATAATACAACTGAAGTATTACATGTAAAAGATCGAGAAACTCCTCAATTTTTAATTAAGCGGCTAACCGATAGTTCTAACTATCGGATAGCTTAAAATAGAGGGAATTTAGCTTGAAGGGAATTTTTAAAATTTCGCGCCAACAATCAGCAGGGCTGCACGACTTGCTTACCAAAAAATATATATCGATATGCTACAAACGTAAACACGGCACAATCAGATACCAAACCAAAAGAAGAAGCAGAAGCAAAAAATAATCAATAAACAGCGAAATGTAAATTACAAATTTCATTGAATTTTTTGAACTATATGTAAAACAAAACAATGGATATTGCAGGGGCAAACACAGGACGGCGCAACAGGACGCGATTTTCGTGGCCTTTATGGAGCGACATCCGATAATAGCCAAGAACTACTACAAAGGCGACAAGCTGGCCTGCGAAGCAGCCTGGCAAAGATTAAGCAGGGAATTAAATAGCGTCGGACCGCCAGTAAAAGAAGCTGTCGAATGGAAGCGTGTAAGCTAACCAACACTTAAACAATAAACCCCTAATAAGAGTTACCTTATGTGGAAATTCCATAGGTGTGGAAGGATTGGAAGAGTTGCATACGCAAGAAGATAGCCAACAACAGATTGGAACCGAATGCGACTGGAAAGAGTTCGCTGTACCAGGACACCTTGACTCCACTCGAAGATGCAGTGGCCACCATAACCGATCTGTATGAGATGGCAGACGTGATGGTTGAAGCACAACCAAAGCAAAAAGTTCGCAATGGAACGAACACAAATGCACAAATGCGATTGCAGCAAATAAAAACAGATCGAGACGAAGATGTGTCCGACAATAATAATGGTAATAATCTCAATGCGATTATCGATATCTCCGATTAACACGGGATTTCTTTAGAGGATGACGATGAACAGGATGAGGAGGAGGATGATGTATCGACTGAATCAATCAGCGTGAGAAATGTCGGCGTTAAAGTCGAGCAGCAAATTCAAAATCAGCCGACAACGGCAAAAATGAGGAAATTGGACAGCGATCATCTCAATAGTGGGGGAGTTGGGAGCACAGTGCTCCTGGACATTGCCAAAGAGTTGCGGGATCTGAACAGACAGACTCGAGCGAATGCCCAGCGCACAGAGGCCAATACGGAGGCGCTACTAGCGATGGGCTCCCAGATATCCGATCTGATGCAACAGCAACTCAAGGAGCGAAAACGACTCAACGCCATCATGGAGAAGTTTGTGCTCAAAATGGAAACTACCGACTAGAATAGATTAGTTAGTTTAATATAAGCTAAAGTTTATACGTATATAAAAGGTAATCATTTATCACAAAAGATATTTTGAATTGTATTTCAAACGCTTTACGTCGGATGTTATCGAAACATAAATTTATCTAAACATCGATACTTCGCCAGCCAAACACGATCGATTAATTGTCGAAGACAAAGGTTGTCAACTGCCGTAATCTCATCACTAACTACTCAGATACCACCACTATCTACAAAACAGCGCCAAATGTGGCATAGGCAATTTCTAATTTAAATTAAAAAAAGTTTTTAAACGAATTTATAAGCTGTAATCATGAATATGTCGGCCGCTTTAGACGTTCGGGTATGCAAGCTGGGCGAGAAGAATCAAATCGAGGGACTGCGCGAACTCGTCAAGAAGACCAGCGTCAAGGAAGTAAGTTGGCCTCTCAATTTAATTTTAAGGTGAAAAAAAAACAATTAATATAGGCACTATTTTGCAGTTAACAGCAACGCTTAGCGCCAAGTTGGCGCGAAAGGATTTCATTAATTTCTGGAACTATCTGTTGCTCGGCTGCGACGGGAATAGCGTCGAGATGCAGGAGAAGCGATTTGCCTGCGTGCGTTGTTTTTTGGAGGGATTGCGCTCTGTGGAGATGAGTTACAAACTTAGTATTGATTTGATTACCAGGCTGTGCCAGGATTTGTCCAGCTACACGCCGGATCATTTGAATTGGATCGTTGAGCACTGCATGGACGATATGCGGGCAGGCGATGCCAAGTGTGTCGCCTGGAAGGATCTGTTGCCAGAGACACTGCTCGTATTGGCTATTCGACCACGTCTCATCATCAATGGGATTGCGATGAGTGGGCCGGAGTTAAGGGACACCACTGTGCGTAATCTGAGCACCATGCGCTGGCCAACTACCATACTAACACCCATTGCGGATATGTTCAGGTGGGTAACAAAATTTTACTTTGAAAGTTAAGATTATTCTTTGCCTTGCTATTGCAGCACACTTAAGCTGAGCACTGGAGAGCGCTTAACCGTGCTGAACAAGTTTGCTGGCGCTCTGCAGGATCTGTCACCTATGGAGCTGCCTGCGTTATGCTATCAGCTCTTCTCCATGTGCACGAATGCCGCTCAACTGATTATTCCACTGCTGGCGCTAGAAAAGTATTTTCATCGCAACTACTACAAACGTCTGTTCTCCGATATGTGCAGCAATTCGACAGATTTTGATAGTATCGGTTCGTAAATAACAATCCAAAATTCTCTCTAATTGCTCTTGTAATCAGCTTGTTACATCAATAGATGCCTATTCGGACAAGGAGCTGCGCGAGGCGGAGGAGACGGTGCTGCATCATTTAAACTACTGCACCATGTATCTGATGAGTGAGCAGCATGTCGCAATTATGCTAAGGGTAGGGGAATCACATAACTTTCTATATCTACAGCCTAGGCATTATTTAACTGCTGCCTCCTTGCAGAACTTTCTCCATATGCCCGATGTCATATTAACGCCATTTATGCTCAGCGCAATCATCTCGATGACATCAGTGAATCGTGATCCGGAATCGGCGAGGTTTTCCAGCTGCATTCTGTTGCCATATCTGCGCAACGTCATAAAGCACAACGAAGAGGAGCAAACGATGGCCGAATACTCGGTGTGGTGTCGCGATACTCTCCAGCGCAAGCATGTGGATCTGTTGCAGGTATTCACCGTGCTCATCGATCAGAATAAGGATGGCAAGGATGTGGTCACCCCAGGTCTAGTTAACTTGGCCTTTACGCTGCTCAAGGCGCACAATGCACCCAAACTGAATACGTTAGCCATCACATTTCTGACCAAATTCATACGACGACGCTTCATGTTCGGACAGGGCATCATTAAGCGCGTTGCCGAGTGGATGGTCGTCGATCAGGAGCAGAATCAGTTCTCGGGTAACTAGCGTATTTATAATCTATTCTCACATTAAGTGTTAATTGATCTTTCACAGAATGCCTCACAATGCTGAGCGTGGCGGATACTTATACCGTCTCCGAGTGCCTGGAAACGATCACAACGGTTATGGAGGACTTTCTATGGGTAAGTCATTTAATTTTCTTTGCTTGATGATGCTAATTATATCAGTTTTATATTCCAGCTGCCTGGCGATCAATCCATGCGCATGATGAACTTTATTTTGCCACTGCTGAAGCTCTCCAATCGCGTGCGAGATGCTTTAATCGAAGTGCTGCGCAAGGCGATGACCAAGTTAGTCCTACTTCCACCCATTTAAACTTTTTCTATATAATTATTTGTTTTTCCTTTTCTTAGGGACTATCGCACACGTCGCATGGCCATCTTTGGCTATTGCATGATCCTCAAGCAGCTGAACAACAGCAATTCGGCGCGTCAGTCGCAGCATAATGCGAGCAGTTTCTGTACGCAGCACAGCATCTCTGGCTACTCGATGATGACCCAGAGCTCCTTTGGCATGCGCAGCAGCAGCAATCCACAGCGCAATTTCGATATGCTTACACTGGAAATAATTGGCATATTGCGCAGCTGCTTCGAACAGCAATTGGGCATCAGACGCACACTCTACGAGAGTCAGTTATAGTTAATAGCTGTTATATATATACATTATATATTACGTTCGATTTCTTCCTTCGTACAGATCTTCAGCGTGCTGTCGAATTGAATGCTAAACTGGTGCCTCATGTTTTGCAGTTTGTCGACTTTCATTTTCGTGGCTTCTTCAATACGCCACCTGTGGAGGAGGCTGGAGATGATGTGGACACACAATTTGGCATTAATTATGATCTTCTCCTTAGCGTTAAGGATGAGCAGTTGGAATTGAAGGATAATTTGGGCTGCCTGGTGCAGTTTGTGTCGCATTGCTTGGCGATTTTTGAGGGTGTAGCTTCGGGCTGCGATGTGCGGGAAATGCAACGATTGCTGACGTTCTGCACTCAACGCTTGGTGGCCAACAGATTATCTTTAGAGGATACGGTGAGTAGTCAAAGACGAACCTCTTGCTTAAGATCTACACTGACTACGGCCTTCCTCACTGCTCAGGGTACTATTCCAATGAAATGTGCACGCATTCAGCAGCAGCTAAGTCTCATCGAGGGGCTCATTTCACATGCGCTGCTCACCTCCAAGCCGGGCAATGATGCTTTGCGTCCAGTGTTGCCCCTTTTTAAGGCGCATCAGAAACTGCTGAAGGATCTGCATGGCTTGGCAGCCGCCACCTCAAAGAAAACGCAAAAGAGTTCCAGGCATCACTCAAACAGCGAAAGCAATGCGACTGTTAATATTAGCGAGAATACGGTTAAACTAAAGCAAATATGCACACAACCGGAGAATATTTGGGATCTGGCTATAATCGAGAAACTGCTCCATTTACTGCTCGAGTGGGTGGAATTAAAAAAACATACTATAACTCAATTATTAACCGCAGTACTTGCACTTTTTCTGCAGCGATCATATACCCTTTGCTAGTGTAGAGAGCACAGCTCCACTCCGGAGCTATGAGCCTCTGGTGCGTTATGTCCTCGAGATTGCGGCTCTGAAAGTGCAGGGTATACGCGAGGAGCCCGACTATAAACAGCTCTCCTACAGCAAGCGCACACTGAAACTGCTGACAGACATGACCAAGGTGATCTACGAGCGTTGCATTCGTCGCCTGCCCGAGCTGTGGCGGGACTTTGATCTAGAGAGCGCCGTCCTGGCAGCCAAGTGCTTCATGCAATGCACTCGAACAGCGCACGTGACATACAGCAAGCGTTTCAAGGAGTTTGTCAAGGGCTTTGGTAAGTTGGAACATTAATTTAAGTAGATGCTCCTGTTCATTAAGATCCCTTCAACAGATATGTCCGTTGTAAATAGAGGAAAGGAAGTCAGCTATGTGTTGCAGGATGTGCTGGTCACCTATATGAAGGAGGATATTGGTAACGATGAGGCTGCAACTCGAGCCCAGCTGAGCTCTGATAAAAATGCAGCGAAACTGCCTGTTTATTTGCTAGAAGCACTGGAGTTGTTCTACGATCACATTGGATATGGCGAACGTGCTGCAATTGATTCCTACACATGGCTGCTTGAATTCTGTCGGACGTATGAGCTGCCCAATCCCGAAATGGGATTGGTGCATCGCATGCTGTTCACGCAACGCCAGAAGACGCATTCGGGTCCGTTCTTTGATGGCGTTGCCAGGCAGTTGGGTCAAGTGCTCGGCTGGCAGAATGATGACAGAGTAACCGAACACTCGCCCATGGGTTTAAAATCATTAAATATGAACACGACAGCGAGTTGCTTGCAGTATTTATACGCAGCGGTGCAGAAGCAGCTGGAAGATGTTGAATACTTTGTGATCAAAGCCAACAATTTGAATTACAAATGTAATATTGTGCCAGATTCGGATCGGGTGTATTGGCGTGGCAATCTGGATGCGTTGGAGGGCTCGATCTGCACGCAGCTTATTCTCATAACACGCACCTTGGTGGAGATAACAAATGTGTGCATTCCACTGGGCAGCCACATGGATGGTCTAATGAAGCTGCTGATACAACATTATATGTGCCTCAAGAATCTAGCCAGACACTACTTGGGCGCCAGCACAAACAAGAGCCTCAAGTAAGTAAAGATCTCATCTGATAGACTGTATTCATTGCCTGCTACTCTTCTTTTCCAGATTTGAACAGTTGCTTCGCACTGTGGGTAAATCGCTGCCTGCGAATATTTATCAGCTAATCTCGTATGTGGAGTATAATATACTCGATGAGGAGCCGGCGGGGAAACGCAAACCGCAAGCAGAACGCGCCAAAGTGTTGCGAGAGACGCGTCTCATTCCGAAAGTGATACTGGGCATTGAGAACTTTAACAAGCACATCATATTGCTGTCCAAGAAATTCAAATCCTATGATCGTTTGGCCGATCATTTGCACTTTGGCGCTGTGCGTGATTTTAATATACAATCGGGTGATTTGAGGGCTGTTATTGAGCGAACTTATTCGCACAGCAGCCAGATTGAGGTATCCGATAGCAATTTGGAAGTGCCCGATGAGGAGGAGGAGCAGAAAAAACAGGATGTGCCTGTGACCGATGTGGAGGATGAGCTGGAGCAGGAGCAGAAAGAAGAATCCTCGCCACCTAAGAAGCAACCGGAAACCTCCACTCGCAAGGCTCAACGACGCCGACGCGTTGCCAGCAACGATGTGCCGGAGGAGTCATCACAGCCGAAACGTAGGCGTGGTCGACTCACAAAGAAGTGAGAGCGTCAATCATGGTTACGTGGATGAGCTAACCTATATGCTGGGTACGGGGAGAGGGGCAGGCGGACAAGCGCGTGCCTCTGCATCACATCATCAACAGCCACAACGGCCTCCATTTAAGTTTTTAACTTGTGTTTTTTATGTACTTTCGGCGCAAATTTGATGCCCGCACGCAATAGAGCAAGTGCCTCTTCCCTCCCACCCCCGTTAATCCCCCACCCAACATCATTTTATTGCACTTGAAAACTTAATTAGGCCAAAATACGGTGTGAACGCCTATGTTTTTCTCGTTCTGTATTTGTATCAACGTATTTCTCTCCAGCTGTGCGAGATTTTTATTACATGCATCAAATGTAATTTGTTACCAAAAAATTTGATGTGTTTCTATCTTCTTGAAAATGGCATAAATAAAAGAAAACTTCTACGAGGAGGCATGCAGGGTGGGGCGGGTAATTTTTGGGGGTTGCAACGGCTGGTCGTGATGGCCTGAAAACTGTTTTTCTTTTTGATTTTTTTTTTGCTTTTCGACCATCATTTAAATGCGTGGCAGGTTTTATGGTCAGGTAAGTTTTGAGTTTTACCTCGTATCAAAGTCAAAGCTAGCGTATTATTTATAATGTATTTAGCTTATAGTAAAGGGCCAATCCACTACATATAGGGAAGTGTATTTCAACTACTTGTTGGATTAGTTTTGCAGCATGCCTCAATCGTGTCCCATCCCCGTTCTGCCTCTCTGTCCTCTGTGTGGCAAGAGGCAACTCGAGCGTGCATTGGGTGTCAAGGGTCAGCGCGCTTCAGTGCAGCGCCAAGGGGCGCGAGGGGGTTGCTTGTGTATGTGTGTGTCTGTATTTAACTATTTTGTGGTTGCTGTTGCAATTGTTACAGTGGGTTTGCCTCCTGCAGGCTCTTCACTCATCCATTCGTGCAGAAATGTTGCCTTTTGTCATTGACTGGCTTTGTTCTTTATCATTTTTATTTTTTTTGGTTTGAATAGATGCATTTTGAAAGTGGGTACATTTACAATTGCAGTTGTGCATTCATTGAGTTTGCTATGAATTTGTTCATGTCTAATTCCATTCTAATTGCATTCAGTTAAGACATTCAACTTTGAATTGTTTAGGTTTTGGTTTGGTAAAAAAAGCATAGGGGTTGTAGAATTTCTCTTTCAATTCAGCTTTAAGTCAATAAATACTTATGAATCTTATGTATCTTATTTGTGTAAATAATGCTATAAATAAATACTACATTCTTATATGTCTTTTTGCCAAGTCTTTTTCATTTTATGTTTATTTTTAATCGGTTGTTAAGATTCCAGTACCAATATTCATATATTCATATTTTGTATTATGAAGTGAGTCAAAAGTATATGAAAGTGCAAGCGTAAACATGTATGGAAAATACGATCTCAGAGGTACAATAAGATAAGAGCTAGTTTCATATTACCCACAAGTAGTCCCCCACCCATCAAACACCCCACTGATATGTTTTCTCATACTTCTCCTGTCATTTGTAGCTACGACAACCAACTCATACCCTCACCACATTATTTCTGTATTTGCTTCGTTAGCAAAGCTCTCCAAATTTACATGGAAAAACATAAATTTGTTGTTTTTCTTTTCAAATTTTTCTTGCCATTGTATATTGTATTCTTGTCCATCTAGTTTTGTGACATTCGCGTGCATTTTTAACAAGTTTAGCGCCATGGCAAGTGTTTGATTTTCAATTTCCCCCCCTGCGTGTGGTGGGTGGTTGGTGTGTAAATTTATTATTCAAATTTCCGCAGTTGATTTGCTTAGATTTATTTTTGTGGAAGCAAATGTTACAGGCGCGATTTAAGCATTTTGTTATTAATTCACTTAAAACAACATAAATTTAACTTTACATGCATGCAAGCTCACGTGCCCCAGGGACAAGCCGGGCCGAGTAGTGCGTCAAATTTCCAATAGATACAAAGATACAAAATGTATCTACGAGCTCGTTTTGCTTCTCTTTTTTTTGTCGTCGAGCTTTGAATCGTGATTTGCGAGCTGCGAGCTGTGAGCTATTCTACAAGTTTGTCGTCGTTTAATTTAATCAAAAGCCAAGCGTGCGACTTAACGAATCTTTAGTCGATCACTCGAGCGCAACGACAACGGTTCACTTTCGGTTTCTCCACAACGCAGATCGGTTCGGTTCGGTTCGGTTGAATCAGCTCAGCCTCATTCGCATTTCTCTCGCAAACACTCCTTGAGCTTAATTCATCTCAAGATGTTTACTGATCGTGGCTCTAGTCTGTTATTGCTGTTTCTTGTGCAGTTGTTGGCTTTGTGCCACTGGAGCAGCGCCAAGTTGCGTGAGTATTATAGACTATTACAGGGGGCACAAAGGGATTGTCGGAAAACCTAACCTACAATCTAAAGGTTGAATGCGTCAGCAGTCAGTCAGACAGCTACTAACTAATCTGTTTAAAGTGTGCTCTGCTAGGCTTGCATTCATATATAAAGCTAACGATTCTTGTCAGCTTAAACATGAAACAATTCTCAGTTCAATCAATTAGCTTATAGAAGCATAAAAAGATAGTTTGATGAATAAAAACATAGTTAGCAATTACTGATCGTCAAGGAATTGGAAAACACTTGGGATCGTTTTAATATGAAGACAAAGACAGTCTCAACTGCTAACTTTGGTATAGCATTTTTATATTATTAATCCAGAGAATGAACCTTGATTTAAAAGCCGTGAAAGCTCTTAAATTTCGAACTGGGATAGCGATTTGTAATTTAGGAGTCAATCTATGATTAAAAAGCCAGGGATTTTGAAAATCGGTTGAGTTTTCAGGAAGTTAGGACTTTGACAATAAAATCTCGTTATTAATTACAAATATTAGTTAATTAAATGCCGTACCTATCCAGAGACTAAACAATTATTAAAATACCCAGTTTTCAGCATTTTGGATAAGTTATAACACTGACAAGTATTTTACAAACATACTTAAAAATATATTAGGCTATGATTCACATTTATTCATGTTGACTGCGGAAGCACTTTTTTCTCAAAAATAAATTATTTGGCACTAGTCTTATGGCTAGAGGTGCTACCCATACCAAATCAAATGACCTCTTATGCTTCTGCTGCCACTAAATCGGGGCCACTGACCTGCGCCCAGTCAAAACAACAATTGTTGCAACAACAACAGAAACAACAACAATAAATCGTCAATTGCAGCTGTTGTGCATATTAATTATGCTCGTCGTGACGATGAAGGCCGCACTCACAAAAAATATGTAAGCCCCACACACAAAATATTAATCAAACCGAACGTTTCGTAGAATCGCGAAGGCAGCAGAAAATTGGTCAGATTTGAAGGTGGCACGTTCTTGATTCAAGTTCAACTGAAGAGGTTTGGGAGTTATGCGAATAAATGGTTTTCTTTTTTATTACTCTTCTCAGCATCCAGCATAACACCGTGTGCTCGCAACGATCCTCAGCTGGAGCGTTGCATCATCAATGCCGTCTATCAGCTGCGTCCGCTCTTGGTTCATGGCAATTTGGGCGATGGATTTCGAACTCCTCCACTGGAGCCACTGCAGCTGGACAACATTGAATTAGGAGGCGGCAGTCAGTTTCAGGCCACATTTGCTGAGTTGGAGGCATCAGGTGGCAGTAATTTCATCATCGATCGAATAATGTAAGTAGCAGTAGTACTTAAAAAAAACTGCTTTAAATCCCGATTCCAGTGCCAAACCTGAGGATATCTCGTATGATTTGTGGATAACTCTTCCTCGCATTGACTTCAAGGGAAAGTATTCCATGCGACTCAATTTGTTGGTGCTGGATATTAAGGGCAAGGGCAACATGCGTGGCTATTGCGGTGAGTATTACACTCAGAGAAAAAGAGAAACATTTTTGGGTCGATTTAGGGCAAGCCCTTTAGAAATAATTTCTAAATATAGAAGAAACTCTCTATTTTTGTACTACTTAACATGCAAGCTGATCCCATTATTGAAAGCTTAACTGAATTCTTTCCAGACAATGCCAAGGCTGCTGTCAAGATGCGAGGCACACGCTATCTGCGCAATGGTCTGGAGTATGTCAAGTTCACCAAGATGACGATGAGAATCCAGTTTAGGGATTTCAAACTGCGGCTAGACAATCTCTTCAACGGGGATGGCATATTGGGCGATGTGGGCAATAAGCTCATCAATGATAATCAGGATCTGTACTTGAATGAGATTGTGCCGGGATTGGAGCGTGGATTGTCCAAAAAGTTTCTGGATGTGGCCAATGAGATTTTGGCAACGGCCACCTTTGATGAAATGTTTCCACCACGTCGCACTGTGGTCAATCCTATTCATTTTCCCAATCCGGCACCAGCTGTGCCCGGACCATCCATATTTGAGCCAAATTTTTCCTCACGGAATCCTGTAGGCGGCATTTTGGATCAGCTGCCACCCAGAAATAACAATCACAATCACAAACCCAAACAACCGACAAACAACAATCCTGGGGGTGGTATTTTTGGAGAGATAACTCCAGGCGGAGGCATCATTGATCCCAGACTGAATCTGGGCAGTTAAAATTTGTATATTTTTTTGTTTCTTGTATTTAATGTGTTTTTCGATGAAATAAAGTTATTGGATTCTTTTTAAAAAATTAAGTGAAGTGTGGAATGCGATGGAGTTATAAGTTCAAGATATATAAATAGAGATGGATGTGAAAGAGTTATAAATGGTAAAGATAAGTAAAAAGAACAGATAATGTGGAGTGAAATGGTATATTTTAACTGATAAAATATATTAGTTGTTTTTAATGTCTTGCCTTTCTGCCAAGTTAAATGATTATGTTGGGATTCTGTATCTCTTAACTGTTTTAGTAAGAGATAAAATCTATGGAAGGTTTTCAAGTGCTTTGTAGTTGTGGCTTTTAGACACCTGACGCTGAGTTTGGGGTACAGTTGCCAGCCTCTCACCCAAGCACTAATTTGGCTAAGAGCGCTTAATGTCTTACTCCATTTGCTTGTCGTTGGCTCAGAGAGTATAAGAGAGTGAGAGTGACAGAGAGAGAGGGAAAAAGAGATGGGGGGGAGAGAGAAGAAAGCTTGTGCAAACTTTTTAATCCACCGCAAAGCTGGAACAGTTTTGCATATTAAGCGCAAAGTTTGCGACTTCACAACACCAGGGGGACACTTTAAGGGCAACACACACACATTTTACACCTGTTCAATGGGTAGGTTGAACACGTGGTCAGCGACAACGACAGAGAGAGAGGGTGAGAGAGAATGAGACAAATGGGGTGAGAGAAGAGCTCCACGGCTCTTGTGATTAATCACCGGCAGCGACAAAGATGAATTTACAAAGATTTTGTGTGCCTGAAAAGTTTTTGCTTTCGCCCGGGCAGTTAATTGTGTTAGCCAGCAGATGGACTTGGCCAAAAACAGAGACACAATCGAGAGCGAGAAGTGCATATAGAAGAGAGCAGAAGCATCAGCAAGAAGTAAAAAAAAGTGTTGGGCGTCGCTAATTAAATTCATGTGACGCAGCTGTCGGGACAAAAAGCATTATCGACTTTTAGGCGCTGAATATTTCAAATGAAAATGTTTCTGATGTAAACACACGAAGGAGCTGGGGCAGCAGCAGGAGCACAAGCAGGAACAGGCGGAACAGCAGTTACTGTCGACCTGGGTCCAACGTCAAAGGAAACCCTTGGCAACTGCTATTTTGGCCAAGGACTCGCCATGTCTTGCCTTGCCTTGCCTTCATTTGCCTGTGCAAAGTGTCGCCGACATTAATTTCATTTATTAATTTTTAACTACGCCCACGCACCAAAATAAAAAGCAACTTGATAAATGGGAGCACCAAAATTTCCAAATCTTTCGTTTTTTCGCGAGGCGCATTTATATTTTTTCCTTTCGTTTTTTTTTTTGCTCCTTTGTGCCGCCCCCCATTTTTGGACAGCGTTTTCTCGCTTTCCTTTTGTTGTTGTTGTTGTTGTTAATTTTTTTTAATTCTTTGCTTTTCACTTGAAAGGCGCTCCAAATGTGAAGATGCGCCGCGGTCCGCTAATGTCCTTTCTTTTATCATTAAGTAGACAGCAGCATGGGCGACTTGGGGTTGCTCTCTGGGGCGTGGCAAACGGCCATCAAGGCATTATGCCTTAGCGTTGGGGTTGGGGTTGGGGTTGGTTTGTAGAGTGCTGCCTGTACAGGTATTTGCGGCCATTAGCGAGCAGGAACGCGCTGTCGGCTTAAAGTTCTAAGGTTGCGCCGATGAAAAAAAGGAGATAACGATAAAAAAAATATATATATATTTATATATAAAACATAAATTCCATGATGTGCTCGTATTTATATTTATCATTGCGGCCCAAAATTGATTTTTTAATAATTAATAAAGGCGAGCGAAAACAATTAAAATTAAAAATTAATGTGTTTTTTCATGTATTCCAGAGAACTAACAAAATATTAAATGAACAAAATGCTCGGTAAAAGTAAAGAACCAAAAGCTAACACAATGGACAATACAATAAGTATGTGTAAGTATAAAAACAATATATATATGTAAGCTTTTTATAAAGGTTTTTATAAATTATGTCTCCTTATAAGTTTAAGAGAGCTAACTCAAACAAATCTGACTAGGTAGCATTTTCTTTATTATAAACAGCTTTTCCTAAAACTCTCACACAACTATTTAATTCTAATACTACACAAGACTTCAATTGAGAAATTGAAAAATTCGCGTTTAAAAGTAAATTTCTATTTCATAAGTTGGTTATTACATATAGTAAATTTCTGCTGATATTATGGGCACCTGTGTGCGTCGCTTTCTCTGCCCCAACAAGCCCGTATGCAGCACGGGCTGTCGCTCTACTTTTTACTATCCGGGCGGAGGCAGCTACACAGGTTTTTGGCTATGCAACAAGCATCATGGCTGGGGTAAAAAGGCAACGTCGGAGCGCAGCGCCACATACTATGCGAACAAGAAGCAACCGGAGGGTCAGCTCATCTACAACGGGCAGTGGGCGCAGGGGAAGCGGCAGGGTAATGGCTCGATGATACGCAAGAGGGGCACAGATCTGCAGACAGTGTATACTGGACAGTGGTACGATGATATGAAGTGCGGCGTGGGCAAACAGTTCTATCCGGACGGATGCGTCTACTTTGGATGCTGGCTGCGGAATCGCCGTCATGGTCTGGGCATTCAGTGGTACGGCGATGGAAGCATCTATGTCGGCGAGTGGGAAACGGATTTCAAGCATGGATTGGGCGTACACTTCTATGGTAGGTACTACTACGCCAGAAAGAATAATCGACTTGAAATTAGGTAGTGTATCCATTAAAACAACATCTGCTACAATTCAAGTTTCCCTAATCTCAACCAGCTAATGGCAATCGCTACGAGGGCAACTTTGCCCGTGGCTATAAGAATGGCGAGGGCGTCTTTTATCACATGCACACGGGTCAGATCCAGAAGGGCATGTGGGAGAATGATAATGCGAAGACATCGCTGATGCAGGATGAGCGGGATATTAGACGCAATGATGCACCTACTCCATATCCGATACCACGCAACTATCTAGCGTATCCCAATGAGATAATGAGAGAGCTTTTCCAACGCTATAGACCGCGGGCGGACTTGCCCCATCGTCGCTTCAATGACAAGGTCAGTCTGGAGTTTGTGCATAGCTCCCGGCAATTCGCCTCATTCGAGGAGCGACTATCGACTCCGACGGCTCTCGATCTCCATCCCAACTCAGGCTATGTGTGTACCTGCAGCTGCAATGCCAAGATACTTACAGTGTTGTAAAAGTCTGTTTCAGATACCATATTAACTTATATGGGACAAACGTCAACAACACAAAACAAATTTGGGGTTAGACCAACAAAAAGAAATATCAAATAATAGACACAGGCTGAGCGGAGGAGGAAAGTGTGAATTGTGTGTGAAGTGCAAACACCTGGTTTGGTCAGCATTTTGAGTTCGCTGAGTTCGCTGCTTTTGGGCCTGCTTTTGTCAGCTCTGCCTAAATCATTTCACATGCAAATTTGATGGTCGAGTTGTTGCCTCCTTTGGGGATCCCATTTAAAAAAAGAAAAAGGTGCTGCTCCTCTTCAACACAATATTCAATTTAATAAAGGATAATTTTGATAGTGAGATATTTGCTGGTTTATTTTGCATACCTCAAGTGGGTCTTGATTGAATAAAGCAAGTTGGGATAAGCTCTTGACGGTGGGCAGCAAATTTAGTAAAAACTGTTTACGAATTTAGCTTGGAGTAAGGAGAAATCTGTATACTTAGATACCGGATGGAATAATCGAAATATTGCTTGGGCTTTCAAACTATGAAAAGAGAAATCTGTATTACTTTTGATAAGTTTTAATAAAAATAAGCGTCTCTGTACATACTTTATAAAACTTTTGAAATATTGTATGCTCTTAATTTTCATAACGAAAGTATACCCTTTAATTTGACAGAACTGATTACAAACTTGCAAACTTGACTATATATGCATGCTCCCTTAAACAATCAACTAATGTACTCATCAATATTCATAACTAAAGCAGACTCTTTCATTTCACAGAAATTCTCTAGAGTTGTAAATCATTTGAATTTCTGGTTATTCAATCTGCACTTACAAGAGTGGTAGATTTTTTGTTGTTATTTTTGTACCCAGCATCAACCCTTTAGTTTTCTATTATTTTTTTTTTCATTTGCATAAAATGCAGCTGCAAAAAGTGTGTGGTGTCATTTTTTATGTGTGTGTTGTGTATGTGTATGTGTGTGTCCCAGCCATAAATCTAACTATGCAAATGCAAAAGGATGTGCAAGCGACGCGTGCCTCGAAAACTCTTTCATATGCTAATTCTCGAAGGTTCCTTCAATTAAAACACCGATCTGTTTTTTTTTTTCAGATTTACTTCAGCGTATTCCCTCCATATCAGGTAGTTGCACTGATTACCTATCATCGATAGTTAAACAGTTCGCCTAGAATAGAAATCTGTGGGTGCTGTTGATGGGTGATGTGTTTGTGTGTTTGTGGATTGGATAATCATTAATTAATCCAAAGGTTCCGAACAACAATTGCACACGATTAATAATTGATGGCGGCTCAAGGAAAGCCATCGTTGAGATTTCTCAAGACAACTCAATGGTTCGGTTGGATTTGGTTAATACGGTTGACTGGATGGGAGGGGGAGTTGTGGGAGGGGTGGCAGGAAGTGATGCGATGCTGCCTGGCGGCCAAATAATTGCAAGTGACAGGCGCTTTAATTTTTCTTCCTCTTTGGCAGCTTATTTTTAGACGTGGCCTAGAGAGAAGAGGGCGGGGGGCGGAGTGGGGCGGTGGCCAGGCCCGGTTGCCATGTTTATGATAAACTTAATTCAGTGTAAATGAGCGGCCCCAATGAGCGTTGACAGCTAAGGTGGGGGCACTGTTTTGGGAGGGACTGTCTCGATAGAGGGGGGGAGGTGCGTTGCTGCTAACCACAAATCGGGGCAGCAGCAGCAAACTTTGGCACAAAACTTCAAATAAACAAATCTGTGAAAGAAAAGCAAAATGACGAAAAACAACAACAGCAAAAAAATAAATACAAAAAATACACAAAAACAAAAAACAGTCGAAAACGAAATGAAGAAAACAGCTGAAACTTTTTGTTCGATAGCTTTTCCGTTTGCAGTTGAATGAAATGGAAAATTTTAATTGCTCTGTGTGTGTTCTCTTATGTGGGTGTAGGCGTGTGTGGCTGTATGTGGGTGTAGGCGAATGGAAATTCAGTTATCTGACGTAAAACATTTTTGCATATCGATTAAAAACACTGTTGAAAATGTTCAAATATATTTTACTTGCTCAAAAATTGAAGGAATGGCAGGAGTGGTAACATTTAAATATGCAAGCAAAGATTTTTTTTATATACACACATAAATCAAAACAAAATGGAGAAGAAATCATAAATGGTCAAATTATGCCTATTTGGAGTTATAGTAAAAGATATTAGCCTATTAATTGTACCGTTTAACTATCTAAAATTTGGCCTATCAGCCTGCAAATTTATTGCCAATACTTTCCAGAAAAGAGGGGGCAGCATTAAGCCAAGCAGCATTAAGCCAAGCAGCATTAAGCCAAGCCTTTCATTAAGATTATGGCCCATAAAAGGGGTTGTTGTGGGCGTCCCAAAGTAATGGTTATCATCTAGTCAGCCCGCACCCCCCAGACACATACACTCTTTTTATATCCCCGCTCACATTTCTAATGAAATTTAAATTATTGCAATGCGCACACAAGCGCAAATGAGGACACGACAACGAACATGAAAGGACTCACATGGAAGCCAGTGACAAGGATGAAAATGATGCTGATGCTGGAAGCTGATGACGACACTGAGACGCAAAAATTTGCGTGGCCTTTTTCTCATTAAGCTGATGCGAGTTGGAGAGTTGGGGAGAAATGAGAACCCAAGCGCGAGTTAAGGCCTTAGCTCAGTTGTGGCAATAGGCAGCCAGTGGAACTCCAACTCAAACTCGAGCCACACACACGGGTCCCATAAATTATTCGGTGCGGAGCCAACCCTTGGAAAAGCGTCGCGCTAACTTTTTACACAAGACTCTTCTTAAGCAGGAGTAGAAGCTGAAGCTGATGCTGATGCTGTTGCTGGAGACGCAGCATTTGTTATAAATTAAGTGATGGGGGTGCTCAATGTGGCAACGACAACGAATGGGGTGTGGGATGAGTGTGTGTGTGTGTGGGTGTGTGTGTGTGGGTGTGGATGTGGGATGTGGGCTGGTTGAGACCCTTGGAAGGTGGGCTCATTACCGCTGGCAAGCTGGCTGGCTGGCTGGCTGGCTGGCTGGCAACCCTGCGACTTTTAACGTTAACAACAAGGCGAAACAAAACTGAAATAAAATTGAATGACAATTGCAACAATTCCAGCAGCGACTATTTGATACTCTGATAAACAGAGAAAATAAAGATTGAACTAGGGTACAGTGTACAGTAATACTGATTTAATTATATTATGAGAAACATATCGATCAAAACTTAGATTATTCATATCGTTTATTTTCGGGATTCTTTTCTAGTTGCGAACTTTATAACAAGATCCACAGATCAATAATTTTAAAATTTATAGTGTTTGTTACATCTGTTAGCTCCTAATATTGTCGATTTTCGATTCGATGTTGTAAACTTTACTTTCTCAATGCTTTGCCAAACAGTACAACAAAGTGTATAATCTCCTTTTTGAGAGTGTGCGTATTTAAAAAGTGTAATGAAAAAAAATTTGCATATTTTACATTTGGCGGCAACGGCTGCTGCTCTGCAGATGGGGTTGTTGTTCTGGTTGTCGTTGTTCTTGCTGCTGGCACGTTTGAGCTTTTGGCCATAAATAAAGCAGCAAAGAAGCAGCAGCAGCAGCTGGAGCGGAGGGTAAAAGTGTCAGGGGTAGGGGCAACAAATATCGTTGCAATGATGGCTGAGAGTAGAAAAACTAATTGCATATGCAGGCGAGCAGAATGTGCGGGTTAAAAGGGGTGGGAGGGGAGTGGGTTGGGGTGGGAGAGTAAGAGGGTTGCTCTGCAGCCATTGCCAAGCTCTTTTGTTTTAACCCTTTCGCTGTCCCCTCAAAAACTGGACACGAAGTTGGACCAATGAGCAGACTTAACCCTTTCGAAAAATAGCTTGAGGAGGGTGAGCTGATATGAGTATGGCTATTGCCACACCCACAGCATGGCCGCCCTCTCTCTATCTTCCTCTGTCTCTCGATCTCGATCTTTCTCTCTTTCTCTTTCTCTTTCTTCGTTACCGCCTCACTTATTTTGTGGAGTTTTTTTTTGTTTATGTTGGTTGAAAACTTTGATTTCATTTGATTTGCTTAAAATGCGCCAAAGTTTCTTCAACTGGAAAGCACAACAAAAACAACAACAGCAAGTACAAATTGGGTAAGCAGAAGAAGAAGAAAAAGCTGAAAAGTATATGAGCAGGCAAAATAAAAAATAAAAAATAAAAAAATATGCGGCAAAACAAATTAACAGTCCAGTGATTATTGTCAAAAGCCAGAAATGAGGAAGCAAAACAAGTGCCTATCAACATGAAGGAACTTTTTCAGAGCAGAGCCAGGCCCCCTGCCCTCACCCAACCACCACGCCCCTCCCACGCCCCCTCATCGTCCAGGCGATTCAAAATTAGAAAAGGGCATAATTTTAATGAACTTTTTTCTAAGAAGTTGCCCAGTGGCCCACTGCACCTACCCCCCTCCCCTCTGCAATTCTCGCCCACGTTGCCTGCCCCACTGTGTGGCACTCATGTAAGCAGCAGCAGCTGTCGAAAGGACTTACAAGTTTTTCCCGTTTTTTCTACTTGTGCTGGCTTTTGACTTGTTTCGCCAGCCTTCTTTGATGCCAAACGCGCACTTGGCTCAAAAAGTTTTTCTTCACTCGGCTCTCTGCCACTCTCTCCAGTCACCCTGTCTCTGTCCCTGTTTCTCTATCGTTGCTCTGAAGAAAATGAATCTCTATACCTGCCTGGGCATTAATCACTTCCACTCAATCGCTGCTGGGTTCTAATTGCATCAGCCTGTGGCACCGTTAACCAAACAAAGCGCGTGCCTCGTCTCCGCCCCTTATCCTATTATCCAACTGTAAATCTAAATGTGGCTCGAATTGCGAGTTGCATGCTGCATGCTGCATATTGCATGCCAAATTGACGCACACCTGCCCCGCCCCTTCTTCTGCTTTAGGTCTTGCCTCACGCCTGATTGCCGCCAAGTGTCCTGCAAATAAAGTGCAGCTATCAGAACAAAGAAGAAATATCTACAGATCCTTAAGATCCATTTCATTATGCAAAATGAGAGCACTCTAAAAAAAGAGAGTAGACCAAGGGGGTGGGGAGGGGTAAGCAGCATCTGAATACAGATGAAAGATACATTTGACAGCTGCCGACCGATGCAGGTGAGATGCAAATAGTTTCCATCTTTTAATAAGAGTTGAACTATTGAATTTTCAATTGAAAATCGGTATGATTTCAAGAGATAACAATAAATAAATAATATTTATCTTATAGTTAGAGTATAACAAAGGAATTTTCTTTAAGATTTACTTAAATATTTACTTGTATTCATATACTCATTTATTTATATATAGTCATGTAATCATATAGTTTATACTCGCTACTCTGCAAATATCCTTTTAACATACCACACTCTAAGCCAAAAATCGACAATATTCTTTTTTGAATAGTATTCAAAAAAGAATTTGAAGGATTTCTCAATGCACACACAGCTAATGAGTGTGGACAAAGAAGAAAACAGTTAGAATATTGCAAAAGAAATTGTCTATATGATTGATTAGAGGCACCTTTTTGGGTCAGGTAGCTAACCTAGTGGTTAGCTGCCGCAAACAATCTTGCCTAATATTTTACGCTCATTTAGGGCATTTAAAAAACCTAGCGGATTTCTACTTACTTTTTTTTCTTTTTTTGTGTACTTTCCAATCCGCCCCTGAAATACTGTGAATGGTGTTAACTCTTGAGCGAGGGACCCCCACAAAAAACAATTGAACGGATGGAAAAACTGAAACCCACGCCCGCTTGACATTTGGCTGTTGGGTAAACAAAAAAACACGCAGAGAGGAGAGGAGAGGAGATGAAGAAGAAGAAGGAGATGAACCGTCTGAGAGGCAGGTCAACAATCGGTTGCTACAGTTGCAGTTGCATTTTCTGGTGTTGCCTTTCAGTCGAGCAGAGAGAAAAGAAATACAAAAAATTCGCCATAAAACTGAAACTGAAATTGTGTCATTTCATGCCATTGCCAAGGGCAGGACGCAGGACGAGTGCAAGGACACACCTGGTCCTGGAAGCAGTTCTCAGTTCTCTGCTTTGTTTGCACTCTTGCCTCATTTTTACTGTCAATTTTAATTGTTTGCTGCCACAAAAAAGAAAAAGAAGCAAGAAATTCAAAGGCATACAATTTATCGAGTATTTTGTTGTTGTTATCCCCAAAAACGATCTCTTGACGTGGCCAGCACCCCCTCATCCCCACACCCACCCCCTACCACTCTGCCGGCCCCCCTTTTTTGCAGCTGCCCATTAAGCTCACTTTTAAGTGCCATTCTGCTTTCCTCTTTCGTTTCTCGTCTTGTGCTTTGCACTTGAAATTTTGCGCTTGCACAGCAATTTCTGTTCTGACTCGTCTCGGTTCTCGCCTTTTATTATTTCATTTCTCATTCTCTCTCTCTCTCTCTCTCTATCGCAAACACACACTCTCTCGCTCACTCGCTTTTCTCATTTTCCAATCTTAATTTTTGTTCGCTCTTCGCGTTGTTGTTGTTTATTTGGGGTTGAAAAAAATAATTCATTTATGCAAATGAGGGGTGTTTAAAATTAAGCAAAGAGCACGTAGGCCGAAAAGTGGCAGTACCAACAACAATGGCAACAACTACAACATCAACGACAACAACAAGAACGTCGACAATAGGTTCAGCGGCCATCCTGAAGGAGGTGAGCATCCAGGCTTTCCAGGCACTTCCCCGGCATCCTCCTGGCATCCTGGCAGGACACAAAGCTGCGACAAGACCAGAAGAAGGAAAAGAAACAAAAACTTCAGCCACACAGCACGCGCATTGGAAAATGATAAAAACAAAAGGTTTTTCATTCATTCACCCAACAAAACGCCCAACCCTAAAGCTGCCACCCTTAGCAGGCAGTTGCCCCCGACCCTCCACACCCCCAACTCTCAACTCCATCTCTTAGCCACTCATCTCGAGTATAAGTTACAATTTGTAAGGTTTTAATGGTGCTTTTGCTTTAGAGGGAAGCATGGGGATTCTAACGGAGGTTGGGGGTAGACCAAAAATCACGAGGTAGATCTGTGCTTTGGGGCAAGGGGGACTTAACAACAACAGTTGGTCTGCGGGGCAGCCTTTGCCCATTGCAAATTTATGTCGTCTACAGGTCTGGGCTTCTTTTAAAACTATACAAATTTAATTTATTCAAATACATAATTATTTGAAGCATTTATAAAATAAGGACAGCTCTGAAAATGTTTAAAATATATTATCTATTGTTAACCGGAGGAGACATGTATGTGCGCAATTTTGAATGGCAATTGATTGAACTGATTCTTAAGAGTACAAAGAAATATGATACTAACAAAAATGATTGCAGAGTACAGAAAAATAGATTTTTTAAATCACTGAAAGAAGTCTTTAGGCATCTATTGCATTTGGACTATTAGTTAGATTTATGGATTTTAAATGTGTATATATATATATACATATATTCTACACAGAACTGCCAGCTGCTTTTGACACCACTCGTCCCGCTCCTCTGCTGCTCTTCCCCTCTACTTTTTGAGGCCTATGGGCTGCTTGTTTGTCTTCGCTACACGCGCATAAATAAAACTCATTTGTGTTTGGGCGTTGGGGTTGTGGGTTTTGGGGGCGACTATTCGCCAAAAGTTTGACCAATGGAATTTGTTGATTTTTCGTGGTTGGAGTTTCTTGTTGTTGTTGTTGGTATGTTGTGCAACCGAAGATAAATGGCAATGGAATTAATTAAGTTGTTAATTTCCCATTAAGCAGTGCGAGAGAACAGCACGTAAAGCACACACACACACACACATGTGGGGGAGTTGGAGACGTTTGTGTGTGTGTGCTGACAGCACTTGACAAAATTATGTGCCTAGCGGCGGCATTTAACCTTTCAGCGACTGGCAAAACAAACACCAACTACACCACCGACCCCGGCCACAACCCCCCACCTAATGCACACATATGTGTGTCTGTGTGTGGGGGGGACGACCGCAGCAGCACGCGTCAACATTTAGTGTGTGTTGTGTGTGCGATGTGTGTGTGTTGTGTATTAGCATATAAGAGTCTCGCACCCGCACGCATTACAAATCGTAGCCTCGCCTTGCAGTCTCACCCTTAAATGCCAAAAGGATTCGCACGCCTGCACACAACACATACTCCGCACATACACACACTGGGAATTTGTTGTCGCTCATGTGTGTAAATAAAAAAACGCATAAGAAACCACCGCAGTCGAATTGACTACCCATTATTATCCTGGCAGAGCATATCCTGCCTCCTCCGCTAATAGAGCATAATAAATGTCATGTTTTGCTGAGGCTGAGCTACTCCTTTCACTAAAGCCTTTGTTGCCTCTTTTGTTGCAACTGCCACAAGGGTCACACACACATATGTGTGTGAGTGTGGACAACCCTTACGCCTGGCTATCAATTTGTGAGTGAGCTGTTTATTTGCTGATTGCCGTCAAGGCACTTGGCCAAATGATTTTAGATTTTAGAGTTTAGATTTTATACGTCAGATTTCAGTTCGCATTCTATTGATGGATAAGTGGCGAGCAACCCCAAAAACATATGGATTGAAAACTGCATGTGTGTGAGGCTAATTTTATCAGTTATCGGAGAGTGTATCTGTCTATAATTCAATTGATAGTCATATATTTATGTGTAATGGCACAGATTGCGCAAGTGAAAGTTAGAATCAATAACAAGGAAAGAACTCGCTAGTTTGCCAGTTTAAAATAATTATATATTAGATATTAGAGTCTTACAAAATAATCATATTAAGAAATTTTAAATTCTTAAGGGCGGACAAATGAATTGCAATGTTAATAATATCATATAGTATGACACACTTAAGCTAATATTCTTTTCCAATTTGATTGCGCTCATAAATAAGCAATAATTTCATTTTGCTAATATTTCGCATGTTAATTCCAACAGACTGACAGATAAACAAAAATACTGGAGCTCTCCAATATTATGAACTATAAAATATTCATGTGCATTTTGTATACTTGTATATATGTATCAGGAAAACACATTAACAAATTTGTGTGTGTGACCTGAGAAAGAAGATGAAGACGGCTTCTCCACTCATCTAATTGCATTAGAAGAAGCTAACATTGAGATTTGAGTTGGGAAGTGGAAGTAACTTGGGTGACAACCCCTCAAGGATATCCTTATATGTCCTGGAATTGCATGTGCCTAGGCAGAGAGGCACATGTTGTCATGTCCTTGTTTGCTTGTCTTCTGTCTGTCTCGCGCTTTTCAAATTTTATGACATTTTTATTCGCTGCTGCAGGGGTGCAGATTGTTGCCGTGATGGAAAGGGGAGGGGGAGGGGGGCGGCATATGTCAAGTCACCTATGGCTAAGAGCCATCCCCACCCCTACCCAGCCCCACATCTCATTTGTTATAATATGTTGTTGTTTTTATTTGTGCGTTGATTTCGTCCAAAATGTCCGACAAAAACAAAAACATGTTGATTTTTATTTTCTGTGTTTGTGTTTTTTATGTTTTGTGTCGCAGCTTTTAAGTTTTTATTACAAGTCATAATTGGCGTAATTGTTTTCGTAGTTTTTTGTGTCGACTGCATTTTGAAAGCTTTTTGCTGTCCTTTTGAGCACTTAGGCCTCGAATTATTGTACAAACTTTAATGCAGAGCAATAAAAAACAGCCTTTTAGTATACGTATGAGCTTTAGTTTGGGTTTTAAGATAGATCATTTACAGGCAGTAACTAAGTCCAAATAAAAACAGTCTTAAAATAAATTTATGACAGCCAGTAACTAAAACTAAACTAAAATAAAAAGCTGCCTCTAAGCTTAAATGTATATTTTAGTTTCTGTTTAACAGTAAACAATTTTCAGCTGATAACTAAATTAAAAAAAGATTGTCTCTAAACATAAATATGCGTTTAGTTTGGGATTTAGGATAGACAATTTACAGCCAGTAATTAAATTAAAAATCTGTCAAAGATTTATTAGTAACGGATTTTGACACAACTGTACTCAACGACACCTCGATGTACTCATTAGCACAGCCTTTGCTTGGCACACACACACAGATCAAAAGAGTTGCCAAGGATATGAGCCAGGCCAGAAGGAACAGACAGACAGACAGATAGACGGACAGAGAGAGAGAGAGAGGAAGTGAAGAGTGAGCGAGCAACAACGCTCGAAGCGCCAAATTGCAAACTTAATAACAAAGGCTCGTCGATGAAAAAGAAGAAGGGTGGCAAAAAGGCGCCTGTCAATATAGATATAGATATATATATATATATATATATATATATATATATATATACATTATATACTATATGTGTGTGTTTGGGGCGACGATGGCCTCATAATGAAAACGAGGCAAATGCAAATGAACAAAAGGCAACAAGCGTTGGCAGAGGGGATGGGGGGGAGCTGCTCAGCCACATCAGCGTCAACATCCTTGGCAGGAAAATCAAAGCGCCAAATGAGAAAAGCCAAAAGCCAAAGCTAAGGAAACGCATCTCAAGAAACAAGAAATAAAAAATAAAAAAAAAATGCCAAGGAGAAATTGCGAAAATTGCGAAAAAATAAAATTAAAATATCGATCAACAGTCGGCAGCATCAGCTAACGAACTCCAACCCCTTTTCAAAGGGGGGCTTTACGGGGGTAAATGAGAAAGCAGACGAAAGGGCTTCTGATATGAGCTTTTGCTTTTGGCGACGCTGTCTTCCTTCTTCTTCCTCATCGTTGCCAAGCGGAGAGTTTATACTGCCAGAGGGTGGTAGGGGTAGAAGGGGGTGGAGGTGGCGCTGTGCATGTCCTCGACGTGCGCTCTTAAAATTAAAAGCATGTTTGATGAGGAAATTGAACTGGCATGTAAAAAAGTGTGCGCTTCTTTCTATATGTGAGAGTTTGTAAGAAAGCAAATACACTGTGCCGAAAAAGCATCCAGAAATCCCATAAATATATAAATAAGCAAGAAGCTACCAGCTAAAATAAAGATTGCTTGCTTCATTTACAAATTTTGCATTACCAAACATAAATTCTTTGATTGAATAAGTATATTCTCAGTTAAACAACTCTTAAGTTCAGATAAGTATGAAAAATTCTTAATTCAAATTATAATGAAGTTATGCAGGAGTAACAGGCAGAAGCAAGCCCATAAAGTATGGACATTCGTGATAAGCAGGAACAGACGAATTGAGCTAGATATGTCTGAAATATCAAGCAGATCTCAGAGACTACAGCCAAAGATTTCAAATTTGGAATATAGGTTCGCGTTTACAGAAAAATCAAATCAAGTTCTTTTAATTTCGCAGTGCACTTTGAAAAAAAATTACCCAGGGTGGCGCCGTTTTTTTTCCATCCCCAACGCTTTAATTCATCAGAGGACGCGTTATCCTTTGCCGCGGTGATATCTCTGCCTCTGCTGCTGTCTCTGCGCAGCCTCTGCCACTGCTCTGCTGCTGCCTCTGCTCATTTTCTCATTTCTCTTAATTTCCATTCACCCTTTGCAAATGAGCTGAGTTGAGCTCTGCTGAGGGGGTGGTGGGGGCTAAGGGGGTTATGCCCGCGGAAGGGCAACACAACAACAAATTTTCCACATTATTTCTGACGTTGACGTCGACGTCGCTGCTAGCGTCGCTGCCGACGCTATTCAAATTTTCTACTTTTGCTTTGCACGCGCGATTTTCCTTGTTTTCGCTTTTACATTTTTTAATAGCTAGAGAAATTTTTTGCGCCGCTGACTCCCTCCCTCCCTGCCCCTTCTCCCCCTTTTTTTTGTCGAAGGGTGGCACATTTTTTTTTGAGCTGTTTCTGTTCTGTTTTCCCCCGTCGCTGGCAGCACGACAACCCTGGCCACTTTCATTGTGTGTGTGGGTTCAGCACTTAAAACGTTTTTCTTTTAAAGAAAGTTGCTTTGCTTTTGCCTCTCCCTCCCGCCCCCACCCCGCACTTGCGGGTATTAAACTTAATGTTGATAGTGTAATTTTATATTTAAGAGCGGAAAAAAGCGCGTTAGGGTTGCGCGGTGTCTATGTCGAGACATCTGAGTCTAAGTTTTTTTTTTCTTTGAGGGTGTCAGTTTTTTTCTATGCCAAAACAATTTTTTTCAGTGCCGCTCAACGGGTTCTAATTGAAGTCAAGTTGCCTTTTAAAGGGAGTGCTACCAAAAAAAAGTTCAACAAAAAAGAAAAAAGATTACGTATGGATTAGCTCAGCAACTGTGTAGTTTGGAATTGTGAAGTCTTTGCCTCTAATTAAAATTGCATACATGAAAATTGCATAGTTGAAATATTTGTTCTGCTTACTTTTGCCACTTATCCATCTATCTGCTAACTTTCTTCTTCTTTTCGGGTAAGCACAACTCTTGCTCTTGGCTAATTTGAAGCTCTTTCATGCTTCTCAACCTTTTCGCCAGTTGCTTAAAAATAAATTATTTCATCGATTTTTTTTTACTTTTCTCCCATACCGTTGCATGTCTCAAATAGGCCGCTGGCAATGAGGACCAGGATAAGAAGCAAAAAAAAAATCCAAACAAAAAAAATGGGTCTAACGCGCGCTTCCGTCCCTGGTCGAAAGACCCACACACAAAAGCTAGAAACTGAGAAAAAAAAAACTTGAGGCATACGCAGCTTTTCTTTTTCTACTTTTTTTCAAGACTTTTTAATTTAAGGGTAGCTCTCAGCAACTTTTTTCTTTTGCTGTTGCGCATCCTTTTCGACTCCTTGCCCGGTCGTCTAATGAAAAGTCACCGTCAATTACAGGGTCGCCACGTGTCCAAAAAAAAAACGCCAATGAAATTAGACAAAAAAAATGAAGAAAATGCAAAAAACATGCTGAAGAAATGCAAAAAATGTGACCAAATGTCAGCAAACACGAAGGACCCTTCATCAGGAATCCTGTGTAAGCAAATTTGCCACACAAATGAGCCACGAAAACGAAAAAAAAAGATTATATTGAAAGACAGACACTTGATGAAAGAAGACCCAATCCTGGGAAAGAGTGAGTGAGAGACGTGTGTGCGCATTTTTGAATAGTTTTGCTGAATAGTTGCTGTAAGGACACATGTTGCTTACCCACAGAAGTGTCTGCCACATTCCATTGTCTTGTGTGATCATAGATGGCTGATAAACCCCATTCAAATCTGTTGCAAACAGACAACTCTTTCTTTGCCCTCATTCCCAGATCTCAACGCGTAATTGCAGATAAGCCACGTCTGCATCTGGGATTGCCAGCTCTAAGCTGCCCTTAAAGATATGCTATGGTTATTTAGATACCCCTTAAGCGTGAACAATAATTTTATTGGGTATATTGTTTAAAATAAAAGATATTTAAAATAAATATACCTTTATTAATATTTAAAACTGACACATTTTTTTTGTTCAATAAAAATTTATTGATAGCAATGTAATTCACAATTTTCAAAACTCTCTTATCATAACTTATTGTCATGGGTGTAAAATAACTATAACGGGTTTTAAATACTAAATAACAGATAACTTATAATTAATGCGTACGTATATTTACTTTTTCTTATGCACAGGATATCCTGTAGTAGTTCAACAACTACTGTCAACCAGTCTTTGTTCGATTTTGTTGTGATTTTTTTTTTGGCTTTGTCTACCTGCTGTGCACGTGTGTGTGCCTCTGTCAATATTTGCCACATGTGTGTGAGTGTCTGTGTGTGTGTGGCACGGAAGTAACCTGATTTGTTGTGCAAAAACAAATCGAAAGGTCAGCGGGGCAACCCGTGGAGCCCGTGTGTAAACTGCAACGTCCTGTTCTGCTGTGTTTAGACATGTGTCTGCACCGGCAGTTTGACCAGAGTCTCATGTTTGCCCAAGGCATCTAACGGCGGACTCTATTTGGCTGGAGGAGGAGGGTGCTTTGGATCAAGCTGCGCCGCAGGACATGGGCGCCATTGGGCAGCTGTCAGCAGCAGAAGCTCTGCTGAGCAACTCGCAACTGGCAAGCCTTTGAGGCGCAAGCGCTTCACCTTTGGCGCAGCTGTCAAAAATGTTAATAGGCGTAAATGAGACGCCCAATGACCGAGATGAGACGAGTGAAAGAAAGAAAGCAAGAAAAAAAGGAAAAAAAAAGAAAACTAATTTCCGTTGCCTTCAGGCGAACAAAGGCCTAAATACTTGGCCACAGCCAGGACGTGTGCCAGACGCGCATCCTTTGCGCAAATTGCATGCGCTGATCTTGCACCGTGTGCGGCCCCGTAACATGGATTACGGGTCCATACGCAAAAATGCAAATGGAAATTGGGAAATGTGGAAAAAGTGCAGGCAAGTCAATAAGCGCAACCGAAAACCCTTTTCAAAATCCCCAGCTCAACAACATTGATCTGTCTGTCTGTCTATGGGGTGTAGTTTATTTTTTCTATTCTTTTTTTTCAACTGCCGGCTGCATTTGCATACGGCACGAAACTGAAAAAAAAAATTAAATATTAAAAAAAAAATAGTGAGACTGTGGCTGGCAGGACACACGACACACGCGCACCCCTCCTGATTTTTTTCTTTTTTGTTACCCAGACAACGGCTCGAGTCCTGCGGCTGTGCACAACCCTTTTTTTTAAAGGGTTCTCCACAAGTTCTGCTTTTTATTTCACTCGACGCACTTTTAATTTGCATTTTTTTTTTGGGATTTCGAAAATCAAGTTTGAAACTTACCCCAGACGGGCGCACAAATGTTAGACTCGTTTTTTGTATTTGACAAGTGAATATTCATGTAATTTTTTTATGCAAGGGTTAAAAACTTTTCAGGGCCGCGCAGCGGGCAGAGAAATCCACAAAAAAAAATATTGAAAGTAAAAAACGTGGGTACTTTAGCATGTGCTCGTGCAGAATAATTTGGGTTGATTTGGTTGAGCCAAAAAAAAAGGAAAAAGAGTTGAAAAAGCGATGCAGGCGCTTTTTACAGGGTGTTGCCGTCGGTAAGTATTTAAGTGAGGGGTATTTATTTATAAATTTTATAAAAATAAAGGTATACAGTTCTAGAAAACTTACTGGAGTCTCCTGCTTTGATTCAGCTTAGAAGCTATTTAAAATATTATTTCACAGCTTACCAATATAATCTTGGAAGAAAAATTAAGAAATTATTAACAAAATTGCTTTAAATAGATTGAAAAGTGTTTTCCAATTTATTATCTGTATTATGCTTAAGATAAGATATTATTGATTTCAAAGCTTAGCAATATAATCAGCCAAATAAAATGTATCTATTATGCTTAAATATATATTAAACCTTCAGCCCGTTTCTGTCAAAGCTTATTACAGTTCTTTCCACCGACACCCTGTTCATAAGTTTCTGCAAAAAAACTACCCGTAATATCCGCTTAAAAAACTCAAAATTCATAAAACTTGGCTGGACCAAAAAAATAAATAAAAAAAAGTACTTATGCGCAGACAAGCCGGCAGCCCACAGCAGCCAAAGGGTTGAGATATATGGGCTGGAAGTAAAAAAAAAAGCTAAAAGAAGAAGCACGCAGCGTTGCATGCAAAACGAAAGTTAATCACAAAATACATAACGGTAACAAAAAAATAGAAATAGATGAACAGGAGAAAAAAATGAGGCAGACGCGCGTTTGTTGCTGCTGTTGTTGTTGTTGTTGCTTGTGCTGCGCTGCTGCTGCTCCCTGCTCTGCTGAGGGGTTAACTTAATTTATGCGCATCGCGAGACTGAAAGCGTGGCAGCAACGGCGACGTCGACAGCGACAGCAACTGGAGCTGATTATGCAGCACGGCCGCGGCGCGAAATGTTTTTTTCTTTTCTCTTTCTCGCAATTTTTTTTCTCTGCTGTTTGGTTTTTAATTTGAAAAATATGCGACGCTTTTTGTTGTTGTTGGTTTGTTGGTTGTTGATGATGTGGCTGGAAAATCCTTTATTGGAAATTATTGATTTATGATTCGCCATATGCCAACGATGTGAAAAAGACAAGAAGCAAATTTGCACTGAGTTGTTTCTTTTTCTGAGCTGTGGGAAAACTACGGAAACAGTACAAGTGGAAATTTAATTTATTAATAGCTAAGCAAATTTTGTGGTGAACAAGTGCAAGTTATTTGCACCTTTAAAGAAAACGAAAACTTTTGAGAAAAATACATAAATTATAGAGTTTTTGGTAGAAGAAAAATATCCCTAAATCACAAAAAATTTTCTCCGCATTCTTTAGTTGTTTAGAGAACTATAAGAAACACGTTATTTAATGAGTTAAATCATATGAAAAGAATAGGACTGCTCTTATAGATATATCTCTATTAGGCGATAAACTAATATCCGAAAAGGTTTTGTTTTGGAGCTTATTAACTGTAGGTTAAGCAACGAATAAGCGTTTACTTAGAACGGACTTATTAGCAATACAAATTATACGACATTTTAATGAACAATTATAAAGAGGGATCTTACGAAAGATGTTGGTTGATTTGACGCAATACTAACAGTGCCTAAGAACAGATTCAGTCTCAAATACAGTTTGTCTTCTTTTTAGAGCTTTGCCACCCATTTACCTGTGCAAGAAGCAGTTCCCACACCATGGGGCACTTTAGCAGCAGTTTCTCCGCCTCCCACGAAGAGCACACTTCAAACACCAATTAAAAATTATAAACAGGCAAAGTAAACCCACGCCCCGCTAGACCCCCTCTAAGTACGCACATCTAATACCATCTTTATGAAAATACAAAAAAAAGAAGAAAAAAATTGAGAAAATTGTACATTAAACAAGGTAGAGGAAGAAGAAGAGCAGGTCAAGCAGAGGCAAAAGTGTGTGTTGCCACCTGGGCGAAGCGGCGCCAAATGATGCCGTTAAGTTGCTTACAGGCAGCATATCCCGTCGAATGGCGAATACTTCAAAAGGCATTAAAAACAAAAAAAAGAAAAACGCTCGCAAAATGAAAGCCAACTGACCCCCAACAATCCCCAACCAACCCCCCGGCCCAGCTGCTGCTGTTGCTGCCACAAGGGGCTGTTGCTGCTGTTGCAGGAAAGGGTGGCAAACGAAATTAAATTTTGTACTTCGCATAAACTTAATTACTCGCCATGGAAGCGCCCTCAGAGGGGGTGGTGGAAGGACTCTAGCGCAGGCGCAGGCGCAGGCGAGTCGCGAGTCCTTTGCTGCTTGGTCCTTTCATTAATGGCCGCGCTTAATGGGCAATATTAAATTATGCGCTGCATTGTCCTTAGCTGTCGCGTCCTTAAAACAAACTTGCTGCACAGGACGAGGACCAGGCTAATTTGAAGCCACCCCTTTTTAAGCAGGAGTGGAGGGGTTGGAGGTATTCTTAACTGGACGCCATTTGGTCTTTTGTCCGCAGCGCGGTGTCAAACAGAATCATTTCCATGTTAATTGCACGCCATTTTGTTGTTGTTGTCGTGCGCTGATTATCCTTTCATTTATGCAAAGAGTCCTGGTTGCTGTTAATTCGCTTATTTGCCGCTTTGGGCCCTGCTGCGTTTTTGTCTGAATTTTAATTAATGTTTTCCTTGTTGCTCTTGCTGTTGTTGTTATGCAAAGGAGCTGCTTATTAAAAGGATAAGGCTAAGGATATGACTTGAGAGCTGACAGCGTCTCCGGTCTACTTTTGCCGGATATGAGAGGTAATTAAAACATTTTCATTGCCCTGTTAAATTGCGCTTTACATATTTTGCGGCGCTGTCTCCCCCAAGCCTCCCCCCACCTCCCAAGGAGTCCTGATTCCTTAGTCCTTTGGCACTGGCTGACTTTGATGTGCTGCTGTATGGCAATGGCATTAAGCTTTTGACACGCACTCAGCAAAATAATAAAAACAACTAAATCCCAATGTAAAAGCCAAACCAGTAAATTTAATTATTTTCTTCTGAATTTTAGAGAGGATGTTTTGCAAAAATGCATTCTGTTTGCATTCTGCTTTTTTTTGTTGGCATTCTGCTTTTAGAAATGCATTTCTCAATAAAAGAAATAATTTGGGATTGATGAGTTAGCGCAAGCCTATGGAATTTTTAGTATGCCAAAAACAAGAAAAACTTTCTAGTTTTCATGTCGATTTTCTACAATTCAGCGCTGTTGTTTTTCCACGTGTACAACCACACTTACACACACACTCACACACACACACTGTGGCGCAAATTAGTTCAAAGGCTGGTTCAAGTAAAGGACTCGAATGTCCTGCCGGCCTAAGCGAATTATGGCAACCATTAGAGCAGCTCAGCTCAACAGCGGCGTGTGGCTCTCCAATGAAAGCCTGAAAGATGTGCATTATTTAATAATGTGTGTATACGCCTCTTTTCCCCCGCCCTTCCATTCAATATCCTTGCAAATCCTTTTAGCCGCTCATATATGGGTTATAATTGAATCAACAGTCCAAAAAAAGACAGCCCAGCTGCCCAACGCGCCCAGCAAAAAGAGCTCACACACACACTGACCTCTACCAATGTACGCACACAAAAACATGACACTCTCGCACACTCACACATACACCCTAGCACACACACACACACACATGTCAACATATGCCCGAAAGTATGCTACGCTTTTTTGCATAAAACCCGCCAAACCAAACATAAACAAGCAGAAAAAAAGAAGCAAAGCTGCGGCCAGCAAAAACCCACAACAAATCGCTTAAATCGCATCAACAGTTTGCCAAACACGCACACACACACACACACACACATGTGCAAGCCCTTATCACACACACACAGAAATGATTTGCATATGTGTAGTGAATGATAGCTTGTTGATAGCTCACTTTTCCTGCTTTTCTTTCTGGCACAAAATGTCAACACGCATTCACCCCCCCCCCCCCCCCCCTTCTCTCATCACTCACCCCACCCCTTACCCCCTCTTTACACCCCCGTCAACCCCAACCTGCCTCTCAGCCGCCCTTATGCATATGATTTTCAAACGTTTTTCGCATTTTTTTTCTTTTTTTTTGATACGCTAGCTTTTTACTTGATTTTCGCTAAGCAAATTTTCTTTGGCAAAAGGGGGAAAAGGGTCGCCGATTGTGGGCCTCATATGTCGACCGTTATATTGTGCGATGGTGTGTGTGTGTTTATGTGAGTGTGTGTGTGTGTATGAGTAAGACGACCCACGGGACCACCCGTAATATATCCACGCAAATCGCGTGCGTGTAGTTTTCCGTTTTTTTTGTATACCCTGGAATGGAATGGCAGAAAATGGGGGGCTTATTTTCGAGGTAAGGCTTGTTATGATTCCTGTTTGATTTCATTATGGAATTGTTTTAAAATGGTAATAATATATAATCTTAGACTTTTTTATTTGAATAGTAGTTGAAAGCCACAGTACCTATGCTATAACCAACCCCTTAAGCAATATTCTACAGTTTTTAGCGGCAATTTGCAACAATAATGATTTTAAGGGGCAGGAACTATCTTTAAATATCATAACCAGCCATCTACCCTTTCAAATTTGATGAGTCTTGCTACAAAATTGAGAGATATGCGTTTTAAGCTTTATCGATATGTATTTATTGATGTTATAGATTTCCCACCACACCCTGATTTTAAACATTTTTCTGACGCAGACATAGATAACACTAAATACTAAGTTAATCAGACAATAAATACAGTTGTCTTTGGTGCCATCTCAGCCAAAACAATTACAAAACAATGTAGATTACAGGGTAGTTGATGGTCGACTACTGTTCGCTTCTACGACTGCTACATGTGCTTGTTGTATTTGGCATTTATTGTTGGGCAATTGCCGTTTCCGCCGCCCATGTCGCGGTTTATGCATGTAAATTTGTACAAAATTGTCGAAATTTTGTGGCAAATAAAGGGCAACGCATCAGGGGCAGCAAAAAGGGCAGGAAAAGGGGAGGTGTGTGTGTGTGTGAGTCACTTGTCTAATGTACGCGTAATCATCAACGTTTTTATCATAGAATTGCCATTATTCTGGCTGGGGAGGGAGAGTGGGAGGATGTGGGTGTTTGTCGGTGGTTGGATAGAGTTGTGTTATGGAAATTGATATGTGATATGCGTAGTGAGTGTGGGTGAAGGAATCGGTGGCATAGCGTGGGAATATTTGGGTGTTAATATTGGCATAGGTCAGAGCTTTGTACAGATTTGCATGTTGGCTGCCATAAAATTAGTGAAAAGTGTGTGTGAAACTTGTAAAAACAATTATTTGATGACACATTAATTATTATTTATGTTAAGATTCATTTAAGCAGATAATAAATGAATAGAAATATAAAAAGCTCTGGAATAGAATACGGATTAAATGAATAGAATTGTTAAATGTAAATTGTAGACTTAAATGAATTCTCAAAAAGTGTATTGCAAGTATGAATATAATTTTATTACGTTTTTGAAATCACAACAAATTACTCAAATAATGACAACTTAAACAGACACCAAACTGATTTCATAAAAGGAAGCTGATATATACGTATTGAAATCTTTTGCATTAATCACAGTTCATCAAACAAGCACAAAAAACGACTTTGTCTAAAAAGAGACGCCGCATCAAAATTGAGTTGAAGAAGCCTTTTACGAATATGCTGAAGCTTAAGTAGTTAAGCAGAGAGACGCGTACTTAAGCAGCGACAGAGACATCTGATACTCTCTACCAAAGTAACTTTCCATTTCCCAACTCCTCATCCCCCGCTGCACTCCAATCCCCCACCCCCTTCCCCCCCTGCAGTACAGCTGGTTCATCAACCTGAACACTTGCACTCAAAATTCTTTGGAAACTTAAAGTCTCGCATTGGAGAGTTACACCCAAAAAAAAAAAATAAAATGTGTGCTACCCCGCAACCCCAACCCCTTATACCATCACATAGCCAAAAAGCGCGGCTCCAACCCCTAGCAGCAGCAGCTCCCTCCCCCTCCCTATCCTTGCCATGCCTTGCCTGCGACATTAATACCATGAATAATATACGCTCATTTCTTTTGCTTTTGGCTTTGGCGTCAACCCCAACCCCCTACCTCCTCCGCACTCCCCACCACACCTCTCCCCGCTCTCTGCACAACTTTTGCTGCTACTTTTCTGTGTTTTTTTTATTCCGCTGTCGCCTTAGAAAAGCCAAAGGGGTTGTTTGTAATTTTTTTAAACAAAATTTTCTTCATTTCGCTTTTACGTTGATTTTCGTGCAACTTGAGAAAAACAAATAACAAAAAAACGACAAAGGGGGTGGAGTGGGGCTAGCAGTGGAGCCTGCCTGCAAACGTCTCAATGAGTTTTACGCTGCTTGCTTGATAATGAGCAGCAACAGCAGTAGCAGCAGCGAAGAAGAAGAAGCGTCAACGTCGACTGCGCATTCAGCCAGCATTAAACTCTTTGACTAAAGCCAAGAAGCCAGAGCGAGATGGTGCGAGACCAGAGCATCTCGCTCGCACACAGACGCAGGTGCTGCTGTTGCTGCTTCTGCTGCGACGCCATTCGCACAAACAACAGCCGAGAAAGGGGTTGCTGTGTGGGGGGTGCAGAAGAAGAAGAAAACACAGTGGAAAGCGAAAGCACTTCGTATGCAAATGAGTTTGTCGTTATCGCTGCTGCGTCGTTGCGCTGCCGACGCTCGCGTCGCTGCTCGCAGAGAGGGTTGCTTTTTGTGACTGTTTTTTCTTCTATGGGGTTGAGACGGTTGTTGATGATAAGCGCGAAGCTGTTGCCAAATTAGGAACAGCAACTGTGTGAGAGAGAGAGAGAGAGCATTTTTTAAGGTTTTTTGAAAATGTTATCTTAGATACGACAAATCTCTAGTTAAAATAATTTTAACATTTATTTATTGCATCTTATTACAATTTATATTATATCAAAAACTAGATCTTATATATCCTAAACAATTTTCCAGAATTGTTAAGCATAGTTTTCATTAAAACTTGTATTTACTGCAGTCGTTCTTTGTTTTAAAAAAAAATAACATTAAATTTACACCAACAGAGAGAGATAGAGAGAGAAAGAGAGAGTCAGAGAGCGAGAGAAGTGAAAGGAGTGCCAAATGCTAAAATTGTATTCAGCATTTCTGGTATTATTTTTTTATTTCGAATTTGTTTCGGACCATTGCAATTTATTTTGCCACCGGCAACAACAGAAACTTGCAACATGCTGCGCGCAAATGTCCTTGAGAGCTGTGCCACTTTCTCTCTGTGCAACTCGGCTGCCTGCTGTGTGTGGCCAACAAAATTCGCAAATGCCTGCAAAATTGAGAAACTGGCATCGCTTACAACACAACAAGACTAGGAACAAAACCAAGTCGAAGTATTTGCTCTGCCTTTCTTTCTACCCGCTGGCTGTTAATTGTAGCTACACACACACACATACATATATATGCTGAAAGGTTTGCCAAAAAAAATTTGCATGCCACACAGGGGGGGCTTTAGGTGCAGGGAAAATGAAAAGGAACTCGCAACAAATTGGCTTCAGTTTGTGCTCATTCATGCGACATTTTGGCATTTGGCATTTCTTTGCTTCTCTTGCTTCTTTTTGCCCTGCTTCACCATTAACCCTTTTGTTTACCCATTGCATTATTGATCCTGTTGCAATTTATTGTTGTGTGTGTAAGTCTGTGTGTGTGTGTGTATTTGATTGATATCATCTAAGCCCCTTTTTCTCTTCTCTCTCGTATTATCCATTCTTTTGTTATATATTTCACAATGCCTGTTACCTATTAAAATGCAGTAAAAGGATTTGAAAGGATATTTTAAATACTCGAGTTTTCACTGTGAATGCACAGTAATTTAGGTATTGAAAATGTTGTTTTAAGATTTTTGGAAATTTATTTAAAACACTCCGCATCTTTGATTCAACTTAAGCATTTAAGTATTTTCTTTGCATTCTATATCCATATTTATACTAAACAAAAACTCGCTTATGACAATCGATCTCTTTTAAACTCTAATTAAGCAGTCTATATATATTAGTTGAGGTTTTATACCCTTGCAGAGGGCCGTTAAGTTCTTCAAGCATTCAACTAGACCCCATAAGGTAAATATATTCTTGATCATGATCACTATTCAAGTCCACATAGCCCTTTTCATTAATCCACCTTTCTGTCTGTATGTTTCTATGTGAAGCAGTCCCTCGGTTTTGAAACTATCTTCTTGTATTATATTTGTTTGACAAGATATCCCAACTGACAATTACAATTTTAACATTTGGACAAAATACATAAACATCGGATTTAGCTTACATAGAAATAATCTGTCTGTTATCTCAGTTTCTAGTAAAATTTTAATATCGGCAGTCTGATTCCTGACTGCAAGGGTATATAATCTTCCGCGTGTTTGAGTTAATCGTTCCTGCTTGTTGAGATAATAGAAATTAATTTTGTTTTTCATTGCATATATATTTAATTTCTTATCTTTCGGCCAGCTAAATTTAAGTTTTTCGCGCGTTTTCAAAACGCTCCCAGCTGCTATTACTCAAAAACCAACAAAAAAAGGCCCATCAACCCAAAAAAATGAGGAGCGCGAAACAAACCCAGGCAAAAGCCCAACCATATTAATAAGGCTCATAATTTTACCCATTTAATTGAGGCGAATGGCCGCAGGATAATGAAAGCAGCCGCAGCCAATGCGGCGGCATCAGCTGCCCCATTCTGCCACACCCTCCCGCACCCGCACCCGCACCCGTAACCGCCCCCATACTGCCCCTTCTATAGTCTATTGCACTTGAGGCAGCTTATTAGAATCGTTTGGTTCGCTGGACGCCAACTTCGGACTTCAAGTTCTGTCCTGCGTCCTGCATCCTCCGTCCTGTATCCAGAGTCCTGGGCGCAAATCATAATTTTTCAATTTGAATAATGAGCAGCGCTTGGCAAGCAAAGCGCAGAAGAAGCCTTTAAAATTTATTTCAACTGCCTTTTCATTCTTTCTATAGAGAGAGGCAACAACAAGCTAGTTAAGATGACCATGACCGACTATGGGATACCCTAATTACTGGGAAGAAAAGAGACTAGAAGGTGAAGCTTTTAATATTTATTTCCACTAAATTTATATATTTCCTTTTGAGAGAAGCAACAACCAGTTGGCTGAAGCGGGAGATGATTGACTATTAGATATCCTAGTTATAAGTAATAAATGTTGGTTAAGAGTATTACTAGAAGAAACTTTTTATTCTGTCAGATAATCAAATCAGATTGATATAAAAATTTATTTGTCACATTTCTTTGTTCAAAGTCTAAAATGAACTGGACAGTGTTGCATAAAGTTAAGAAAATTTTAATTAATTTATTGATTTGGTTTTGATAAAGGTAAATATTATAAAAATGTTAAATCTAATTATATTTAATTTTTGCTCAGCTTCTATTTGCACAATTTTGAAATGAGCCTACCCCACGGCAATTGCATGTATAGGGTATTGAAATCCTTACAGCCAAACACTCGTAAACTCATTTGGTAGAAATTCTGGCTACCCGAGTCTAAATCATTTACTCGCAAGGCAAAACTGGCGCATTCAGCGAAGAAAGGCTGAAATGCTAATAAGCAGCGCACGACGAACCCCTCCCCCTCCGCCACCCACATTGAAAAGTGAAGGGGGAAGGCGAAGACATCGCTTCGTCCTGTGTAAGCACATAAGACGGCTTTTATGTAATACATGCTGCCATTTTGTACATAGAACGAAGCCTTTTTTTTGTACTTGGCTGCTCTGCTTTTGCTGCTGCTGTTAAAAGGGGCACAAAGAAAAAAAAAGAAAAAGGAGGCGTTGTCGCGTTGGGTGGCTGAAAGGTTTTCACGAGGGGTTATGGTGGGGGAGATGGGGCTATGGAGTAGCTGCTGCTGCTGTTGTTGTTGTTGTTTGCTCACTGGAGATTAAATGGGAAAACACTGTGACATTTTCTGGCTGCGCGCGCGGCGCGTTTTTTATATACAAAAATATATATACATATATATATATATATAAGGATATATATATTTTTCTTTTCTTGCTCAGCTGCCGCGCGGCGCAAAAAAATTCAAAATTGCCCGAGTTTGGGGTTTTGGGGGTTGCGGGGGTCGACAGCATTAGTGGGGCGTCTTGTGGCAAATGTAAAATAATGCGAAAGGGCTTCGTTTGCATAAATTAAAAATTTATATAATGCCGCCCGTTGTCGCTTCGTCTTTGGAGTGGAGCGGTGGGCTCTAAATTAGGCAGGGGAGAGGTGAGGAGAGGAGAGGAGAGGAGAGGGGGAGGGGCATATTGATTTAAAACATTTCTCTGGGTTTTAACACAATATTGTAATATATATATTTGTCGCTTTGGTATATTCACACAATTCACAAATTCATCATAAACATAATAATAATGATCATAATAAATACTCGTACATTTAAAATTAAGGATTCTGCTGCTTGAGATTGGTATATATATATATATATATATATATAATTAATATTTATGTAATATATATATATAGTTAAAATGCTTGAAAAGACAACAACAATAAACGAGAAAAATCAATATGCAAAGCAGAGCATGCCTTAAGTATATATAATTATAATATATATATATATATATATAATTGGTTTATAAGTCAGATAATAATTATTAATTTCGTTATTAATTTTTCTAGTTTCATAGTTAGTTTAAGTGCCAAAAATGAGTTTTTTTGTTTTGTTTTTTTTTTACTACATATTGCACATAAGGAATAATGCGTTCAGTATTTACAGTTAAATTGACTTTACCGATTAAACATGAGAATATATATATATATAGATATAGTTACAGATATAAAGTTATATATTTGTACACTTAAGTTTAGGTTTAGGTTATGTGTTAAGTATTACCATTAAATATACAATACATAATTCATATGAAACATGTGAGGTGTGTGTACAAAGCGCACTTCTCAGGCCAAGACTTGAGTTGCGTTTTTTTTTACTATTTGGGCTTTTTTTTGTTTTGTAATTATTTAATCTTGAGGAACTTGTATACCATACACTTGAATGAACAAAGAAAATTACACAATATTTTGTTGCATTTTTGTTTCCAAACACAAATAAATAAAAAACCAAAACCAAAGATTGCACTAAAATTATTCTGTAGTGTAAGTTTTGTTGATTATGTACAGCTTATAGAATACATATAAAGACTATATGTATATATATATTTATATATATATATATATATATATATATATATATATATGAATGTATATTTACACTTATCAGCTAAGTTATATTTCAATATGTTTTCTAAATGCTTGTTTTTTGGAAAATCGTTCGTTATGCCTTAGTTCATAAAAAATATGCATAAAAATTACTATATATATTTGATTTTTGTGTATATCTTTTGTTTAGCTCCCATTTTGTTTATGTTATTTGTTGTATATAAATTCAGTTGAATTGTACGATTGCCCAATTTATAATTATTGTAAGTATATATTATCTATATATATATATATATATATTGCATGTGTGTACGTGTCTGTGTGTGAGTGTGTGTGAGTTGCTTAATGACAATCACAACAAATTGTTTTTTATATAGAGGTATTGGAGGTATTCGGTTATAGTAGTTCTTCCTGTTTACTTGGTTCACGACTTAAAATCTAGCTTTAGACTAGGTTTATTTTGTATATTGGTAATATTTATGTGTTTCCCACTTTTGATTTCCATACGTATTATATATACTATATATATCTGTGAAATTGGAAGTGTGTGCACAAGGGAGAACTTGGGAGAAAATAAAAAAATATTAATAATATAGAAACAAAATGAAATCGAGTGTAAAATAAACGAAAAAATAAACCGTTTTTTTCCTCTGATTTGTATCAATTTTATTTTTCATAATTCTCATGCCGCAACATTTTTGTTTTTTTTTTTTGCAGTTGCAACAATTTAAAATACAAACTAAAAAATAGCGTTACGAATAATAATGAGAATAAAAGTTGCTCTTTTAATCAAAAAACGAGATTCATGCAAGAAAACATTAGCGACTAAACTAAATAATATTTATGCATAAAAAATTTATAATTTATGGCAAACAAAACAATTGGCATTAAGCATAAAGAATTTATTATTATTATTTTTCCTTTTTTTTTTGCGTTTTAACTTTAACTTAAAGTTAATTTTGATTTTTGTGTTAATTGGCTTGTTTTTTCTTTGAGAATAAAAATATATGGATATAATTAAAATTAGACTAAACAATAATGTTTTTGATTTTGTCTTGTGTTTTTTTGTTTTTTTTTTTTTTGGATTTTGGAGCGCTGTATAATTTACAATTGGCAGCTGCAAACGCTGGCTACAGATAGATATAGATATATATATATATACAATTAATGAACAACCAAGAATTAAACTAAAACTATAACTTTTGAGAATGGCACAACATTAGCTGGGTTAAGAGTTTTTTGTTTATCTTAAATTTAAAGTGTTTTTGTACAATTTTTACTTGATTTATGTGCAAATGTTTTTACTAAAAATTAATATTAGTATTATTATTTTTTTTTGTAATTTGCAAGCTAATTGTACTTGACATAAATTCCTGTTCGATTCAATTGGGGCTGAGGCTGCATCTGATGAGCGCCAGTCCACACAACTATTTACAATTCTTTATACTTTGTTATTCTTTTCCTTGGAGGAGGATGAGGATTAGGAGCAAGTGCATGCTCTAGTGGAGCTGCTGCTGCTGCTGCTGGCGCAGATAAAGCGCCGCAGCATCGTCGAGCTCATCGAGATCGATGTCCTCGTTTGGCTCATGCGATTCCACCGAACGTGGCGAATGCATGCTCAAATCCTCCGGCTCCGTTTGCTCCGGCATCGCACTTGCCACATGCGCAATCTGTGGCGGTGGCAGCCGAAAGACACGCCTTATATCCTGAGCCTTGCGGCGTGCATTACTGCCACCACTGCCATTGCCAATACACTGGCCATCGACAGAACTGCCACCGTCCTCGGAGAGATCGAGTGGTGCATCTTCCGCAACCTTGCCCAACTCCATGGACTCCTCAGAGCCACCATAACTGGCACACATCTGGGCAAACTTATGCGTTGAACTCTCCAGCGCCGAAGCTGCAGCAGCTGCAGCTGCCACAGCCGCAAGCGGAAAATCACCACTCATGGCCGGGGAGAGGGCGGGTGTTGGTGGCGGGGATTGAATGCCACACTTGTGATTCATCAGATGATGTCGCCGACGGAATTTCATGTGGCAACGATCGCATTCGAACGGCTTCTCACCATTGTGCACCAACATGTGCGACTTCAATTGATTTGAATCACTAAATTTGCCATCACAAATCTCGCAGGTGTAAGGACGTTCCCCAGTATGAACCCGCAGATGACGCCTGAGATTGGCCACTTGGACAAACTGCCTATCGCAGTGGGAGCAATGATAGGGTTTCTCCCCGGTATGGAGACGCATGTGCGTCTTCAGGTGATGGTCGCGTGTGAAGCGCTTGTGGCACTCGGGGCACTCGAAGGGTTTCTCACCGGTGTGGGTGCGTTCGTGATTCTGCAGGACATGCTTGTAGCCAAAGCTGCGCGAGCAAATCTTGCAAGTGAAACTCTTGTCACGCGACGGATCCTTGGAGGGAGCAGCAGCTGTTGCAACTGTTGCTGTTGATGTTGCAACTGTTGTTGTTGTTGCTGAACTTGCCTCGTGTGCGGAGGAGTTTGGTGAGCTGCCGCTGGAGGGCGGTGAAATGGGCCCACTGGGCGTATGATGATGGTGATGATGATGATGCGAATTATGATGGTGATTATACAGATCGCTGACACTCATGCTAATCTCCGTTTGGAATTCCTTTTTGACGGAGAGCTTTCGCGATTTCTTCAGAGGCTCACCCAAAACCATATTTTGTTGTTGCTGGTGCTGTGGAGTGCTGTTTGGTGAGCTCAAGCTGTGTTTGCCAGCGTTGGCTAACGGCGAATGAGGACTCGCTGGCGGCGAGTGCAAGTGCGTGCCGCCAAGTGGCAAGTGTTGTTGTTGCAACTGCTGTTGTTGTAATTGATGCTGCTGCTGTTGATGTTGTTGCTGCTGTGCCGCCCAGGCACCAAAAAGTGCCGCTGGATTGTGAGGAAAGAGCGTGTTGGCCAATGTGCTCATTGGCAGCTGTGCCATAAACGCAGCCGCCTGACGATTGGCAGCCAAGAGTTGTGTTGGCGACAACATGCCGAATGCAGATGCAGCAGCTGCCTGTTGCAGCCCCATCGCCGGGTAGAGGCTATTTGTGGCTGCCACCGGGCTGCTGGCGGACGTGTTTGCCGACATGGGGGGTGACAGCGACATGGAGCGATCCACAACCATTTCCTCGCGCTTTATGCCAGCCAATGCAGCAGCAAGGCCTAAAAAATAGGACAAAAAAGTGTTGCAAGTTAGCCAAAGTTTTTTTTTTGGTTTACGTAAATTGAAATTTGATTTATTTTACTTGTTTTACAAGCATTTGTTCTCAATCAGTTTTTTTTTGTCTGTTATCAGTTTTTTTACCTTTCTACGAATAGCTAACTTTAATTTTTTGTCCTAGAAGCAGCATTTTTTCCTGTTTTGGGTAAGTTTATTTTTCTTCTTCTTTTGTTTTATTTCTATTTTTTTTTGCCCTCGCACGTGTGACAAAACTTTTCAAGAGTAAACCTAAACAAAGAGAGCGCTTAAGAGCAGCAAAAACACACATCTGCGTGTGTGTGTGTAAAAAAAACATGCATGAACTTTTTGCGCTCTCTTTGTCACTCTCTCGCTCTCTCTCTCTCTCTCGCTCCCACTTGGGTTTGTTTTGGTGGGCGTTGCGTGAAACGAGTTAAATGCCGGTTTTGTGAGCAGCACAAAAAAAAACTTGTAAACAAAACTTAATTGCTGTACATGTGTGTGTGGGCATACGTGTGTGTGTGTGTGTGTTGAGCAAAATGGCGCCTAATGCTAACTCGGGCACATTGAGACGTCGTTATTGCTGTGTGCGTCTCTGTGTGAATGGCTAAGTGTTTGTGTGTGCTTAACGGTGCTTTAATGTGCGCTTTAATGTGTTATAAGGAAATTGCTGCCTTTAATGACTAATTTTCAATATATATAAATATATATTTAAAATACATGATAAGTGAATTTTATGACTAATTTGTATTATATATAAATTCGAAGTATTAATTATAAATATTGAAATGAACCTTGAGGTTAAATAAAAAATAATCTTGATTAAATTTTGAAGAATGTGAATTTGTGCCAAATGTGCTTAGCATGAAGTGAGATAGAAATTTTTGCTAAGCTTCAAAATTAGCCAAAAATTGCGAATAGAATTTAGTTTGCATTTTCTGTTAAAAGTTTTACTTCGATTTTTTCGCCACTTTCCAATCAAACAGTGCCAATTTATCCTAATTTACTTTAGCTTTATGCGGCTAATATATTTGTATAATTTCCATGATTTTCTAAGCTTTACAAATATTAAAAATGTTGTAGCTTAGTTAATACCTTGGAATTAATATGAAAAGATTTTATTTTTTTCTAAATTGATATTCTAATTTACTTTAGCTTGAAGTGTTTAGAGAGCATTTCAATTTTATTTTGGGGTTTCCAAAGTATTCTAGATTTCATAAAGTAGTAAAAATTTCAGCTAAATTATTAGCTTGAATTTTATTATTTTCCTGTGCTGCCAGCCAATATATGTTTCATTTTTATTTATATTTTATTTGGTTGCTTAATTTAAGGATATACTTACTTCGTGTTTGGGCGTCCTGCAGCATTGATATGGCCATAGCAGTTGTTTCTGTTTGTTGTCCTTCTAGCCAAAAACAAATTGCAAGCGTTCAACTTGCAATTTCACTTAACGTTTTTGATTTTTTTCCTTCAGTTTTTAACACAAATTTTCATTTGAGCTATGTTTTGCTTTTTCTTGTTTAACTTTAAATATTTTTTAACAATTTGTTTCGCGCACTTTTTGCGTGTGTTTTTTTTTTAGTTTGTACTTTGAGGTAGTTTTTTTTTTGCACAGTTTACAAAAGTTCACGATTTACAAAATGAGGTAGTTGAAATTTATATTTTATTTTAGTTGTTGTTGAGGTATTTGGTTTTGTTGTTGTTGTTCAGTTGTCACACGTTTCACAACAGATATTTTGTATTTTGTTTGTATTGAAATTGAACTAAATTGTTGCTCGAGTTGTGACTGTGACGAGTTGTCGCTGAGAAATGATGTGAAACGAGCGATTGCAACACGTTTTTATATACGAGGCGAGTTGAGTGCGAGAATATCCTTTTTGCTGTGTTTATCCTTTAGAAGCAACAAATTCAAAAGAGCGACTGAGTGTGAGTCTGTGTGTGTGTGTGCGTGTGCTCCTCTCACTGTCAGTGCCAAAACACGAATGATACGAATTCGCCGCGTGCGCTAACTATAAATACGCTCACTGAACTCACCCTCTCAAATACGCACACACACACACATGCACACTTACGCACTCAATCGCTCACTTACTCGCTCACGCACACATCGTCAAGCAGTCAGTCAAAGGGAGCAAGAAACGAGCCGACAAACGACAACCGACAAACGAATCCGAACCCGAAACCGAAGCAGCAACAGCAACAGCAGCAGGTAAATTGCTCTGCTCTCCTTTCAGTGCTTGCTGTGTGTTTGTGCCTCTCTCTCTGTCTGTCTCTTTGAGGCTGTAAAACAGAAAAAAAAACTAAGTGCTCAAAAATGCCTCAGCTCTTTTTTGAGCTCGTTTCTAGCTGTTGTTGTTGTTGTTGTTGTGATTGGCTATTTTACCTAAGCTCATATGCAAATTGTGTGTACGAGAGAGACGGAACTACATTTTTATCAAAAACTAATTTCTAGCACAAAACTATTTTTTAGCCAACTCGTCTTTAAAAAAATGCTGTAAAAACTTTTATGATTTTATTGCTGAGGCGTTTTTTATTTACTGTCGAGCGTCATAAAGATAAAAAAATAATTATTACCTAAAACAAAAAGAAAAAACTACCTTAAAAAATTGCGTGTACTTCCGATTTTTTAGGGCCTTCATAAAAAAATCACTTGACGTGTGTTAAAAAAAAAAATTTTGCGATAGTTAAAAAACACTCAAAAGCAGCCAGGAATTAACTCATTTGAGTAATTTCCCCTTTGCAAACATGAAAAAGATCTCAAAAGGGGGTTGAAACGCAAGAGCGAGAGACAGAGAGAGAGAGAGAGAGAGATAGAGAGAGCGAACGCCAAAAGTCAAGAGAGGGGTATGAGCAGGGGCTTGTGCAGAGGGGGAGGGGTTGTTCTAACTTCTTTCTTTGCTTCGCTCGCTTCGTTTTCGGTTTACGTTTTTGGGAGCGTGCGCTGTAATCGTAAACAGGAAGTAAACAAAACGAAACGAATTCGACTCCAAAAAGGGGCACTCAAAGTGAAAGTAAAACCAAAAGGGGGGCAAACAATTTTGAGTGAGTTTTTTCTTCTTTCGCTGCAGCCTGTTGAGGAAGCAGTTCCTCATTGATGGCCAGCAGCTAATTGCCGGCACACGTTCCAAAAAAAAAAACACCAAAACCGTAAAAAGCAAGAGCTAAAAAAGAAGTAACAAAAAAATTAAACTAAACTGCAAAACAGGTAAAAAGCAAACCATTCCTAAAAAAGTGCAGTTCTTTTTTTACAGTCTCATTTCTTGACTATGACTTTTGCGGATTGACTTTTAAATTGTTTTATGTAGATTTTTATGACTGCATAACTTATGCTGAATATTTATACGTTTACATATATATATATATAAGTAAATACACTCAGATATTACATTATATTGAGTAGGTAGGCCAAGGACGAGATCGAGTCAAAGTCGCGACGGGATGTTAATTTCAACTACCGTGGAAATTTTTGGCATATTTTCGAAAGTGAAAAACTACAATGGCCAGAAAGGACCTTTGTCTATCGGTCTGTTCATAGGTCTGGTTCTCATCCTTGCTCTGTATAATGTTACGTAAAAGTGAGCAAAAATGCAAAACGGCAAAACTGAAACAATTCCCGACGGATTAACTGAAAATAATTGTTTTTGCAGAAACTGAAATACGCAGAAACCCATTAAAAATGAAAATAATATTGTTGGACAAGGCAAACCAGACAAAAACTGACTGACTGATAATGATTTTAGATAACAATTGAATACATATACCTATATATATGACCCCTTTACCAAACTCACTTTTTCTTTATATTCTTGTATGATTTTAGGCTTAGTCGCCTGTTGAGTGTTGATAAGATTGAGCATATTTAGTTTCAAGTATTGGTTTAGCTAATTAGTGCTGCTCCGTCGTCTTTTTCATTTAAATCCGGTCTTTAGAGATAATATAATGTCAGACTATAGCCAACCCATTATCAGCTGTCTACGTTGCCAAGAGAAAGTTACGAGCAAAAACGCAGCTCAGCCCGGATTAGATGATATGAATTTGAATACAGTTCCGAGCAGCCTTAAAAACGTGCTACATCAATAATAATAATAAAATATACTATATTGTTTTCATATGTGGGCCAGTAGTGCGTAAGATGCGTAAGTTCTTATCAAGTAGGGAAAAACTAACCTAGCCCAATTTACTGTAATTAGTGCGTAGCCAAATTGACCTTGAACTTATTCATTTGTGCTCGTGCCAAAGAATCACAAAACTATAAAAAAAATTGTACTTTGAGTCACACAGCTGCTCAAATGTAGTATATAGTTTTGTATAGGCATGGCTAATTTGGAATGGCAGTGATTTAGTTTTTAGATTAGAGATGATTTCGTTAATATTTGAAATAATCAAAATAATAATTTCATAGCTGAATGAAATCATCTCTAAGGAAAATTCGAAGAAACTGCCAGCAGCTCAGAAAATAAAACAAATAATTCTATTACAGTTAGGACACATAAATCTGATCAAAACTAAATTAAATATTTGTTCCCTGTATCTAAACAATGTACATACCTATCATTAAGTTAAATACTAAAAAAAAACGGTATAAAATATAAACACAATCGAACTTTTTTAATAAAATGAGCTAAAAAAAAAAAAACTTCAACTCTAAGCAGCTGCACTAGTTTCATACAAATAAAATCTAAAACCTGGTTTTCTATACTCTCGTTTCATGTTACAGCTGTTGCCAGCATCAACTTGCATCCAATCTAACCCTACCAACAGCAACTTGCAACAAACAAAGCGCAAGCCAAACAAAAAACACAAATTTTCAACCCAAAAAATAAAAATAAAAGCGACAAATTTTTTACAAATTTCGCGAGCAGAAAGCGAAGGAGAGAAACAAGGGCTGTCAATAGACAGATAATAACGGTGCAGGACTCAAGCCAAGTGCTTGGCAAATAGAGGCGAAGTTGAAAAAAGAGTGAAAGTGGAAGAGTGAAAGTGGAAAGTGGAAAAGCGCACGTTGCGCATGCGCCACGCTGCGGGCAGATTTAGGGTTAGGGCCACGATTAGGGTTAGGGTTAGTCATAGGGTTAGGGGCACCCTGTGGCTTAGATTAGGGGTAGCCCAGGGTGCGCTGTCATGCGATCTGTATGTGCAGATATATAAATGTGTGTGCGTGTGTGCCCACAAATTTTTTAGCCATTTGCAACACACGATCGAACGAGCTGAGAAGGGGACTTTTGATTTTTTGATTTACAGTCAATCGAGCGATGAGCTGATAATGTGCTGATAACAATAAACATGACAAATCAAATTGTTATTGATGCGTATATCAACAAGGAATGTTTTCAAATATGTCTTTTTAACATCTTTCATTTTAGGAACATGAGAGAAAGAAAGAAAATCATAATTTTATTCAACGTTTCAACTTATTTAAATTGAACTTTAATTGAAAGTTAAAAATTAAGTTTTAGGCAATAACAAGAAAATCAAGAATAAATAATAGCATAATTTTCTAATTTGCACTTATTATTATGAAAATTAGAAATAAGTAAGCGATTTCTATAATGCAGTCAAAAGTATATATATGTGTATCTGTATATATACATATATATATGTATGTATCGATAATATGTTAATAAACTTGAAGCAGCCGAGGTGATGCTTAAGGAAGAAGCCTAATCCTGCAGCTTAATCCGCTGGACGAGATGAGCACGCGTCCAGGTTCCGAGCTCTGAATGGAATCGCGAGAAGGAAAGGGATAAGGACTAAGCCACGCAATCTTGAGAGTGCGGCATTATTATTCTTTTGCATTAGGCAAAATCCGCTTTTTAATGCGCCGCAGAAAAACCCCCTATCGTGGCTGCTGATTAACCCTTCGCCTAATGAGCACGGGCTTTAAGGGAAATCTACCAAATTACTTGCAGACATGTGTTTGCGATCGCAAAGAGTTGCAGGAAATTACGAGTCACTCTTTCCTCGAGAGAGATTATCTAAGCCGCTTTCGAGGAAATGCTCCTCCAGTAAAACTTTCCCTCTCTCTTCCAAAAAACATACTTGAAATTTAATATACTGATTCTGGGGCGTGGCACACGTCGTATTTGCCTTTTGCATATGTGTAAACATGCACGGCGCTGTTTGCGCTGACAGCCGCAGCATCCCTCAAGGACTAAAAAATAAAAAACGATCTTCTTTTTGAATTTCTATTTCTATTTCGTTTTTTTTAGGGCGCAAGCGGCTCAACAGGCTAAGGACCTTGAGTCGCTTTGATATCAAATTGATTGAGGTACGAGCAAGAGACAGAAAGAGAGGGCGAGGGAGAGAGCTTGTCTTGGGTGCAGCTGCAGCGCATGCCAGACACACGACGCATGCCGCAAGGGGCAGAGTGAATAACGAATGCAACTCAAACTCAAAATTGAACTTGAATGGACCTTTCAAGGCTCAATCTCCTTCCCCGGCTCAAGCTAATCCGAGTGATTTAATTAAGCCAGCGAGTGACGTCAGGAAGCAGATTAGCTTGAGCCTGGACACACACACACATATACTCAGTTCCTATTGGGCTTAAGATTAGGCAACCGCTAAGCAGGCCGGATTAGCGACTCTTTCAGATCTCTAGGGAATATTTTAAGCATTCATATTTTGCCATATTCAAATTTAAAGAAAATAAAATAATAAAAAAATTTCTTCCGGGAAAAAATATTCACACTTTCTTCTGATAGAGATATCTATGCAATGGTCTATAAGTTTAAATTATAGATAACATTTACAGCAAATAAAAAGATATTGTTACATGTTAGAAATATAATTCCGGGAAAATATTCGCTCTCTTTTTATGATCGGAATACGCACATCATTTTGTTAGCTGTTGTTGCATCTTCTTCTTGGTAAACAGTCGAAAATTGCGTGCATCGAAAAATTGGCCAACAAACATTTTGCGCTAATTGTTTTGGCCGCTGTGTAAATGGCCGTAACGCATGTAAATAGAACACCCAAATACTCTCAAAGGCCTCTAAGGATTAAGCAACTAATCCGCCACTCTCTTTCAGTCTTTCTGTGTCCGCGTTGTCCTTCAGCATTTTTGGTGGGCTGGTCCCAGCCTAATTCTAATTACAAACATACGCCAGAGCCAGAGTCTGAGCCAAGTGTTGTCCTTTTGCTCTGTGGAAAATTCTAAGGAAATATTTATCAGCTAGTTGCTGCTGCTTAGCAGCTGCACATATAGGAATAAAATGTAGCTAAAGAATTATGTAGATCGGTTGGCGAAAGTCATTCAATATGCGCTTGCAGTTCAGCAACCTCTCTGGACTCATTAAAAAACGGTAATGCAACAAAAAACAGACAATAATAAAACCAGGTAACAACAAAAAAATTGAAGACACGTCTAAAAAACGGAAGTGCGTCTAAAACAAAAACGGCACTCGTAAAAAACGGGACCAAAAAAGTCAAACCGCGTACATTAGGCAGCAAGTCAAGGACGAGCATAATTAAGGCAGAGAGCGAGCCTGCCGAGAGAGAGAATGCTTAGAACTCTCAATCGTTCTTTCTCTCTTTCTCTCTGTGCGGCGAATTTATTTTTATGATCGCATGCAAATGCAAAGAGCCTCTCTCTCTGTGCAGTGAGTTTAGAAAAAGGACATTGCTGTTTATGACGCAAGTCCTTTGGCCGTCGTCATTCTTAAGCCGGATTTAGTTCAGCTTTGCACATTTTTTTGTCTTTTTGTATTTTTTTCTTGGCTAAAATTGACTTCTTAATTGCCCAGCGACCTCCAGGCTGGCTCTGACTACCTGAACCTCCGACTACGACCTGGGCAAAGAGGTAACCCACGCTTACAGGTAGCTTCTCCAGCACTACTTCTGCCGGGCTCTCTTCTTTAGGAATTCCATAATTATGATCCTCAGTCAGCGCGGAGCAGTCACCTCGATTTGCCTTCTAGCGAAAAAAAAAACATAGCACACACACACTCCCACACACACACACCCGCACACACACACTCTGCGCGCAGAATCGCGAAAAAAATCGCGTCGCACGCTAAGCCGGAGATTAGCCGACGGATTTAGAGGAAAATCCATCAATATTACGCCCATGTCTACCCGGAGGATCAAGCTCTAATCGCCGTGCTTAACACTGACTTATTTTGCTGAAAAAATTTAATCCGCTCGAGGTAGGCGCAATGTGTTTTTTTTGCACTCCTCCACTAATCCGGGAGTCAGTCAGCTGCACGGCGTAAAAGAGGTAAAAGACTACAAAAAACAATGTAAAAACTGTAGCAATATTCAAATATTTTTATTATAATCCATGTGCAAATAAAAAAATTAAAGCCCTCGGATTAAGTACAAACAGTTGGCGTTGAACCAGGGAACCTGCGCAAGCAGGTAAGAGTCGCGAGTGCCCGGAACATCTTGCTTAGCGAGTGGATCATCTTGGATTATAGTTAACTTAAGGCGTGCGATTATCGAGATCTGTGCTGATCTGGTCGGCTGCGGCTGCGATTAGCGCCAGGATCTACAGATTTGTGGCGCAATAAGCAGCCACAGACAGAGTGATCAAGTTCCGAGGATTTCGACGTGATCTCGTGGATTAAAGTTAGTCCCAGCAGGAAGTGAGCGCGTGTGCGAAAAATATACTCTGAATGAGTGGGCTTCTGGGAAAATTGTGAGCAGGAGGAAAGAGCAAGGATTGGGCATGTGAGAATAAGGATTAGGGAACACGAGCTTTGATAGTAAGACAGACAATATTTATTATATTATAAATTATATTTATTATTATAGTTAGTTTATATACTAAGTTATAGTAAAGTAATAATATCACATTTGATTATCTAACAAACACAGAATGATCATCTCTTGCTAAATTGTGGAAATATTAAAAGAAGAAGATAAAGCGGGCTAAGAACTTCACTATTTTTATTTGATAAGAATAGGAAAGCAAATTAGTTTATTTAGTTCATTATAAAGTGTTGAACAAGATCGATAACAGATTTTGAATGTATATGCTTCTGCATATATAACGCTCTCCTTAGATTATTTTTTAATATATTAGACTTCCCTATGGATTCACCTATGGCTTCCACTTCGCCTTCCCCAGGGAAGAACACCTTCTACGTAATGCACTTGGATGATTCATCCTGCGTCCTGCGTCCCTCATCCTTCTTAGTGCTTAGTGTGCTCACTTCCGTTCTGGCCTTTCATCTATTTCCTTAACTGTTTTTATTTTTGGCCATTCAATCAATATCTTTATTTATTTTTGGCAACAACAAAGAACTTCAACTATTGCTTACTGGCCCTTTGGCTGCTTTGTATTTTTGGATTTTGATGCAATTTGTCCAAGATTGCGTTTGGATTCCGTTTCCTGTGCGCTTCTTACACAACTAGCTGTTAGAGGATTAACTGCTATACAATTTTTTTGGAAGCGATCGATTGTTTTGAGATGCGAGTTTTGAGTTGTGCATTGTGAAAATGTAACGATTCTGTTTCTTTGCAGATCTAGGTGTGTGGGAGGAGTCAGTGTCAGAGGCCGGGGTTGAAGGCGGAGGCAGGCAGCGCAGTCAACTCTAAGCGGCTGAAGCATAATTTGGTAGAGATTTGTGTGCCACTTGGTGGCAACCAGTCAGCTAAAAAAAAAATTAAACAGCAGCTGTTTGGCCCTGTTTGGCTCAGTTTGCTAAGCTGCTTTTTAGGCCAATGCCAAAACGCGTGCCTTGAAACCAGCTACGGTTTAGAGGACACACATACAGACACACAGACAGACACAGCTGGCTCTTTATCAGTCACCAGATGCAAATGAGTCCCCATTGTGTAATTAAGCAGCTTCTGTCACTCTCTCTCTCTCTCCTTCTCGCTTATCAAGTATTTTTTGGCCCGCCGGCAATGCGACGCAACTTTTATTTTTATATTATTCATTTTTTGAGAACTCATATCAGTTGCTATTTCTTGCATTTGAGATGCGGCCCCGCATCCATCTCTTTTTAATGGAGGCAGCAAAAATAAAGAAAAAAATGTCGCGCTTTTTTAAGCGGCTGCCAGTTAGAGAGTAAACAGCAAAAAGCTCACGGGAAACGCAGCAGCAGCAGCAGCAGCTCAAGATCAAGGACTTTCATGCGCTTATCAGTGGGTCGAGCAATGCACCCGGGCCACATTTACTCAACGAGTTTCTTATCAACGCGTCTTTTTTTTGGCAAACGTCAAATCAACGAAATCTCCTTTCGATGTCAAAGAGTATAAAGAATATGGCGACTCAGTGCAATCTGCCTCAATGGGCAAGAAGGGGCACAGGAATGGGGAAGAGGGAGGGGTGTGAGTGTGTATGCTTGTGGGGGGTGGCGGCATATCAACAAGCACTTGACGACAGTGTAAGGCAGCTCATAATTTAAATCAGAATTCGGCATAATCAGCCATCAGAATTGATGACGCCTGAATAACAAATTAAAATGTGTTTGAAAGTAAATAAGTTAGTTCTCACTTCACTATAACTCAATACATATACTTGAATGTTCCAGATCTGCTAGAGATTATCCATATATATGCTTATTACTTTGAGCATCAGCCAACATACCTAAATATGCTTATGCAATTTATGCTTCATCAGAACATGTGAGCAAACGATGACATCGCAGCATAATTAATTATACTAAAATAGATTCATTATCATCAAATTGAGCGCTGCACAACAAGTCATTAAAAATTGGAAGAATAACAGATTAACATTCTAAGAGCAGATTAACATAATTACATTCTTTAATGGGTTTTTCAATTTTTGTGTTTTAATTGTTTGCATAGACATCGTTATTAAGGGGTTAATGTGCAATCCAATCTAATGCCGAACTTTGCTTATTGTTGATAGCAATACATTCTTAGAATCATATTTTTTTTATATACTATCGAAGAGGGGTATTATAATTTTGTCTTGAAGTTTGGAACGCAGCATCAACTACAGCGTCGATATAGCCATGTTTGTTTGTCTTTCTGTTTCTAATCGATCTGAATTGTAAAAATTCGCCACACTTTTGGTGCAAAGGGTAACTCAGCTTATTACTTAAAAATATGTTTCAAAAGAACGTAATTCTCTATCATTTATTATTATTAAGAGATATATATTTCTGATTTAAATTCATATGTTTGCTTATGTTTACTAATTATTTCTACAAATCGCTATATAAAATCGCTTAGTCATATAGCATTCATAGAAACAATTGGTCAAAAGATGAATTCTTGAGACACTATTTTGCTTAACAAGTTATCCAAACCAAACTCACTTAACATCAATTTTATATGATCCTTACATTTAGAAAGAATATATATAATTCTGAAATCAACAAACAATCGATTTTCTTATTATGTAATGATCTCAAATGTTCTACAGCTTAGCTTTGGTCTGAAAAGGTATTTAAACGTCGGCTTGTCACATCTGGTCGTTCTCTCTTGCTTTTAGAATTAAGTTAGATGAGACACTCAACCTGGGGCTGATAAGGTCGCAGTCATGGCCGTTCATGTCCAGACGCGTACTACGTGCGTTTTTAGAAAAGCGTTTTTTTTGTTTTTGGGTTTTTTTTTCGATTTTTGCGGCGCCAAAAGTTGCGACGATCTTTTTTTCTTTTGCAAAAAGGTGCCAGAATGCCGAAGATGTGTTTGCCCCGATGACGTGGATGTCACTCACACATGTCCACATGTCCTATATGTCCCACGGACTCAACCGAAATCCAATTAAACAAAAGCGGGAAACCGCACAACGACTGACGACGCCTGACAGGATAATCAGGCGCAATTGTTATACAATTAGGCGACGCCGTCGCGAAGTCCTAGAAAAGTCAAACCAACAAAACTAGGTATTTTAAATGCTAAAAAATACAAACAACAAAAAAAGTATCGCATTGCATACGCTTGAGCAGCTTTTCAAGTCAAACTTGAAGGACATTGTGGCGGATGTCCTTTGTTGTTGTTATTGCTCTGGCTGTTGCTGTTGCTGTTGAGAGCTGTCAACGAGGCCGGCATAAATTTGCAAAAATGAAGCTGTAAATTGCATTGATTGGCCGTTGACAGCTGTGCGACAATTGACAGCAGGACGATAACGAGGGCAAGCAAGGGGCGGGGCGGGGGTCAGCACAGGACCACACAGACGTAGAGAAAGAGAGAGAGAGCGGGAAAAATTCGCAAGGATAACTTGTCAACAGGCGCGCCGAATTGCAATTTGGAAACGGGCAACAATCCTTTGGGCCAACAATTAATCAAAGCCAAACAGCACCTACAACAACAGCAGCCAGCAGTCAGAGGAGCTGTCCTTTAATCAAAATGCATGATTTATGGCTTGGATGTAGGCACAGCTCCTGCGACACTTTGAAAATTGTATAAAAGTCGGCGACTTCGATTTTTGTTTTATTTTTTAGTTGCTTCTCTCTTTTTTTCATTTTTTTTTGTCAATGGCCTTTGGCTTTGTTTGGATCGGCGAGAGACCATTAAAAATTCGGCCCGGCCACTTGGCCAACACACTCAGGCAGTTGGCCAACTTGGCTGTTGCCAGCTTCATGTTCATTAATCATAATTCTGCTCGTCGACATCATTTTTATTTTACTTTTTTTTTGTAGCTGCAGATTATTTCTTGTTCTTGTGCAAAAGACACAAAACTGCAGTTCAAGAATTTTCAATGCCCCGAAGCGAGCAACTTTTGTCGAGTTTTCCTACTGCTTATTTGGTGTTTTATGTTATTTTTTTTATTTATTTTTGGTTGTATTTTTTGAGTCCTCTGACACTTTGTCAAATATTCTCGTCATGCGGCGTAGTTCTAGTTATTCAACTTGGTCTAATGAAAGGCGCATTCAGAGGAGCAGCAGTCGCCGCTTTTTATACCAATTTCCCCCAACTCATCGACCAAGGAGGTCAAAGCAGATGTCTCCTCATGTCCCTCTCTCTGCAGACAAGGTGAGCAGCAAATTGTTAGAGAAAATCTACATAGAGATTTTCTTAGGTTTAGAATTAGTCACATCTAGCATAAGCTCACTAATTAGATGAATAACAATTTTTTGTTGTGCAATTCTAGCATTAATTACGAGGGTCAATCATTATCAAAATGTGCATAGCGAATTTCAAATGAATTTTGAGGAATCGTGCTAAATTGAAATGTTGACAATGACAAGAATTAATAATCGGTTGTGAAATTGACAAAGTTATAAAATTGTTCATTGCAAATGATTAAATTTCAACCTCGAATCGTCTTTTCGCCTTTGAATGCAATAATAATCTAAATAAACCGGATTTTTGAGAAACGAATCGACTTAGTACGATTTATGTCATGGCAAAGTTTTGAACTGTTATTATTTTTTGGGAAACAATTTTTAGTCGAATTTCGACTTGGAATAGTGTTCTCAGATTTAAATATAGTATTAATCTAAAGACCAAGCCAAAATTTAAAATATCAGTTGCGCCCTTAACCAGCTCGCAAATAAATGTCACAGGGCTTAAGAATCGCCTCCAAATCAGTTGAAAACTCCGTGCACATATCGCAAGCAGCCAGATTACGGCACATCTGAGGGCCCGCCGTATTATTCAGAGATATTGATGCCCGAAACTGGCAACTTGTCACTCCAAATGATGCTGAGAGGCAAAGTGCAAAGATGCCGCTGGCGGCATCAACATCATCAAAGGACTGCGATGCAAAGGGATAATCAGCTGGTCGGGGATGCGTGTCTGTTAATTTGTTATAATATCACGTAAGAATTGCCGCCGAATCGATTTTTTATGTTAATGCCGCAAGGTGACAACTCAATTTGTCGCCCAGCCAAAAGGGAGAACGTGTTCGCACAGTGGGCCCAAATGCTTAGCAACGAGTAGAATGGGCAACTATTAGCCAGCACACCAGTACAGGCCAACAGGCCAAAGGTGGACGTGACCTGTTCCCATCAGTAGAATTCTATTGCTAAAAAACCTGTCCCAAAAATTGGCACACATCTTGGCTGCTGGCTGCTGCTGCTGCGTTGTTGCCTTGACGCCAGCTCTGACAGCATGTCCTGGACTATGCGACTACTCGCAAGCCCATACCAACGCTCAAAAAAATTACACCACATTTCAGAAATCGCACTGAAAACTAGAAAGTTTTTCTAAAATACAGAAATGCAAACCATTATTTTTAGAAACTCCTTTGCAAAATTCAGAAAATAGTAATGAAATTTGCTATCCAAAATCATAAATTAGAAATTACTAATGCTTATTAGTTATACAAGAATCTGAAAATTATAAATGTGTTTTCTGAATTTTAGAAAAAGTACTCTGAAATGTAGAGAGAAAAACGTGTTGTTTAGAAATTTGCTTTCGGAATAAAAAGGTAAGTAACGCGCTTGACGCGAAAAGTATGGCTACTTTTATAAAGGTAGGGCAATTTTTTTCTGAGTGTACACTTACCCCTCACAGGACATCACTCGCACTCGACTGCTCCAACAATAGCAACAAATAGAAATTCTTAGGTTACACGCAGACGTATTTAAATTGGGTTTTTAGTTTCCCAAAACTAGATCCTGGCAACGACGACTTCCACTTCCTGCCACTTGTCGTTGTCCTTGCTATGTCTACGCATTGTTTTTATTGCACTTTTGTTTATACAGTTGCTGCTGCCGCCGTGGACGACATCGACGGCATCCTTTTGCTCACCCATTGTGCAATTGTCCGTTGCCTTCAACTTCATCCTTGCAGCATGTGAAAAATGCCGCTTGAGTTAGTTTTTTAGTTCAGCTTGAGCACTTGGGCCACTAAACGGATACTTGAGCGTATTTTGAGCGTTAGACGTACTAAGAAATCTATTTACCTATGCGAAATGCTCTCAGTCGAGGAGCTCTTCTAGGAGTTATTCTGAACTCTGCTATTAAGCCCATGTTCGGCGTGCTGGCTTTAATTTGTTCGATATGAAAATGTTTTTGAATTATCAAATCCAGCTACTATTACTCTTAATAATCTCAAAGGTTATACAAAATCTGGTTCAACTGTACATCAGGTTTCCCCCAAGTACATTTTCCCACCTTTTAAATCCAAATCCTGATCACAGCTGTAATTCACACACATTCCGCATAATAGTTAGCGAATAGCTCATTAATAGAATATTAAAGGTTTTTCAAGTGTTTTCGGTTGTCGCCCGCATTTGGCCAACGAAGAGCATTCCCATCCTCCCCAATCCTCTTCCACAGCCACTCTTCCCTTGCAAACTGCCCGCGTCTCGGGACTATGACAACAACTACAAGAAAAAAAGGAAAATTCCAAACAATTAGCAAACAACACCAATCGAAAAATTTGCCTAAACAATGAAGCAAACAAGCAAACATACTTTATTTATGTATATATAAATAATTTGAATATGGTAGAGAATCCTATTGGACATTTGTTTGGGCTCTCGCAATTGTTACGCCTCCATGTGGCATAAATTAGAGACCACTTACGCGAGAACTTGCAGCTAGGGGCAGGCCGTCAGCTCGTAGTCAGCTCGCAGTAAAAATTGATTAACAATATGCGGAAATATTTAGTTATGTTTGATTGCAGTAGTTGAACCGAAAAGAAAAGTGCCGCATCATCATCAGCGGCGCCAGTTTAAGTGGCCATTGGCCAGGGTTGAGGGGGTAGGGGTAGGGAGTTAGTAGTTTAGAAAAGAATGTCACGCCGGATGTGGCAGTTAGTTGTGGCAGCATTAAACCGAGCTGAGGTGGTTGACTTATGCGGGCATTCTATGTGCATGCTTAGACAAAAGTTTTATGTATATCGAAAAAAAAAAAAATACTTTCACTTAACCACGAACAGCGAGCGGCCCCTTGCCACGCCCCTTTTCACTTTTCAGATATCGATTTGCAATACGATAACCGATCGTTACCTGAATCAAAAACCCAATTGAGACGACCTGCAACACGGAAATGAAATTTGAATGTGGTTTTTGATATTGGTTTTTGGTTTTGGGGCGTTTTCGATTTTTCCATTGTGCCGCGATTTGATGTGGAAATTATAGAAAATCTGTGGCATAAAAATAAAAAGCGAAAGTCGCAGGACAACATGCTGATACCGGAAATGGTTTCACTCTTATTGACGTCCTCATCCTCGCTGATTTATATGTGTGTGTGTGCCTAGTTACCCAAGTGTCAGGTTACGCATTAGGAATGCCAGCGCACCCAACACACAGCACACATACACACACACTTTAATTGCTTCAAAAAATATACCGAAATTCAGCGAGGCATATGGGTTTTTATACATTTTTTTGTGTGGCGCTTGTAACTTGTTAAGGGGCAGGATAACGAATTTTGCATGCTTGATGCAACTTGCTTGGATTTCCCTAAATATATTTTTTTCTCACTTCTCACTTCTCATGGCTAGCTGGTCAGCAGGTCAGCGGGTCAGCAGTCCATCGTTTAATTCGTTATCCTTTTGCGCAAGATTGCACATCTTTTGCGTGGGATACACTCAAACAGTGAAAGAGAGAGAGAGAGAGAGAGAGGGGGGAGAGAATGGCATTATACGCATCTTGATTTCGGGTCAGCTATACAGACTGAGATTTGTTACGGCCGAAAAAAAACGGATTAATGATGAGCTGGCTCTAATGAGCCCAATGCCAACACTTGACTGGAGTTTCTTACACTCAGAAAAAAATCGCTCCTCATTGTCAAAAATCGCTTTGTTAACTAGAAAGTGTTTCTTGTTCTTAGAAATAATTTTTCAGCATATTATAAAATCTTGCATTTAGAAAATCATCCTGTAAATGTTTATAATAATGTGCAACAAAAAACATAAAGTCAAGAGTTGCCAAAAGTATGACGAATTCCTAAAATTCAGACAAAATTTTTGGCTGAGTGTATGGATGGCTTTTTTTATAAGTTCCCTCAAAGCTTAACTCCATGCTGTTCAAGTTCCCAGGTGGAGAGTTCAAAGAACCCACTTTGAATAAATGTTGGTTGCTTGGCGCCACAAAGCAAATTTAGACATTTAATACAAAAATATATTTGAACTGACCAAATAATGACCAAAGTCACTTTGCATGATAAGACAAGCCAATAATGATCATCATCATCGCCATCATCATCAGTGGTCTCTTCGTCATCAGTCACCCACACACAACTCACAAACACAACACACAACACAAAGAGGCCAAGTTCAGCAACATTTTAATTTGTCTAAGTCAACGACTATCTGTCAAAATGCATTTTCCTTTACTACCCCGTCCCCTCTCCCACTCTGCCCCCTCCCGGGCACATTTATTTTTGAGTTTAGCTTATCAGGGAATTGCAATTGAGTAAACAGAGCCGGAAATGCATTTGCTTTCACCAAAAAAAAAAGAAAAGAGAGTGGCGATCCCCTTAGAGACCTTTGCGTCTTATCGGCAGCAGTTTGTGGCTCTTAGTCTCTGATTGTTAATTGACCCCTCACTCCCCCCACTTCCTCCTCTACAAGAAAGTCGAAAATTTATTTGCACGATTGTAATACACTCTACACACACACACACACAGATTGTAATGAGTTGTTGTTTCGATTTCGAGTATGGTTTGCATTATCTTTATGGATTGTTTACTCATTACAAAAGGGTGCACATCGTCTGATTCAGCGCCAAATTGGGTTCCATGTATATACATATATACGTATTTTTTTCATCGGTTCTTATTTATATTTAAAACGGTTGACTTTTGATAACTAATATTATTGTTATTGCAGGATGATTATATGCACCGCGTGCTATTATATCTAGAGATATACTCCATTGATTAGATTGTGACTGCTGAGCCTATAGTTATATTATTTATTTGAATTTATATATTTTGATAAGAATGTGCGTCCACTTTAGCCTTTTAATAATAACGATATTTACTAGTCCAATCCAATCATTACTGTTCCTGTTCTATTCCTTAATAACGTTTCCAATTTCAAACTTACTTTCACATGATTTTTATAGCTATCATTTATAATCTAGTCCACTTAATTTCCATCCACTGTCCATCTGCATCATTTTTGACTTATTTAACTTCTCAATTTCCTGCATAAAGATCTTTCCTTTCATTAAACCCCATTTAGAGAGTGCATTGATTAAGCTACGTGAGAAGCTGAGAAACTGCAGTAAAATGGGATTACTAGGAATTTGACTAGCAATTAAGACAGTTCAGATGCAGATAATTGGCGAAGTGTAACACTAGATGCGAAGACTTTCTGCAGCTACTGTGAGACACACCTGATACTCGCTTGTCTTTTTTTGTATTTCTTTTTGGCGATCGCGATAAGAGAGTTCAATCAAGACAAGCATCATGAATGACATTTTAGCGCCCTCAAATGAACAGCGATCGATGTGAAGGACCTGCTCAATCTACCCGAAAGTATCAGATGGCACAACTCACAGGATTCCCACACGGACGGAGATAGAGAGAGAGAGAGAGAGAGAGAGAGAAGTGAGATAAATGAGAGTTGAGATGCAGATAAGCCTGCCGTCAACCTGCCTCCTGTTTTTGTGGTTGACACTGGGCTCCATTGTTTGTTTGTGTGCTCTCTCAGAGCCGGTAGTTGACATTGGCAATGTGTGGCAGCAGCAACTCAATCAGCTGTGGCAGCTGCTGTTGCAACGTTGCCGCATCTCTCAACTCGCAACCACAAACAAGTAATACGAAGCCATTTTGTGCCGGACACTGCCCAGGACTAGACTCAACTGCAACTGTCTTTGCCAAAAAACAGGAAAATAGGAAAACTGAGCAAAAGAATCCTTTGTCTTCTGCGCCTTCGATTGCTTTTGTCTGTTATCCATATTGTCTACATAAAAAAAATAGGAAAAAAGGTTTAAGAGTGCTCGAAAATTTCGCAACATGTTTCACATTATTAATGATGAGCCGCACTTTAAGCAGCGATCCCTTTTGTCCACGCTGACCATTGTCCTTACGCCTCTTGCTTAATGCACCCCTGCACTCCTGATGAGCGTCTCATGAGTTTTCTATGAAAACGAGCACAGCTCGCAGCGGGCGATCCTCTGAGTAGCCTGCCTGGGATCAGGGAATCATACTCCAGCTCCCACATGTTGATCTGCAATTCTCTGTTCCTTGGCAACTCGGCAACTACTTGCATAATCTACGCTTGACCAGCTCAGCGCAATCCCAAAACTATTACGCCCCCTTATTCGTGCTCTGAAGATTAATTAAGCAGCAATTTTTTCGAGTGTAGGTGAGTATCTGTGAGATACTTTTTCTATAGGAAGTAATGCACCCTAACATACTATAATTCTACTGTAAAAATTCCATTAAGATAAGAAACACGAATTTTACTAACCAAATCGTATCTTAAAAAAAACTACTATCAGAATCTCGCAATATATTTAATAGCTAGTCTTAGGAATTTTAACTTGCATCAATTACTGCAACAAAAAAGAATATTGCGAGTCTCCTTTTATTATTTTATTTTTGCAGCGTAATGGAAAATCGGTTTGGCATTGACTGGGATTAACTGAGAAACACATCGCCAATCCTCACACAACAGCAACAACAACACAACACTGCCAAAGGATGCGCAATCACTTTCCCATGACTGTGTGGCAAGTGTTGGCGTTGTAGCATGTTGCATCCTTTCACATGTGTGGGAAAGCAAACACTTTCACTGTGCGCACTCACAACAATATCTCACATTACAACACACAAGAGCAACAACAACAATTGCTGCTGCATCCTGTGCGTGCAACCTGCAAAGGATTGATATGCAGCTGACAAGTGTCAAACTGTGACACACATTTTCATCGTTGATAAATCACTTGCCACAATGCGAGATGTGACAGACGCAGGGGCAGCAGCAGATCGAACTTGAATTATGCACAACTAGTTCTCAAACTTATAGGAGGAGAGGGAAAGACAGAGAGAATGGGGAAGAGAGAGAGCTAGGCAAATAAAATCAGCCACTAGGCTGGGTCCTAAAAAGGATATTAGGCGCTAAGTGTCATCGAATCGTAAAAAGGACACAAATGCAATCAACTGCAGACATTCCAAGCAACAGCAAAACAGCAGCAAAAGCAGCATCGTCTGAAGGATATTTTTTCGCTTACACGCGCAATACTCGTAAGTGTTGTCCTTGCTGTCCTTGTTGTTATCCTGGCGTGGCGCTTTTATAGCCACACTCACACACGCACATTCCACACTTTGCCACAAATTAGTCGACTGCCTGCTGCTTGCCCCAACGTCTTCTTCTTCTGTCGCGTGAACTACTTTTTTATGCTGAACGCTTTACGCATCCTTGCTGGCATTAAACGCCACATTAAGTGACCCATATATATATATATATATATATATATATATATATATAATTTAGCTACTTCCATTTATGTTTTGTTGTTTTTGGCTTTAGGTTTATGGATTGGCAACGCCTCCGTTTCGGTTTCGACTTATTTCGCGTTGCATTCCAAAATAAGGATACTTAAGGACACATAAGTGACTTTTCTTGTTGTTCGAAGTGTTGGCACTGTTTTTATAGATATTTCTGTGCTCAGTGTTGCAAGATTTTGTATAAAAAGAAGAAAGAAAATTTGAATCAAATCTGTTCTTCAATTGTAGAAGATGTTCTGAGCAGTTTTCGTTAAATCTACAAAATTTAGATAAGATTGTAAGTACAAACTTTTACAACATTTTATCTTGTCTTATAGATAGCTTTTGATATATTTTGTTGTTAGCTTTCAAAGTTCTGGCTTTGATAGTAATTCGTGAGAAGGATCTATGTATATAAAGTAAGTATAAAGAATTTTCGAATTTCATCCACAAAAACAATCAACAATTTCACTTTCCATATTATGTCCCACACAGAACTGTTGCCAGTTGGCTCAGCTGATTGGATGTTTCGAGTAGTAGCTAAACCGACACCTGGCACATCTCTCTCCCCCCTCTCCCCCTCCACACTGAGGAAGCGGAGGGGGAACAGAGTAAATAATATAAATGTGCTTGGGGGCAGCATTTCACAGAGGGCGCTATTTTTGTCAGCAATTCATTCATTTTGTTCGCTTAGGCGTTGCAATTGGTTGACTAGGCGATCAGTCCTCATTTCCCCTGCCCCCACTTCTGCCACATGGTTGCATGTGTATCTTGCATCGGGAAGCGTGCCTCACTCGCCGCATTTCAAATGTTAAAAAGTTCAAATATTTTTTAACAAAACCCCAGCAAATGTCTCATTTCCTTTGCAACGCTTCAGCTCAACTGCAGCAATTGTCTGTACAACACACAGCGAGTGATGGCAGGGGGCCAGTTGCTTGCCGCATATGCTTGCCACTTGGAGAAGAATTTAAATAAATGATATTTTTTTTGTCGTCTTCCTCCTGGTTGAACGAGGGGAGTCTTAGAGAGAAGTGTCTGTTTCTCCGTTTCATCTGCGCTGCACATTTTTCACCTTTGCTTGACCTTGAGTGCGTGCCTGGCAGCTGGAATTAACTACAACTGAGGAGGGTGATGGGGGATGGGGAGGATTTCGATGCAGTGATGCCAGCTAGCATTAGGCCGACTTTTCACTTAGTTCATTTATAACAAAGGCAAATACTTGAAAGACAGGACAACGAATGCTTTTCATTAAAAGCGAGCAATCTATTCTAATCAACGCATTTTAAATAATGTTGAAGAATATAATTGAGTTGAACATTGTAGATATAGTATATATATAAAGTACAAGCCATGTCCACAAAGGTCGGAGCATTGAAAATCGCTTCAGTATTGAGATACTACATTTTCAAACATCATAAGAAACATCAACTTTTTGGAGGAAGAATTTAATATGATTTCTGAGCCAGAATCGAGCTATCAACTTTGAATATAGAATTAAACTAGAGGAATTTTGAACCCTCTGCACTGACCATGTTAAAATAAATATTGTTTTTGAAATTCGCTTCAGTTTTGGCCAAGTTACAGGCCTGGGAAGATTAGCTATTTATTTGCTGAATAGTTGCACAAGGAAGTTCACTAAAGGACCAAGATCTCGCTGTCCAAGGGTCATTAGTGCATTCAATGAAAGGAAATCTGGGCGAGTGGACAGCAAACACAAACTCAAAACACCTGTGAGAATGTTCAACAAAGCGCAAAAGATGCGCAAAAATTGCATGAAATGAAGAGTAAATAACGCAATAGAGAGAGAGAGAGAGAGAGAGAGAAAGGGAGACATGGAGAGAGAGTGAATACGAAACCACTTGAGGGAAAACAAAGAGACACGCAGACCGCAAATAGAGGACCCATTCTTAAGGTTTGCATTTTCATTGATGATGATAACAGAAGCAGAAAAAAAACTCAACCTCAGTCGAAGAGTGAAGTGAAATGAGATGAAATGAAGTGCATCCGTTTGCATTTTCACTTTCACAATGAAAATGGAAACCGCAGGCTTACATATTTATCTAAATATATATTTATATACGCATGTGCAGGATACGCCTGTGTAATCATCATCATCATCATCATCCGAGTGTCCTAGTTTTGCTGGAGCAAACAATAAACCGGACACTGCGATCGAATTGCCACACAACACAAAAAGCAGATTGCATCCACAGATATATATATATATATATTTATTTATACATATAAGAAATCAATATCACACATGCCTTCTGCGGAAATGTCGAAAAGTATACCCAAAAAATGGCATGCAAAAAATAATAAAAGTAGAACGTTATTCACTCGAAAAATGAAAAATTCTAAAGTCATTTATTATTTCTATAAACAAGGTGCTGCTTCCTCTTCTTTATCTGTTACTTCTCCTTCTTCTGCTTCTTCTTCTGCATTTAACTCTTAACCCTAACACGCCCTAAGACAATATCTTATCGCCTTGCTGGGCATCTTTACTCCTTCCCCATCGAGTTTTCAATTTGTTGCGCTTACGATTTCAATCATTGCTCAGTTCTTTTTTTACGCTCACCCTCATCCTCACCCTTCTTTTCGGCTACCCTTTTCACTTCGTTTGGCAAGTGCAGCGACTTTCTTCTTCTTCTTGTTTGTTTTTCCTTTTGTATATCCTGAACCCATTGCAAAAAGGGTATAATGGTTTTGTGCAAATTGGCGATAGCATTAAGAGTCTTAAATTTAAATGCCTATTATAACATAATACAAATCGACATATCATTGATCAGCTGGACAAATTTCATCAAGATCGTATAAGAAACACAGAAGTTATAGTAGAAAAGGTATGCTAAGTAGAAAAGGTGCTTAAATTTGTTAAAAGAAAATTTAGCAATAAAACTATAATATATTTTACATCTCTCTTAACAGGGTATATCGTAGTCGAGTCGAGTGAACGACTACTGCATTCTCACTTGTTTCTGTTTTTCGTTTTGTTACTTATTCCCTATTCCCTATTTGGTGACAGGCTCAGCTCAGCAGTCAACCCTATTATGGGCAACACCTTCGCATTCTCCGTTTTTGTTGTTATCCTCTGTTAACCTTTTACTTCCCATGCGCTTTGAGTCATTGTCAATTGTTATTCTTGCTTATTCTCGGTAAATGCAACCCTGTTGCAAGGTTACATGCCGTGAGAACTGATTGCAATTTAATCCTTTGCGCAAATCCTTACCCCCACATAATGAGTCATTGGTCAACACAAGAAGGGGGCGGGGGTTTGGGGTGTGTAGTAACTGTTAATAAAAAGGGAATCCCCAAATGTATGCTCATCAATTTAATGGAGAACAACAAAACACAAGTCTACCCAAAAGGCCAAACTAGCAAACAGAGCACGTAAAACAAACGAGTAAGTCAGCTTAACGTGAAGGTGCGGGGGGTGAGAGGGCACCTTAAGCTAGTCAACTATTACACATGTATATATATGTTTATATATGAGCTTATATGTATGTGTGTATTTATGTAGTTAACCATTCTTTTATTGCTCTCCCATTCATTACTCCTTTCTTACAGACCCCAGCTGCGAACCAGTGAATGACCTTTCACTACGGAATGCATTCTGTTTGCATACATCGTATACATCGTATATACGAAACTATACTTGGAATATAAATACTAAGCAAAATATGAACATCTCACCTCACACAAGGTATGAGAGACTGCAAAGTGCATAAGAAAGCTTCTGGCAAAATATAGATTGTGAATCCAATTCGTAATAAAGTCTTTTCGGTGCTGGGTCCTTTTTACAGACACAACACAATTTTGCTGAAAGCTTTGCCGACCACAACAAACCGTTAGATGTAATAACAACAACAAGAAGAAGTAAGAGTGCTGTAGTCGCTCACTCGACTCAACCACAATATACCGTGTTAAACCAACTGTTAATCATATTCTAGTTTTGTTGGCAAATTTTCCTTTAAGAAGTTTTGCACACACAAATGTAAACAGGATTAGAAATATAAATGAGATCAAAATTAAATACGTTTGTCATTAAATATTATATATCTATACTCTACAGATAGACGAACATGACTGTATCGACTCGTCTGTTGATGCTGATCAAGAATAAGTATACTTTATGGGTCGAACATATTTTCTTCTGCTTCTATTGCATACATTTTCACAAAGCCAATATACCCATTTTACCCATTTTCATAGGGTTCAGTGTATAACAACAACAACAGCAGCAAATATGGCCGCCCACTCATAAACACACAAACACACACGAACAGTAACAGACACACACTCACACACACAGTCATCGCACGCATGTGCTCCAGTTTAACACTTTCGCTCTCTTTCGAACGCACATGTCGGCAATTTTAACCCTTTTAATGCCGTCTCCGTCTGCGTTGTCGTCTGCACTCTCACACACATATATTGTCGGCCATTGACTTGCCACTGTCTCACAAAAACACACACACACACGTGAACAGCCTCCCAATTGGGGCCCGACTCTCTTAACTCGGTAAATTCGCTTTGCTCACACACACACATGCTGCTGTTGCTCGCTCTTCGCCGCGTTCTCTTGCGAAAGGGGAAACTTCAAGCCTTTATGCTCTCATACCCCTTCACACACACACACACACTCGCTTTGAGTGAGTTTTTTTCGCTCACTCATTTTTTATGCGCGTAGTTGAAAGTGAAAGGATTTTGGCCACACTATTGAAAGGGGTGAGCGAGCGAGAGCGCTATTTATTTTTATTGATTGCTTTGTGTGCGTGAGCATGTGTGTGTCTGTGAGAGACCAAGAGCGAGAGAGAGCGCGTGAGTGCGGCGAGTAATTCAGAGCAACTCTTTCATTTCCATTCGCTGCATTCGCTTTAACTCTTTCTTTTCTTCGGCGACCACCGCGCATTAATTTTATTTTGACAGCGCCTGTCATTTGCCGTCCCTTGTCTGGCTACACAAGAGTGTGTGTGTGTGTCTGCATGTTGTGGCGCTTTGTTGTATGTTTGTGCGTGTGTGTCGGCGTGTGGTAGGCGGAGTTTGATCGATATTATTATTGAAATGGCGTCGCAACTCTTTAAGTCCCAATGGAATATGGGCATTTTATTGCTGAGCAATTGGAATCAGTTTAAAGGGCGTGATAAAAACGTGGAAAAATATAACAACTTCAGTGTAATAAATATGTTTACAGTTTAAATAAAGCGATAAATATGGCAAAAAGTCAATAATAATAATAATAATATATAAATAATAATAGTAACAATATAATACATACAAAAATAATACTTAATAATTTGAATTAATATTTATACTTTTGTTAAATGTAGAATTTACTTCATTTTATTTAAAGTAGAACAACTTAAGTATGTAATTATCAATTTTATTATTTTTAAATTTAATAATAATTATAAAAATACTTTTCCAGCATTTACGCATGCAAAAGCAAATACATAAAAAAATAAAAAAATATATATATATTATTATATACATACATTATGGAAACACATTACATATGCGCATCCAATCAACAAGCAGTAATATATATCCAATATAATCACATACTCCCCTCAAACTTACCCCGGCCAACTTCAACTTCCGTCTTTGCAGCTCAATTTGGACAACATTTTGATGAATTGCCGCCATTCAAATCTTGGCCAAATTATATATATATAACTGACAAACATATGTATGTTAAGAAAATGCATTTGCCAAGCCCAATGGAAAACAGACATACAAAACAGATACATCATCCTTCAGGACGTGGATGTGGGCGAGGACGAGGACAAGGAGGATTTTTAAGAGCAACTGCGGCGTTGTCTAAAAGTAAATGTGAATGCAGAAGATGTTTGTATGATGAAAGAGCAATACTGGCAACCCTTAATAGCGCAAAAATTATAATGATGGGGATACTACACATACACACAGTCGCACACACACACTCGCAAACACACACACAAGATTCGAATCCATTGCCAATCCGAGTCCCATAACGTGTTCATTAATAACTAATATCCTGCGGCCGCAAATAGCATTAGCCAATACATATAAATATATATATGTATGTAGATATATATCCTTATATATGTATATATATATATATCTGTGTGTATATAGCATCTATATAATCGAGCATTGTTGTTTTTGCCTTTGGTTTTCAATTACACGAGGAGTTGTGGCAGCAGCGACAGGAATAATGTGTGTGTGTTGTTGGTTGTGTGTGTGTTTCTGTACAATCGATGAAAGTTTGAAATTAACACCCAAATATTGTGTTGAGTCCGTCGTAATTAATGAGTCCACAAATATACGTGGCAAACTTTTGCCTATGACTGGCCAACTTTTCTCAGTTGGACAATCGCTCAAAGCCAGCTGCTTGGCAGCCCAACAAGCAAATGATTTTAGCCAAAGCACACACACAAACAAATACATATCAATATTATATACCTAGTTCACATATATATATATATATATATATATATATATATTATTATTTATAGCACAACAATTATGACAATTTGAAACTAGAATTATTGGCGACTTCAAATCAACTCTGCAAAAATGTTTAACTCAGTTTCTGTATTTGAATTCTTTCATTGAAGTATATTTTCCCAGCATAAATGCCAATTAAGCCATAATTAAGTTGTAAAGCGCACAAATTCCCACACACATAACTCAATATAGATTCGATTTATTTAAATTTGGAAAAACTAAATGCAATAATTAAAAACGCTATAGTTGGCAACCCTAACAAATCGTGGGCGTTAATTGAAACTGAAGCTTCTCGATGAGCACATCAAATAGAAAAAAAGGGGGCGCGTTTGCGTGTCCAAGTTGATTTGGCTTGATTCCTTTGCTTTCTCAAGTGGCTACAACAATGCCGCATTGAATTGAACCACTTTCTCACATGTGGCACATGCAACATATGTATGTATGTATGTACATACAACATTCACAGCCCAATTGGACAGGAAATGCCGTACGAAATCTCAACCATAATCCGTTGCTCTTTAATCGCCTCAAATCACACGCTTTTATCGTGGCACATTCAAAAAAAAAAAGAACAGAATGAAAATAAACCGAAAACTTTTCAATTCGCACACAAAAGCCTCATTCAGTTTTGGGTAAATTTTTTTTTTTTTTTGGGGCATCCATCCGGCATTTGCAACCGTTTCGGCATTGGCGCCTTTTGTGCGCCTCTTAAATGGGGAAGGTATTGAATTGAGTTGAGTATTTATGGCACTATAAATCTGTATATATATATAAATATACAGAAATGAAGAACTTGCTGCTATTGTTGTTCTTGCTGCTGTTAATCAGCGAAAAGTGGGGAAACACTTCAGTTCTTCCCCTGCGTTGATCATCGTTTGTTATTATTATTCTCAAGTGTGGCGAGTTAATGAAACGCTTCTCTTATCTGATAAACTAAGCAATGACATGAAATGTAAAGCGATGAGGTTCTCAGTGATGTTTGGAAGTACAGAACTGCAATATTGATATATTAAACATACTTGAATGTATAACCTATGAGAGGTTTCCTTCTACCTGCAACATACTTTTCTCATTTCTGTGTCCTATGCATAACTAATGAAAATGATAGTTTAAACAGATATATTAATAAATCCTCTATACACAATACATACATGTACATAAAACTATATAATTAACAGAAATATATATAAATAAATATACAATAAAAATGTAATAAATAATACATAATTTACAGTAGCTGTCCCAAATAAAACAAGACTCTCAACAAAGCGCTCTTTAATGAACACACACAGCACTGTTCAAGTTAAACGACTGACCACCGGCAGGCCTTGTAATATCTGGGTAGACTACTGTAAAAACCCAAACCCAGAACACAACAAATGCCACGGCCCATTGAAACTAACGAGCGACACATGCAACTAGTTAACACTGTTGTTCGGGGTGTATCTATTGATATATTGATATTAATGTGCGATCAAACATGGCACCCGTTCATTGGCTCTGCCAAAGATGAACAGGAAGTCCAAAGGGGGAAGGGAATGAAGAGGTAGCTAAAAGCAAATTGGTTTTTTAGTTTTTCCATTGAAATGCGCGAGTTGCTTTTTTTTAATAGAAACAAACGCCCACGCGGCGGGCAGCCAAGCGATCAGAAGAACCAAGAACCAAGAAACAGCCAAGCCAATTAATAGAGTCGCAAAACAAATTAACCCCAAAAGAAATCAACACGAAAGTTCTGTATTGTTGTTGTTGTTGTTGTTTTTCAGTCCCCTGACACACGTCAGGTTCCCAAAGCGATGAGCGCCATATGGCAAAAAAAAACTTGACTAAGTGGAAAAGAAAAGAAAACAACAAATACAAAATACAAAATACAAAAACAGCAGAAGCAAAACAAATAAAACACAAATCTGAAATCGGAACGACTTAGAAATGCGGCATATGCTCTGATTCTGGAGACGACGCGTGCGGCAAGTGTTGCCAGCAGTTTACTTGCAACCCTTTTGGGGGCAACACAATGAAGATATTTACGAAAAGGAAAGAGAAAAATAGGGATCAGCTTGTTAGCAAAGAGGGGCGCCCCAGTTAAGAAAAAGATGTTGTTGATGATCACTAAATTAAGGGTTAGAGTTCACAAAAGCAAACAAGACGCTTATAAAAAAAGAAAGAGGGAACCAAGCAAAGGGTGCCTTTGATCCCGATCTGGATCTTGATCTTGATAGCATCGGGGTCGCGTTCTCTAAGCGGCCTGCTAATGAGCTCACATTTCCCTTCCCTGCCCTTTCCAACTTGACTCACGTGACTTCCTCTCTGGTATTGAATAATCTTGCGGCTGCCTCTTGTGGCATTTTAATGTGTTTAAAGTGTCGCCCCCCTCAAAGAAAGAGTTGATGTGGGGGACCGCCCTGGAATAGCTTCCTGGCATCCTGGAGTATCTCTCAAGTGACTTGGCTCACGTGTCAAATTAATCATTTATGGCCAGTGTTTAGCATTGTGACAGCCAGCTGATTTAGGGGCTTAGATCGCATCAGGAATTGATTAAAGGTTGACGTTTTGGATTCTTGAGTACTTAATATTAAATAATCGGTTAGGTTTCGGAGAGTTGGAAAACTCAAAAGCAGATGCAACTGATTTGGAAACAAAATGCATGAGTTATGCCAAGGCGAACTCTGAGGTAGGTCGGCCAGGACACAACAGGAATTTTAATGAAGATTTCTGTTGAACTGTATGCCTCTTTTGATACCCTGTAAGTTTTGCTGATATGAGCAGCAGAAGGAAGCATATAAGAAATCTTTAAGTATATAAATTCTTGATCAGGTTCAACAGAGTCGATTAGGAATGTTACTTTGCCTGTCCTTATGAACGAGTTGATCTCAGAGTCTACAAATTTGGACTAAAGAATAATTGTTATTATTATTATGCTTAATCTATTAAACATTAGAGTATCTGCCAGTCGAGCTCTTTTGCCTAGAGTATTCTAGCTTGTTAATATTCATAATATAACCTGCCATATACACTTTTTATACCAATGCTTTCCTAATATTTTCACCACCTTTAAAATTCGGCTTGTTGTGCGCAACAAAATAATCCAAATGGTTACCAGCAAGCCGACTTTAGATTTCGAGTCAGATCTCCTTTGTCGATCTCTCTCGCTGTTCTATTTGAACGATGGACATACATATACGTAAATACCTCGATGCCACAGCCAATTTTAGTTTTATAGCAATATTGACTTCGCAAAGTAAATAAGAGATTGAATAAACTATCTACACGCATTTTGAGCAAACCACAATCAGCTCGACCTAATAATGTAACTTGTTTCATATATGTTACGTAATAAGACTGAGGATCGTATAGTGAAGGAAGACATCACATATATTAGGTGGGTGATCTTAATACACGACAACCACCCCACCAGCTATAATATCTGTATTCATGATGCAGGTCAAGCTAACACTCATTAAAGTGTCTCAGTTCTCACCGATCTCCCATAAACACTCATACACATACACACACACATACTCACACACATACGCACACACAAACATCTAACACACATCCCATACACTCACTTTCGCTGAAGTCTGAAGTTCTCACAGACGCAAACAAGCAGTTTTTTTCACATGCGGGCTGCGGTTAGCCGAGACAGACGAGAAGCAACCAAAACTCAGCTGACCAACTCGGCTAATTACGCGAGTCCGTCAATATTTGTCGCTGATCGGCAGAAAGAGAAAGATAGAGAGAGAGAGATGGAGAGGGACAGAGAAGAAGAAACGGAGCAAAACACAAAGCATTGTGGCAGTATTGACTAACCCAAATCGCAGGCAAACACAAATAGAACACAAGATGAAAGGGAGGATGGCGACGACGGTTGATGATGGAAAGGATTCCCAGTTTAGTTGAAGTTGAAGTGCGCACGCGGCTCAGGTGTCAATATTTGCACAAGGATAACGCGAGACGCGCGCTGCGGCTGGCTACAAAAAGGATGTTTGCGCTAATTGCCCAAAAACACAGCGCTGCGGTTGATAAAAATAGAGACCAAAAATGAAATAATAGCATACATTTTTATGATTTGTTTAGGACGCCTTTTTTTTTGGTTTTGTGCTTGTGTAATTTGCGATAAGCACTGCAGTTCAATCACAGATAAGCTTCAATCAGTGGAGCCGAAGCAGGTTCTTTTGTTTCGTCACAGGATGCCAGCCCTGTACAGGTGACACCGACTACAACTGATAAGCGCTTGAGGGGGGTTTGCGCAAATTGTTTTAGGCGTTTTCCGGGAAGCAGTGTTAAGTTCATGTTTGCGGCCTATTGTTTCTGGGAAAATACAATCGCCAAGTCACAATTATGCTTATCTATAGAAAATCACATCCTTTGTCAAGCGAACGTAAGGCAATCAGGACATAAAATAGATTAAAAACCTTAGTGTGACGACCAAAGTTGAAAATTCATAGTACTCCTGGATCGGAACGGAACGGAAAGAATCAATTTAAATGTCCATGCTTAAGTGAGATATTAACAGTTGTTGCGATCAATGCTTGTTTTAAACGAGGAATCTAAATTCTTGATTGACTTCAGCAGAATTATATTTGAGAAACTTAAGCGAGGCATCGGTGGTCGAGATCGAGGCATGTTCAGTGGCTTTCATTAAACCTACAGTGCTGCAGACCGATCTTAGATGATTTTTGCGCAGCAACAAAAGTGAAATTGATATCCATAAGAATAGTTTGGCTTTGTCAGCAGTACTACTCTGTTAGTAAGTCATAAATGTTCGAACGATAAATTTCCAATGAAATTCACTAATTAAAAATGAAAAAAGTAAGAGTGAAAATGGGGCGTTAGGCAACAGCTGTTGCCAAAGAAAGTTACGAAGGGTTTTCCTCTTGTTGCAAGTGCGGGGCGTAAAGAGGACGCTAACTGGCGGCACATGGCACTGAGGACCACAGGCAATGAGGCAAAAGAAATGTGAAACATGTGTTTGACTGAAGGTGAAAGAAGATGAGTTAAGTTGAGTTGAGTTCAGTTGAGTATGAGGATCGATGGTGATTCGAAAACGTTTGCCTGATGGAACGATTATGATTATTATTATGAGGCAGACCCGTGCCGCAACGCAAACTATTCACTTTCATTTTCTGTTTTGATGCTCGTGTGTGTCTAATTGAGGAACTCAAGGGGTTGCATATTACACTTTTCACTAAATGCGTCATAAAAAAGAGAGAAGAAAACGACAACAGTTGTTGCAAGCAAAGCAAAAGGAAAAACCAATCAACTGACTGACTGACATTCCTTCTTTTTGTTTTGGGGTAATGGGCAGCTCAAAGACAAAAGCCGCAAAATGCGCGCAAAGGATTTGCGATTGGGCTTAAGGATAGCAAGAGACCAAATGGCAACACATCATCATCAGCAAGGCGAATCCAACAGCAACACCAAATCCAAGTCCAAGTCCAAGGCTTCAATGGCAATACGAGTCCATGTCGCGCCACGTCATCAAATCAAACACATGGCAAAAACCTCACGCATCAACTACAACAAGTAGTAAAAACTTGCCCGAGTGCGCGTGTGTGTGTGCGGGTGTGTGTGTTTATGAGATGATTTCATTTTGGTGTGTGCATGTCCCCAAACAGCAGCAGAGGGGAGCAGGGGGAGCAGTTTGGCCATTGTTGGCGTGTTGAGCGGCCATTGTCCAACCCTTAAATCAAAGTGTACGCAATTTCGTTAATAATCCTCAAGACAATATCGAAACGCCATAACAATATCCTTTTGATGATTATCGCTACTCCTACTTGCCATTTACTTGCAACCCACTCCTACCTCCACCCCAACCCCCCTTCGTCTCCCGTCTCGACTCCCTAGCGTTTTGTTCGCCTGTCTATTTGATTCGGCTGCCGCAGTTGCTTTCATGTTTATTGCTTGGTTAAGGCGAAAGGATAATGGCCGCTGAGCAGCAGCAGGTTACTTAGTTACAACCAATACACCACACACACACACATGTACACACACACACACGTGCACGTACACACTCACTCACACACACTCGCAGTTAACCATGTCCTACACTCGGAGAAAAAACTGGAAAGAATTTTTGTAGTTCGTCATACTACTAAGGCTTACTCAGCTTATTATTCAGGCAATATATTTCTAAACTTTATTATTTAAAATTATTTCTCTGAACAATAAAAATGTTCTAGTTTTCACGGGCGATTTTCTACATTTCCGGTAGTTTGTTTTTCGGAGTGTATTCGAGCTTAGCAGCTGTTTCTTTGGAACAGCCCCACTGGTTTTCTGGTTTTCTGCTTATTTTTCCTTTCCTCCAAATGCTTTTTATTACTTATCCCAAAAGCTGGCCTCATTAAAGAGATGAAAACTGTGTGTGTGTGTGTCGGGGAGGGGTGTAGCATTGGTGAGTGGGTGGAGGGAGGTAGGGAAATGCAGTTCGCTGGGGTTGCGTCCTGTACGCATTTCAATTAAACTGCTCTCGTTGTTCAAGTTCAAAACTTTGCTTTTATGCTAAAAATGCTAATTTAAATCACACGCACAATGTAAACAATAGAAATTTTCAGCCTTCCCCATCAGCGAATATTTTATACTCTTTTTAGAGAGGGCATCCTTGGAGACCGCCACTTTTATGTCATAGTTAATATGCATTTCATATTTCGCCCCCGCAGCTCAGAACTAAAGAGCATAATGATAGCAGGCACTTAGGCCCAAAAAAAAAACACCTGATGCGAAATGGCGGCCAAAGGATTCCCTTTTTTTTCTGGGCAGCAGGACACTCATTTCAAATGCGCAGAAAGTTGGTAAGTAAAAAAAAACACAACAATGTTTTTCAAACTTTCAACAAAACAAAGCCAGCCGAGAAAGGAGACAGAAGAAAAGAAAAAATTGGTCGTAATGTTTCAGAGCTGAGCACAACTCGGGCGGGCCAACTCCTTTTTGGTCTCCTGTTGGTCCTTGCGCTGGCCATTTAAAATTCTTTTCATGTCTAAGCGAGCAGAAGCGAAAAGGAAATGGAAAAATGGAGAAAAGAAAGGGAAAATATGTAAAAACTGTAAGCAAAAATATTAAAAGTATTAAAATTTTAATGCAAATTGTTATTTTATGCAGGAATGTTCGCCGGCCGAGCAAGGTCCGAGCACGTTTCATGTCCTTGCGGAGTGTCCTTGGCCCGACGACAAATCCCCCTTTTGTAAAAAGGCTGCGTAAAGGATTTTTTTTCCGGGCCCTTAAGAAATGTTTCTGTTGTTGTTCTGCTTTTTATTTATATATATATACATATCTCATGCAGAAAAGTCGACATCGAGAGCAAATGACCTTTGCCTGATCCAGAGCTCTGTTGTGCAAATATACGGCAGGATATGTGTGTGTGCGAATGTGCGTGTGTGAACCTTGGTTACTTTTGGGCATTCATATGCATTGCTCGTGCTACGCAACTAAGCCCAATTTCCTTATGGCTTAAACCTTTAGAGCCATTGAAGACTCCCGAAGCCAAAAAGGATAATTGAAATGCGGGCAGCTGCGCATCTGCATGCAAATGATTTACAGCTGCCTCATTACTTTAGATACATACTTGCACACATATATTTATATGCACATATAAATATATATTTACTTGTGGGCCACAATAAATGAATTATTTGACCGCAGAATTTGTTTTAAAAATTTATAAAAAAAAAATGCGAGTTGAAGCCGACTTGGGTAACTCGCATGTCTGTTTCGCTGATGGCTACACCCTAACCTGAAACCGTCAAGAGTAATGGCTGTAATGGCTATGGCAGCAACAACAACAACAATAGCAACAACAGCCAGCTAAATGACATTAGGAATTTAGTTTAAACGAGGGTTGCGCCATTTCCCAAGTCGTTTCGTTGTTGCTCGTCAAAACGACGACTTCGTCAACGGTTGGTTTTCTTGCTTGGGACCTTAACCCTAAATGCAGCGTTCTGTCTCCCTTCCTCCCCCTTTTCCCATTCCCTTCCCTTCTGCTTATCACCTTCTCCCTCTCCCACTCGTTCTCTCTTATGTAATTTAAGCTTGTTGTTCAACATATACCAGCTACGAAAGGGGCTCAAAGCCACTGGTTTTATTTCACTTGAAATACTCTTTCTTACTCAAAGTACTTTTGTTATTATATACAGTTTCATGATTTCAAGAATTGAAGAATCAAATGCTTTAAATATTCTTATTTATTACCATTAAATTAAATTATAAAATTTAAGATTAACATATAAAAACAGTTGGGATATTAAATTATGTGTTCAATATATTGAATATAAAATTAAGAAATAAAAAAAAGGGCATTCCCGCTTCGATTTATTAGCTGCCAGAAAGGTTTGCTTATTTTTGTTGTGTATGTGTGTAAATTTAGTCGAGCGTGTCTGCGCATTTCGAAATTGGATACAAAAATTCGTAATTTTCTATTTCTATAGTTTCAACCAATTTCGAATTTGAGTTTTGGCGAGTTTGTTGAGGCGAGGGTTGGTTGTAGGTTGTTTGGTTCTTCTCGGTGTCGCAACTGTTTAGCTCTTTTATTTGTCACCCCGTAACCCACACACACACCCCTCCCACTTTATTTCACCCCCTCACACACATCCACCATTCACCATTTCGTTTCGTTCCGTTCCGTTTACCCGTTCCTTTGACTCTGGTTCCAGTTGTGTGGCTCTTGTGGCAAGTTGCCCTCTAAAAAGACCTCGCGTGTGCCGTTGTATTTACTTAAATGTCCTTTCGCGTTTTGTGTTAATTACACTGCCAGTCTACACACTCACACATGCACGCTGTGTGTGCTTATCGTCGCATTTAAATTGAAAGGCGTGTCCAAAAAGAAAAGTCCAAGTATCCAAGTTTAGGCATTTGTTTGGTTTTTATTGCCGCTGCTTTTGTTGGCCGTTGAGCGGCAATTAACCCCTTTCCCAGCATAGGGTTGTCAAGCACTTGAACAGAAGGACAAATCACAGACTAAATGAGAGTTGAAACACAATTTAAACACTTATTAAGCAAATTAGAGCTTAATATTATTTATTTCGTCTTGTTTAGTATTCATTTATTTCCCTCATTTTAATAGTTGCTCGATTATTCACTATATTTGAAACATTTGCGATAAGAAATTACTATTAAATAATTAAAATACCCCGTAAGAATACAAAAACTTTCAGTTTGCTTGACAACCCTGTTTGAGCCTGTCATGCTGGCCCATTAAATGCGCAATCATTATTCATAGCCCAGTCAGGCAGGCAAGCAGGCAATCAGAAAGGGACAGGTGGGGCGTGTGGGGTGAGGGTGTGGGCGGCAACCCACTCAGCTGACAGCAGCGTTTAATTAAAAGCCAAATTCTGCCATGCCGGGTTAAACGCTTCTGCTCCAGTTTAGCCCCTTGGCATGCATATAATTAAGGTCCTTTATGTCCTTAAAGTTTTCGCTCTCCCTTTGCCCTTCCCCGTGGGTCTTTTTATGTTTTGCTTAGTTTTTGATAGTGGTGCAGCAATTTCTGCCTGCCATTTTGTAGCCAGGGGCAACGCAAGCAACCCTGGGCAAGGGGTGTAATATGAGAGAAAGGGTTGCGAGTTTTGGTTGGGTTCAAAAGGGTTGCAAAGGGTTAAATGCCTGGCAAAGCGCAGCTTTCTTTACATATATATGTAGAGAAATATGATGTAGCCAATGGCAACGCTTAGAAAATAGCAGTTTACTTACTGCACATTGAACAATTTATATACAAGGGTTAGTATATTTTGAAAGACAAATAATATATATTTTATATTTATATTTTAAAAGTTCTGAAAATGAAAAGAAACTAAATCGAATAGCGATTTCGATTTCCAATTCAATCGGTAAGTTTCGATTCATGAAACCGATTCTGGCTTGTTTCACTGTTACGGATTAAGGGAATGCCAAATATGGATTTCAATTGCGTAATCGCAGCTTACAGTTCCGATTCGTGTTTGATTCTCTGTTGAGGAATAAATCCGATTTTCAAATGACAGTTTCAAACGTTTTATCTTAATTGACAGTTCTGATTCCGATTTAATAAACCGGTCTTATTAACTTTATCCAACTCCATACGATTCATACTAATAATCTACTTTCAACCGATGTTTAACTTTATTCAAGCTACACCAGTTCTATGCCTAAAGGACATACACCAAGGCCTATCCCCTCCCCCGCACGCTTATGAGCTCTCTAATTGCATAACTGCCCCAGTTCGTTGTTGCTGCATTGACTATTAAATTACATAAGCACTTCCTGACAAAAAATATCGCATATGAACAGTAGGCACTAAAAGTACGCAAATGGTCATATATTTGTATATATACTGTACAGTGGGCACCACAAGCTCACATTTGAGCAATACTAAACGGCCACTAAATAAAAATTTCCATTAACTTAATTAATGGGCCGCAATTATGGTCACTAAAATAAAACAAAAAAAAAGAGAATGGGAAAGAAACGCTGGCAAACAGAAACCCTATAGTTTTTAATCAAAAAGTCATTAGGGATATATGTCACAGCGTGTACTCTGCTTAGAACAAGAAGAAGAGGCCCCCGTGAGGTCCTTAGCCCCCTTGCGCCCCTGTCCACCTATCTAGCCACCCACCCATGCCCCCAACCATATAAATCAAGCAGCATAAACAATTTGTCGCCCGCTGCTAAATTTGCAATAAAAAAATCTCTCAACACACAACAACATATACACACCGCACACACAACACACATATATGAGAAGAGAAGGCGCAAATTAATTTGCTGTTATTATTGCCGCGTTTTATCCTTTTGAGTACATTGAACGACATCCTGTTGATATTTTTAGTGTGGCCACAAGGTAATAATTATTGTGTGCATGTGTGGAGTACTCATAAAAACCCAAGCAAATAGAGCGGTAAGGGGGGAGGGAGAAAGGGAGGGGCATACCCTTAACCCCTATATATAGGGTTCGCTACCTTAACTCCTTTGCTTGTCCTGATTGAGTGCTTTCGCTTTCATAAAAGGAACAACTATTGTCAGATGCATCAGCCCTCATTCTCAGCCTGAGCCTCAGCCTCAGACTCATTGATGATGTTGCTGATTTGTTGATAAAGATCGGGTTTATCTTTTGTTTACAATTATTGTCGTTTTTTTATTGTTTTGTGCAAAAAGAGAAAAAGTTACCCAAAGCAACCCTTAACAACGTGTGCTGCCCCTAATCCGCAGTTTGAACTGTTTTAATGCCGGGGCACGTGTTTGGCTTTTGAGCAAATTGTTTAAACATCAGCTTCGATTGCGATTGTTTTGTGAGCTATTATTAACTTCATAACACCCTTTTTCCCCATTTTAAATGGATTCTAAAATATGAATAATAATAAATATAGATTTGTGATGCTTCATCAAAGTGCGTTCCAGCTCCTTAACCTCAACCAAATAACGGGAAAGAAAGAGAAAGAGAGCTAATGAGATCAAGTGAGAGAGAGAGAGCTAAAGCGATAAAGCAATGGGCACAAAATTAATTGAAATTTTATTTCAAATGTGAACTTTGACATGGTTTTTTCCTGGAAAACCGCACCCCCAACCACTAACCCACCCAACTACGTAACTAAACCCAGCTAAAGCCTCCGCGATAAGGCCTGTGAAATATTTAAACGCGACAACAACAACAAGCAGCATTGGCAGCAGGCGGGGCAGGTGGGGCAGGTGGAGAACTGGCAGCTCTTGCGGGCATTTTATGAAACGGATATGAGAAACAAGCAAATGCAAGGACAGCCCTAAAACAGACGAAAGGTGGGGTCAGAGGGAGAGTGAGGGGGGAAAGTAACAGACTCTTTGCTCATGACTCAGAATTTTTGCGTTTGTGAAAATTAAAAAATGTTCGTCCCAGGACGCGGTTGGCTGGGCGCTAACTACGCGGGGCTGCCTCCATATCCTGACTATATCCTGGCTGCCCACGCTCCCCCCTCGCTGGTGCTGCTTCTTGTTTGGGGTAAACAAAGGATCAAAAGCGCACTAATTGTTTTCTACTTAGGCGTAGGCCAAAGCCCATTGGGGGGTGCCACCAACCAACTTAAAAATTGCCCGTATCCCGCACAAGGCTAATCTTTCGCCCGGTCTCCGTCTCCATCTCTTTCTCTATCTCCATCTCTGTTCTTGTCTCTGTCTGCGTCTTGCCTTTGCCGCGTAATTTTTCAAAACGTAATTTGCAATTAAAGACGGACAACAAGCGTTGGCGAGCCACGCAATGCGTAACCATCAACAAACCCCCCAACAACCAATACGCAACACCCAATCCTCCCAAAGCTCCAACAGGAACGCCTCGAGCCTTGAATTGTGAGCTTTGAGCTGGCTGGAACCTTATGACGTTTCATTTTCATTGCCTTACCATTAAGATTACGGGGCTACAAGTTTCTCCAAGGATGGACTCGCTCTCTCTTTGTAAAGGATGTTTGCTTCAGCTGATTTACACAAAGAGAATTTTAATTAATTTTATTGCCTGGCCACACAGCAACTGGCAGCCAAATGCCATTTACATCAAGTTCGCTTATTTTTGAATTTAAAATTTGACGCGAATTTATTAAAAATGTTCATTATTTTGTGAGGGAGAAGGAGCTTCATATATAGTTCTCCTGCATATCTCAATCTAGATTTAAGCATTTATTTCTATCACCCACCCTAAGCAAAATCTGAATTTAATTTGTTTCAATCTAAACCAAAAGATATGTCAATATGTTTCACAATATCTTAAATAAGTAATAAAATAAAACAAATTAATTCCATATGTTTCATATTTAAAAATATGTTAAGCAAACCTACAACAAAATCGACCTTAAAGTGTTAAAATCTGCCAGGTTTGACATTAAGCAAGCACAGGAGACTTGGACACAAAAATCCATGACGCCAATTTATCAAAGCACACACATGCACACACCGCACACACACACACATACACTAAGCAAAAGTTGAGGGTCCTGGCATTGGCGATAGAAATCGATAGGTCGTTTTGTTTTTGGCCACGCAGCCGGCGTATGGCGTCTGAATTTGCTTGATGACATGCCTCCTTTTGGCAAAGTCCCCCCCCCCCCCCCCTCTCATCCACCCACTTGGGCCCGCGAGTAACCCTTATGATGATGGGCCCGAGAGTAAAACCAACAACCCTATAACTGACTGAACAGCAACCCATTTGATTTCTTTCTTTTTTCGTTGCTTTTTCCCTTTTTTTTGCCGCTGCTGCTTTTGCTGCTCTGAAGACGACATGTGGCTTTTGGTTAGAGAATCGAGACCAGAATCGAGACCGGTTTGTCCATGTCCGTTCAAGTTCAAGCCAAACAGCAAGGACACGCGCTACATGCTGCTGGGGTGGGTTTGCAGAATACACGCACACACACTCAACACACACATGTATAACAAAATAAAAACTTTTTATAAGACACAGGGTAAACGCAGCTCAGAATCGGGTCTACACTTTCGTATATATGTATATACAATATATATGCTACATAAACGAGTTCTGCGAAGGGTTTGTCACATGTCTGTGTGTGCGTCTGTCTCTGTGTGTGTCTATATATACATAAAAAGCTGTCACACACACACACACACACACACTTACAAGAGTTTGCTTTTCACCCTTTTTATTGCGTCTTGAAGTTTTATGTTTCGGCTTATGTACTGCGCCATAGGCACAAAATGTGGGTATATAATATATACATATACATATATGTGTGTGTGAGTGTGTGCGATTGTGTGTGCGTATATGCATTTATGTATGCGTTGTTGGATAACCGGAAATATGAGACATCAAGGCTTTTATAAATGGCGCACGTTTGCCTCTTGCTTGATGCTGATGTTTGATGGCAGGCAACTTGCTTTGGGAGTGGGTGTGAGGGGGTATGTGTGTGTGTGTGTGTATATGTGTGTGTGTCTGTCTGTTGATGTATGTGTTTGACAGGCCACATAAGGGGGTAAAAATTGAGTTTTCACATGGCGCAAGTTTTATTCCTTAGCATTGTTTGCTTTGACCAAAGAAACCCCACACACTAAAATTGAAGGCGCCTCGTGCGTGCCACATGACGTGGCACACACGTGGTACACACACACATACATACATATGCACAAACACACAGAGCTACAGCGAATTTATTAAATGACTTTATAGTTATTTTGGCAGTTCGTTCAGCTGGCGTTGCCAAAAAACCCTTGCTGTGCCCCCCTATTCGTGATCCCAATCCCAATTCCGATCCAGGCAGTCTCTCCCGTTTTATGTTTGCTCCTTGTTTGAATGGAGCGAAGCGGCGGCTGCAGGGACTATCAAAAATTAATACTTTTGTCTGCATGTGCCCCACTCTCTACCCCACTACCCTGCCACCAACCACAGCCACACTCCTCGACTCGCCACACACAACACGTCATTTTCACGTAATACTTTTTGCGACCCGAACACGAACAACAAAAGTTGTAAAAATTTTAATTTTCCCTTCAATATTTTTGGCATTTCAGCTGCTGGCGACATATGTGTGCCAAATAAAAACCAAATGCATTTATATATATGTGTATGTGCGGGCGTGTGTTTGTGTGTGTGTCTAGTGCCTCCTTTGTGGTAGTAAAAATCTGTGCAAAGAAATAGGCCTTAATGTGGCGCCACATTGCGAACGCATCTTAAGCCTTTAATAGCTTTAAAATGGCCACTCTATGGGCGTACAACTTGTGCTTGTGGGCGTGGCAGCCGTGGCAGCTAAGCATTGGCTCTTAAGCAACTTGCAACAGCAACAGCATATGACAAAAAAAATTAATCGAGAAAGGCAGCAAATTCAGTTTTTTTAGTAGAGAGAGCTCGAAATCTGCGTTTCTTATGCGAACAGATCAAATAAATGCCACGGCATATTATATACCTATTGGTAGACTATTTCTCATTAATTGTATCTTTTATTGTAAACGGTAATCGACTTATAGCGATATTCGCAAATCGGTTGCATTTATCGATTAAATGAAATAAATGGTATTTTATATTCCAAATTAGAAGTATCTAGCTTTTATAGTCTCTGAGAGCCTCAATTAGAACCTTTCCAATCATGCAAAATTTGAATAGGTCGCCGCGTCAAGTGTCGTGTGGTAATAATTTCAAATTTTACATAGATATTTTCAGCTGCAAGCCGGTTTCATAAATAAGACACAAGACACAAAAGAAGCCACAGTCAGGCAATAATTTAGTTTTTTAATAACATGGTTAGCGAGGCGAGGGATCGGCTGGTTTCTTTAATCTGGTTTGAGAACGAGACGCGGAACACGACCACACAAAGCCCATTAAAGGGAAAGTAAAGAGCGACCGCTTCAAAGACTGAAAGGCTCAGAAACTGAAAGACTGAGAGAAAGACAGCTCGAGGTCGAAATAATTGGAACAATTTCCTATCAAATTTATGTGCTATAATCGGGAGCAGCAGGTTCAAAGATAATAATCGAACCGAGGACCTGCGAACAGGTGAAAGTGCCTGCGACAATAGAAAAGGATGCTCGCTTTGCAACGGGGGCAGGAAAAGTGGGAAGGGGACGGACTATATATAGGTTCAGTTGTCGGTCGAGTTATTTTTATGACCACCAAAGCGCTTTGTTAACAATGATTTTTATATGTGACTATGCGTGTGTGTATGTGTGTGTGTGCCACCGTGTGGCAAGCAGACAGGCAGACAGCGAGCCACTCAGGCAGTGTGGCAAGCAACACTATTTGTGGTTAGCTCAACTCGTTAGAACGCCTTGTTATAACCCTCCTACTTGCCCCAGTTGTGCAGCCCCATCTCTCCTCTATCCTTGCTGCTGCTTATCGCTGACGTTGCATCTTGATGGCGACGTCTTGACCAGTGTGTGTGTGTGTGAGTGTGATTGTGTGTGCGTGTGTATAAAATGGGATGCGAAGGATTGTGGATTGTGAATTGCGGATTGGAATTGGTAATAACCGTTTTGTCCTGCGTCCTGTCACAAATGTCTCAATCGTGGCTTTTATAAATTGGCTCGGGCCCATAATCGAAATTCCATTGAAACGTAAAATTGCCAAGAGAGAGCGAGAAAGAGAGGGAGGAACGGAGGGAGAGTGTGTGTGAGTGAGAGCAATGAGGCAGCTAACGGTTTGCTTCAACCGCTGTCAAACATTCTTAGGCGCCATTGTTGACATTTCTTGTGTACCCTTTTCTAATTCTCTGTCTGTTTTTTGCTTGGCTTCCCCTTATTGATTATTGCCCGATAAGCAGAGGCATCATCCTCAGCAGTTTTTTATCTTTGGTCAGTCAGACATTTTGATAATATCATGCGGGAAAGGCAGGAACATAACTGTAAGTGAGTAGCAATCTTATTTTGTAGGAGTGAGTTTCAAGGGGTTTCGCTGGAAGCGAAGTTGTTGACAGATCCGATGAAGTTGATAGCACGCAGCTCAGTGTTAACTGTTGGACAAGTTATGTTGTGGGAGAATCGTTGGTTGGTAAGACTGGACTGGAATATATGATAAGCAAACTATTGCTTGATAGAGTTATGATGGATAGTAATCGCATAATAAACTAGCAAAGCGTAGCCGAGAAGGCGATTCTGGAAGATTGACTATGAAGATATTGATGATATTACTCGATTCCCTTCAACTATTTTACTCACGCAACTATACATCAATTTAGAGGCACCTGTGTATTGGTTGCACAGAGCTAGTTGCCTTGTTTGAATATTGGAGAGTTCAAGAAAGATATCAGGAATTTAAGTATTTTCCTTCAATGAGCTGAGCAGTGGCAAAAGAAGTGCTGAATCGATTTCCCTTGCTTTTAATCACGTCAACTTCTACGGTAGTTGCTTAACAAAATTATTTTGATAATTCTTTACGATATTTTAAGGATATTCGGACATTTTCAGCTTTCTCTGCAAGTGGCTTGCCGAATAAAAGTAATTATCTTAAGACAACCTAACTCAAGTCAGGAGTTAGGTGCTCCTTGTGTCATATTAGTGGCATAATTAAGAACTTATGATCGATTATGAACTACTGAGCACCTTGCCAGGTACCTGCCTTGCGCCAAGAATTAAAAACTCTCTTTGGCAGCTGCCTTTGCCCAGAGAGGCCAAGCCGAACTAATCTTATCAAAAGGCACTCGTCAGTCATTTGGATTGGAGTCTTTACGAAATGCCGCCGACGACGAGAAAGACAGCGATGAGCTGATCGTTGGCAGGTGTAGGCCTGGCCAATAACAATAACAACAGTAACAACAACATTTCATTTCATTTGTTACAATTACCCAAAACATTTTGCGGCGCGAGCGCAAACTCTTAAAAATGTTTTCCAGGAACTCGAGTTTTGCCAACTCGTCGTGGCTGATAAGATAAATAGCAAAACGGTTTCATCCACATGCCACATCTAGTCTAGGCATCTAGCGAGGGAGACATGTTGTTACAGCTCAGTGCCTGCCGTGCAACACCCGCTGTGGCAAGCAACGTGCGACGTGCAACGTGAAACTCAACCTGCAACTGCAACTGACCTCTGCTGCCTTAGTCTTATCATTTTTTACATTTGTAATTCTTTCGCACAAACTGACCAACAGTTTGATGTGCATTTGATTAATTGTGGCCGAAAGAGTTTCGATATATTCAGTATATATATTTGGTTGGCTGCCCCGCTTGCTGTGCACTCCACAGGGTGCTCTACTTTGTTTGCAACCGATAGCAGCACACATTTGTACCAAAAAAAAAAAAGAAAAAAATGTTTGCATTGTTTTGAGCTCATCTAATTGAAATACAAAGCGAAATGATTAATGCAGAGCATTCCAGTTGTAGATCAGCGATGCGGAACACAAAGGATTTAGTTGGAATCGGTTAATGATTACCTTACATTATAGGTTTTATACATATATATTACATGTTTTATATATATATTACATGTATGGCCTAAAAGGTAAAGTCTTCAACAAAACATTTTATAGTAGGTCAAAAAATATGAAGAGAATCTCAAAGTTTGATTGTTGAATCTCCATCCTAACTCACAGGCTGTAAGAGACCCTCAATTTGGGTATATAACTCTAAAATATAAACCATATTTTTAACTAGTTTCGGAATTCTATCTTGAGCACTGCCTGCTTAGTTCTCCTGGGTTTCTCAGCTTTCAGTTTCACTTCACTTCACCAAATACTTTGCGGCCTTATTCATGATCCATTTTTGGTTGAACAGCATACATGTGCCACGCCCCCGTCGATGCCTAAAACTGTGCCCCCTCCGAGACCCGTGCCCTGCCTCTAATTACTTTCTTCCGGCTTAGAGCTGAGTGCGGCTTTCGCTTTCGTCTGGCGTCCTCTGCTGCAGCATGCAACACAATTAGTGTCCTTTGACACGCCTCCCACCCCCGCCCCACGCTCTCTGCTCTGTCTTGGCGAATGAAGAAAACGGAAAACTGAACTGAATTCAATTGAGAAAATGCGTTGCACAAAGGAAAACCTTTGCTTTTATTGATACGAAAATTGGGTTTACACTGAAGAAAATCGCTGGCAGCTGCCTTTACCTCCTGCCTCTTCTTCCTTATCTTGACATGCGGGGGCAACACCTACGGGGCACACGCGTGTGTGTATGTGTGTGCAAGTGTGTGTTTGTGTGTGAGTTTTGGACACGCGTTGATGAAATCTACTTTTGCTGTTGTTGGCTGGCTGCTTTTACTTTTGCATCTTTTTTTTGGCCAACGGCGACGCCATCTAAGCAAAACATTTCAATTTTCTAGGCCAGTGGCCAGGCGGGAGATGGGAGAGTGGGGAAAGAGGGGAGAAGGGCGTAGAACTAGGCTAGAAACTACGATGGCGATGAGAAGGAGCCCATGGGGCCGTTGTCCTGGCGAGCGTAACCACGCACAACGAAGGATTCGCAGCCCAAGGATTTGTTTGTCAAAAGCAGACAACAACAACAACTACAACAACAACGACAACAATAACAAATGGACTCTTTTTAGGACTCTGGTTTCCAGTTCGAATCCTGGTTGCCTGTCAACTTTCAAGTTGGTTTATTTATTTTTCATTTTTAGGCCCCTCACCCCCGACCATCTTTGTGCACACATTGATGAACCTTTTGCCTATCTTTTTTCTCTTTTTTAATATTTGCAGCTTTTCTCTGTTTGTTTACAGTTAAAGGACACAACAGGAGCAGCAACAGCAGCAACCCACAGGAAGTGCTGGGCGTAGGCCCATTTTTTGGCTGTGTGTATGTTTCGAGTTGGTGGGGATAAGCTCGGCCAGATTTGAGACGCCAAACCTGGCCCCAAAAAATAGATTTCGTGCAAACGAGAAATAAGAGAAAACATTTCGCCTTTTGCGCTTCCTTTTTGCCTTTGGTTTACTGTTGTTGTTGTTGTTTTTGTTGTTGTCTCTTGAAAATTTTGTTTAAAGGAAGGGCGAACGGGAGGATACCTTGAACATGGCTCGGGTTTTTCCTTTTTTCAATTTACACCCACAGCGCTGATGACAAAGGCACATTTCATCGCTGCGCCAATCAGTTCAAGAAATACTTCAACTATAATGCTTTTAAGCAGTTGTTTGGGAATTGCGTTTGGATGTGGACCTTGGAAAAGTCAGCAGGCGCTCTTTATGCCTTATGTGGTAACCTTTATGTACATATTTAGTTTTAAAGTGATTGGCTTAAGCCTCAGCAGCAAACTCTTCCACTAACCTTTCTTCTTCAAACTTCGACTTCAACTGGGCGAAACCAAAATTGTGACCTTAGAAAATTCAGCAAATCTGTAATTTTAAGAGAGAAAACTGAAATGAAACTCCACTTTAGACTTTATTTGAAGAAGATTGAAAATAATATAAAATTGACCTAAAAGTATTGTCTTTCTATTTAAAAAATTCACAAACTCCTTTCGGTGTAGATTTTGATAACTTGACTCTAAGATGTTGTCCCTAATTTATTGTTCAGACTTCGAATTCAACTGGCCTAAGCCACCTTTAGGTTCGACCCTAACGAAGCCAGAATTACCAGAGAACACCATAAAACATGATATAAATATATATTTAGCTTAAAGTCCACTATCTTCTTCAAATATCCCTAAGCCCCAGTCCTCCTATAATGCTGCTTTCTCTAGTCAAGTATTTAGATTGCAACTGCACCTTCAACTCGCTTAACAAGGTATATTCTAAGGTCAAATTGTTTACTGACCTACTTCAACGAAACACACACATAACTCTAGTAATCTAGCAACGACATCGGAACCTTCATTTACATTTCTGGTTAAGGGGAAGGCCAATTAACCAATTAAAATGTGAAAAGTTGACCAAGGGGAAACCCCAAACAAGGGTTAAACAAGCGCCGGGGGCTGATGACGTTTTGTCTTTTTTCTAGATTTGGTTCAGATGATAAAACCACACACACACACACACACCTGCACACAGACACACTTCCATTGGTGAACGAGTTTCTAAAATTGGAATTTACGATTAAGATAATGTCCCCCCTCCCATTCGGCAGCAGTAGCTCATGTCGAGGCGAGATAATGTCATTTTTGGTGTGAGAGTTACATCAATTTAGATGAGCAGCAACTGTACTTTTTTGTGGGGGTTGCAAAGGAAAACGATAGCATTAAGGACTCACATTTCTTCAAAAGGATAACAACAAATTAAAGGATTTGCTTCTTTGTGCCTCTTTTGTTCGACTGTCTTTTTTCTCCATTGTTCGACTTCTACTTTATTTTTCTCTCATTTTAAGTGCTTGCTGCCCAAAAAGGATTCCTGGAAATTGTTTATTTTTTCTTTATGTGCTCATTTCAAGGTAAAAAAAAAACGTTGCGTAATTTGCTGGAATTTGTGTGGGCGTGGCATTTGCCATTAGGCTGCTGCAACGAATGTCTTGAATGTTGGCCAAAAAAGAGAAAGAAAAACTGTCAAAACAAGCGAAATCACATTTGAAGTGTAACTAAACCCTTTTTTTTGTGGACATGCCAATTAACTTTACCACAAGCTGTTGTTGTTGTTGTTGACGATGAAGTTGTCAAGTCAACCCCTCGATAAAGTGAGAAAACCCTTTCGCCATGCGCAAGCGCAACATTTAATGGCTTATTAAACATGAAGGGTTGCTGGCAACGGAAGGGGTTGCAAAAGGGTTGCCTAAGTGTTGCCGCTGATGACACCGCTAATTGCTGGCTAATTTGTTAAACATGGGCTTAATAATGAAAGGGTGCCATGAGTGGTATTGCAAGTTGTCACTCAGAGCAGTGTTGAGCAACGTCACATAGTTGCACACACCTGCTGAGAGAAGCGGGAAACAAAAGAAAAATTAGCAAAGAAGAAGTCGCTGCGCTCAAGTGAACTCATGTGAAAATTTCTCATTGCTGGCATTTCCGGCGCCAGCGGCGTGTGATAATTAAAAACTAAGACAAACGATGACAGTCCAACGATGGACAGCAGCAGGAGTTGGAATAGGAGTAGGAGGAGGCAACGGGAGTAGGGGCAGCAGCAGCAGCAGGACAACGATGTTTGCTATGCAAATGACAGCACAATGGACACTTGGGCCAACGAAACGAAACGAACAGAACCATCATCATCATCATCATTATCTCAACATCATCATCATTATCACTCTGAACAATACAATGAAAGCATACACAAAATACAGATACCCAAATGGATATATATAGGAAAAATATACAAGCAAAGCAAGAGCCCAGAGAAGCATCTTTTGACGAAGATTTAATTCCCTTACAGGATATATCTAGTAATTGACTGGACTATATAGAGCTTATAGTATGAGTTAAGATACTGATGAGAATGAGACTGACATGGCTAAACTGAATCAGTTATATGTATACAAATGTTCTCAGGTGTTGACTCCAATATACATTAATTTTCTATCCTATTCCAAATCTCACATTTAATTCATTCTCATTTAAAAGATGCCAAAGATTCCAATATGACTTTTGTCACAGTTTCATTTGTGGCAAGCTGAAAGAGAGAAAATGCCAGAAATTAAATTAAAAATTAAAAAATAAGAAATGAATGTGTTTGAATGTGCTACAAATGTGGCTATAATAATCGGATATAATTCAGTTAATAAGGAGATTTAAAAACTTATTAAAATGATTATTAAATAAAAATGCGCTGACAAAATCCAACACCCTTTTTTGGATAGTGTATACAAAAAATGGCGGCTAATTAAAAACGTGGCCAAGCAAATGCCGCTGAATAAACAAGAAGAAGAAGCAAATGATGAAGAAGAAGAAGCAGAAGTAGGCATCGCGATAATGGTCGCACCAAAAATGAAAGGACACGACGACCAGATAATGTCCCTGGCACATCATTGGCCATGGTCAAAAAGGATAACCAAAAAAAAAAAATGAAAAAAAATGAAACTGAAAAGCAAGCAGGAAGAAGACAACTTTTCTGCTTGAGCTTCTTCTGCTTCTTGCTCGCTTTGCTGCTGCTGCTGCTGCTGCTTTTGTTTGTGGAAGCCTCTTTTAATATTTAAGGCACACGAGCGTAATTTGCGCTTTGTGGAAATTAAAAGCGAAATATGCACAAAAATAAAAGCAAGCGAAATATTTGCCACCACTCATTGGAGCAGGCCGCTAACTGAAGTGGAGCTTGTGGGAAGGGTAGGGAGGGGGTGGAGCAGTTGTCCTGCGCTTGTCGCGCTTTTCCATTGTCCTTGGCAACGTTGGCAGCCCGATAAGGTCGTCCCTCTTTTCATTGTTTCTCCGGCAAGAATGCAAAACAAACTTTGCCCCAAAACTCGTGGACGGCAGAGTGGGAGGTGGGCGGGAGAGGGTAGGTGTAAAGGGGGCGCAGTGGTAGCAAGTGGGCGTGGCTCAAGTGCGCCTCGCTGCCTGCGCACAAAAGCCTTTATTTAATTTAATTTTTGAGTGCGATTCTTCTCGTGCTCAAAAAGCTTTTTCATTAGCAGCTGCCCCTGTTTGGGGCACTAACGGGGAAGGTGCGGGCTGCGAGTGGGGTGTTGTGGCAGTTGGAGCACAATGTAAACGAATGGTTGCCTACAAGTTGCACAAATATGGGCTGCCTGGGTTGGCCTTTAAGGCGGAGCTCCACAAAAATACTACAATAATTACAAATAAGTTTGAATATAGCAAAGAAAATCTTCATAAATCGATTAAATTAGCTAATTATTTTATAACAAGTTAGAATGTGCTAGTAGAGAGAGCTCGACGAAGATATAAGCTGAAATTAGCTGTAAAATATATTGCTGATTTTAGTTGGCTTCATAAAAAACGTTTTGGTCACAAAATCAGTATTTCTCACGCGATCTTAAGGAAACTTTTGCAGTAGTTCAATAATTGGTTTACGTATAGTATGTATATTTTGGAAAGGTATATAAAAACTCAACTTATTTTAAAAAGCGAGGGCTTTTTAATCATAGTTTTACCCCTATATCAATCGTACATTTAAAGTTGAAAGCGAGATTTTAAATCGGAGCATAAGTTAAAATTCTAGCCTGAAAATCGGAATATGGGCATATGGGCATAGGTCTAAACTTCAAAATGCCATAACTTCGTCAAAACTCAACTGTTTTTTAAAAGCGAGGGCTTTTTAATCATAGTTTTGCCCCTAGATCAATCGTACATTTAAAGTTGAAAGCGAGATTTTAGGTCGGAAGACAAGTAAAAATTCTAGCCTGAAAAACGGAATGTGGTCATATGGGCATAGGTCGAAACTTCAAAATGCCATAACTTCGTCAAAACTCAACGCATTTTAAAAAGCGAGGGCTTTTTGATCATAGTTTTGACCCTAAATCAATCGTACATTTAAAGTTGGAAACGTGATATTATGTCGGAAGGCAAGTTAAAATTTTAGACTGAAAATCGGAATGTGGGCATATGGGCATAGGTCGAAACTTCAAAATGCCATAACTTCGTCAAAACTCAACGCATTTTAAAAAGCGAGGGCTTTTTGATCATAGTTTTGACCCTAAATCAATCGTACATTTAAAGTTGAAAACGTGATATTAGGTCGGAAGGCAAGTAAAAATTCTAGCCTGAAAATCGGCAAATGGGCATATGGGCATAGGTCGGAACTTCAAAATGTCATAACTTCGTCAAAACTCAACGCATTTTAAAAAGCGAGGGCTTTTTGATCATAGTTTTGACCCTAAATCAATCGTACATTTAAAGTTGAAAACGTGATATTAGGTCGGAAGGCAAGTAAAAATTCTAGCCTGAAAATCGGCAAATGGGCATATGGGCATAGGTCGGAACTTCAAAATGTCATAACTTCGTCAAAACTCAACGCATTTTAAAAAGCGAGGGCTTTTTGATCATAGTTTTGACCCTAAATCAATCGTACATTTAAAGTTGAAAACGTGATATTAGGTCGGAAGGCAAGTAAAAATTTTAGACTGAAAATCGGAATGTGGGCATATGGGCATAGGTCGAAACTTCAAAATGCCATAACTTCGTCAAAACTCAACTCATTTTAAAAAGCGAGGGCTTTTTAATCATAGTTTTGCCCCTAGATCAATCGTACATTTAAAGTTGAAAACGAGATTTTAGGTCGGAAGACAAGTAAAAATTCTAGCCTGAAAAACGGAATGTGGGCATATGGGTATAGGTCGAATCTTCAAAATGCCAATTCGTCAAAACTCAAGTCATTTTAAAAAGCGAGCGCTTCATTCATCGGGTGTATTCATCGATCAAATAAAATAAAGCTTAAAAAGTCTCTAGCTCTTCTAATTTTTGAGATCAGCTTGTTCATACAGACAGACAGACGTATTTGGCTAAATCGTGTCTCTTATTGTTGCTGATCGAGAATATATATACGTTATAGGGTCGGAGATGGCTCCCTTCTGAATGTTAAATACTTTTCACATTTTTGTTTTATGCTCGTCCCCATTTTGAATGGCCTTTGGGTATAATTAATATATTTATATATTAACAAATCTAAGTTTATAATTGTTAGCTGTTGAATTGAATATATAATATATGCTCCAAGTCTCACATTAGTTCAGTTACACTCCCCCAAGCACCCATCCCTCTTCTACGACGGAGTAGGAAACATTAATCTGCTATGTAAATCAAGACCAGAGTGTAAGCAAAGGCGTCGTATTTGCGCATTTTTAAGTATCGCCGGACAAAGATGAACGTCCAGCCAGGCAGGCGGGCAGGCAGGCTGGTAACCAACACCCACCCACCCCAGCACCCACGCACATTCATTGAGCCACCCACAGAACAAACGTTGGCCAGCATGAAAGTTCACTTTTTGCGCGTTGTCATTATTCATCAGTTGTGCGTGTCGAGAGGGGTGGTGGGTAGGAGTAGGAGTAGTGGATGCGGGGTATTGTGCTGAACTTTCAGCTGCCGTGCAAATGCTAGAAATGTTGGCGTTCTCCTCCACCCACCACCCCCTCAACTACCACCACTACCCTACCGTAATGCCATTTTCATGCAATGCGGCTCCCTTGCCTCGGACTAGGGGTCCTTTTATTCTTTTGAATACCCTGAACCCATTAGGACTGACCAAAAAGGGTATAATCAAGTTGGACAAAGGTATGTAACAGGCAGAGGAAATCATCTATATATATATATATATTCCTGATCATCCGAGGAATTGGAATTTTGATTCTCTTATTATAAGCTTTTTTAATCTATAACTATTCTGCGAATATCGATAAATATCGATTTCCGATAGAAGACATAAATGTAAAGATAGAGTCTTGCAGTTGATGCATAATAAAAACTGATATATTATTCAGCTACTGCAGAGATTTGTTTAAGATGGGAAACACAGATTTTGTTACATAGAACAAACTAATATTAATATATCTTAAATTCTTATTTCGAATGATTTTAGGGCATCTGCTAGTCGAACACTCTACGCCTCTAACTTGTTTTTTACTTTTACCCTAACAGCACATTAACCCACCGAAAAATGCCCATTAGAAATGTAAGCAGCGAGCGAAAGAAAAATTAAAATTGGCCACGATTTTCATTTCTCGCTGGATCTGGCGCTATCTACGTGAATCGTCTCTCCCTCTCTCTGTCTCTCTCTCTCTCTTTCTCACACACACTTTGGTGAAGCATTGTTTCATTTCATTTTTTGCTCATTTTTCACTTGAAATGAGCCGCTGGGCATTCATGTCATGTGCCCCATCCCAATCCCATCGCATCCCATCCCATCCGAGCCCAGTCCATCTCATCTCCTGGAGAAATAACGACACCGGCCGGGCAGATAGCGTCGTTGTTGGAGCTGGCTTTCAATTTACGCGACTGCGTCCGGCATATCCTTTCAGCGAGTGTGTCCTTCGAGTTGAAAGCAGCTTAAACAGCCTCCCAGTTTCAAGTCTTTGTTTGCTTAAACATTTCGGCTGCTTCTCTTTTTTTTTGCTCGACTTTGGCGGCATTTTCCATTAAAATTCCGACACTTTTCTTGTTTTTTTCTTGTGTTGCTCTCGAGCACTCGTAGAACAACAACAATAACAACAAAAACAACAACAAAAACAGCAACAAACAACAGCTTTGAGCCGGACGAAAATTTAGAAAAATAACGCAAGAATTTAAATAATAAAGCAAGCGCGCACAAATGAATCTAATTTTTTACAAAGGGGGCAACGGGCTAGCAGGGAGGGGGTGAGTTTTGAGGGGGTTGGGGTTGCGTGGAGGTAGTAGAGTCCAGTTCAGTTCTTGCCCCGTAAACTTCTAAAAGTGGGGGTAAATGAAAAAGTGTTTTTTGGTTTCTGCCGCTTATTTTCGTTAATTTTTTTCGCCACTTCTTCGCACTTGAAAATTAATTTTATTTCGCCTCGGTGCGCCATCATCGGCTTCATTGTTGTTGTTGTTGTTGTTATCCTTCGGAGCCGTTGACAATTTCTCTTAAGCCTAATGGTCACCGCCAAAGAAAGACCAAACAAATGGCCTTGTCGACCCTCTGGTCGGCCCCAGCAATGTGTCCTTCCTTAGTCGATTAAAAATAAAATGTTGCCACTTTTTATCGCGATATTTTTAACATGATTTTCGATGCAAAATCCACAAAAGCTTTAAATTTATATATATAAATATATTTATATAATATGTACATGTTGAAATTGGAACTAAAAATCAATTTAGTTTTCCAACACGAATTATTAGTTAAAATTTAGACCTTTATCTCCCATTTTCTGCCCCTCAAAACGTTTCACCTTCTTCAAAATCGAAGAATATCCAAGTCTATTGCTATAGGCAATAGTTTCGGGAGCTACAGCTAATACTGAAAAGAAAAACAACCCTATGAGAAATTTAAAAGCACTTTTAAGCACCTTTCACACATTATTTTTCTATTATTTTTCAAAAATTTTCGACCAGCTCGAAGTTTAATTTAAACTCGTTGCGTTAGGGGTGGCCCCATAATCAAGTGTGACACATTAAGGACACGCACACCCTTTCCCTTCACCGCCGCTGCTGGCAGATGAAACCAAAATAGTAAAAAACAAAATCGTTAAAAATTTTGAAACGAAATCAATAGAAAAAACACAAACACATTGTAAAAACACAAAAAAAAATTCGCATTTCATGTCACGCTTGGCAAAGTAGCTCAAATCACAGCTGAGCCGCCTCTCAGCCGCGCCCCTTCATTAAAGCGAGGGGCTTAATCAACGTGCAACGCGCAACGTGCAACGTGCAACACCACCACGAAAATCAACTTGAAAATGGGTGCAAAAAATTGCAAATTGATACAAAAAATACAAAAAAAAAAACGAGGCAGCGACAGGCGCACAAAAGGCGCGCCGATTTTGCTGTCAAAGGGGCCCTCTGTCAGCTCGTGCGTGCCTGATTATAGGGTTGAGTCTTAGCTGGATATGCCACAGGATAACAGGCACGCGCGCAGCGAAAGGATTTAGGCGAACAACACAATAAAAAACAAAAGTGCTCCAGTCGAGAGAGCTCGACGCGGAGATACCCTGAACCTCAAACAAAATCTGTGTTTCATGTCCGATCTTAATGAAATTTGTGTAAAAATATGTGTGTTGTTAGGCATCTATTGGCAATCGATTTATATCGATATTAGCGAAATTTGTACAATTTTCGATAAAATTAATTAACGCGATCTGTTATTGCTAATTAAATCCCAGCTCAAATAAGTTATACACTTATATACTTTATGTATATACCATATAGGTTTGTCACTGCTTTCTTCTGCTTGTTACATCCCCTTGCACAACTGCAACACACCCTTTTTGCAATGTTTTCAAGGGCATAAAAACTGTAAATTTCATTGATTTTCCACAACAAAAATGCGTTAATTTTTGAGCCAGCACACTTGCGGGTGCTGCTAGGACCGGAAAGGGATGACTAAATTGATCAGGATGACGATGATGATGATGACAATGATGAGGATGCCGATGAGGATGAGCGGGTGGTTGTTACATAAGCCAAGTATATACTGTGTGTGTATATAGAAGAAGCCTTTATATGTGTGTGTGGCAAGCAACCCCTTTTGAGGCAAGCGGCAGGCGCAATTAGATGACTCGAAGAGTGGACAGCGGCTGGACACGCACACAACGGTCAGTTCTCGAGACTACCTTTTCATTTTAGTATTCTATTTTTTTGCCATGACCAGCAGCCGACCAGTTTCGATATCCTTTTTCGGAGCAACCCCCGAAAATAGCATGCAGAACTCAACAGCTGGCAAGGAGCCGGAGTGTAGAGGTCAGCGGAGGGGCGGGCAGCAGAGAGTGACCTACAAATGCCGCCAAAAATGGACAGCAAATAAAACGTTCAAAAAGGATGCGCTCTGGATTCGATTATCCATTTGATGGACGCACCCAAACTGACAATTTTAATGAGGCGGGCAACGAGGCAGGCAGGCAAATTTTCACAAGCTAACAAAAATTGCATGATTTTTGCTTTTTCGTTGCCAACAGATTACGTGGCAAGTTCTATTTACAATGTCGGGGGAGCCTTGAAGGGGGGTTCTATTTGGTGAGGGGAATATGTTGGAGTTGTGGAGTCCTCTGTTCCACGGAAATACGCGCACGGACATGCAAAAGCGGCAGCTGTGCGGCTTCCTCACACACACAGCTCCTAGCCGTTATGTGTCGCCTAGATAACCTTTGGCCTCTGTCCATACACACACACACACACAGAGCGAGAACAACTGGCACAAAGGATAATACACAAAGGACCTCCGAGCTGACGCAACAATGGCAGCACAGAATTTTTAAAAATGTTTTTGTGCCGTCAACTTTTTGTGTAGAAACTATAGAAAAACGCAAAGAGCGAGACAGAGAAAAAGAGAGAGAGAGAGAGTGCACCCCGTGAGCAACGTACCCCGGAGTCCGTACCCTTCTCCTCACCCCTTGGCCTGAAGCCTTAGCAATGCGTATTGCCTATTGCCACTTCGATTGCGACATTGCCACATATGAGGGCTGCCTCGGCGCGGCATCATAGCGTGTGTTGCCACAATTCGTCACCGAAGAGTCCACTGAAAAGTTGTTACCAACAAAAAATAAATAAAACAACAGTGAAAGCAACGATATAAATAATTGAGCTCACTGTGAACAGTGTTCAACATTGGGCTAAGTTGCTACAAATAATGATAAAAGTTTCATATTGCTTGCAACTTGGCGTATGAAGAGTTAATTTACGGGTTGCAGCAGCGAAGGGCTGTGTACTCGATTGATTGATGACTGATCTAATATTCGTATTTCGAAAGTTCACCTCTTAAATACTATTTATATTTTAGCCATATGATCAGTCAGTGGTTATTTAAAAGAATTTGAATTTGTGCATAAATAGTTTATTGCAAAAATCAAGAATTTATTTGTTTAATCACCAAGATCTGGCTTCTATATCAGCTAATTCTCTTCTATAAGATAGTCTCCCATACATGCATTCTACACCACAAATACCAACTGTAACTGTATGTTTTACTTGAACTTACACTTGAAATCTAATGACAACCTCTTCCCTAGTTTATTTCGTATACTCTCCCGATTTAGTTAGATATTTAGAAGTCTGCTTTGAACTATGAACCACCAAGTTGGCTGGCATCGCTTCGCATTAGTCAACATCAACACCGAGAACCGCCCCCAACTCGCAACTCCCCCTTCAGTTTTTCTTGTGGCACGTGGCTGCAGTCATCAAACCACAAGAGGCAACTTGCAGCCTGCCTGCGGCAAGAAGTCAGCGAACTCTACGAAAAACAAAAACCGACACTTTTCTGCTCGCTTTGCTTCTCTTTTCTTTTCTTTTCTTCTCTTCTTCTTTGGTTTTTTGTGGGTGAAAAAACTTAATTTTTTAATCGCGCCAACTGTGTTGGCGATCAAATGACAAATCAAACAAAAAGTTGACAACTACGAGGGGGATGAGTCCGGGGGAGGGGAAGTGGTTTAGCTCCACTCGAATGTCAAACGAAGTGTGCAACACATTAATTCCCCTGACTCTCTGCAGCCCCCTCCCTCCCTCCCCCTCTCCCATTCAACTGCAGCCAGTCTAGTTTCTGCTCCCCCCACAAAGTGACAGCAATTAAAAGCCGCAAGACACGCGTCGTTTTCTACACTCTGCCCCTCTCTTTCCCCCCTTTCTATCTGTCTCCCTCTCAAACAATTTGGATATGTAAATGTGCGACTAATGAACACTTCAAAATGTCGCCTCGATGCCTTCTTGCCTCTCTCCCCTCTTCGAGGCAGCTGCTACTTCTTAAAAAAAGTAGAGGCAACCAAAAAAATAATACAGTAAAAACTAGACGCGCGTTGAAAGTGCAGCAAGAGTCTGTGGCAAGCAGCCAAGGATCCTAGTCGCGTGCTGAGGATGCTGCTGCTGCTGTTGTTGTTGCTGTAGCCTACCCTCGATGTGTTTTTTAATGCTGCCTAAAAAAAAAGATGAACAAGAGAGTTGCAGCAGCTTCCTTAGGTCTCAGGACTCTCGTGCCTGGCTCCTGCTCGCTGTCATCCTGTTTGTCGTTTCCCTATCATATTTTGTGTTTCTCTCTCGCATCTCATCTGCTTGTCTACCTTTATTTTTTGTATAGGTAAATCTGCTTTTAATGCCATCGATCCGCTTGTTGTTTGTATTTTGTGTGTGCGTCTTTTTAATAGGATTTTTTATAGACTTCTTCGTTTTGGGTGCAGCATCTTTTTATTTTTTATTTTTTGGAGGGGTTCCCTCTGCTCGCAGCTCACTTCAGTCGCGTGCTTTGCTCTCCGTTTCTGTGTCTTTTTATTTTGTTTTGATATTTTTAGCAATTTTATTATCTTGTCTTTTTCTCACTCTCACTCTCCCTTTTTTTATGATGTACGAAATATTGATGGATTTTTTATGGGAAGGGCAAATCTTCGTTTAAGTGAGATCACTTTGACTTCGACTAATTGTTGCGCTAACTTCACTTGAGCAGTTTATAGAGAAAATACAGTTAATAGAAATTATTATGGTACGAGAGTAGATCGATTTTTACATTCGCCTTTCTTCAGTTTGTATTTAAAAAATAAAAAAAAACTTTTTTGAAATGTTTGCCATTGAAAATTGTTGAATAACAAACCTCCCATAGATTTATCGAAAATTGAGCAACAAAAGAAAAACTTTTCGAGAGGGAAATGAAAATAAGCAACCCCTTATTCATTGAGTGACAGTTAAAATTTACTTTGCATAGAATCTTCGGCATTTGCCGCCCAAATGACCGTTAGAAATCTGGCGAAATGTCATAAAAGAAATAGACATAATACGGCTTTTGTTCAGCAAAGACATTGACAAAGTTGTTGCAGGATATTCCAGCATTCACAACTAAGTGCTGAGGAGTTGGGGTATAGAAGGATATAGAGGGATATAGCAGATACTCCTTAGAGCAATTGTTATAAGAAATGCGCCGCATCATGCAAACGGCAAATGAGACACGCAACATTGTAGGGGTATTCCCACTTAGGATCTGTGCTTGGTTTTGGTTGTGGGTTGGTTTGATTTGACAGAAATGTTTTGAATATGAAAAGCATACTGTGGGAAAACCTCAAAAGTTTGAGTGTGAATTGAGTTTTAATAAGATTTCCGTGAGTTAGAGATAATACAAATTTCTTTTTACGTCCCTAAATAAGCTCCCACATTGCTAAGAGAAATCTTCATACTGCCTCTGCCTCGAGGTCGACTCTAGAACACTTTCTGGTAGAATCAGTAAGCAGAGACTTGTTCAACTAAAGCTAGCTAAGACTGCTAGCAATCATTCCCTATAGCTTAACCTATATACATATATATATATATATATATGTAAACTCCACCATTAATAATAATATAGGAACAATTTTAATGTCATTTGTTCATTTATATATTATGCAAAACATAAAATGCAATCAACACGGCTGAAATCAATAAAAATGATGGCATAAAAGTGCAATTAATGTGCCATGACCCGATGATGATGATGACGACGACTGTCGACTGGCAATTGACAATTGCCAATGGCTGCCGCGAGGATTAGTTGGACAGGGGAAACCCCCTCGCCTTGGATATGCATGACTAAAGCTGTATATAAAATATATGAAATATATGTGTGGAGAGAAAAGCAACCCTTGCACGCTTAGAGATATACATATGTGTGTGTATATGCATAATATGCCACCCCTTTTTTGGGCCATACACCCACCCCTTGAGCGCTTATGCAGCCCTCGTTGTTTTGGGGTTAAGCCAAAATGGCGCGTGTTTGCCACAAGCGAGCGGGAAAGAGAGAGCAAGATATTAAACTCAGTAGAACGTGGCATATCAATTTACGCAACATATGCAGATCCGATTAAAGGAAACGTCGAGGAAGAGAAAGAAAACAAGGGAGGCACCACAAAAAAATGGTTGCCATTGCGCGTGGCAAGGCGTCTTGCAGAACGTCGCGTGGCAGGCAGCATCCTCAACCTCTTTGCATGCAACACAGATAAAAAATTTAAAATAATGAAAAAAAATACGTGCAACACACAAATTTTTAACAGCCAAAATAAAAAAGCGGAAAAAACAATGTGAAAAGTGCCCAAAAAGCAGGCAAAAATTGCATATGTGCTGTGTGTGTGTTGTGTGTGTGTTGCATCCCTTGTCAACAATGGCACGAAAATCCCGTTGCTGACCTCACGATGACCCCAAGCCCCTGCTCCTGTCCCCGTCCCTGTCCCTGTCCCTGTTTATGTTGCTATTTCTATTTTGTGTTTTAGATGCTGCTGCTGCTGATGATTTTCCAGCTCTCCCCTTGGACTTTATTCAGGCCGCAAACAAAAGCCGGCGTTTTTGTGACTGATTGCGTTGCATGCAACGTGTAGCAGCAGAAGCAGCATATCCTTGCATATATCCTTTTTGTGTGCCTGCGCCTGGCGCTTTGACCAAACAATGCTTTTGCATTTGGTTTTGTGCACAGTTTTTGTGCGCCATTTGCATGTTTTTTCCACTTCCACACCAAACACATTTCCCATTTCCCGCATTTTCCGCATTTCCATGGCACAAAAATGTGCAAAATGCTAAATGCAAAATGCAAAATACATATGCATAAAGGGGGCACACCCCGATCCTCAACCCTCCCCTCTCTAGCTGTCTGTTATTTACGACAACAACTGGGAAACGAGGGGGTTGCCTTAAATGGCGTTATGCTAAAAATTTATATGTATAGAAAGAGGGAACAACTCAAAAAGGACACAGGACATACAGGACACAATGCGCTGGTCATCGGTTGCTAAATTATGAAAATGCATATGAAGAATTCTCTTGCATATATTAAAACAAAATAAAAGGTATAAAGACCAAAAAAAATGCAGCAGTCAAGTAGCTCGACTAGCAATTAACCCGAATCCAAGTATTACTATAGAATATTAGTATATCCATATAATTATTAGTATATTATTGAATACAGAACAAATGCAGTCGTAAACTGTCTAGTCGTAACTATCTAGCTTTGAGAGGCTTATAGCATACTTACTGTGGTCTTCAGCTTAAAAAATTGAATCAAATAGCTAAATGAACTCTGCTATTGATGCTGTTCAGATATATATATATATATACATATACTTTATGAACTCGAATATGCCTTACACATAATTAATCTATAAAATTCGCTTAACAAGGGAAATGTTCAAATCTTGTCTTTTATTTAATATGCTTTTAAAGTATATTATTAATTAAACTTAACAAAATATTCCCACAGTAACGCTTCCATTTCGGGCAAACTGAACAAAAAAAACGAAATGCAAGCCAAATATAAAACGAAATTTCAAAAAGAGATGACAGTTTTTAGATTAACATACTTCGCTAATCCAATAAATGAAAAACAGCTACAACAATTTATTAGTTTATAAAAAGATCAAAAGCCAGATAAGATTTCAGTTCCAAGAAAACCAAATTGCATTTCTCGCAATTCTGCGCCACTTAAAAACTTGACCCCAAGGACCTGGACCTGGACAACATATGCAAAAATGATCGCAAGGCGAAACAATATCAAAATATTATGCAAAAAAAGAAAATAAAACAAAAAAGAGAAAAGAGAAAAGGAAAACCAATTTTTTTGCACGACTCAGTCACTTGACCTTAAGGCCCAGGAGACATTTAAAAAACCATTTGCTAAGCCATCAAAAATAAGTCTCATTTAAAGTGGTGCGGAAAAAACTGGGTGATGCCCGGGGAGCGACAGAGGGAGGAGGTAAAAAGGGACATTCACACGCCGCAGGACATCGGACTGCAAGTCGCATATATGCAAAGCAATGTGGCAAACCTTGTTGCTCCTAGCTGTTGCCTGTCAGCCTTGCTGACAAGCGAACAATGAGCCAAAAGAAATATATATTTTTGCATAAGGCCGCATTGTGCATTATGCAAAAAAAAAAAAAACAAATCAGCAGCAGTCTCAAGAAATTATTACTGCTACTCTCTCTCTCTCTCTATCTCTTCCTCTCTCTATCACTCATGACGTTGCATTTTGCACGCCTGCTCCGTTTAATTAGAACAAACAAAACCAGTCCCAAGACGCACTCCGCAAGATGCCCTTTCCCATCCCTTCCATTATTTTTATTTCTATTTTTTTGCAAGTAACCTCGCTGCAGAAGGTCCTGTTTACTTTAGCCCAGAGGGAATGCCTCTGTCCGTCTTGTCCATCTGTGTGGGTGGCTTAAAAAAACACTCAGCGCATCGAGCTGTAATTATTGACCGTTAATTTGTCTGGCTTTAATCCTTTTTTGGGTAAAGTCATTTGTGCGTTCCCAAAATAAAATTGACCAGCTCATGGCTGGTAATTGTGGGATTGGTTTTAAAATAAAATGGCTTCGACTTAAGGATTCAATTTCGACAAGTAATGCACTTGATTTCCACCTAGGTGATCTCCGCATGGGGATTAGACAGTAATTTAAATCACTCGAAGGTAGCAATATTCAAAAAGGATTCTTTTATGAAATCAATTAAATAAGAGAAATATGCAGCATTTTTCATATTGTCTTCTAAAAAAAAGGAACATATTATAATTTCTTGCCAATCTAAAATGACCTTAAGTTTAATTCTAACATCAGCTCTTCCATTAATTCAAACATACCTTTCACTTTTCCCTCGGGTTTACTGGAAATTAACGTATACTAAAAATTATCTGCGCTTGGAAATCATATTTGTTCAGCATTTCAGTCTATTTCAATTTTCTACAGTGAATAAAAATAAGCAAATCAAATATTAAAATAAATAATTATTAAATGTTCATGTTTTCTCAAAAAAAAAACCAAATAAACTTTTAATGATATATTTCAAATTGCTTATCAATTGAAAATTCCCTTTTTGCACAAAAATATATTAAAATATCCTACCAATTGAAAATTACCTTTTTGCTCACTTGAAGAGCGCGACGAAAATTGCCCTGAATATTGATCGACCAAAGGGAATTTATGTTTACAAAACTCTTTTGCTCTTCGCATGTTTCAATCGCGAAAAAGTGAGATAGCCATACAAAAAAGTACCTGCGCGCACTCCGCTGTCAGCGCCACAATTGACCCTCACACACTCACAAACTAATTGCATATGTATAATGCTCGCTGAAAAAATTAGTTCACTTCACTGAAAATGAACTACGTTCATCGTCATCATTGCCAGCCCAAAAGTGTAGAGAAAAAGTCGCGTTGCTTACTTTGTCACTTTTTGCTTGTGATATTATTGTGTTTTATTTATAAGCAAATTAAAAGTAATTGCAAATGAGTGCATCAAGTTCGCAGGAATCGGATTTAAGTTTGGCTTTTAATGCAGTCGATTTAAATAACCGTTGTTCAACGGCAGAAAGGCCGCCTCCAGTTCATCGACCAACTGAAAATGTGGAAGTATCTAGCAGAGGGCACGGAGCTCCGCCAGCGTCAGCTTCCCGGGTGCGTCGCAAGCAGGCAACGCCTTTAATTCGGGCTGAAAGACTACGCCGCGAAATGCGTCGGCTGCAGGCAACTTCGCAGTTTTTGATACCACGTCTGGCATTCGGTCGTGTCGTGCGTGAGATTATCTTAAAGCACGCGCCAGTTCAGAGTCCATTTCGCATCACGATATCGGCACTGACTGCGCTGCAGACGGCGTCAGAGATGTATTTGACACAGCGCTTCGAAGATTCTTATTTGATGACGTTGCACCGCAATCGGGTCACCCTGGAAGTGAGAGATATGGCTCTGATGGCATTCATATGCAAGTTACATGGAGAACTCTAAATATATATGTGTGAGTAGGGTTGTGGGCTCACTTATCGATTATTTATCAATATGTCTTATCGATGTATAATTATTTTGCTTTCAGATGTCAGATGTCTGTTAACATTAAGAAATTATTCATAAGCAAAGCTTGCTCTGCATAACGAAAGAGTGCGAGAGAGAGAGCCAATATTTCAATGTATATTTCCAAGCAAATTCTGCTCTCACTTTATAAGATGTCTTAATTGAACTTTGTAATTATTTATGCTTATGCACAGATGCTAAAGTTTTATATGAGGCAGGTAGTTTTTTTTACTTTGAAGTATATATAAATATGTATGTACATATATGTATATTAAATTCACTCAGCAGCAGTTTTGATATTTTTACATTTTAATTTCATGCAAATTAAAATTCCCTTATTTTCGCTCACTGCTCCGCAAAATGTCCCAGCTAAATGATCAGCCAAAAGGAAATGTGCACCAGTAGAAGTGAAGTTTGGGATGCGTAACAAAAGAGTGCGAGAGAAAGAGAGACAGCTCATATGTTGATGTCCACCTGTTTCCAAACAAATACTTGGCTCACATTTGAATAATTTCAGTGGACTACTAATCTTAAACACAGTTGATTAAAGAGAACAAATTCCCCATCCAAAACACAATCATTAATTTGCATCAGAATGCGAGAGAGGGAGGGAGAGGGAAGGCGAGTCGACAAAAAGTTTTGGCCCCAAGTGATTACTCAATTTAAATGGCAAACAGCTCTTCCTCCCCAAAGCAGACTATATGCTAAAACAAAACAAAAAAACCCCGAACACAAATCGAATTCAGAGCAATAAGCTGGATGCTAATGCATCCAAACCCAAATTGTGCTCCCAAATGGCTGCGGTCGAGTGTCTTCCTTCTCGACCTCCTCCTCCTCTTCCTCTTTGCTTTTCTTCCACATGTGGATTGGTTTGAAATGGAAGGGGGCGGGGTGTGTGCATGTGTGTGTTAATATTTTTATTTACACCCTTATAATGTTTGTGTGTGTGTCTGTTGGCCTGCTAATCTAATGCACACAATCGAAATTTGCCTAAAAAAAACTGGCCACACCTCGACAGGAGTGTGAGGGAGTAGGAAGAGGTGGGGGAGGGGGAGTAAGTTCTTTGGTCAGCGTGTCGCAGATAAAAGCATTATGAACAAAACTTTCCACACACACAGAAACACACACACACACACATATATATATAAGTCTATTACATAGATCATTTATTACACGACCAGCAGCAGGACGCAGGAGGAAGGACGAAAGACTCTTCTCGGCTGTTGACAACGCAACGTGTGTTTCTAATGTGATTTTTTATTTGGCCACACGCATCCCGTAATGTCTTCGATTTTTTCTTTCTTTTTTTACTCCCCCACTATTTTTTAGCACTCTCTTATCGAAACAGTTTTATCTGGTGTTGGCCCACTGTGCCAACGATTGCTCAATTTTCCAAGGCACTTGGTCCTCAAGTCGATGTCCTGCAGGATGTGCAGTTGAAGCAAAAGTTTGTTGTCCACAACGATTCAGAGATATGCGAAGGGAGCAGAGCCCAAAGTTTAGCTTAAAAAGCAACCCTTACAGAAATTGTAGAGTTCAGGAGGATTTTTTTTGCGTGAGGATAAATTTGGGTATTTATTTAAATCGTTTGACTTATAAATGAATATGAAAAAAAGCCTTTAATTTTACATTCTCTGCTTAACAAAAAAAATTGATTAAATATGGAAAACCATTTTTGAAAAATTGAACAAGTATGTTTTTAAAGACTTTAGCTTATTTAAGTTAAGTAAAGACAAAGTTTTAAGAAATCTAATACAATAAATATAAGACATTTAATCTCAACTGTTTAATGCTAGATCTAAGTCCAGCTGAACCTTAAAATTTACGTTTTCCTTTTGAATAACTGGTAAAACGACAAAAGATATGTAATAAAATAAGTTGTTGAAAACTGTATTGCTTAATGAAATGTTATTAAATATTATTTTACTCACCTCAACCTCAAATTTGAAATTTTGTGTGTCTGTAAGACTTTGTATATTAAAAGCTGATCAAGTTTATTGCATTTTATACACAACAGCGATCGTTTCCGATGGCATTGAAACACACAATTGGAAAGATAAAGCATCCCAATTGATATACATATTATTTATGCACTATACAAATCTCTGTACAAAGATCTGATAAAAAATACAGACATGTTAACCAAAACATAATTTCATATTAAACAAATTAACATCTGGCTGCAGGGTATATGCTAGTCGAGCTCTCTCAAATAGAGCAATTCAATTTGATAATCCCAGATCTACCCCTCCTCAGAAATACTTATACACTAAACTTAACCTCAACTTTGAAATTTTGAATATCTTCGAGCTATTTCTCGTTATCATTTCTCAGGCATTTTTCTAATCAGTTTTCCCCCGAGCTTGCTGCCACTGCCTCCTATAACTTTGGTTTTAGTTGCCACAAACACAACTGTACGATTGCAGACCACCTCCCACTCCTTCACTCTCCCTCTCCCCTCTCCGTGCCCACTCGAGTCGAATTCTAATCAAACTGTCAACTGGCAGCCAAAAGTCCTAACCCAAAGGCCCCGCCTCTCGTTAGTCAAAGCAGAGAAAAAACAAGAAAAATAAAGAAACATGTGAGTGTGGCAAGTATCTCAATTTGATGCTTTTTCTTTGGGTTGTTCTTTATTTTTTTGTTTTGTTTTTTTTTTGGTGGCAACTTAATTTACTACTGGGAGCATATGCTAAAAAACCGAATGGCCATGACTTCAGTTTCTGTTTTTTCTGCTGCTGCTTTTTTGCGCTTATCAAAAGTCAAGTAAATATCTGCAGCTAAGAGATTCAGATACAGATTGGCCCCAAAACATACACACACACACACTCGCACATACCCACACACTAGTTGATGATGCCGATGATGCTCCCGTGAGATAGTTTGATTAATGGCCAAAAAGTGCCCAAACATTTTCCGTTTTCTCTGTTTGCTATTTGGGTATTTGGTATTTGGGCATTTTCTAATGTGAACAGTTACAAAAAAGCGTTAATACACATGTGACTCGATCTGTTTTCCTTTTTTCTGTTTTTTTTTTCTTCTTTTTTTTGCTCTCTGAGTGTGTTTTACTTGTGGACACTATTAGGCGCACACACCTCCCATTCTCAAATAGTATTCACAAAAAACGTTGGCCTAGTGTTTAGAGCCCCTTGCGGAGGGTCTTATGATTTTATCGAGCTGTTTGTGACTATTTACAATTGAAGAAGATCTCTCGTTTCCCCTTAGAATATATATTCTTGATCAGCTTCACTAGCAGAGTCGAAAATTCAAATATGTTTTCTGCTGGCTGCAAGTGTAGTTTTCTTAAACCTTATATTACTATTCATATATCCATGGCTGACCTTAGGTAGGGTATCTAAGGTATGTGGAAAAGTGTATTTAAGCTTCGTCTTTTCGAATAAATCCCTTCTTTCTCCTTCTTCTTCTACTACTAGGTTTTTTTTAGAATTTTCTTGTGGACATATAAAAAAGTTGGCTGTTTATAACGCGAAATCATCAAGTTAACGTTAACGCTTGATTTATGGCATGTTACGCTCACAAATGTATTGGTTCCGTTCACATACAGGAGCGTAGGGGAGATGGGGTAAGGGGGTGTTGGTGGAGAGCGGGGGTGGAGCCGGGTTTAACACACACAGTTTGCGTTTGTCACGCGAAGGCATTTAACGGGTCTTTTGCAGTCATCGTCTCAGTCTCTCAGTTTTTGTTGTCGGCGTCGTTTTATTAATCAAAATTTCACCATTCTGCCCGTCGCCAGGTGGCGTGTTTGTAGCGGCATTTTATTTAAATTGCTTACAAACGCCATGTTTTTTGATTGCCACACGAGTTGTCTGTCCGCCCGTCTGCCCCCCTATCTGTCTTACGGCCTGGCAGCCATTTGACAGGCGGAAAGGGTTCGCTATTGACTTATGACTCTTCGATTTGGGCAACCTTAATAGGTATACAAAACCAGCAAAAGCGGAACCCCCCCAAAAATGTGGCACGACATGCAAATGGCTAAAGTTTTCAAGGTGTTTGAGTAGGCATGGAAATTGCTGGGGAAAATATTTGGGCGATTGTAGAAAACTTCTTATGGATGGGGGAAATAGCATGGTTTCTATTTAAAGGCTTTGCAACTTGCCTAGAAGAAGTTGAAGTTTACTTTTTAGAAGGTGGAGAAAATGTAATCGAAATCATTAAATATTTTCTAAATGAAGGAAAAAAAAATAAATAATGCCCTAGTGGAGAGAGCTTGAGTAGAATATAACCTGAACCCACCAAACTTTGATGTACTCCTTTTATATAGTAAATTATATATAACATTATTATCATCAAGCTGCAGACAATTGTTTTATCAAGTTTACAGAAACTGCCATTGATTTTTGGATATAGAACTATTGGATTTCATAAACTTCTGTCGTCTACAAGTAACTCTAACAGGCTTATAATTTTCAATTACTGCCCGATGAACATTGACTTACCCCATAGCTGTAGTTTGATCTCATCACTCATCGCTAAGGTCGTTAAATACACCCGCACTTAACCCTTTAATTGCCCTGGCTGAGGAAATGTGAAACCTTCTAGAAAACAGCCATCAAACCCTACTCATATTCATATGTACACACAAATACACACACAAACAACAGAGAACAGACTGACAATAGATCATATGATATGGGACAAAATAGGTTAAGATATACTCGGCATACTCAGTTCGCTGTTCATTTTAACCCTTGAGCAACGGTCAAATTGTGCATTTCCGTTGGCCACTACAAATAAGCCGGGCAAACAAACAAATAATATTCCTATTAAATTCAAATTACAGGCACGAACAGTTGGCGCCTCCCACACCCCCAGATACCCTACCCTACCTTACCCTGCTCTGCCCTGCTCAAGGGTTAAACTGACCCCCGTCCACTTGAACTCTTAACCCGTGAGAGACCCGCACACATGACGATATATTTATGTGTCTATGTTTTTTTTGTGTGCCATATTTTTGATTGTTTTCAAAGCAATTAAGGTGTAGAAATATGTCTAATCGCGTGCGGGTGCGGCTGTGTGGAGGGGGTGTTGTTGGAGTGGGTTAGGGGTTAGCTGTTCTTTTAAGGGTTCTGTTGACGCGTTGTAATTTAAGTGAAGGGTTTTAGCTGCAACAGCTGTGCACGAGACAAGAAGACAGTTTCTTCTATAATCATTTATATATCTACTTCCCCCTAAATCCATATCCTGTTTAATCAGAAACAAGTCAAAAACTTAAAGTTCAAGCTGAAACGTAGCCACACACACAATACACACACACACGCACAACAACGTGAACGTGCCAGTTCAGCGACTATGCCGCATAAGTCCCCAAAAACATATAACTATATATATATACATATGTATATACATAGACGACCCTCATCTGCATGCGTTGCGCATAAATTTTAACCCAAAAATACGCCTGACAGCTGTCTCCGCCCACCAACTCTCACCCAGCCCGCTCACTTCCCCACATCCCCCTTCATAGCAACCGCTGTTGTTGTCTGCCTTCCGCCCATTGGCGCTCAAGTTGAGCTGGCTTACCCCGTTTTAATATTATGCCATCGGGAATGAAAGAAAGAGTTTCTTATCGTAATGCATGGCCTATAAAAAGTATTAGGCAACTGTGGCATTGACTGCGTATATATATCTATATACATATATATTTAAGTGTGTGTGTGTGTGCGTAGAAAATGGCTGTCATAATTTGGGTGCTTGGAAAGTGATTCGTGATGGGCTGCACTGCAAGAAAAGTTGTGATTAATGTGGATACATCAAATAAAACTCGAAAAACGGAGCAGATTAATAAATGTAACTGTTCCTTAAGAGTATTTTTACTTAATATTTATTTAAAAAAACTATAATTCAAAGAGGTAGAAACGATCGCTTTAATTATATACAAATTATTGCTTTTAAGAATGCTCAATAATTTTTTTTGCCTGGAACTTTATAATCTAAGAGATCTTAGCATATATCAACATTTGAACATTTTATTTTATAAATCTTGGACACTTTCCTAGAATCTCAATGTCAGGACTACAAGACTACAACAATATCTAAAAAATTTCGCTGCATGTGTAGCCAGCCTCAAGTAGGAGTAGGATTGGGGGGAAGACATCCTACTCTGTCTGCTTGTAACCCAAAAATAACTCAGTCAAGTCATCTCGATATTAAAAAACAACACACAGCAACCAAAAAGACAGAAAAAAATAAACACAAGAAAAAGTAGACAGAAAATAACACAGCATGCAACCCCAAAAAGTGAAGGGGAGTAAGCGGGAGGGTGTGAGGTCGGGGGGGAGTGGGTGTCCCCCAGGGCAAAAAAGAACGACAGCTTTTCACATACGTGCCCGCCCCGGCAAAACCATATCCACTCCGCAGTCGCATAAAAAATGAAAATGTCAAAAGGCAGAAACAAAAAAAAAAAACTGCCGCACTCGGTTAAAAAAAGCGGAGCGCACAAGATACAAGCAAAAGATACACACAACGAGGCTGACTTGAAAGGGGAATGGTGGGTAGAAGTGGCGAGGGGGTACGCAAGGCAGGCAGTCAAAGATGGCGTCTTTGCCACCCCTTTTGTTCGTTGCTCCAATGAGAACGCAGACTGATTAGCATATGTGTAAAGAAACGCTCTTTTTTTTATAAGCCCAAAACAAAATGGCTGCCACTTTTCAATCTGTGCGTTCAGAAAAAAATCTGCCTGAAATTTAGAGAATCGTCTTAAATGATAATCACCCTGAAGTTTGGACATTTTTTTTAAATTGCTGCTTTATGGAATTATTTTCTATTATTAAGAAAAGTCTTCAATTTTAGAAATGCAGTTTGTGAATAATTGGGAGAATTTCTAAAATTCATGTCGATTTTTTTCTAAGTGTAAAGATCTGATGTGTGTGTGTGTTTTTTTGCCCTGCTTGCCACAATTGTTGTGGTCAGCACTTGACCAGACAATTGAACATATGGCGAGGACAAACTGTAGGACATAATTCTTGCATAATCATTGTGTGTAAGTGTGTGTGCGTGTGTGTGCGTGTGTGTGTGTGTGTGTGTGTGTGTACGAGAATATCTTAAGGATCTGCTGCAGTAGCTACCCTCGAGGGCAGCAGGCACGGGCGCGCGCCAACATGCATAATCTGTCTTTGAGTAGGGACCGTGTTTGATTAAGGATAAGCAAGGATGGCAAGGATAACCAAGGCTAGCCAAGCAATGCAATGATTGCATCGAAATTGCAAACGAATTTTCAAGAAGTGAAAACGAGTTCTCTTTCAAAACAACAACAGCTGCCAGTCTCACTGGGTGTGTGTGCGTGTGTGTGAGTTTGGTGTATGTAGTGTGTGTGTGTGGCGTATGCAGAACGGATGCTAAGATGGAAAGTCGAGGAGAGAGGGTATCAGGTAACAGTAGCTCTGTTTATTTGTCTCTTTGTGTGTATTTGCATTGCACAGTGAAAGTAATTGCTTGAATCTCCCCCGAGGGTTACTCAATCCAAAAAGGAGAGAAGCAAGAGAAGAGTCTGAAGAAAACATGTGCTAAAAACAAAGATATTGAGAATTGATGCGATCCGAACTTAAATAATCTCTCTCTCTCTCTCTCTCTCTCTCTCTCTCTCTCTCTCTCTCTCTCTCTCTCCCTCCCTCTCCCTCACCGTATGTTAACTCTCTCTTATATATTCCCAACTCAGTTTATATTCAGACCTAAACTTATCCATCAAGTCAAGGCATTGAAAGAAGTGGTCATTTCTGATAAACTTATGGCAAAGGGAAACCAACAGCAACCAGGAATTCGCTTCAATGCAAACAGGATTCCTGGAATAAAGTTGCTCGCAGGTTGCAAAGGAAATCTTGAATGGCTTCCCATTATATAAAAGGCATACAAATAGAGAGTTTTCAGTTGGCACAGAGCCTGTCGGAGCCATATCCTTTTGGTGCGTTGGCAACTTATCAAATCGCAAACAACAATGAGTAAAAATGCCAATAAATCAAAACACCTACAAGAAAAGGCAATGAGGGCATTCCTCGGCATTGGTTAAAAGGTTAAGCAGCCTCACAAATAGGGGTAAGCAGCTCCAGATTGAGCATAAAAAATCGAACAACGATAAATCGTCGCAAACAAACTCAGTCGCAGGACACAAAGGACATGAAGCACCATTAAAATATCTTTAAATAAAAGAAAAGGAAAAAAACGCAACTCAAAATTTATAGGGTTACATTAGGTGCGAAGAATGCACAATGGCAGTAGCCGCTAGGGGAGCAGCAGCAGGAGAAGGAGAAGGGTAAGGGGAAGGATACAAAATGCAGCCAGGGGTTGCCCAAACAATGCCGTCCTAAGTTACCACAAGGATCTTGGGCCAAAGCCGAAAGGGTTTCCTTCAAACCGAAGGTTACAAATAGGTGCGCAATAAAAGTCGCCCGAGCAAAGGGTAGACAAAGGGCAGGCAGGGGTTGGGGGTTATTGAGGGGCATAAATTCCTGTTGATAACATGTCTAAATCGTAGGTGTTAAAAGTAATGCGGCAAATGGTTTCACAGCGGGGGGTCGAGTCTTAGACAAAAGCCGAGTTTGGCTTAAAGCAAATGTAGGAGCTTTAATTTAAGTGAAAAATATGTTATTATATTGAAGAAAAACATTTGCTTTTATAAAATATATATTATTATACTATTATTATTCTGAAACATTTATTTTAAAACTTTTTAAACTTGCCCCATTTCTAAAGATCAACTATCAGCCACATGAAGTTTTTCCATCAACTGGCTGTCTGATTCGAGGAATAGGGAGTCTCGCAGAGCTCCTAGATCTAAATTTAGAATGCAGCTTTTCTGTTAGTTCTGTGCTCGTAACTAACCCCAAAGCCAAGGACTGCTTTTAGACATTACCTAATTAGATTTACGCTTGACATTGTCAGCTACTCTAAAGTAATTAAAAAAGAGCAGAAAAACTGTGCACGTGTTGTGCACAGGAAATCAGTTTATGTGAGTGTGTGTGTGCGGGGATTCTGGGAATCGTGTGGCAAAGGATGCTAACTCCGAATACTGTCACATATTGCCTTATCTTCCGAGCTGTTCTCTCGTCCTGTTGGTGGGCGTGCAATTGTCGCAGCTCATAAAAAACAATAACTAGCTGCCTTTTGGAATAAAAAATTTATGAGTTACTTTGGCAGGGACATGACTAAGAAGAGGGGGACAGAGAGAGAGAGAGAGGGGGGATAGAAAGGCAGGACATCGACATGTGTCCCAACATGCCTGACAGGAGCGCCGTTTGCAGGTCGGGCATTTGTTGCATTTTATGCGCCAGCTTAAGTTCAACTACAGCCCAAAAACAAATTTTCATATGTATGGCAAAAAAAAAGACAGAAAAAAGAAGATTCGAAATAATTTTTGCTTGTTGCGGGATTTTAACACGAATTAAGCACTTTTTATATGTGGGGGTCGCCATTGAGTTCAGTTAAGCTGAGCTAGCCCCCAAAAAGCAAAGCCGTCTAATGGCCACTTAAGTGAATTTACTTTTATGGCAAAATAACACGGCACAGGACTATTTAGTCCTGGCCAGGATCAACTTGATAGACGGCTCAGTTTACAAGGCTCAGCTCAGCTCGGCTCGTCTTTGCTCCGGCTCCTCTCACAAATCCCGTCCAATTTCATTTGTTAGCAAAACTTCCGACACTTGGCTTAGACAAGCCGCTTAACCCTTAGTCGGTGTCGATGTCGGTGTCGCTGCCAGTGTTATCCATGTCTAATCCCTGTTCCTGGAAACATCTTGTCTGGCATTTCAAAACGTGCCGCAACATTTGCAAATATGCAAATGCTTCTCGCTCTCTGTCTCTGATCTGTAGGTGTAGACGTGGGCTGCAAATTAGCCAAACTGTTTGCAAACTCGACGCAGCGCTTCGTCGGCTTAGTCCTGCCAGCAAGATCCTTGCGATCAGCAGCACAGGATTTGCTTGGCGAGGCGTGCTCTATTAGCCGCCTAATGCCCACTGTTTACTTTGCTAATCAGCGCGGCTTTCTTTGCCTCTCAGCTTTTGTCTTGTTTTTGCTCATTTTTCAACGCATTCCGGCCACCAGCTCTATTTTAGGTAATTAGCCAAAGAATACAGCTGTTTGCGGAGTGTGTTGAACGAAGCCATCTAGGCGATAATTATGAAGTAAGAATGGTTATTTTAGGCAAGCCGAAGATTGCATGAGAATATCTAAAGTTCACTTTGAAAGATATTATGAAGAATATTTTCATTTTTTTTAATGTAAGTAAGAAGAACTAAAAAATAAATATAAATATAATGTCAAACACACCTCTAATCACACAGGGTGTTCCAGGTGCACCGCTCTTTCCCCCGGCTCTGCTGTAATCCTTTGCAGGCAAAAAAAGCGACATCAAAGTGAAAGAGCGCTGGAAAATCCTCAAAATCCGAGCCACCTACAAAACAAAGCGATTAAACGCAAATCCCCGAAGCCGACAAAGTGCGTATGAGAAATGAGAAATAAGAGACGAAAGGGTGCATGCAACATTGTGGCAAGGTGCCTAAGCGAGCGGCTTACAGATCGAGGCAGAACAAAAGCAGCAGCAAGAATACAAAATGGGAGCACTTGGCAAATCACAAACCACAAAAACCGAACAACAAGAAACCAAAATATTTGCCGAAATTGAAAAACCGCTAAAAAAGAGGAAAAAAAAAACAGCTGGAGCTTAATATGATGCAGCCAAGTGGAAAAGCCGAAAGTGCCGCAGTGCTTGCCACATAAAGCTTTTACCGCCTGTGGTGCAAGGTAAACAAAATAATGAATTCAACGGCCATTGAAAAAGATGCTTGGCAAGGCAAGCTTTCAATAAGGGTTGCGCTTAAGGGTTGTCCTGTGGCGTTAACCCTTTTGTGTGTGCCGAGCGTGCAACCAATGAAAATGAGGCGAGCACTTCTGATAAATGACTTTGTGGGTAATTTAAAACTTGTAAATGAATCGAGCTGTTCAAAATATTTACGAGCATTGATTAGAAGGAGGGGAGGAAACAGGATGTGTCAAAGGATCAGCTGCAGATGGATGCCCAAAAACACTTGGACACCTTGCCCCAGAGAGAGAGAGAGAGAGAGAGAACTCTTCAAGTGCCACAGGATATGTTTGGGTTATTAATGAAGTGCTGGCATTGCAACAATTTGAGTAGCGTGTGAAATATGCAAATGCCACAAGGGATATAGTATGTGGCAAGTCAGTAGAGTGACTCTCAAACCAACTGACTAGTTGGTTTAAGAATCACTGAGAATGTCTTTAGGAGACTCTTGTCTATATCATACGTAGTCTGTATTAGACTATTGTCGTAGGGTTGACTAACTAGAGTTTAAAGTGAATATCCTTGCTACTTGCTAGCTGATCTTTGGCTCCTTAGCTGCTGCAGGACTCGCGTTGCATGTGTGATAAATGGCTTTGGCCGCCGGCAGCTGACAGGAAGTCAAACGACAAATTAACTCGACTCGACATATTTTTTGTACGGTTTTATTTTTATAGCCGATGACATTTTTTTAATGAATTTCTGAGGCTACCCCCAAGCAGGACTATATGTGTGTGTAATGTGTGTAATGCACTCCTCTGTCTGCATTTTGTATGTGGGGCGAGGGGGGTAAGGCTGCTGGATTGGGAGAGGGGAAAGAACTGCTGCTCAAGATTTTCAAGTGCCTTTGATGGCGTTCATTTAGACAGTTTAGAGTGTGTGTGAGTGTGTGTGTGTGTTTGTTTGGATGTTTATGAATGTATATATGAGTGTGTGTATGAATGTCCTTTTGTATGATAACATAAATGGGGTATTTTTAACCGAAGAATTATGTTTTTTAAAGGATACATTTTGGAATTTTATGAGGCGTGGAAGTGGAAAAGCCGTCTGATTTATTATGTTCACATAAAATGAATATATGTTTATCATACAAATATTATATATTATTGTTCAAAATGTTCATATATCAAACCAGAACTGCAACTTGATTCCCGACTCAGAACTACAATCGGAGCCAAAATTCAACTTTCATTGAGAGGCAGTTCCAGGAATCCAAAAAAAATGTATCCAATGAATAACCTATAAGGGATCTCTTAACTTTACGTACCGGAACCGGAACCGAAATGCCATACGGTTTTACAACCCGGTTTATATAATTCTGCTCTGGTTTTTAGGGAGTTATCGAAACTTTTCCAGGTAATTCTTCAGTCGCTTAGCATTCAATTTGAAGTTGTCATTTAGCTTCTTTTTCAGTTTTTTTTTTTTGTCGTGCTGTTGAGTTTTGATTGAGACGAGGCTGTAGGCGGTACATGCCACATGTGGCACACACACACACACACACTCGTGGGTGTGTTTCCTCTCAGGTACATTTCAAGCATAAGCTGGCCACGCCTACAGTCCCACTCCACCCATTCCCCCCGCATTCCAGCTTTTCATTTTAAGCTACGTTTTCATTTTTTGTTTTTTTTTTGGGAAATTTTTTGTTCCTGGCTCCGTTGTTGGACATTCAGTGGCCTCATATATCCTGATGTTCTTGGGTCGTCGCTAGGATACCCTTTTTGCTTTTAAGGCACTCGCCTGTTATTTGATGCCTTGTTAACTTTCATCCGAATTGAGGGGGGGCAGGTGGAAGAGGGGCGAGACAGGAATTCGTCTTGTTTTAGCCAGAGATTGCTGTTTTTTTTTTGTTGTATTTATTTTTTTGTTCAATGAATGTCCTTTCTGGCTAGGAAAATGCGTGTTTTCGCTGCTGCTCGTTTTTCTTCTTTTTTTCTTCTTCTAATGAAAAGAAAAGTGGGCTTTCATTTTTCATTTCTTTTTCGTTATTTCTTCAGTTTTCTTAGCCCGTGTTGTGTACTATTTTTATTTTTTATTTATTTTTTTGCTTTTTTTTACTTTACAGTTGCTCTGAGCTGGGATGAGTCCTTTTTCGCTGCGTGGTATTCGCTTTCATGTACCTCAACAGAGTTTATTAGCCTTAAGCTGGGGGCAACGTGTTACTCTCTGTTTGTCTCCCTATGTGTGTGTGTGTGTGTGGACAGCTCTTTGGGTTACCTGGACAGCGGAGCGCCTTTGAAAATTAAAGCAATTATCGCGAGCTTCAAAAATTGCTTCAAAAATATTGGCTTGGCAGATTGGCTTGATCACACAGACATAGTTTATGGATTTAAAAAAGCTTAAATTTGTATGCATTTAGTTTTACAAATTTACATTCGCTTTTATAAAATAATAAAAAAACCACAAATAGTTTGAGGGCAACTGTTGCTAATTGGCTGGATACAGTTTGAGAGCGACACACGTTTGACACTTGTTTCAAATGCGCATTAGCACACAAATATAATAAGGACACGCGTCCTTATTCTATTTTGTTCATGCTTATTTTTCTAATGCCATATGTGGCTTTTGTTGTTATTTCTTGTACGCCGCACACTTTCGCCTTTTTCAACCTTTTCGTCCTCACATGGAAATTTGTTGCGCCTGCGCGTCCTGCGTCCTTATCGTCCTTATTTCTGCCATATCGAATGGCATTCGCTGTGCCACATAAATTCATAATTGGAAGCAGGGCGCAGTGCGTCAAAGGATTCGACAAAGGATGCTGACCAACGCTTAGCGTTTAGTCTTTTAGCCGGCGGGTGGCGGGTGGCGAGTCCTGCAGGATATACAGATAGACAGCTGCTGTTACTCTGCGGCATGCTGGTCAGTTTTATGGCTGACCATAAATTACACAACATGTCCTGCATCGAGGCAGGACTCGTTGCACGCAATCCTTTTGCTGGCTGCATTTTTGGCAAAATTCTCCTTTTTTGATTTCGTCCTGCGTCTGCTTTGCAATCAATAATTATTGTCCTGCATTGTCCTGGCCATTATTTATTGTCCTCTTGCGCTGTTTACCTTTCCCACGACGCCGACGCCATCATTCGTCTAGTGTCCTTTTTTGCCTTTTTTCTATTGACTCCTTGTTTGACTCCTTGTTGCGTGTGTGTCGTGTGTGTACTGCCTTCTGGGAAGCAATGGACTGTGATTTTTACAGTTATCCTTTGGAACTGAATTCCTTGTAAAATGCAGCTAAACCCTTTGAATAGTTTGTCTGTAAAAGATCCTTTAAACTTCCCTTTATCATTATCCAAGTCGGCTAGTTAGTCCACTTACAACCATGGCATGCCTGGGCTAACCTATAATTAAAACGACAGCCGTTGCAGCCTTTTGCGCAATTATCCTTTCACTTACAGCAGAGGGAAAAGAGTGGGCGTGGCTTCAGGACGCAGGATGTTTGATTTGCTAAATGGCTTTCTTTGTTCAAAAAGGACACCGACGCAGGTACAATTGCAGCCACACACCGCTTTTTCATTTATTTAATCAGTTTTTATTTATTTTAAGCAAGTTGCCTAAATTTGAAGTAGGACTCCAAAGTTTGAGAGTAGCTGTTTAATGCTTAACAATGCTGTTTGAGAGCAGCTGTGCACTGCTTAGCCATGCAGTTTGAGGGTACTTGTAAAAAACATCGCACACGGCAGAGCATTCAACAAGTATTTCGGTAATAAGTTCCAGCGGTTTGAACACACACACAACACCTCTACTGGTAAAATTCCACACAGGCCACACATCGCTTTCTAATATATTCAATCAACATATAAAAAACCGTACTCGAAATAATTTATTTTATAGATTTTGCTTAAAATTCATAAGGGGATTCGACAGTTTGAGATTTACTGTGTGTTGCTTATCAGCACACTTTGAGAGCAACTGGAAGAAAAAATCAATGCAGCGCATGCAACTAGTAAATCGAAGAAAAATTGTGGCGGTCGGTCGATGTGCGCGACAAGTGAGACTGCTAAACACAATTTGTAATTCAAAAAATACCAGCGTATTGTTATCGCCGGCCATATTTAGGGCATTTGTGCGTCGATGACAGTCAGTCTTCTTGTGCCCGGCAAACAAAAAAAAAGAAAGAAAGAGAGAGAACTGATAAACGTAACGCAAGCGTGCGAAAATTTGTTGAGATATGACCAGTTTTCGCAAACGGACCGTACAAACGCCAATCCGTGGCACCCGCACCAGCCCCCACACCGCCCAGGTGATCACCTCCAGCGGCAATCCGTCGCTCGATGTGATTTTAGGCGGCGGTCTGCCAATTGGCTCAATATGCCTCATTGGTAAGTCTATCTGTGTGTGAGTGTGTGTGTTTGTGAGCACTTAAAAATGTGCAAAAGGAATCTTTTGATGTTTGCTGCCCCCTCCCCCAATTTCCACTTGCAGAAGAGGATCGCTTTATGACGCACGCCAAAGTATTGGCTAAATATTTTCTTGCCGAGGGTGTGCTCTCCAAGCAGGAGATTTTCCTGGGCAGTCTAGACGATTTGCCAGCGGAAATGTTGCGTCGACTGCCCAAACCACTGACCGATGAGGAAGTCGAGCTGGAGCAGCGCCAGGAGCAGCTGGCCAGCGAACAGCCAGCTGATAAAAATGGTTTGCGTATTGCATTCCGCTACAGCGATCTGCCGCTGGTCAATTCGGAGCAGGCGGGCCGTAAAATTGGCCATCATTTCAATCTGATGGAGCACATGGATTCGATGATGTTGTACTATGCACAGACAACGGTCTGGGATGATACAAGGAGCTACAAGGAGCACGACATTGTTGTGCAGGAGGACAATATTAGCAACTCTTCCAATTCGCTGGAGCAGACGGCAACACTTGTTGCTGATGCGTCTTCTGCTGCTGCTCATGCTACTCCTCCTCCTGCTGATGTTGCTGCTGACGAGGATGCAACAATCACTGCTGTCATCAGCAGCAGCAGCATCAACAATAACAATAATGACAATAATACTGCCAGCACAACTCCAGAAACAGCAACAACAACAATAGCTATGCCGGCCATACAGCCACCTCCACCACCACCACCAGCAACAGCAGTCGCACCACCAACAGCAGTCGCTCCACCACCACCAGCACCATCATCAATGGAGCCCCATTTCTTTTATAATCCACGCTATGGCCGCCTGCTCAATGATGTGCAGCAATTGCTGCGCGACGATAGTTTCGTGCCCGGCACCAATACGCAGCAGAAGAATCTGTGCCGCGTCTGCCTCACCTCGCTAGGATCACCGTTGTGGTACGATGATCATTTCGCCGGTGACTTGCTCAAGTTTTTGACCATATTGCGGGCCAGCGTGCGCAGCTGCACCGCCGTCTGTTTCATCACAATGCCAATGCATCTGATAGCCAAATACGTGAGTAACCATTAGATAGGTTATATCTCTAATAAAGAGATATGGTTAGAAATATGGTCAAGATATAGATATAGTCTATATTAGAGTGATCATACATCGAGGTAGACAATATAGATGCATTTAATTCGTTTACTTTGCTCATTAGGATACCAGTTTGGTGCCCAAGATACGTCAACTGGTTGACTACTCGATTGAGTTGGAATCATTTGCCGGCTCGGAGCGTGAAACGCATCCGGCCTTCAAGGAGTACAGCGGTCTGTTGCACCTGCACAAGATGAGCGCACTGAATACGCTCGCCGTGCACATGCCGGAGACAACGGATCTGGCGTTCAAATTGCGACGCAAGAAGTTTGTCATTGAGAAGCTGCATCTGCCACCAGGTGAGTCAATGGATCAATAATTAATCAACAACCAAATCAAATTGGATATGTTTTTTGTAGAATTGCAGGAGACGTCGGAAAAGTCGGCTGCTGCTGATATTATGGCCACGCCAAATTGTGGATCGATTGTGTCTGGGAATGCGAATGTGTCTATGGATTTCTAGTGGCTCATTGGCCCCCAACACACGCCCCACCCCCGAAGTTGATGGCCATTGCCAAAAGTTTTGTTGGTTGTTTAATGAAACCTACTTTTTTATACTCTGTCTCTGCGCAACAATCCAAAGCTGTGCGAATGCAACAAATCTTTTGTACGACAACTAAAAACAACAACAACACACACAAAAAGTGATGAGTTTATATATAACAAAAAAAAAAAAACAAAAAAATACATATATATATACATTATAGAGAGATGAGTTGGTTTTTAGCCGATCGTCTCGCTCATTTAGTACAACCGATTTTACAAGTTTTCTTACTACAAAAAGCAAATAAGAACATATATATATATAGCCGAATATGTAATGTATGATATATGCAGAGAGTGTGCACAACAACAACAACAATTCCAATTTTCATATGCGAGGTGGAGTATTTTTAATTTTTCCAAAAAAAAAAAAAAAACAAAATGAGATACGAGCAAAATTTTTAAGATTTTATGTAGTTATGTATGTATTAAAAACAACAACACAAAAAGCCATTGAAATTTTTAAAAGTAGTTTTTACACAATTGGTTTTTTTTTTCAATTACAATTATAAACATTTTTTAAGTACAATCGATATTTGTTTTGGTTTTCTTTAATAATTAATTAACTTATCATTTGCATGGCTATATTCCCTTTGCTGTTCATGCTGATCAAGATTATATATACTTTATTTATAATATTTCCACTGTTCATCAATATGAATTGGCCGTTGATAATCGATTTTGGATTTGGCGTATTCCTCCCGCACATAAGGACGAAATGACAAAAGTTAGTCAAGGATAAAGATGCGAGTTGCATAAGATAAAGAAAACTGTTGTTTCTCGATCGATTTGATTTGCAAAAAGGTAAGATTTGAATAAATTCATTATAATATAGTCTGATGAAATTACATCTGCTCATGTCCACAACTAATCCCAGACACTTATTTAATAAACCAGCAAATCCTTACAAGCTTGCTAGGTATATATAGACATCGGATATTGGATGAATTAGCTAAAGTTTTCAAAATGCCTCCGGGCATTAACCATGGGCAGGTACCAGATGTGAGTTACACATCGCCAGTTTCTACATTTCTCCATTTCTCAGCTCCCCTAACAATATATCTGTTCAATCTGTTCTTCTTCTTCCTCAACATTTCGAAAGATGTTCAAGTTCATTGAACGCCCCCTCAGCAAGACAGCACCTCTTAACCCCAATAAATCCCAATTTTTGGACTACTTCTTAGACATATATGCAGATGTATGCATTTATATATGTATGTATGTATGTATGTGTGTATGTATGCGTGTATCTGATTAGCTTTACTTTGCATCTTTGCCGCAATCATCAAAACACCCAGCCACCCACACACCCTTTGGGGCATATACAAGTGGTTGCAGCAGCTTTGACCCCAATCGCTGAAGAGTGAATGAAGTAATGAATGATTTAACGGGCCTACGGGGGCAGCAGCTTCAAGTGTGTGTGCGTAGTTGTGTGTGTGTGCGTGTGCAAGTGTGTGCAAGTAGCTTGCGTATTACGCAGCAGCAGCGGAAATGCCAGCGCCATGTGGATCACAACGGTAAAATGAGAACGGGGCAGCATAGAACATAGAGAGAGAGTCAGTGGAAAAAAGACAGACACAGTGGGGAAGAGAGAGGGAGAGAGAGAGAGAGATAGAGAGTAAAACGCAGGTCAACAAGAAAATTCAATTAAAGTGTCGTCAAAGAACAAAGCTATTGCGAGTGCTGCTTGAAAAATATATGCAAATTGTTGAATCAAATACAAAATATAATATTGAAAGTCTTATTGTCTATTTCTAAATATATTTAAGCCAACTTTGACGTTAGGATTGATTCTGGAGATTGCCTAAGAGAGCCTGGGGAGAAAAAAGACTAAACATTATTTTTAGCTAATAAAATCGTAAATATCGTAGATATTTTAATGTTGACTTATTTTCAGTATTGATTTTCATAATGTTTAAACAATACATAAAAAAAGCTATAATTATTTTGATTATACAGTTATAAATATATTGGCATGAAATGCTTCTTACAACTTTGGTAGCAGCTCTCGGTCCCAGATAGATAAGCCTGTCCAACTAGTTTTTCAAGCAACGTTCTGTCCAGCTCCAAAAGTTGTTGTTGTTGTTGATCTATTGTTTACAAGCGGTTCCATTTGGCTGCAGCTGCAGACAGGCTGCCGCAGAGCGAGAGAGAGAGAGTGAGAGAGAGAGAGGGATTGTGTGTGTGTTAGAGTTAAAGGCAAAATGTGAGTTTCGAAGAGTGCATAATAATCGTAAAACAAAAAAGTGAGCTCAGAGCGCTCTCTGTTGCTCTCCCTCTCCCTCTCTCTCTCTCTCTCACTCTAATTCTCTTTCCCTCTCTCTCTCTCTCTCTCTCTCTCTTTCTCTGTTGAACTTGCCACAGCTTGGGGCAGACAAAGTTGCTGCTGCTGCTGCTGCTTCTTCAGGCTTTTCAGTTATTGTTTTGCAGTCAGTCGCGAGCAAAGCGCGCGTCGCTTTTTCGGAAAATCCATTGAAAATTTCAAAACGCGATCGCTGCAGTTTTCTATAAACTTTTCACCCCGCTGCAATGTAATAAAAGTCAAGAATTTGGAATAGCTGATCGCTCAATTGTGCTGTTTTCTAATTTAAGTGAATTAATTGATATCTCCCCCACTGAACAAAAGATAATACTAATAATAATACTACAAATAATAACACGCAACATGGGTCGCTGTTTCAATCACAAATTTGTGCTCAATTTTTGCAATTTTTTATTTTTGGTAGGTATATATATATATATATACATATATAAGTTTTTATATCTAAAGTGAAATCTAGACCCTATATAGTGGAGCAAGTTGGTTGCACTTTGTTGATGTGCTCAAGATTGGAGAACAACAATTGAAGCCACTACAGTCTCTACAGCTAACAGATTTGAATTTTCAGTTATCTTATCTTGAAGTCAGGCAACTCTTCTTCTTCCTCCTTACACCCCGCATTTTATTTATTTGTAGAGCATTTGAGTTTCGTTTCGGGCAATATTTTAGACCATTTTGTTTGCTCGTATTTTGTTGATTGTAATATTTTTTGGTTCTGCTCGGCTGATTGAAAGCATTTGAATGGGGAGTTGTGTGGGTGGAGGGAGGGAGTGGAGTAGGGAGGCGTGGAGACCAAAAAGTTTTTCGCCAACGCGCAGGCGCAGCTTGGCACCACCAAACACACAAATTAAACAGGTAACAAGCAAGTGCGAGGGGAAGAGGAAATGGCGAGATGGAGTTACGCGGAGGGAAGGGGCGGGAAGGGGGCGGCATACAACTTCCGTTGCGTGTGTGTGCAGACCTCATGTTTTTCACACACACACACCACGACAACAACAACAATAACAATAACAAGCAAGAAGCTTGCCGTAGAAAGTAAACGACTGTCTTCATACTCTGTTCACAATTGGACAGCAGCAACTTTGCCAAATTGTTGCTTGGAATTTAAAAGTGAATCCTTGAAAGCATAATCAAAAAGCCTTGATTTTTGAAAATCCAACTATTTTCAATGGAACTCTTTGACTCATCCCAACTAGTTTTTTTCCTACATGCAAATTTCAACTTATTGTTTCAAAGAAGAGTTCAAATCATGATGTAATCGGTTTACTTCTTCGCAAAGTTATGGCTATGGGAAGTTCAGACCCATCACAAAATTTCCCAAAGGAATTTCCCTCTTAGATTATTTTTTTTCCATTAACACGCCAGTAAGTAAAATGTATGCAAAGTAAAATTACAAAACTTGCCCTCGCCGTCAGCAGCAAAAGATGCATTCTAAGAATGTTGCTTCCTCCTTTTTAAATTCAGCTACTTACAAAATACAAAATAATTGCCAATCACTCTGCCTGTCCTCCTCTCGCCAGCAGTGGTGAATGACCCCCTTCATTACCGAATGCATTCTGCATGCATGCAATGTAATTCATTACTTAGTTGTGCTCTTGTATGCAAAGAGTCTAATTACCTTTTTGCTTTCCTCTCTGTTTTACTTTCTTTTTTAATTATTTCTCTCTCTCTCTCACACTCTCTTTCTCTGCCTCTCTCTCCCCCTCTCTCTCTCTCTCTGCATAGGTTTGTGGCACACTGCTAATTGTGGCCGGCTGTTATTTGTATACGGACAGCAAAAGGATATTGCTGTCCCGCCTCCTCGCCGCGCCCAGTGACCAGCTGAACTCGCTGCCGCAACCCTTGCTCTATTATATAGCTGTGGGTCTGGCCATCGCTGGATTTGTGGCAGTTGTGGCCGCCGTTGTGGGCTTCTGGGCGAGCTGTTTGCACACCTACTGCTTCCTGACCATCTATTTTCTGAGCGTTGTGGTGCTGCTGCTGGCCGAGTCCGTCATCTGTCTGGCCATCACACTGTGGCCCCACTGTCTGGGCATTAGTCTGGACGAGGCACAGATGGTGAAGGCGCTGCAACGCAACTATGGTGTGCCCGGCCAGGAGCAGTTCACCAACGCCATGGACTTGGCCCAGACCCGTTTCGGTTGCTGTGGCATGCGCAGCTCTGTGGACTATGATACAGCGCTGTGGCGCCTCCAGGGCTATGGCCAGCGCAATTGGGGCGTCCCACTCAGCTGTTGTGTCCTGGCCAATGCACCACAACCGCTCGCCTTCCTCGATCCCCAGCCGGCCAATGAGTCGCAGTGTCAGTCACTGGAGCGCTCCATCTACGAGCGGGAACGCTACACGGAATCGTGTCTGGAGCATTTGAATGGCTGGTATAGGGAGCAATATGGCATCTTTTTGGCCGCCAGTCTAGTGCTCGCTCTGGTGGAGTTCAGTGTCCTGCTGGGCATCATACTCACCTGCACGGGCATTGCCTCGCGACGTGCCCGTCTGGATAAGACGATGCCAACACTGAGCCAGAGGGGCAGACGACGCCCCACGGCGAAATCGCGTCAGGCGCTCGTCGACAACATCTACGAATCGGAGGTGCAACTGCGTCAGGGAAATGTACCAGGATCAGGTGCAGGTCAAGGCATGTGCCGGCATGTGAGCAGCGAGGACTTCAAGGAGCTGTACGTGCAGCCGAGGGATCTCTACAAGCAGCGCCATAACACCACCTTCAAGCCCATTGCCAGCGATTACCAGACGCCAACCAGAAGTTATTTGGTTTAGCAGAGACGAGAGGAGCGGAGCAGAGGATTAGGTAAGCGAAAAACCTACACAAGGAAGCATCTTCGATATATATATATATATATATATTCGTGATCAGCTTCAATAGAGACTCAAGAAGCAAGAAACTTTAAAATTAGAATAGAAGTTAATTTTGAAGCAACTACTATGAGGAATACATATATCTTTAGCGGTCTCTTTCGAAACTAGAATACCCTCTACAAGGCTGTACAAATAGTTATCCACTGGGAGGGGAAAATTAGGCAAACTTACAATATTCTGATTCCGATTTTATGTAGAAGATATCTTAACCTTTCAATAATGCCCAATGCTTAGCAAAGCTTTATGAATAATATATATATAATTATGATCAGTTACAAAATATAATATCATTATTGTAAATTCACAGTTTGGATTCGAGGTACTTTGACTTAATTACTAACGTATTTTACAATTTGATATTATCTTCCTATTTTTACAGGTGCCCGAGCGGAAGGGACAGCGCACAAAAACATAAATACGCAAAACCAAAGTATTAAAACAAGATAAATACAAATAAAGTAATTGAACTTAAATTGCTATAACATATGTATATATAACAAATAAACAGAGATAAATCCGAGTCTATATTCGAATAAAAAAGGAGCTGGCACGCAGCAGTGGGAACATCTGACAAGCAGCAGTGGGAGCAATTGTCAAGTAGCAGTGGGAACAGCTGTCTAGCAGCAGTGGGAACATATGACAAACAGCAATGGGAGCAGCTGACAACCAGCAGTGGGAACAGCTGACAACCAGCAGTGGGAAGAGCTGACAAACTGCAGTGGGAACAGCTGACAAACAGCAGTGGGAACAGCTGACAAGCAGCAGTGGGAACATCTGTCTAGCTAAGTTGGGAACACTTGGGTGTCCGCTTGAAACACTTGGAATTGGCATTGCCAATGATAACATTAGCATCCTCTTTGGAACTCTATCAGGGAACAGGTCTCAAAGTGGACACACTTGGGATTAGGCATTAACAAAGATCACATCGTCATCCTCACTGGAATCGCTTATCATTTGAATGCGTCGCCTTTTGCTCCTCGCAGCAGTTGCGGGGATTTGGACTACGCCACGTCGTCGCTGCCTGCGCTGCTCCTTTAGAATGCGCTCGGCACGCTCCAAAGGACACTCGCTTATATCCTGGCTCTTCTCTTGCATCAAACTATCATCGTTGACCACAAAGGAGCAGGGATAATATTGTGATGGCTCCGCTTCCACATCCTGCGAGTAAACGGAGGCATCGTTGAACAAACGCGGCGCTGGCATTTTAAAGGCACCCGGACGATGCAGTGGACTCCTAAAGGAGGAGAGAAACATATTTATGTTAGCTGACGAGCAGTTAAGTCCTTTGAGATTGGAATCCTACCTGATGGCCTGCAGATACAGGGCATGTGCATTGGTGTCATTGTGCTGCTGCTGCTCCTCATCATCGCTGGAGACAATGACCGAATCCTTGATATAGGCGCCAAATGTGTGTTCCGCCTCCTCATCCTCGTCGTGATCTGAGCCACTTTGTGCCGCCTCCTGCAGCACAAAAGGATTGCGTTTCAGACGCTTGCGACGATTGCGTCTAGGCGGCTGAAATGGCAAATGTTTCAGTTGCTTGAGGATAAGGCGTAATCCTGACACTTACCAGCTGCGTGGCGGGCACCTGTTCAAAGCTATCATCAGCCAGGAGCTGTGTGCAGAGCACATCCTGCTCTGCCTCGGGCACCTGCTCCTCTTCGCCATCGGAGATGTCGTAGATTTTGCGCTTGGCTGGCCGTCGGCGCACAATTGGTGAGTCCTGCTCCTCGTCCTGCTCCTTCTCCTGATGGGCAACAGGTAAGCTGGTCATTCGATGTATGCGCCGTGCCTCCTTGGACAGCTGGCCACGCCCACGCATGCCACGCAAGTAGCTCTCGAATATGCTGGGCGATCTCTCTAGCTCGGCAGCTTGGCTGCTCGCTGCACGCTGCGGGGTTGAAGCCTGCTTGGTGGTTGGAGTTTTAGTTGCCTTTGGTCTCCATGGTGAGGTGGACTCGTCGGCAAAGAGATCGGGCGACGAATTGCGTGGCACATTCTTGTGGGGCGTCGTTTGGAGCAGCTGCTCCTCGGGCAGTGGCTCTAGGAAATCATTGAGATCAAGATCGAGAATCGCTTCTGGTTGCTCCTTAATCTCCTCAAAAGCGGACAGATCCTCATCCAGCTCAGCCAAGAGGCTGTTGGGCTCCAGTTGCTTCTTATTTAGGGGCGTGCTTGCCGCACTCATCAGGCAGTTGAGGCGACTCAAATTGGACGCCAGGAGGCAGGCATCTTGGGCAAGTGTTGGCTGCTGCTGCACTTGCCGCAACGGTGTCGAGCTGTCCACGGCTTTAGTATCCTGCCACTGACTCTGATAGAGTGAAGCGTTTTCCTTGCAGGACTCCTCTAGCTGCGTGTCCATTACATGCTCCCAGTGATCCTCGACGGTTTCATTGTCCAATTGCTGCCAGTTGCTGATGGTTTGCTCCAATTGGCGCTGTTCCAGTTGTTCCAATTGCTGCTGCAACAGGTCATAATTATCTGCGCACAAGCCACTCTCCGGCAAATCCTTAAAAATATCCTCAAAGAGGGCAGACTGATTCCTCGTCGTCCTCGTCGACTGCAGATCCTTGAAGTCTAGTTCCGCCAAGTTGGTCTCGCTTTGGAGCAGCTGCTCCAGCTGACCTTGGCACACATCCTGCACCAGTTCATGGATGCGACGGGTGCGTTGTTGCCGCGTGTTCAAATGTGGCTCGGCAAGTTGCAGTTCCTGTTGCTGTTGCATCTTCGCATGCGTTTCCCGCACAAATGCCACATTGCATTTGAGCAAATAAAACTTGAGTGGCCGTGGCAACTGTTTATCCTGCAGCTGTGCAACTAGCTCCTGGCTGCGCTGCGCATCGCTTACCAAAGGCTTGGTGGCATGCAACAAACGTTGAAGCTTTCTCAGACGCTGCGACTCCTCCAGGACAGGGATTGGAGCAGCTGCTGCTTCAACTGGCGTGCTCTGCAGAAAGTTGTCAATTACAATTGGTTGTGGCGCCATCTGTTCTTGCAACATTTGCTGTGTTGCCTCACTGGGCTTGTAGGCAGGCTGGTCTTGCTGAAAGCGATCCTGACTCTGCTTAAAATACTTGCGCAAATCCTGGCAACGCACAGGCTGCTTGCGTGCCTTGGCCTTGGGCGAGGTAGTCTTGGATTTAGCCGGGGTGGCAGTTGCAGTTGGAGTTGCAGCTTCCATGAAACGCTGCTCGCAACGCGGTTGGAACTGGGGGGGCACCAAGCGAGGCGCGTGTGGATAAAGCGATGCCTTAATCAGGGTCGATGTGTGCAGTTTGCGATTCGTTTGATCCTTGCTCGTCAGCACTTCCTTGAGCAGCTGCTGTTCACGTCCCTCGGTGACCAACATGACCACGGCTCCCTGCCTCTTGCGACCAGTGCGTCCGATGCGTTGCACAAAGCGCGTCGGATTCGAGCTGCAAATGTCGAAGCAGACAATCAAATCAACCTCGCCCACATCGAGTCCCTCCTCGCCAATGGAGGTGGCCACCAGCACATTGCAGATGTTCCCCCGAAAGTCCGACATGACTTGCAACTGTTCCTTCTGCGTCAACGCACAAATTCCACCCCCGTTGCTGCTCTGGCCCACAAAGCAGCGAGGACGCAGCAGTGGACGATGCTGCAGGAGTAAACGTTGAATCAGCATCACCGATTCTCGATACTCACAGAAAACAATGGCACGCGATTCCGACTGCGACTGCAAAAGGGGATTCAGGATAATATAATACAGTTAGGATATATATCTTATAATTTATACACATTTAAGCTTGCGCAGCTCACCTCGAAATGCTGGATCAGCACTTGGCGCGCCTGCTCATATTTGGGATGTCCAAAATCGAGTGTGGCAGGCATTGCTGCCACTTGGCCGTTGGTCATGGCGTGTGTGGAATGATCCAAGGGATTGGCGCCAAGTTGTTGACGCACCTGCTCTACCAGATCCCTGAGTGCGGCATCCCGCAACACGAACTTATCGCGTCCCTTGTCATCCACCTCGAAGTTGTTGACAAACACACGGAGTCCATGTCGCTCCAGCAGCTCCAGCGCATAATACAAGCTGATGCACATGGCAAAGTTGCTAACGATCTCGCTATGCTCCGGATGACGCCGGGATTCGCTGGCGGCACGCTCCACAAACCTGGCCTGATCGTACAGCAGATTGTTCCTTGAGATGTTGCCCCGGGCACCCTTCAGCACATTCGCTGCGATTAGTTGACGCAAATAGGGATCTATGATTTGCAGGAGACTCGCACGTGGCTCCTTGATCCGATCCTTGAGGGGCACAACAATTGTGCGCAGACTACGCTTGTGGACATAGGGACGCACGTCGATGGAATCATCGCAGCGCACCTCCAAATGCGAGATATACAAATTCCTGCACACAGCAGCCACATCCTCCATATTCCGACCGGGCGTCGCAGATAAAGCCAACATGCGAAAGTGCGGATTGCGTGCCATTATCGATTCCGTGACCTGGCGGGGATTCAAATATTTGTTAGTATGTGTGAATAATAATAATAAAAATGTCTTCAATCAATCAAACAATCAATCACCTGCGTATAAGCATATCGTCCCTTGGCCCGATGCGCCTCATCTACGACGAGCAACTTGATGTCCTGGTAGGGAAACTGGAAGCCATCTGCTTGTTCCTGCTGCAACATATCCGATTGCACCACTTGCGGCGTGGCAAAGAAGACCCGCTTGCTGCGCCACAACTCGGCACGTTTGGCGCGTGGCAAACGACCCGTTAGCTCCACAGCATCAGACTCTGGCAGTGGCATTATTTTGTGGCAGGCGGCAATCTGTTGAGAGACCAATGGTCGCGTTGGCGCCATAAAAATCAACTTGCCTCGAGGAAACCAGCGATGCAAATTGTACATCACAACCGATGCAATAAATGTCTTGCCCAGCCCCGTGGGCAGCACAACCAATGTATTTTTGTACAATGCCGATTGCACTATATTATGCTGATAGCTGCGCATTGGTAAATTACTCGGATAAATCCAGTTATTTCCAGCACTCGAATCAAAACCAGCAAATTCCGCGATGATTATTGGCTCATTTTGCTCATCACTTTTCTGCTCTATTTTTTGGGTTTTCGCATCGAGCATTTCCTCGATTGCTTCCAGGTCGAATGCTTCGTCGCCGTCATCGTCGCCCGGCCAATTGTTGTTCATTGTGCAATTTAAAATTGCCAATTTATTGTAAACATAGAAAAACGCAAAACAAAACAAAAAGTAAATAAAAATTGTGCAAATTTTAAACAGCTGTTAGAGTTGCCAGACTGTCACGATATTTTTATATCTTTTCAGATCAATATCGATCGCGTCGATAAGCGTCAATATATTCAAGCAACGGTATAAATTAATTACATGTCTAGCTAATTTTTATATTTATTTCTGTCATAAATGTATTTGTATCAATAAAGTCATATAAATTGTGTACAGGCAATTCGATCACTCTCTGTTGTCACTTTACAACACTGCTTAGCTTTTTCGCATTTCATACACAACTACCGATATTTTTACGCTAAAACGCTTACGGTCACACCATTGCAGCAGTTAGTACCGCTTTTTTTTCTGTTGCAAGCAGAACACGCACGCGGTGTTTGTCATACCATATTTTGTGGTGTTTTTCGTACGCCAACAAACCGAATTGAATAGTAAACAAACAACAACAACAGTGCGTGTGTGTATTTAACAATTTAATGTGAGCAAAAAAAAAATGAATAAAAAAAAAATAATAAATAAAATATATATAAATTTTTGGCCGCGTCCTTTTTGTGCGTGCAACAAAAATGTGTCATGTTACAAACTGCAAAGCTGATTATAAATTAATATTTTTCAGAAATCTGCAAACACACATACAAAAATACACACACACATGCACATAAACATAGCGCAAGTTCTTTTACATTTTACCGTTAGGGCCAGTCTCGTCTGTGTGTGCTTGTGTGTGTGTGTGTTGTGCTTGGGTGCAACATTCAACATGTTGCAGCAGTCAAAACAAAAGCCAACAACAGCAATAATAATAATAGCAGCAACAACAACTACAGAAACAACAACAACGATCGCAGCTTAATTTTTTGTTGTTCTTTTTATGATTTACTCTTCGCATTGTGCGCTCTCCCTCTCGCTCTCATTCACTCGCTTACTTGCTCGCGCTCTTTCTCGCTTTTGCTGGCCATGCTCGCAACTCTCAGTTGCCGCTATGTGTGTTGTGTGTGTGTGTGTTTTTGTCGTGTTTTGTTTTGATTTTTACATACACACACACTTACAAGTTTGGACTGATTTCCGCGCTGCTCTTCTTCCTCTTCTTCTGCTCGTTGTTGTTGTTTTTCTGTTTGCAATCTAATACAATTTTGTCATTGTAGTTGTTGTTTTTTTTCGTATGCGTCGCTCTCAAATTGAAATAACAAACTAATGAAACGAAAAAAGTGATCAAATTGGATTATCGCAAAGCGCGCCACTTCTAATAATAATCACATTCTTGGGTAAGTGACAAAGCTTCTTCTTCTTACTCTTATTCTTCTTACTTATTGCGTATGTGTGTGCGTGTATGTGTGGGTGTGCAAAGCTTCAAATCAAAGGCCTTGGCCATTAAATAAATACTTTGCATTAATTGTCGCTTCGATTTGAGGAGCGCTTTTTTCTCCGTTTTTTGAAAGAGCTTTTTTGAGCGCTTTGAAACTGAACTAAAAATAGATCAAGCCGCGGACCAGTTTAAGTGTTGGAATACTCTAACTCTAACAACAATAAGCACAGCGACAGACGATTATCAATTAGTGCGAGGGCGGCTCTAAGAGTTCGTGAAGTATAAAGAAGAACAAAAAAATAAATTTATAAGCACATTAAATAACAATAACATTACATCAAGAACATCGATACATTTCAAATTATGAATGATCTAGATAGATAAGTGCACAGATATATATATAGCTGTGTAATTTGTTTACTATTTGATTTGATTTATTTAATGTCAACTAATATAAGAAAAAAGAGAGAAAGTTAGTCAAATTAAAAATTAAATGCAATAATTTAAATTGAATTAAACAAAGAAATACATTTACAAGATTTATTAAATATAATCTTAATAATAATATTAATTAAAACCCTTGCCAAAAACGTTAATGGCAACCCTCGCAAATCGAACACAGCTTGCCATTGCACTTTGTTGTTGTTAATGTTCTGCCTCTTCTTCTTGTTCTTGATGCTCTCTAGAAACCATTGCCTGGATTTTCTTTTGGAGTTTAGTTCGCATTGCACACAACGACGAATGATGGATATGCTGCGGCGACTGCTCTGCCGCCGCTGACGCTGGCAGCAGCATTTGCCGAAGTCGAAAAGTTGTCGGTTGAGTTTTTACTCAGCCTTTTGGCTTAGGTTAACATTTATTTTTTGTTATTTGCCTTTGCGTTTTGCGCTCTATCGCTACTGCTGCTGCTGTGTGCGCTGTCCTTGCTTGATCCTTTTAGCTGTGTGTGAGAGAGGCACAAAGGTGGCAGAGAGGAGAGAAAGTGCTCTCTAACATTTTAGCCAAAGGAAGAGGAACAAATAATAGTGTTGCAAAATTAGAATTGATTTTTGTATTCTAGTATTGCCAGATTTATATGTAGTACTAGTCCAAAAGTCAAAACAGCCTGCGAATCGCATTGAAATTTTAAAGTTGTTTCAGTTTTGATAAAGTTATGAAATTTATAAGTTTTGAAAGAATTCTTATAAGTACTTGAAAACTTTTCATCACATATTATGTACATTTTTTAATACTAATAACGATAATAATAATATATTATAAAAATAATTATAAAATAGCTTTTGAAGTCTTTTTCATCGCATTTTTGGAGTATAGCCAAAAGTTTTGAGTTGAGTAGCCAAAATGCTGTATGTAATACTAAAATAAGTAGATTAAAGAACATAAATTTAGACCAATAGTGAACACTTATTTATATATTATATTTTGTATAAGTATAACCAGAAAATAGGTATTGAATTTGTACTCGCATTTATAGATCAAAGATTTCAACTCGAGTTTCGAGTTGTTTCCACGACTATCTTGCGCTCGCTAGTGCCCTCTCTCTCCCTGCTCTCCTTCTCTCTGTCTTTTACTGTATATCTACCTAACACTTGGGCTCTCTTTTGTTGTGTCTTCTTCTTTGTTGTTGTCTCTTACCGGAAGTTGCTGTGCCTCAAAAAGTTTTTTTTGTGTGTGTTTGTTTTGTCGAGCAAGTGAATGACCCAATTAAGCTGGCTAAGATCGAGTTGGGCTTAGGTTTAGGCCAACAAATGTAGGTGGTACATATAGAGAGAGATAGTGTCAGAGAAAGAGGGAGAAGGAGTGAGTTAAAGAGTCGTAGTTAACTTTAAACTGGTTTCCCTTGCAGTTGCAGCAACAAAAAAAAAACAAAAGAAAAAAGCTGGCAATAGCCTCTTGCTCTTTTTGGCCATCAGCTTTTGGGGCTCAGGCATTTTTTTGTATTAAATATTTCGCACCATGTTCTGCATTATTTCGATTGCCTGATCTGAATCTGATCCCTGCTGCTGCTAGCCGGACTCTGCGGCATATTTTGTCGTTGACTCAGTCTTGAGGTCAATGCTGCTCAGCTCAGCTCAGCTCTGTTCTGCTCAGCTCAGCTCAGCTCTGCCTGCTTCTGGCCAAGCAAACAGGTTTGGCAGAGCTTAACAGCCTCGTTGTTGTTGTCTGTCTGTCTCTCCCACAGTTTTGGGACAGTGCGCGCATTGAACCCCGTCGTTTGCTCAATATGCAAGTCGAAGCTTATATAAAACAACCCCTTTCAACACGAAGACAGCCCTTAGCAAAAGCTGTTGTTGAAAATTGGCAAAGGGCTTTTTTTATACCCTCCTGAAGCCATTAAAAATATGTGTACAAAGTGAATAAAGTTGTGGTGAAGAGGGAAGCATCTACAACCCCATAGAGTATATATATTCTTGATCAGCATCAATAGCAGAATTGAATTAGTCATATCCCTCTCTATTATCGGCTAACAATACCAATAAAAGAAAATCGCATATATTCCCATTGTAGGGCTGCACAAAGAGCTGAAGCTTATCTCATTTATAATGTAAATAGTATTATAACTAACAACAAATGAATAATTTACTCTTTCGCATTGAATAAATAACTATCGCTTATTGAGAAGTGTTCACTCTATTCCACATTCTATATGCTCCACATCTAGGCTTTAAATACCCTGCACATAGTAAATAAATGACATATTTAGGCAGCTCTTTTCTCAGAGTATTTACTTTGGATCAACAAATGTTGCACCTCAAAAATGTTTAGCTTGCAGCAGGTGTTTCTTGCTATGAGTAAACATTGATGACTCAATACGAATGCATGCAACATCTGCATTAGCTACAGGGTATCTCTAAAGCAGTATTTTATTTTGTTTTTGCTTGCATACGTTTCGATTCCCATTGCGTTGATTCCCCGATATCCCATATCCCTGAAATTGTATGCCCCATTCCAGGTGTTTGTCTGTGGCTCCGTAACAGGCGCTCAGCTGTCGCGATTAGTGGCAAATTTATGTTTTTGCTTGCTTGTGTTGCATGTGGCACAATGCACAATTGCACAGACAGACAGAGAGACAGGCAGACGGACAGAGAGAGCGAAAGACAGCAATAAGCCAACTATTTGCACCGGTTTTGGCTTTCTTTCCGAGACACCCCTCACCCCTCCCCCGTCCTCTTTGTGTGTGTGTGTGTTTTGTTGTGCAGCTTTCAGCTTGCGCTTTCTTTCTAGTCGCCTGTTTCTCGTTGCTGCCACAGCGGCGGCAACAGTTGCACAGCTGCACTTGCTGCAAACACGTGGTGGGGGAGTTATGTGAGCAGAGGGGTGGAGAGAGGTGAAGACTTTGAGCATGTTGTTAAAGATTTTTTGAAGCAAACTTTTGAGTTAGTTTTCAACAAACCCCAAATAAAGTCCACTTAAAAGTTTGCTTATTTTAAGTTGAGTTGTGTGAGTACAAAATAAACCTATTTAAGTATTAAGTTTTCAAAATACAAATCAATTCTCAAGCTAAGCTTGGAAATTTAATTATAGCTTTAGTGGGTAGCAGCTACAAATATGTAGTTTGAAATAGTAACAGCGACTTAGGCACACTGAAGTTTAAATAGGATTGCTGACGACATTTAAGGAATATTAATGCTTGATCTGAGATCAGGATCTCAGAGTCTTCAAATTTGGAATATAAAGTCTCTGTTATTAGCTTAAGCACAAACATATTCAATTATGACACAGCTCGGACACAATCTTTTCGGTACAACGAATAACAGTTTCGGTAGTTGGTTCTTGTATTGTGTAAAATTATAAATCTCCGATTTGAATGTGCTTTAAACACTGAAAAATTCTTTAAATACTTTGAGCGCAAAATGCTAAACAAAAACGGAGAAAAGCACGCGACTGAAATGCTTTAATCAGCATAAAATCTTGAACAAAACATATATAAATATATATTCTTATATATATAAATAAATATATATATAAATATGTATCACATATCAATGACATATGTATATATATAGCTTGTACTTACTTTTACACTGCAAGAATATAATATACAAAAATGTACAAATAAAAAAGCATAAAAAAAATGAAAAATAAAAAATACGCCGAGAGAAAAAAAGAAATATAAACAAATAATTAACTGACATATCCGTATGCTTATCGCGCAACAAACCACAGCAGCAGCACCAAACAGCACATACAAACACATACACACACACTCGCGCACACACACACATACACACTCAGAAGCGAGCGCTCGAGAATCTGAAATTTGTATCTGACAAAATGCCATAATGAACGTGCTGAGTGGCGTCGTCGTCGTTGTTGTCGAGGCCCGAGATACAACAACGATAACAACAACAAAAACAACAACAACAACGACAACAGCTCAAATGTATCTACAACAAAAGTATCTACAACATCAAACGTGCGTTGCGCCGACGGCAGCAGAGGCAGAGACAGAAGCAGCAGCAGAAGCAGCAGCAGCATTTGCTCTCTGTACATTTTTTCGGTTAATATAAATCAGTTGGGCGCACACACAAAACACACACACACACACCCATGGCGTATATGTACAGTTGTATGTACTAGGTACAATTTTTGAGGTATAGATAGATATGCTACGTGCTACATGCCACAAAAAGCAGGCAACTCTTGCTGCTTATGTGTATTATTATAATTATTATTATTATTAGTATTATATATGCTATATATGATATTATATATATATATCCAAATATCTTGAATGATTTAAGAGACAATCTGTGAAAGAGCGGGCTAAAGAACATGTGGCACGCGTACCTCCTAGATACATTGGAGTCCAGAGTTGCGTTTGAGTTTGAGATTTCGTCCAAGGTTGCTTTAAATGAGGAGGCATACGTTACACTCAGCCAAAATCTACCTCAATTTCAGCAAATCCCCTTGTTTCAGAAAGTACATTTCTGAAAACTTATTCTTCTTGTTCTTGTTCCTAATATTTTGAAATTCCTTCTAACAAACAAGAAAGAAATTTATAGTTTTCAGGGCAATTTTATTTTCTGAGTGTGCTTGTCCTATTCGCTAGCTAATCATAGGGTGTTACACAACAACAACAACATATAGCTAACAACACACAGATTTGCGTGTGTGTATGTGTGTGTGTGTGTGTGTGTAACTGGAACTGGTCTGGATTGCATTTTTAATCAAGCCCAAAGCAGACAAAACCAAAACAACAACAATTTAAAATGCTGAGCTGATACTATTTTGCCACAGCGTGGGAACTTTGCTCCAATATGTCTACAAAATATATATATATATATATATATTTTTATGTGTATATATACCCTACATTCGACAGGCATTGGCAGCTGGTAATGATGTTTTCTGTTTGGGTCCTAAATGTACATTTTGTTAGCTGCAATTCATTTGTTGTCATCATTAGTAAATAATAAATAATTATTTTACAGTTATTCACTTATTTTGATATTCCATAAGCTCAGAGAGGTGTTTCCCACAAAGAGAATATAAATAAATAATGATTGATTTAAACTGAGAATGTCCGATTGAAAGATACCCTGCACTTACCAGTAAAATAAACAGAAGGTTTGCTGCGATTAGCTTGTTAGACATGAAAATGTATGCTGATCAAGAATATATATGCTTTATGGGTTCAGAGATGCTTTGGCACAATTCAAATTCGAATAGGTCAATAATGATTCAAGTGCAATTCATTCCGAGAGCAGAGTATCGCTGCAGTCGGTACTAGCTGCGACTGCCGTAATCTGAATTGTTTGTTATTGTTAGCGATCATTAAGCTGATCGAAATGGAAAATAATGAATCGAGTTTCCTGTTGCGAAAATGCGTTAAATGAGAACAAATGCGAAATAAATTTATGATAACTGAAATTTCCTTGTTTTAGCCAAGCCAATATTCAATTGAAGTAATGTTAAACAAGCAATATAATTTATGGGTTCAGGCATTCTTCTTCCCTCTGACTGACACATTCTTAATCGAATTAAGAATGCCCTGAAAGAAAGCGTATTTAAACTTTATTCAAGTCTGCGTTCTTCCCACGACCTTGTTCTGCTATCAAATGAAGAGTGCCTTCACTGGTTTCATATACAAATTATTTAAATTTGCTGCAATAAAAAAAACACACACACAAAAAACCAAAACCAATGTTCTGTGTCGTGTTTTGGTTTGTTTTATTATTATTATTATTATTTTTTTTCTTTTGTTGCCGCAACAAATTTCCTGCACAATTTTATCGATTTCGAATTGGCTCGACAAAAATCCAAAGCAAGAAACTGGTTTAGACACATCTGGCAACAATTGTTGCCACAGTTCACATACCTACATATATATATATTTATATATCTATACATACAGGCGGGGGTGATGTTTGAGAGAGAGGGAATCGAGATACGCTCAAGATTTTTATATTCATTCATTAATTTTATGGCATGCCAAAGACGCGACTTTTTTTGTTCGCTTTTTGCTTTGCTTTTGCAGATGCATACTAATTATCTTTGATTACTTTTCTTTTTTTTTTGTATTAGGGTATTATTGATTGTGAAGCTTGCAATGCATTGAAGCACATATCGGCAACCCTATAAGGTATATATATTCTTGATCAGCAGGCAAAATAGATGACTTTCGTTATAAGCAACTTTTTTACTTTTAAAGTTATTCTAACTCCTCGAATTTTGATAAAAATCTCGTAAAAATCAGATATTTATGCCACACATAGCTTTCATCGGAACAATCGACCGTTACGCTAGGAACATATATATTTCTTAATATTAGCTAACAATTATCTTTTCTGCAATCTGGAAAGTTTAAATAAAATATGACATGTTTAACTGTTGTTTGACTTATTTTACAGAGTGTACTTTACACTTATAGTGTATGCCAGGGTATGTCATCTTCGGTGTGCTCTAAAACACATATTCTTTCCTCAGTTTTTTTTAATTTTTTCGGTAAGGAGGGACTCTATTTATTTAGCTTGTTTTTTTTCTCTTGCCAGTTAGACTTTCACTTTTCTGCTTTGTTTCAAGCAGACATTATTTCTTTTACAGTTTGCTAGCTTTTGTTATTAGTGTTGTTTTTGTTGTTGTTGTTGCTGTTGTTGTTTTATTTTGAAATTACGTAAAGATGAATGGCCGCCTATTGTCTGAGGCGCTGCCTTTGGAATTTGGAGCGTCGGAGGCGGGTGTCGCCGCAGGTCGTTGCTCGATTGCAATATTAATCTTAATGAATATATACACATGCAAATTCCAATTCCAAATCAGAGCGAACTGCCTATTTGGCTATGCATTAGATACCTTGAGAACCCCTTAAGGGCTGTAATCTTTCTGTTAATTATTCAATGCATTAATTCCATTCATTTATTCCACTTTGTGCCTAATTAAATGTTTGCCATCTTGCACCAGAATCTACACAGACCTCATTATATATAAACTGCTTTTGTTTAATAAAAATATAACTCTTAATTTAGCCCTTTCTCTATGTACCTCGTCCTCCACTCTCTTATTATGACTTTTCTTAATTTCCACCATCGCAAACGTTTTACATAGTCTTCGGTTTGGATTCGTAAATGTTTCACAAAGCCCAATTAGTAGATTGAGTTATTTCCGTACAGTTAAGACTCCACCTACCAATACATCATTGTTATTTACTGTGCATTCGATAAATGTGTCCGATAACTATTCGATAGCTGTCAATTGTCAAAGTAAATGAATGGCGCACACACCTTTATGAACATTCACATGTCATGAGCGCAAAAAATAAAAACCGAAAATAAAAACAAAATTAATTTTTTACCTACAACTCTCGACACTGTCGAAATCAATCAAGGCCACACACACAAAATACACACACAAATACACACACGCATTTAGACATCATGACACATTTCATTGGAAAATGATTGTAGGGAAAAACAACAACAACAACAACAGCAGCTCAAAGATGTGGAAAAACGGGCCCCGCAACGAAAATGAAGTCAATTTATAAAAGTCGACTGCGAACTGGACAACAAATAAGCAAAGTATATATGTGTGTGTGTTGTGTGTGTGTTCGTGTGTGTGTTGTGTGTGTCGGCTTTTTACTCCTTTCTGTTGGGTTGTCAACGTTAATTAATCAATCATTGTACGCAACTTTGTCAGAGTTGCATTAATCATTTTTCCCCAATACCTCTAAAACTTCAAATTTCAATTTTCAAAGGGAGCGAGAGGAAGATAGAAAGAGACAGAGAGAGAGAGAGTAGGTAAAAGTAGACCCAGCAGCGAAAAGACTACATTATTTTTCACTACACAAATTGCTTCTATCCATTTAAACAAATAAAACAGATAAGCAATAAGTTCCGCACACAACTGTGCTTACGAGTGCATTACTTGGTAAGGACTTACATTGTATGCAAACAGAATGCATTCCGTAATGAGGTGTAATTCACTAGTTCGCAGCTGGGGACAGACTGAAGAAGTATCATCATTCAATCACTCAATGCAGCTTTAAATATTATTTCAGTTTTTTTTTGTTTTGTTTTGTGCTGTTATCCTTTTCATAGCCCCTCGCCCTCGCCCCTACTTCTCTTCTCCTCTTTCGCGTTTTGCTGCGGCGGCTTCTTCTTTCTTTCACTTTGCATAGTCAACGCTGCTGTTGTTGTTGGACATTTGTAAATCAAATTGCATGGAAAACAAAGTGACCAAGGATGTGGCTTATGCAAGGGGAAGTGGGGGGTTTTTTGGGGGCGTGGTGAATTGACCCGAGTGAATTGGCCCTCAGCATTGAACGTGCGCTGACCCAAGCGGAGTCACAAACGTTGTTGTTTTTTTTCGCAAAAGATAGCGAAGCATTTGCCAAAGCCCAACAGAGATGCGAGCAAGGTAGAGAGAGAGGGAGACAGAGACAGAGAATGAGAGAGAGCGAGATGGAGACAAAGGTAGATGGAGACAAAGCGACTTGTTTGGTGGGGCCACTCAACACGTTTCTGACTGCTCTGTGTGTGTTTGGCATGTGTGTGTGTGTGTGTGTGTGTTGGTGTGTGCTTAAGCATGCGACCGCACTTGTGCCACGTACAACGAAAAAAATAAATAAAAAAAACAAAACAAAGCAAGTAAGAATGCCTAAAGATGCTCAGTGAATGGTTTACTCAAAATACCCTGTAATTAAAGTACCTAAAGAGAAGAAGCAGAAAGAATTCTTAATGTGTTGCGGAAAGTTATAGTGGGATCAAGTTGAGGAGCTCGTTAGCAAAACTGTTAGATTATATAAACCAACAAATGGGATGAACAAAAAACATGAAAATCGAAAGAAATATATCAAAGGGAAGAAAAGACAGGGAAGTTATAGGAAGATCAAGAGAAGAAGTTCATTTGAGTATGTGAATATCAAGAAGCGAAATTCATTTAAAGAAATTTATGATTACTTAAAGTAAAATTATATGTTCAAGATTATATCAAAATCAATGTTCCCCAAAAGAGAATTTGTAAGAGTATTTGGAAGAGTGCAACATATGCTAGTCCATGCTTATCTGAGACAACGCCAAAGCCAATATGCCTCCCCAGTAAAACATTTCCAGGGTATGCGAAAAGTTTATTTGAAGGTTTTTCTTTTACGCTGCGAGGAGTTGCAGATACACAAATTTTTTATGCTTGCCGCGCCACTCGAGTATATTTTGGTGTACTGTTGTTTGTTGTTGCTGCTTGTTGCATGTTGTCTTCTTGTTGTTGTTGTTGTTGCTTGTTGCTTGCAGCACTTGAATTCGGTTTGGCGCGCTCCATATAAAAAAAATAATACCAGGCTCGTAGAGCCAAAGCCCAAGAAGAACTGAACTGATTGCACTCATCGTTTGTTTTAATTGGGCATTTTTATGTATTTTTTTTATTAAATGCAAAAGCAAATCGAGTGCAACAAAAACTCAACTCTTGAGTAAGACGCAACCAGCCAGAAGGAGGCTGCCTGCCGCTTGCGCCACTTGAGGCATAACAAATTTATGATATGCCCCGCTTAGCCCCCCCTTCCCCTTCTCGTGTTGCCCAATTTGAGTTTATACTGAGACTTTAATCTGTGTGCGTAAAAATTCATAACAGATAAGCTTCTTAAATATATTTACTCGCACATTGGCTTTTGGGGGAGGTGAGGGGGTATTTCTCTATAAGTTAGATAAGCTTTGGAGAATTTTAGAATTTGCACAAGATTTTGACTTTGCATAAGATGAGTGCTTGAGATGTGATAGTAGACTAATCAATACTCTGTTCGAATTTATTATTTTAGTTCTTTAGGTACTATTTTTTTATTTTATATACATACACCTTCAATTGAAGATGTTATCGACTGGTAAGGAATCATTATGTTCGATTTGGAAATACTTTAGCATATCTTCTAAATTATTAATAAATTAAAATAATAAAGATAAAGTTTTTAAACATTTACTCGCACATAGATTGGGGATTTCTATAAGATAGATAAGCTTTGCGGAATTTGCACAAGATTTTGCCTTAGATATGATATGTTATATAATCTGTTAGGATTTATTATTTTAGATATGTATTTACTTTGTATTTTTTATTTTGGTAAATTAAGGCTTTTAAGTATTTACTCGCGCATAGATTACGGATTTCTATAAGATAGATAAGCTTTGCGGAATTTGCACAAGGTTTTACTTTAGATATGAAATGTAATATAATCTGTTAGGATTTATTATTTTAGATATGTATTTACTTTTATTACTTTACTTTAACGATATTTCTTATATACATTTTTAAAATAACTAAACACATTTTTTAGTAAATCGTTCATAAGACTAAACTAAAGACTATAAACTACTCAGGATATTTTGAAACTAACTTTGGGATTACTTGAAAGTTACAAGAAGTTCTAATTCGATTAATATTTATAAATGCATTTAAGATGAGCACTCAAAACATTTACCGTTTATTTCAAAGCACACACACATATTCAATGAAGGTGAGAAGGAGAGGTTTTCAAGCATGAGTTCTTTGTAACATTCCATGCCACATAACCCTGACAGAGACTGTTCCATGTTAGTTCTGGCTGCCTAGTAATGCTTGCTGTTGAAAGCGCCACAGCGACTTTTATGGCAATAACTGTAAATGTTGTTGATAAAAGACATAACACAAGTATTTGCTAATGAGAATTACTCTATTATCCAATGGAACAGCAGCTTTAGCATAGCATAAACATGTTACGGTTACTTGCAGAGAGCACCGCACGCGCGCAAGAGAGAGCGAGTGAGAGAGCGTAACAGAACAAAAAAAATAAATATCTGCATAGGGAAGGAAGGCAAAGGCAAAGCCGGTCGGTCAGTTACACATGTAAGAAGAGAGCAGGCGATGGAGGTGAGAGACACGAGAGACAACAGCAGCAGCCACCACAATGTTCTTGATGGCCGATGTCCGTGTGCAGTCGACGTCGACGTTGACGTCGCATCGTGGCCTGCATGTGTCACTGCACACACACACACACAGCAGCAGCAGCGCAGCTACAGTGCAACGACCTGTGACAAAAAAGCAGCGACAGCAGCCGCCGACGCTGACAACGTGTGACGCATCCGCAGGGATGTTGTGTTACGTGCTAACAACAGTCATAGAGAGCGCGTGAGAGAGATAGCGAGAGAGCCCGCGCAGGCAGAGAGCGCAAGCATTGACTGCGTGCATGCATGTGAAGTGTGTGTGTGTACGCTTTTGTACAGCTGTTAACAGACTCCCACGCTCTGCTCACAGAATGCATCGCTGTTGTTGTTTTTGTTTCTTTTTTTTCTTGCGTGGCTTCTTTTTGTAAGTCGCTGTTGTTGTTGTTGGTTTCTACGTGCATTATGCGGCTAGTGGGCGAACGGGCGGGAGGGTAGCGCTGTTGGTAATTTTGTTCGTTGTTCTCTTTATTTGTTCGTTCATCGTTTAATTTTCTCTCTAGTAAAAATATTTTCCATGAAATTACTTTGTTGTTGTGTACAAACAAACAAACAAACAAAACAACAAACAGGTTGCCGGGCAGCCCTGCGGCAAGAGCAGCAGCTAAGCTATTTCATCCAAGTCTCAGGTTCTGCATTCTGTAGTCTCAGCTACATTTGCTGTTAATGTTACTGTTGCATTACATTAATTACCTTTATTAAGTGCGACTGCGTCTGTTGCTGCTGCTGTTAAGCATGCGTTAATTAGTGGGTCAAACATTGCCTTTGGGTTTAGTGTACACATGCATGCACACATATCTCTGCCGACACGCATAAATACACACATGCATGTATAGCACTTACATGCACACCCAGCTGCGAACTAGTGAATGACCTCTCATTACCGAATGCATTCTGTTTGCACACAATATAATTCTCTACCGAGCAATACTCTTGTATGCAGATTTGTGTGCTGGAGCTTCTGAGTCAAGCTTAAGCTTGGCTATGCGAAAGCTTCATCATGAAAAAGCTGTTTGTCAATGCCTTATTACATATTTCTTATATGTATTAGTTTCTTATCTATTTTACTATCTCCTTTAATTTGGCTTTACTTAGTCTAATTTAGACATACGCGCATACGTCGCATGGCATTCCGTTCAAGATTCCTGCGCGAGCCTGTAAAGCGGCAACGCATACTTTTTTACACATTACAAAGTAATCCAGCATGTGGAGAAGCTATCTTATGCTTATAGAAAAGTAATTTGGGTTGTGGTATGGATTCGAAGCAACACCGCCAACAAAGTGTAGATTACGAGCCGAATGCGTAGTGTGCTCTTTTCGCTGCTGGGTTCTACATGCGTATGTAGCTTTAGCTGTTACTGCACATACTTACATACACTCATGCATACGTGTAGCTGTGTGTGTGTGTGTGTGTGTGTGTGTGTGTATGTGCGCATTTCCGGCTGTTGCTGGGAGCTGTAATTTGCCTCTTCTTTTCTCTTCTCCTCTCTTCTGTTACCTTCTCATCCCTTTTCTTCTCGTCTCGTTTAGTCATTTGTACAAATAAACGCAACTCGTCGTCGCATGGATTAATTAATGTTAATCAACTTTTCGATCCATAAACAACAAAAGCAACAACAACAGCAACAACCATGGCAACAACAAAACAGTCAAATTAAGTGGCACGAGACATTTGATAGAGAGAACTCAGTTTGCCTCAGCCTGGCATAGATAAGTATTTATATAATTAGAGCTGATTAGCACTGTTTATATACATACAGACATATAAATATATATATATATATATAGTTATGATACTTATAATTGCGTTTCAGGCCTTGTTAAACTGAAAGACCTACGGCACTCAATTTGTTGTTGAATTGGCTCAATTCGTACAGAGATTAAAAATACAAATATTTTTTAAAGAAATATTGCGTATTAATTACACTCCTTAAAATGCCGTTAAAATAGAATTATAAATCGAATAATAAATATATCTTCTCTTACTTAAGGCTATAACAATTTTAGTAACTTTCAAAACTTAATTTCACATGCAATATTATCTTTTTGTGTTTTCATAAGCTTACTTCGATCAGCCAAGTTTCAAGAAAACAAATAGACAGATATATGGATAATGGAACGTGTCTGATCAATAATATATACATAAAACAATTAAAATACCCTTTCTGCAAGCGTGTGAAAATCATTAAGAAATATTTCAAAAATATTTGTACATTTGTAATTCTTTAATTTACCTGTTCACTTTCCACACAAATTCCAGCATAGAACTCGTTTTGCTGTTGTCCATCACAATAATAATTGTTGTCAATTTTGCCAGCGCGCACACAGATTTCCCTATGCACACACACACACGCACACACACACACATATATAAAGCCAGAACACTGCTTAAATCCGGTTTGAGGACGAAGAAGAACAATGTGCGTTACTTGCAGACAGTCCTTAGACAGGCTGGCTGTGGCTGTGTGTGTGTGTTTGTGTGTATGTAAATATGCCTGCCTTTTTGAGCAGGTGTGCTTGGCAAGAGAGAGAATTTACTTTATGCTCTCCCGCTGCCTCGCTCTCTCTCTCTATCTCTCTGTTGCCGCTGCTCTGCTTGGGTGTGTGTGTGTGTGAATGTTTGCAATGCCATGCTCTGCTGCCTGTGCACATATCCTGTGTATGTGTGTGAGTGAGCGCAATTTAAACTTTACTGCGGTCGCAGTCCGCCTCTGCCTTTGCCTTTGCTTTTGTGCCCTGTCCGCTGTACTATTTTGCATTATTTGCAAATTTAGACGACGGCTAGCCGCAAACACCCTGTGTACCCCTCGTCCCCCGTCCCCTTATCAGCTTGTCCCTTTTTGCCTATTTACGGCGTTGCCACCCCTCGCAAAAAAAAAACGCGCTTGTAATGAAGTCGAAAATTGCGAGTCATTTCGCAATGCTTTTTGCTAAATTAACACACACACTCGCACACACACACACGCGCACACGCAGAACAGCGCACAAAACTATAAAACCCCAAAGCCCAGCAACAACAACAACAACACCACTAAGGGGTCCGGTCCCCTCTGCTCTCCTCTCGCCTCTCCTCTTCCTATTCGTCGTTTCGTTTTAAATATTTATGAGCTACTCGTGACGTCGGCAGCGCCATAAAAACGACGCGCAGCAGCAACAACAACCACAACAGCAGCTCGTAACATGGCAACAACATTAGCAGCAACAACAAGAACAACATTAGCAGCAAGCAGCAGTCAAATGTCGCCTTTAAAACTAACTAACTAGCCAGCTTATGACACTGTTTATTATTAAACTACAACTCGTTGTTCCTCTTGTTGTTGTTGTTGTTGTTCCTCTTGTTTTTGTTGTTGTTGTTGCTATTGTTAATTGTTTAAGCCACATACACATTAAAGCAAAAGTGAAAGAAATTATAGAATAAGCAGCTAGAATATTCAAGTTGTGTTTGTTTCGCTTCTTTTTTCTATAATTTCCATTTACACTTTCACTTGCTAACTTATAATAATAATAAATAACTGTAGACTTTAAGCCAGTTTGTTAACTAATCGAAGCTAAAGTCAGAACTTTGTCGAACTTTGAGCCTTATGATAAATAGGAATAACTAGGAATTGGTAATGGGTGACTATTAGATACCCTATAAATAAATATTAAGTTGCTCAAAAGTGTAGTCAGATTATTAGAATATAAAATATATATTAGATTAGAGTGAAATTAGGTTAAGAATAGGCGAATTGTAGCAGTGGCAGATACCCTGTAGTCAGATACAAGGCAGGCTTAATATGTTATCAGTATGTTGCATATAGTTATCTTCACTTATCAACAAATTTAAAATATTTCTGAACATGGCTTTGGTCGTTTTTCATGGTGATTACTGTACTTTTGTAGTATTATCTATTTTGCTGCAGGATATGCTGCTCTCTTAATTCCGACTGCTTTCAAATGATATTCGCATTGTGATGGGGTCATCCGCGCCTACCCCTCGCCACCCTCCTCTTACAACCCACTTCATTCGCTTCCCCCCATGCCACAAGTCAACCCCCTCCCTGAAGATGGACTGAACTCAGCGGTGCGTCAACTGTGTGATGAGTATGCGAATACCCTGTACTTGCATTTGGAATATAGTTGAGTTGAGCATATTGAAGTTTTGCATGTGTATGTAACAGACAGACAGAAGTCAGTTTGGATTCTTGTAAGGGTATTATGTTTAGTAAATATAGCTATATATATAATCAGACAGCTTTTAAAAGATCTATTGAGCCCCTTTCCATAGCTCTGCCATCAATCCTAACTCTAGCCCGAACACAAGAATTTGTATTGTGCTGAACTTGAATCAGGTTTCTGTGTCATGAGAGTTCAACTAATTAGCTAAAATTCGTATATATATGAGCAAGGCTCTTAGCTGTTTAGAGAGCATCTCCAAGTCGTACACACTCCTCTGTAAAAATTCTTTCTGGTTCGATTTGTTGCTGTTTTTGTTGTTGTCGATTTGAACTTCTTTGGCTTCATTTGCCACCCAAATGGCTAAAGTCAAAGTCGAAACCGAAACGAGAGCGAAGCCAGTCTAAAGTATGCCTCATCAATCGTAACGTTTGTTCCCCTGGCTGCCCCTCCACCACTCCCCCTGTCCATCCCCCCCCCCCCCATTCCGTTGCAAGGCGCAGCTGCGCCGTTTAACGCATGTTGTACAACATTTTAACGGCCAACCACTCGATGGTTGAATGTATGGAACGAAGGATAGAAGGATGGTGCAGCTAGGTGTGTGTGCCTGTGTGTTTGTGTGTGTGAGTTTGTATCTACCCGAAAGGCGAGCACAAGCGAGCTATAGATACACACACACACACACACACAGCTGTAGCTACAGATACAGATACACACACACTCGCAGGGGTGACTTTTCCCCGGAAAAAAGGGATATAAAATTAAATAAGTAAATGGTATTGCTGCCTGGCCTGCCTGAAACTGCCAAACGAGAGGACTCTAAAGGACTCGCTTTTAACTTTAATTAATTTTCTATTTCTATTTGTCGATTGATATATATATATATATATTTATTTATATATGTATATATGTATTTATTTTAGATAGCTTCCCCTGCTCTTTAAATAGCACAAGTCTCCCAGTTCCAATTACAGCTGTCCCAATTCAATAATGCCATATTAAACTGGGCAAATAAGAACCGAAGTAAAGCTAAATGAAGAAAATTTCAGTCAAAGCAAAGATCATTCAACAAATCGGAAAACTCGATTAAGTATTTCCCATTTAGATATTTAGATAAGCTTAATGATCGATTATAACAATAAACATTTCAGATTGGGACAGTCACAGCTAGTCTGGACTGAGTGATACTCTGTTTTCGGAATCATAAATTGAAGACATTCAAAACTTCTTCGACCCTTTAGTGTATATACATTCCTGATCAGCATCAAAAGCAGTATTTCAATTTATATAATATAATTTAATTTAGTTTTTTTTTTAAATATACTCAACAATGTTATTGTTATTGATCAACTGTACAAATACTATATAAGAATGTCTGTCCACAATAACATCTTCATCATTATGTATTGTGTGCTTAGTGATAATATGCAGAGAGATAAATAAATCAGATAAATCAGATAAATATTATTGCGTGTTATTCAACAATTGTTATTTAACACTCGAGTGTTGATTAAGCTGCTCATCTTTCTGTAAGCACATTGATAACACGTGAACCCAAGCCAAATGATAGGCAGTCGTACTATATATATACTATATAGTATATATATATATTAATTATACTTGTATATTAAGCGAATAATTCGAAATCAGAAGCATTTTTGGAATGCTTTAGCTGCACAGTTTATATTAAGTGAGAAGCCATATAATGCAAATATATATTTGATGTAGCATTATTATTATTATTATTATTATTACTCTTTCTATATTACTATATTATCTCATATTATTATTCCATTATTTACTGATTCTCTTTATAATCTATATACTTGTTTTTGTCCATCGCATCCTGTCGGGATGCGTCTGCAGGTGGAGTTTAAGTCAAGTTAAGTTGAGCTAAGTTTTCGTTTATTTACTTATTCTAAGCTTATTGTGCTACATTTTCCCGGCAGCAAAACAAAGAAAACTTAAACCAGCGCGAAAACAGCTGCCAGAAATTATCATAAAATTTGTTTAATCTGAAAGAAAAACATGAAATTAAAACAAAAATTTCGGCAAACTTTTCGACTACATACAAATCATATGCAGAAAGTTGAAACGTTTTGGATGCACACAGGGTGGTGCACTGCTACAGGGTGCCGCTTGCCACAGGGTGTTAAGCGACATTTTTGGCTGCAGATTAAATGTGGCATGAATATATTAAGATCAATAAAAACAAACAATGCCAAGGAGCAGCAGAGGAGAACAGAGAAAGAGAAAGAGAGAGAGACGGAGAGAGCGAGAGAGATAGAGAGGGGGGGGAGAGAAATAAGGGAATATAAATCAATGTCGCATGCTGTTTGCTGCTGGGCGCCTGTGTGTTGAAGGGAGCACAGCAAATGGGAGACGCTGATGAGGAGACAGACAGACAGACAGGCAGAGAGAGCAAGAAACAACACGAAACAAGAGCAACAACAACATCAACAACAACAGCAATAATTCCCAAGTGGTTCAAGTGTCGCTTTTGTCTACTTTTTTGCGCTAGTTTTGCTGCTGTTTGAACCGGTTTCATTGTTGTTTTTGTTGTTGCTGTTGCTTTTGTTGCTTGCTGTCTGTTTCTTGTTTGCTTGCGAATTTTCCAGGCTGTGTTTATATATATATATATACATATCCCGATTGGCTGCCACTTGCTGCATTTGCTGTGCGCCGCATCGCTGGTGGCACGAAACAACAACAGTGGCGCCCTCTGCAATGTTGCAGCAGCAGCAAAATGTTGCTGCTTGCTGCTGCTACAGCATGTTGCAGCTGTTTGCTGCCACTGCCACATGTGAAGCAGCAGCAGCAACAGCAGCAGCTACGGTGGCAACTCCAGACGACATCTGTTTTTTTTGCTGCGTGAACCTGTTGTTGTTGCCGTTGTTGCAGTTGCTGTTGCTACTGTGGCTGTTGCAGCTGCAACAGCTTGCAACAGTTGGAGCCATCATGTCGCTGACAATTTGCATTTGATTTACTTGTGGGGCTTTTCCTTTTTGCGGTTTATTCTGTGCTGCGTCGTGTGAACCAAAAAATAAAAAAGGCAAAAAAAAAAATATAATAATAATCTAAATATTGCCACACTCACGGCATTGTTGCTTGCCACATTTCTGGCATATGCGTTTATTTGTGCAATATTTCATGACGTCCATTTATAAATATTAAATGGGTGTTATCTCAGAAATGTTGTTGGGTCTCTAAAGTATATAGCTTTACCCAGTAAAAACTAAATTTGATTGAATGAAAAATAAATGTTAATAAAAAAAATGTTCGTTTAGCTTAAGTGACATGCAACACTTTCACATGCAACTTGTGGCAAATCAGTAAGTACAATCTGCTGCTGCTGATTGCCACATTGCCAAATTGTCGTCTACATTCAGATTGTTATCAGGCTGAGAAAGCACATGCCACAGTAATAGTTGACATTTTCACCCAATCAGTGTTTCAACTGTTTCATCTTTGCAGGCAACAACAGCAACACTGCCACACTTGCCACACTTATGGCCAGTAGGAAAAACTGCTTTTGGCCAACAAATTTAATTGCCATTGTACAAAAACTGTTTGTTTGCTGATAAGAAGAGGAAGAAGAAGTCAGCAGCAGCAGCCACCCAACAGCCACCACTTCAGCTCCGATTCCAATCAAGGGGTAAGTTTTGTGCCAAGCTATCATGCGGCATGTGGCATGTGGCATGCGGCATGTGAAGTATGTAAGACGGCGAACATTGCGCATGTCCTATTTCTTGAGCAGCTTTTTCAGCGAGGGTTGTTTATTAAATAGCGGGCTATGCTTACGCTTCTGATTCTCAGTTTCAATCCGTTCCGGTTCTGGTTCTCAGTTTCAATTTGTGTCGGCTCTGGTTCTCAGCTTAAATTCCGCTTCCGATTTGTGTCGCTGCTAAAAACTGATTATGTAATCATGAATTGAGCAGTCATAGGCATAGATTTTTAATTTATATATAATATACCCTGATTTTGTTAAAAACGTATTTCCATATTAAACAAACTAATGTCAGCAACCTAATATGTGGGTAACAGGGTATTTGCTAGTCGAGTTGTCTACCTTTTTATATTTCTTAGTTCCATATTTTTTTATATATTTCACGAATGCTTGCATCATTTTAAATGCATTCAAGCGTTAAACTCTGGCTTTATAGAAATTTCAAATTTTCCGTTGTGTTTAAGTTTTCGCTTCTGTTAACATTTAACAGCGCGCAGTACATGTCACATTCTTATCAGCAATAATTCCTCTAGCTTTCACCGCGCATGCAACTTGAACTTGTATGTATGTTAATTAACAGAGCTGCCCTCGCTGTAGCACAGCAACTGTAACAGCAACAGCAACAGAGACAATTAAGCTAATTGCTGTGCTAGATAGCACAAGCAGAAGACGAAGCAGCATCAACAGCAGAAAAAGAAGAGGCTGCGGTGAGACACCAACCAACTACACCTCATTCGCTTGCACTCTCACACACTTGCGAGCCTACCAACCAACCACCCACCCACAGCGAATGCAATCGCATGTTGCTCTCTCGACACGCTCTCTCCCCACGCTCTCTCTCTCTCTATTGAGTGTTGGCAATGCTGGTTTGGGTTTGGGTGCGTTTTTTTTGTTCGCTGCAATTGCGAGCTGAACTAGCTCTAAAAGCGGATCTTTCTCGCAGTTTGGATTAGGCGCCCAGCTGCCAGTTGAGCGAGTGCCACAAATTTCGCGCTTTTCCGCACAGCTTTTCATTTTGCCATTTGTTTGCTTGTTGCCTGTTAGATTCCGATAAAATTGACTTTTTGTCGGTCGTCGTCAGCAGCGACGCTGTCGCCGTCGTCATCGTTCACCGTTAGCCGTTCATCGTCTCGTCGGCACCATTTTGTTTGGCGTCGTTTTCTAATGGGCCAACAGGCAGCGCAGCACATGGATTTATTTGTAGCCTAGGCAAAAGCGCTTTTCTTCTGGGTTTGCAATTGGAATCGGAATTCGATGGAGTCGTGAGCGTTTAAAAACGCTCGCGTTTTTCAAATTACACGCAACGCTGCTGTCCCATTAAAATGTGCCATAAAAGAAAACGAGTGGGAAGGTATTGCGTGGGAGGGGGAGGGGGTGTATTGTATGAAAACGCATTATATGTTGATTATTATTAATGAGTAATCGAAGTAATTGATATACTTTTGTACTGATTATTCTAATTGCACGAAAAACAAACAGAATCATTTTTCATTTATTTTTTCATTTCCGTTTTTCATGGTGCTAAAAAAGAGCTCTTGATAAATTAAAATGCAACGACTGTTGATTTCATATGTAGACGTATTTATTGTTAACTTGTAATGAATTATAATAGTCGAGATTTTATGTTAAGTTTCTAGACGCATATATTTTTTATATTCTTGTTTAATTTCTCTCAGCTCAAATTACCCATCGACCACTGTGCTTATTTCTAATTGCCTGCCGAAAAAAAATCATTTCGGTTTGTGTTTACATTGGAAATCGCTTAAAACTTTTTAATATACTAATTTATGAGATGTAACACACACACACACATCACACACATTCATGTATACGCTCCTTCAGATGTTATAATATACTCCACTCAATGCTTATGTTGCTCTCAGCAAGGGCATAAAAAAAACCAATTCATGCTGTTGATATTGTTGTTGCTGTGCTGCTCACACTTAAAGCGAAAACAAATGCAGACATACAGCAGCACATATACTAAATACACACTTAAACATGGCGAGACAGTCGTCGAGGCGAGACAGCAGATAGAGGCTAACATTCACTCAGCAACAGCAGCAACGAGCGAACGAGAGCGAACGCCACACAGCTGCTCTCTCACACTACCGCGTACACTCTCACACACACTCGCACTCACGCTCTCTTTGCTGTGCTTCGTTTGTTTAAACGTTACGTTGCTGCCTACGTTTGCTGGGCGCCTGTTCGTTTTTGCGATAGACGCGCGACGTAAGTCGCCGTCGTCGTTTTGCCTGAAAAAGTCGCCGCTGCACAGTGGACACAAATTCTACGTTATATTCGAATTTAACCAATAAATTTCGTCATTCATTTTAGTTTCCGACTTTAGCTGTTGTAAAATTTTCCATTATTCTTGTTTGCCATGCAAAGTGTGTTGATCTTGGGTATTTAGCGTCATATTGAGCAAATAACATGGAGCAGCAGCTGTGCGCTTGTTAGTTTATTTGACCACTGTGCGCACGATTGTCGTCGTCGTTGTCGGGCCGACGACGTTGCTGCTTGAACGCGTTTTTTTGTCGTCGCCGGCGATTTTTTTCTGATTTGCGCCGATTTTGCAATTTTCCATGCCGGCGGCAACTGTTACTTAACAGTGGCCAGGCAGACATAGTCTCAGTTAACAGAACGCTATGCGAGCGGGAGAGTGAACGCCTCACACTCTCGCTCTCTCTCTCTCTGTTGCTTGCTTCTCGCTGGCATTGATTGCGAGAGCTGCTTAAAGAGTTTATTTGCTGTGTGTTGAAAGTAATTAAGATGCTTGCATAAAAAAACTTTGTTTTTATTAGTTTTTTAAATCAGTTTAAAGATGACACAGTGGTGCAAAAGTAGTAGTATATTTTATTTTTTTATTTAATGTACTTTATAAATATGCAATTAAATGTTTATCTATTATTTAAGTGTGCAAAAAAAACACTTGCCATAGAAATTGTGTTGCTGCTTACGCCTGCTACTCAAACCCCTCTCTATCTTTCTTTCTGTCCCTTTTACGCCTGTGTTATTATTTTGTTTGAACTGAGTTGAAGTAATTATGACGCAAATGATGAAGATAATACAGCAATGCTCTGCTTGCTGCTGCTGCTGATGATGATGATCATAATAATAATGATGTCAAATTGAGTATCTCAAGTAAATCTGCTCATCTTCTTCATTCCTGTTTTTACAGTTAATGCTGTAAACCATTTTGTGACTAGCCAAAGCCAAAGCCAAAATTTACTGCCAGAATTTTTACTGCACGAAATTTTTATGACTGTTATCGATTTCTTGGCCTCCCCTCTTTCTCTTCCTCCCGCGAAACAATGCAAATGTCAGTCGGGATTTATTTAGAAAAAGAAGGGCATGTAAAAAAAAAAGCAATTCGCACTTTTTTCTTAATTAAATGCTCGAGCTCGTAAAATTTCTTATCGATGGTTTTGTTTGTTGTTTATTGTTATTGTTGTTCGTTCAACATTCGTAGTTTAAACTGTACTTTGAATAAAAGTCTCTGCTGCTGCTGTAAAGTATTGACGTCATGTGACGTCACGTCAGCGGTTTGCTGCAATTTTAGAAAATTGCATTACTCTGCTAATTGCTAGCTGTAAAAAACCCTATCTTAAATATTAGTTACACATAAATACACACATACGTTTGCAATTAACTGAATGGGTTTTTAAAAAAATACAAGACAAATAAAAAAAAAATAGCGCGTGGCTTAGTTTCCTAATTAAATTCAAACGGCAACAACAACAACAACTGCTAACAAATCGCTCGCCTTCAAATTTGACCTTTTTCGCTTTATGCTATTCTTCTCTGCTGCTGCTGTTGCTCTCTCTCCCGCTCTCGCTTTGCCTTGCCAACCTGTGGGTGGCGAAAGAGCGGCAGTAACAGTAACAACAACAACAGCAATGTCAAATGTAAACAATGCTCACGCCAACTCGCTCACACCAATGCATGAGAGCGCATATCTTCTCGCTCCCGCTTCGCTCACTCGTTACGTTCTGCAGTTCGTTCGCTTGTGCTCGCTCCCTCTGTCGTTGTCTGACTGCATCAGCTGACTGCCAATTGCTGTTCGCCTGTTCAAGTGTTCGGCCAAACCGCCGTTCGTTTGTATCATCGAACGCGTCGCGTCGCGAGTAAAATTTCAATTGTTGTTGTTGTTGTTTTGGTTTTGGTTTCTTCTCAAGCCTGCAAACCCGTTTTGTGTTTACAGCTTAATTTGTCGTCCCTTTTTGTGTTCGCTGTTCACGTGCCACTTTGCAAAAGGTTTTTGCTCATTTGCGCCCACTGTCACACACAGACGCATAGACACACACACACACACACACACACATGCAACTCCAACATATTCGTTTGGGGTTCGCTGCTGCTGCTGGTGCTGCTGTCAGTTTGTCATTCATTCATTCAGCGGTCCGCGTGCAGGCCAGTTCTCAACTCAGTCAGTCTGTCACTCTGTCAGTCTGCCAGCTTGCGTTTAATGCTTTTAATCAGTTGTTATTATTTGTTGTTCTTGTTTTTGTGTGTGTAATTATTGTTGCTGTCTTCTCTCTTTTACGCCTTTCTTTGGCATTTCGAATGCACTTCTTTTTTATCGTCGTGTTTTCTTGTCTTTTGTTTTGCCTCGCTCTATTTTGCATTTTGTTATTATTATTATTATTATAATTTTCTGTGTGTGTTTCTATTTCCTTGTGTGTGTTTGTGTGTTGCTTGCGAGCACGTAGCACCTTTATTTTTATTCTTTTTTGACTCATATGTCAGTCCGTGTCTTATCAGCACTTTTTTTTTTGTTGTCGCGCGGGAGAATCCATAAGAACTAAAATGAGAAAAGTTTTTGAAAAATAGCGCAAGCAAAAAAAAACAAAAAAGATTCAACTTAGTGGCCAAAGTTTAGCACAAAAAAGAACCAAAGCAGTCGTAAAAAGTTTGATCGGTTTTAAATATGCCACAAAAAGTATCTTTTTGCTTGTGTGTGATTAAGTGTGCAATCCAAAAAAAAAAATATGTATCTCAGATCAATCTGTGGACATGCTTAATACGCAATAAATACCATTACTATTATTAACTGTTGTTAATTCGGTTTAATGTGTTTCCCAGAGATTGATAATATTTTATCAGACAATTGTCAATTGCGACAAGTTTCTAAACAAACTATTACAGTTAACGCTCAATACAATGAACTTTGGAGTCACTTGAAATGTTTTCGATACGAATTTTATAGTTTCTTATTTAAAATGCTTGTTAACGGGACTAGTTAGTCAAATGTTATTAACAACTTTTGGTAAATACTAGATTGTTTATGATAAAAAAACGAATTAGAAATCGGTTGCTACTGAGTATAATTAACTAAATGTAAGACGATACAGTGCAACCTCGATATGGTAGACTGAACTGCAGCAATAAAAAAGGGATAAAAGCATAAATTAGATTATTTTCGATAAAACAAATTAATTAGAAGTAGGTTGTTGCAACTTAAATGTGGTAGATTAAAGAAAGTTAGCTGACAAAGCATTTAAGATGAGTTTGATAAGAAAATTAATTGTAAATGGATTGTTGGTTAATCAAAACTTGGATGAATCGGTGCAGCTTCTTCAAAGGTTCTTTCTACCTGAGAGAATCTTAATCAAAATTTATATGGCATTAACGTGAAACTTGGTCTATATAGTCATCGATAAGAGCACATAACCAATTTGGAGTGCAAAGAGAGACAAGTTCATCAAATCTTGATTTATTTCTTCTTAATTTTAATTAATTTCCCTTAATCCCAATTTCTTAACCTGCCTAAATAGTTTATTAATCATAAATACTTGTTGTTTCCCTCTTACAGGCACTGCAATATGTCCAGGCGATCGTTATATCGCTGCCTCATGCCTCACGACCCGCCACAAGGAGCAACGTAGAGTTTTCTTCTTCTTCTTCTCGACTTGCCACAAATGCTTCCAACAAAACTGCAACAACAATTATTAGTAACAATAGACAACAAACAAACGAAAGGCGTGCAACAAGTGCATTTTTTTGTACGATAAATACCAACTACACTGTGCGAAAAGCAGGTATTTGCTGTCGTTTTGTTTTCGTTTCTTTTGGGGGGGTTGGTCTTCGTTACTTCGTGCTTTCTTCGTTCGCCGTCGAGGAGGACGAGAGAGGCGAAGCAACGCAGCCCCGTAGCAAGAAGGCCTCACCACGGACGCATTTATGGATGCGGGCGGCCTGCCAGTCTTCCAGAGCGCCAGCCAAGCAGCAGCAGCCGCCGTCGCCCAGCAACAACAGCAGCAACAACAGCAACAACAGCAGCAGCAGCAGCAGCAACAACATTTGAATCTCCAGTTGCATCAGCAGCATCATTTGCAGCAACAGCATCAAAACTTGGGCATACACTTGCAGCAACAGCAGCAGCTGCAATTGCAACAACAGCATAATGTACAACACCAACAGTTGCAGGCGCAACAACAACAGCAGCAGCAGCGACAGCAGCAGCAGCAGCAACACTCACCCTACAATGCAACAGGCGGCATTGTTGGCAACCTTGTCGCTGGCGGCAACGGAGCTGGCGGCGTTGCAACTGCAACACAGCTCAACAACAACAGCAACAACAGCGGCAACAACGGTGGCAACAACAACAGCAACAGCGGCAACAACAGCAACATTAGCAGCGGCAACAATTCACCCATTGATGGCGGTGGCATGCCAACGAAACGGCAACCGATTGTTGAACGCTTGCGTCGACGCATGGAAAACTATCGCAGGCGGCAAACCGATTGCGTGCCACGCTACGAGCAAACCTTCAGCACCGTCTGCGATCAGCAGAACCAGGAGACAACAGCGCTCCAGAAGCGATTCCTCGAGAGCAAGAACAAGCGTGCAGCCAAAAAGACTGAAAAGAAACTGCCGGAGACACAGCAACAGCAACAACAACAGCAGCAACAGACACAAATGTTAGCCGGACAGCTGCAGAGCAGCGTGCATGTGGTAAGTGCAACAGTTACTGAATACTCTTATCTACTTATCTATCAGAAATTGAACCCATCGCAATGGGAACTTATCTCTATCTGTGATTCTTTTGGGAGTAGCTTTTTGAGTGCAAATATTGCTTTCAGATTCAAAATGGGGTATTATTCTGGAAACTTTAAATATAGTTTTAATCTAGAGATCAAACTCTGATTAGCACGGGAAAATCGCATTTTCTCTCACTTCTAGCATGACTTTGTTTCTTTGAAAATTGTGTATTAATAATTTGGAATCATTTTCATTTGGCAGAAAGCTTTTGAACTAAATTTGTTTTTGCCACATGTGCAAATCACTTGCATGTATATATATATATATATATATATATATATATATATGTATGTGTGTGTGTGTAGATGTGTGTCATGTATTTAGATGTATGCGAATTCCGGGTTCGTTTTTGGTTTTGGTCTCACTCAGTTGGATGCCTTGCAGCCTTCGCAGTAGTTGGACATATGCATGCCTAGATACATGTGTATCTGTCAGATACGTCTCTCCATCTCTCTCTCGCTCTCCCTCCATCTCTCTCTCTCTCTATGGCTGTCTCTGTCTCGGCATGTCGGCAAGGCTCATTGTGCCGCTTATTATTATGTTTTGGGCGCAATATTAGAGCTGGTGCACGAAACGAAGCCAGCACACTTTGAATTACACACACACACAAACACATACACACACACTGGCACACACACATCAGACTGCACACTAGTTGTGTGTACATAATAATAATGAGGTCAGCGTTTTTTTTTTATTTATTTATTTATTTTGTCTTTTTTTTCAGTTCAGTTCGGTTCAGTTCAGTTTCACTCGCTGCTGCCAAAGTTGTAGCTACAAGATACTTTTTTAGTTATTGTTGTAGGTACTGCGAACTGCTTTGGCTTGTGCATTTTAAATACCTTGAAATTATTTTGTAAGCCAAAGATTTTTCTCGTGATAGAGGGGGGGAGGGTGAGGGTGAGTGAGACGGCGAGAGACTCCCTAGATATTGTCTCTCTGTCTGCCTCTCGATGCATCCATCTCAATCTCGAACTCAGTTTCAGTTGGCTAGGCTTGCAACACGTCTGTCTGTCTGTCTTTCTGTCTGACTGGCCAACGGGGCTGACTAACTGACAAACTGACTGACTGATTGCAACTCTAGTTTATATAATTGTTGGTTCTGCCATTCGCCGTTCGTTGTTCGTTGTTTGTTGTTGTATTTTTCGTTGTTGGTTGTTGCAATTCTAGAGACCAACTCTCTCGGCCCCGTGTAATTGCCACAAATTTACACAAGTCAACTTCATCTCAATCTCAATCGCAAACTCTATCGTCATCGTCATCGTCATCGTCATCATTATCTTCTTAAGTTTCTATTTCTTTTTATCAGCTTTTGCAGCGCTGAGTTGAAACGTGATTTATTCGCATTTCTGGCAAAACTGACCAGTAGCCAATCTATGGACTCAACTCGGCCGAAATGAGTTCAGTCGACTTCACACACTCTTAAATACCCTACACTGAAACAAATTTCGGGTTCTTGTTTAAGCAATCTTTCTGGCTGCACACTTTTAGGTACCTTTAATTCATTTAAGTTGTGGAAAAAGTGCTATAAAATATATAGATAAATGTTTCCAGGGGATTTTGTAATATCTATTTTAGATACAGATAGCAGATTTTCTTGAGTAGATGATAATTTATAATGTAGACCTTAATCATATTCAAATTATCTTAAAATGATAAAATATCTTTTTTTTTAGCAAAATATCTCCCACTTTTCGTTATCTATCTTTATACATATTCCATCAATACCAATATATATAAATATATATATGTATAGCTTCTGGTTAACCAAATATCTCACACTACTCGCTTCAGCTAGCCTTGTGGATAATCAGTCTATAAATAGACATTCCTCCACAGGGTACGTGTTAGTCACTCAAATTTGATATATATTATATATATGTATATATATATATATATTGCTATATATAGCTTAATAGCTTGTCGCTTAGCAGACACTCTCTGTGTTATCTATATTTATATCTAATCAATCGATTTAAATAGCTCTTTACAGGGTATCTAAACGTCACCGATGATTGGTTTGTAGGTCGGTCTCGTTAATCAAATGTTTCATCAATCTTTGTATATAATCCAGCGATAAATGCACGTCTTTTTATTTTGATTTATTTCAGTTTATTGATTTTCTTTTTTATTTGTTTTTTTTTATATTTTAATTTTACAGGATACGTTGAAGTCGTTCAGATTTAACCTCGTTTCATTTCTGCTTTTTCCGCATCCGTTTGCAATGTCATTTGTGTCATGTGCGACCGGTAATCATTCACTTGTATGTGTGTGTGTGTGTGTGTGTGTGTATGTAGTCAGTACACATTACCCACTCTACCCTACCCTCTACCCTTCCCTCCTCTCCTTTCCTTAACCTCTTCCCCAGCCGGGTTTGACCGATGCAAAGTTTTTGTTTAATTTTAATTGGCTTGCAAGTAAGTTCTTTGTCGTCGTTTCTCTCTGGCTTCTCTTTTGCTCTCTCGCTCTCTCTCTCTCTCTCTCTCTCTCTCTCTCTCTCTCTCTGTCTCTCTCTGTCTTTCTGTTTGCAGCTAATTCACTTTGGAAAGATTTAGCTCTTATCCGTGAATAATAACTTACAAAGAAATAGCCTTAGCACAATGCGCTAAGTGCAGTTATTATCGCTATTCGCATACCTTCAGCATTAAGCGCTGCCCAGCTGGAGCAGTTGAAGGCCCAACTTGTCGGTTAACCGCAAAAACTCGATAATGTTGAAAATATATAAAATATAAAAAATAATCAATTTGTAGCTTTAATGGGGAGTTGATATGAAAAAACCATTTTATATAAGTTTATGCAAATATTCGATTATTTATCCAAGCAGATCAGATTCATTAATAATTATTCAAGTTGTCAAGCATAGCTTGAGGATTAAAGTGAAACCATCTTTTTTGTGGCCACTTTGCAGATTGAAGTCAAAGGAAGGAACAAATTTCCAACAGATTTGGCTAGAAGAAGTTGTTGAACTGATAGTTGTTATCAGTAATCCAACTCTGACCAACTATGGAACTCTGGCTGAATTCCAAAGCTAACTGTATAAAATTATGCACATATTTTGATTCTAGTGCAGTTTCCCCCAGAAATGAGTGCAATTTTCAAGCAATTCTTGGAAAATCTCAGCGGTTGGAGCAGACAAGTGTTTGATTTGTGAACACTTTTTGCACTGTGCCTAGTTATTCAGTGAAGCGACTCGGCGACAGGTGGCATTAGAAATGCGCAAATGAATGATTGAATGATTGAACGATGGAATTGAGTGAATGAATGAATGAATTAATGATCGACTGTTTGTTGTCCATCGAGCGCGTCCGGCCACCGAGCAGGGGGTCCCAATCAAAACTGGCCAGGCTTTTCACTTTTCTTTGCTTTGGAAAACTTTTACTGCTGTTTACTGTTTGCTGTTGTTGTTGTTGCTGGTGTTGCTGTCGCTTCTGCTGCTGCTGGTGCGGTTGGCAGTGAAAATCATTACAAATTACGGCCAACAATTGCAACATGCAAAACAAGAAAGCAACAATAACAAAGCATATTGTTTATAATGCGTTTTTTATTTGGGAAAGTCGCGTGTTGCACTTTTTTTCTCTTCTCCTCTTTCTTTCTTTTTTGCTTTTGAATTTTTATTATTATTTTCTTGGCTCTGTTGTTGCTTTCGTTGCTTTTGTTGTAGTTGTTATTTTTTTTATTGGCTTCACGTTGTCTTTGCTTGTTTTTCATTGTTTGCATTTTGTTCGCAGTTGTTTTTGTTGTTGCCAATTTTCACTTCACGTGGTGGCATTTTCTGACACACATCACTCAAAGAGTCAAAGCGTTGCATGTTGCCTACCCCCACACCCTAACCCCCTCCTCTCCCCTACCCCCTCAAAGCTTCATTTACCCTTCTGCCAGCTTTCGACACCTTATACCCCAAGCCCCAAGCCTCCCTCAACCCCTTAGAGTTGCCAACTTCCAGTTTTTCGTGCTGTTGTTTCAAGTGCGAGATTGCCTTGTTGTTTATTGTTGTTTGTTGTTGTTGTTGTCGTTTGTTGTTGTTGTTGGCTTGATTGACAAGTGACAACATATTATTGGCGTATCGTTTCAAGCTCAACCGACTTGTTGTTAAGTTAGTTGCAAAAGTTGATGTCGCTCTTGTTGTTGTTACTTTTGTTGTTGTTGTGGCATTGTGTTTGCCTACTTTGTGCAACTAGAGGTGTTTCTCGCTTCAAACATATATATCTATATATATTACGGCGATTTTATCTAAACAAATTGCAACACAACTTACAACAAGTGTTGGGAAATTATTTGTTTAGCCTGATTCTCTTGCCACTGTGGGCATTTGACTGGTTTTCTGCACTTATCTAGAGATTCAATTGTGTGTGGATAATTTTGGATAAATCCGGATAAATATATGTAATATCTTATCTATTTCTTGACAGCTCTGATTTTGTTTCGGATAAGTTAAATATTGGATAAGGACGGATAAGCTTATATAACTGTGATCTTAAGCTCGGATAACTTCGGATGAGCATAGATAAATACTGATAAATGCAGTAATTTAGATAAAGATGGATAAATTCGGATAATTGACAACTTTGTCTTTGTTTCGGATAAGTTCAGTTAAATCAGAATAATATTGGATAAAGCCGGATAAAGTCCAATAAGTGCAAATAACTGAATTTGATAGCCAAGTGCTTCGACAAGCTTGGCTAAGTGGCGGCTAAGCTTGAATAACTCCAGATAAATTCGAATAAATGAATATGTATCGCATAGATGAGTTTATATATATATATTTGTACATATGCGCTTTGGAGTATCCTTCAGCTTCAGCAAATCCTCGAAGTCGATTTGCAATGGAAGCATTAAATTGATTTGATTTGAAATTACGCCCTGGAGATTAGCATATAAGCTACAAATGTATAATGTATATCCATGTGTATCCTCCAGCTTGTTTGTCGTTCCTTGCCTCCTCCAGGCACTCGTTCCAGCTGCATTGCATTGGTGTGTGTGTGTGTGTGTTGTGGGCGTGGTGTTCACTTTAAATTTTATACCTAGCCATGTGCATAATTTATGTTTTTTGCGTTATACAAATTTGTAAAATGCATCATTTATCTTCGGGCCGACTCCGGCTCCTCCGAAGCGAAAAACCTCCCCAGGCAACTCGGGCTGGTACCCTCCACTTGAGCCAGCCCCTCTGTAACCCTCTACCCCTCCGCTCCGCTCCCCTCGCTAGCAAGCACACCCTTTGCGTGTTGTGTCTTTTCTTTGGGGTTTATTTTATTTTTCTTCATTTTGTTTTTTGGGAAAGCTAAAGTTGGTTTCGCTCAGGAACTGGTTGCTGTTACTCTTAGTGGAACTGGTGGCTCAACAAAATCGATTCCCATGTCGAAGTACCCCCAACCCAAAGCCCCTCCCCCTACCCCTCCCCTCTCGTCTCTTACAAAATGCAACACTGGGGCGCATTCCAGTGTTGTGGCCCGTTATTGTTTGGCTGGTTGTAAATGAGTTGGTAATGCGAAAATTATAAATTATACTTGGAAATGAATACGCCAGCAGATTATGAAGGAGCACAGTGGTGCTCGGAAACTTTCAACTATGATTGAAAATTAGTGAAGAGGGTGAGCTGAAGTTGGCTCAGGCAGAGGGAGGCATCCACGACCGCATAATATACATATATATATGCTTGATCAGAGAAAATAATAGCTGGAGGCTTTAAATTTGAAATATAAGCTCTCCATTTCGTGCGATAACTGTTCCCATTTCGTCAATATCGATCAAAATCGATTTGCGATATCAATAAAAGACAAACAAACATATCAACTGTAAGGATTTCAGTCTGATCTGATTCTGTTCAACTACTATCAGCTGGCGCATTGTTTATTTTACAACTGAGTGCAGGGTATCTGCTAGTCAATCTCTCCCGACTCTAATTGTTTTGTTTGGCATTGTGAAGAAGAAGCTGTTTTCGATCCCATAAAGTATATAACTAAACATGCCTGATCAGCATCTGGCTTCTGATTTATATACGAGCAAAACTCTGATATTTTAAAGTAGTAAAGCTTAAACACCTGTGCCACTGTGCACAGTGGTGTCAGTTTGTATAACCGTATCGCACTTCGTTTTGTTCCATAAGCCAAGTTCGCCACGCATTGAGGGATGGAGCTGCTTTTGGGGGCAGAGAGGCATGCCTCGTTTTGTGAGCTCCACTCGTATAATGGCTCGTATAACACACACACACACACACAAGCACACACACACAAGCACACACACACACACATACAGACATGTGTACACAGTGTCACGTTGTGTGTGTGTTTTTGGCGCACTTCAAAGGCTTTTCTGCGTTAGTTGCTGGTTTCCCCCTCCTGAAATGAAGAGGGCCAGCGGAACCTTTTAAAGCGGTGTTGGAGGAGGGTGTTGTAGGGGATTAGGGGTTGCGGGGAATAGCTGAAAGCTGAGAGCTTCGCTGAGAGAGTTGGGCGTAAAATGCATATTTGAGAATTTACATCTTTTATTTATTATGTTTGGTAAATTTCATTGCATATTAATAATGCAATTTTCTGTTGCACTTTGAGCTCTAAAATTGAGGCGAGCAGCGGCTCAAAGAGCTTTATTCGATTTGCAACCCCCCTCCATCTTTCTTTTACCTGTTATAGCTTCGTTGTAATTGACAGACGCCTACCCCCTCTGTCCCGCCTTGACTTGTTGGGGAGCCCAATTGTCTTGCAAATTTTAATTGCTGTGCGTTTGGCTGTTGCCCTGGCCACAAAATAATAATAAACAAGACAAAGGCGTTGCAGCGACGTCAACAGCAGCGCAGCAGCAGCAGCCAAGAAAGGTGGTAGGGGGTGGTTAAGAAGGAGGAGGAGGGGGGTGCTTCTTAAGCATTGAGCTGCCCTTTAAAATTATTTGTAACCCTTAAATAATATGTGCACATTTTTCACTTTTATTTTATATGCATGTTGCGTGAATTTATTGAAAATTGCACATGAGAATCAAGTGTAAAGCATACACACACACACACTCACACACACGCACACAACCACACACACATGTATACTCACACATACACATCTATAGACCAATACATGTGAGAAATGAAATGAATGAGGCTGCTGCTTTTTTGCTTTCGTTTCCCTTTCTTTGCTACACTCGAACAAAAAATGCGCCTTGAAAATTGTTTTTGCTTTTAGCAATAATTTGGAAAAAAGAAATTCTTTTTTAATTGAAATTTGACTTTCTGGATAATAAGATTCTCATCTTAAAGAATGCTGAATTTTCAAAATGCAGCTTGATTTATTTTTCAGAGTGTAGCTTTTTCTCTGCCCCTCGACACACACACACACATACAGATACACACGAGTGCACAGCAAGACAGGCAGTCAGCTCTACTACCTGCCCTTCAGTCAAATCCCCACTCCCCCTCCCCTACAGCTGGCAACCCCCTAACACACTACCCTTGCCTCGACAATGTGGCTTGCCTTAAAATCGATAAACTCATTTTGAAGTTCTCGCTTGCTCTCGCTCTCTCTGTGTGTGTGTATTAGTATTTCTGCGTGTGTGTGTCTACTTTTATTTTCTATGCGCCTATATACTCCCTCCCCCTCGCACCCCTTGTTGGCCATAGGGAGCTTCAGCTTTTAAGGCGGCTTCTCATCTAAAATTGCGGCTGTTGCTTTTGCAGGCCAGCAATAAATTTGCCTTACGCTCAACATTTTTAGCTAATTAATTTAATTAAATTTGTATGCTTCAAAGCGAACAATAGCAGTTTCTATTACCCCTCCCCCCCGCTGTCTCAGTGGGCAGCTAACAATCTAAATTGCGATTGTCACCTTTTCCTTTGGTTTTCTAATTTTATTTTTTAATTTGGGTTAGAGGACTTAACGTTAGTGTATTTGATGGATCTGTACAGATTAAGGGGGGCTGCTCAGCAAAATCACTGCGCATTAATTACGCTCGCTTCAAATTCACCCTCTGCATTTCTACTTCTCCTCCTCCTCCTCCTCATCCTTCTGCTCAATCGGAATTGTGCAATTTTTGGTTTTGCTATCTACCATTTTCTTTGCGATCTGGCAACGCTGTCCGTCGTGTGTCAGCTGACTAACAAAACCGCAATTTCTCAATCATAAATGCTGACAATGTTGTCACTACTGGACGTAGGAGTTGCCTCCTCACCACAAGTCTGCACACAAGCCAGCACCAGCAGCACCACCTGCACCACAATCGCCAACTAAGCCCAAAAGCGCCCTTTTTATGACCAGAGACCATTGAATGAAGTTGTGCGAAGACGTGTCGACTTAGCCATGTCCGTCTGTCTGTGTGATGAAGCCGCTCTTAGAGAGCTTAGAGAGCTGGAGACTTTATCTTTGAACTACTCGAATGTGCAACACAAATAAAGTTAGTTTAATTTTATCGATAATGGCATTTATTTCGCGAATATCGATATTGATCGTTAGCCGATAGCTATAAAAGATACAATTATGAAGATATAGTCTTGCTATTGATAAATAACATCAACTGTACCAATTTCTTATAGATCACATAAGAAGCACAGATTTTGTTATTGTTATTTTCATATTTCATTTAACAGCTGAGTACAGGGTATCTGCTAGTCCAGTCTAGCTTGTCTGGTGTGGATTCGCTTTGTTCTATGCATATCTATGCGTATTTGCAGTGGTAAGGAAAAGGGGGAAGGGGAGGGGAGACAGAGGATAACGGCTCAAAATGCCAATTGGCAATTGGCAGACGGCAGTTTAAATTGTGCGTTGGCATTTGGCAATCCTTAGACTGCAGGCCCTTGCCACCTGCCCCTCTCCTCCCCTCCACTCTGTGGCCTGCTCTCATCTTTATGCCCCATCTGCATTGTTTCACGCATTGCACTTCATCGTCATTGTGGCTGCTACTGCTGCTGCACTCGACCCTGCCACACTTGGTGGCGAGTGTCGATTGCTTTTTGTTGGCTGCTTAACGGGGATTATTGTTTTGGGGTTGCTGTGCTTCGCACTCGCATGTCAAATTAAGCCAAACAAGCTGAGCAAACCTCTTCGCAACCGCAAAAAAACTTGCCACTGATTATTACGCCACAATGCTGCACGCATTTAATATTTAACGGCCCCAAATACGTATTAGCATTGCAATGGCTTGTGCAAGAGTTCCTCAGAGAAAGCCAGTTAAAAAAGCTCTTCAAAAGCTCAGAAGTGAAACAGAAGAAGGAGAAAATGTAGAGTAAAAGTTAAAGCTCTACAAAAGCTCAACTGAAGAGCTCATAAGTAGAACAACTTATCCGAAAGAAGAGATTCGAATCTTTGTAAGCACTACTTTAAGAGCTCACTAAAAATATCGGTCTGGATCGGTCTAATATATCACACAGCTTCAATAGATACAACCGGTCGAAAGATGAGTTCATATATAGAATCATATAAATCATATAAATCCTGCCTTAGATAGACAACAGACCATTCATATCTATATAAACTGTTGCTCACAGTTACTTCAGCATTATCTGTGCTATTCCAATTCGTCCTATATCTTTGTCAAATATATGCTTAACAAATGCTCCGCAGATCGGTTGCTATTATTAAATGCTTGTCACAAAAATTATGCAAAACGGATAAGGATCTTTTATAGGAGGCAATGCTGACTGCTTCATTTAGCATTTCCTTTTTTGTGTGCAACTATTGGTTGAACATTTAGGCCACATACACACATAGCTTGGCTATAACTTGGTTCATTTGTGTATGTGTGTGTGTTTTGCTGTTGCTGTTGCTGTCAACATTTCAAACATCTGGCAACGCATAATAACCATAACAGTAATGTCCGAGCAACATGTGACATCAGCATCAACATCAACTACATGCAATAACCAAGTGGGCGGCAAAGTCCTTTCTTTGCTCTCCTCTCCCCTACCCCAGACTGACCGCTGTAACAATCAAAATGTTTGTTGGACATTCTTCATTTGATTTGCCGTTGCTGTTGTTGTTGTTGTGCTTGTGATTGTCATTATTTCCACCACGTTTGTCTCACCTGCAGCGCAATTAGCTCGTTAGTCAGGACTGCCCGCTGTCTTTTTAAATTCCTGGCCGATTTTCATGCTACACTCAGAAATTAGAATATTGAAATTTGCCATTATTATTCAGAAAGTAAAAGTTTTTAAAGATTATCCCTTTAGCGCAAGTCTTTCTAATTTTAAGATATCTATTTTTATACATCTCAAAACTATTTCTAAAAGTATGTAAATCTTGCTAGTTGGCAGTACGATCTTTTTTCTGAGTGTATCAATTTGCATATGACAAGGGCAAAGGGGAGGGAGTAGGTTGGGATGGGGATTGGGATTGGGTGGTGTGTCAGCTCTTTTAATGAGCTTTATGCCTTGCGCTGTGCTGTCTGTCGCCACTTTGATGATTGAGCGGCAACTGATTGTCATTTAATGCCGCAGTGTCCCTTCTGTTTGAGATATTCCCCCCCTCCTTCCGCCCCTCCTCCTTTCCATCCCTGCGCTCTAGCTTTATTTGGGCTTATGTGGCGTATGCGCAATATGCGAAATTGTCAAGCTTTGAAAATTGAGCTGCAGCTTGCTACCCTTCACTTAGCGGTTGATTAGCGTTCGGCTTGGAACAATGCACAACTGCTGACCACTTGCCCAAGGGGGGGACGGGTCAGAAGGGGGGGTGTATATAGAGGCGCTTTTCATTTTCGTAGCTAGAGCAAAACATTTTTCATTACTTCACTCGAGCGGAAATGGCAAATTAACTGCACAAATTAAAGAGAAGCACACACAAAAACACACTCTTGTCTCTCTCTCTCTCTCTCTCTCTCTCTCACTCGATGTGTGATGTGTGCTTGCTCATTTATTCATTATACACAGCAGGGGGCGAGGACGTTTGCCTGACACGCCCCCTTCTGCAAATCGCTGGATTTTCTCTGCTTAACTCATTTCATTGACTGACCGGCGAAAAGTCGATTTGGATTTTACCTTTTGTATTCACAGCTATACTCATGAGTGTTCGCCATGAATACTCGTGGTCATTGGAACAAAGATTAGTCATTATTCAAATCATTTCAATACCTTTGAAATGTTTTTCTGAATATAAAAAAATATATATAAAAAGATGTAAAAACACAGCAATGCTTTAGAAACAGCATCACTAGCAGATACCCTTTAAGCAGCTGTACGATAATCAGTATATATAAACTGAGTATACAGAATATATATATATATATTTTATGGCGTCGTAAATGCCTCCTTTCAACAACTTTATTATGAACTTTTTCCCATATTAATTGTGCTCAGGTCATTAACCTATATAAGCAATAATTATTATATACGATACACATATAAAAATAATATGGTATTATAATCATATAATAAAATCGCAAATCGCGGAACTTTTTAGGCTTTTTTTATCAGCGCATTTTTGCACGCTTTTTTTAATTATTCACTCAAAAACAAAGCAAAATTCAGTAGAAAAAGGATGATGATGAATAAGAATTGAGACAGCTAATGGAGCACGTCGTGACTTCTATGTCGTCATCATCATCATCGTCAACATCATCATCATCAATGTCAGCTGCAACGAAATTGTTGTTGGGAATAAACAAATGCCAGCAACAACAACAACTACAACAACAGCCAAATCAACGACAACAAATAGAAATGTTTAATGAATCGAGCTTGGACAGTTGCAGAAAAGGTGCTGCAAGCCGTCGACGAGGGGGCTGAGGCAGGATGGTAGGGCAGAGGGAGGGGGAGGGGGAGGAGGACAGGTTCAACAATGAGCCCGCCCGTTCAACGATATGTAGAAACATTTACGTCTGAGTGAACAGACGCACAGCTGCTTGCTGTGGGTGAGGGGTGTGTGTAGGGGAGAGGGAAGGGCTTGGGCTGGACAGTTAAATGTATCAACAGACATCGCCGCCAACGCAAACGCCAACGACGACGACGACGACAAAAAACAAAAACACAAAAAAAACGGAAGTTCAAAAGGTGACAATGACAACGAGAAAGACAACAACAACAACAACAGCAGCAACAACAACAACGATGACGATGATGGGGCGACGTCTACGGAAAATGAGTAAAGGAGAGAGGAGTAGAGGCGTATATACACAGAGAGAAATATTCATGAGCTTAAGGCAAAATCAAAGTAAATTATATTATTTAAATTATGCATTTTGTCATAGGATAACAACTTGATATTAAACTAAGAATCTAAAAGTCAATTTAGGATTCACTATACGTTGCTGAAAATGAGAAAAAGTAAGAAACTTATAGACGGATTCCACTGACCAACTTTTCCAACATTTCTTAAATTTTTTCCGTTGTGGTTGATGTGTGAGTGGCATAATTACAACTTGATTGAAATAAAACAGCTGATCGGCCTATTTTAAGTTGTCTATTTTGGAAATATCATCTGTTGGTGATATTAATCCATATGACAATTCTACAGGCAACAACTTAATATTCTGCCGATGTTCAAGAATGTGTGTGCGATGTTGACTCTGGCTATGAATTTGTTGTCGTCTGTAAAAGAAAAACAAATGAATTGCTTGTCAAAGAGTCGTGAGTGCATTTTATTGCATTCACTTTATTTCGCTGAGTGTAGTTGTCAGCGGCTGACAACTGAGCAATTTTTCTGCACTGAACGGCGGCGAAATTCACTTTAAACAATTAAATTTATGTGATTGTCGCTGCTCTTATTGTTATTGTTTTTTGTTGTTATTGTTGTTGCGGCTGATGAAAGAAAGCAAGAAAGCAGAGGGGAGCAAAAAGACGAAGAAGAAGAAGAAGAGTAGTTGCCCGGCTGTAGCGGAAGGGATGTCAAAGGTTAGAACTAGGCAGCAACTGAGGGTGCAAAAACAATAAGCAACATAAAAGCAAACACACAACTAAATATATATATCTCTATATATATATAGATATATATATATATATATATATATATATATATATATATATAGATATATATGTGTATCTCTCAAGTAGAGTAGCGAACTGAGTGGGCTATAAAATTTCTTTGGTTTCGCATTTAAATCCGTAATTTCAATTCAACTTGTCGTGTTTACACACACAATGCATAATTTATAGAAATTTGTCTGCAGGCCCAAGCGTGCGAGCGAGATGGCAATGCCAATTGTGTAAGCGCCTGTGTGTGCGAGCGAGATGCAGAGAGTCGAGTATACGCGCGCGTGTGTGTGTGTGTGTGTGTGTGTGTGTGTGCGCAGCTCATGTAATGTCAAGTATACGCCGCGTGCGACTTGCCAATACAGTGACTGCTAAATATTAATGTATGAAGCTAGAAAACAAAATATTTTGCCGTATAAATATGGTTTGAACAAATTTATTCAGTTAAACATATATAAGCAATAAATATTAATGAATGTGGAATGTGAGTAGCTACAATGAAGAAGTGCTTATTTTTTATTCCTGCTAGATTTAGTTTTTTAAATATTATAAAATAAATACATGTAATTATTTGGGGAATACATGAAAACTAAGTTTACTTTATATATATATCATAATCAGACTCCATTTTCCATCAAATCGAATGTAATATGAATATTAATCGAATATTTTTTCACTCTAGCACTATAACTACCGTTAGTTATATACAGTTATAGCGAATAATAATTGCCCCTCTTTCCGATTGTTTTTTGGGCTTCTCGAAATTTGGATTACTTGTTAGCAATGAGCCAAACTTTTGGCCAACTTCCTTGCCTCAGCCTGCCAGCTGTTGCTCGATGGTCTTATAACATTTGCCTTAGTTGTGCGCATTCTTTTCACACCCACTGTATTTATAGGCAATGGCACGCAGTCGACAATTGTTTGAGTGTGTGTGTGTGTGTGTAGTGTGCTCTTCCCCTGCCTGCCCTGTGCTCCCCACTTGAATTTTGTGGCGCATATGGCTAGCAGCGTGTGCCCAGCAGAGTTGACTCTCCCTTCCCCCTCCCAGCACTCTGCTTCTCACTATATCTAGCCTGACTCCCCTCACGCCCGCCACTTGGGGGAGCTGTAATAAGGGGCGCCGGTGTCGCAGTCGTCTCTACGTTTGCCTATCATTGTGTGTAAATATATGTGCGTGTGTGTGCGAGTGTGCGAGTGTGTGTGTGTGCGAGTGTGTGTGTATTTGTGTTAAACTCAACGAAGCTTAAAAGCTTTGTTTGCGCCCATAGACGACTCAATATTTGCTCCTGCCGCTGCTGGACTGCGTTGAGTTTTTAGCCCACTGTGCAGCAGCCGCATAAAAAATATATATAAAAAACAATAAAAAAAAAATAGTTAAAGAAAGCAAAAGCAGAAAGAAAAACAGAATTTTATTTAATTACGACGACTAATTAGTAATGGCCAAGCAATTAATTTACATTTTGTAATTAAGCAAGAGAGAGAAATCTTTGTAAAATAAATACTTTGTATATTTTTTATGTATATATTTACATATACATATATATATATATTTATACACATATATGTATGCATTTATATTCATTTTGCTGCGAAGTTTTCTTCGAGACGCTGCTCAATTGGGGCATGTTGATAAGAATGTGAGTTGTTCTTGTTGTTCTTGTTTCTGTGGCAGTCAGCAATCAAAACTGCAGCGTAGAGAGAGTGGCTGAGAGAGAGAGAGAGAAAGAGATAGAGAGAGGGGGGTGAAGGCAGAATATGTGGGAAATGAGTAAGGCAAAAGGAGCAAAACTTAAAAAAAACGAGAAAGAAGCACACCGAAGCTTGAATACCCTGCCAGATCGGAGAGGGGAGTTTCCCAGCTGCTACCCAAAACGACTAATTGTTGCTATGATAACTATATAATATAGTAGTTATTATTGGGATAATATATTGGTCAGATGGGAATATCCCTAATAACTCTTGTCTCGCATCTTATCAAACTTAAATGATTTTCATACAAGAAGTCTTCTTCATAACAATCTTTCTCTTTCTCTCTGCAGCAGCAGCAGCAGCCACCACATAATCCATTTTATGTGCACCCCCCTGCCTCCGCCCCTCAACCTCTCCGCCTTCGCCTGGTTTCACTTGCCCCCACTCCCCTCGCTGTAGTTGCTTTTGTTGCTGCAGCAAATATAAAAAATAATTGGAAGTCGCTTGCAACGATGTCGTCGTCGTCGTTGACGTTTTGCTTGTTAGCTGCTGTTGCACCTAACCCCCCCTCCCTTGTGTCTCCTCTCTTTCATCGCTCCCTCCGCCCTCCGCCCCCGTCACCCAATTCCCCAGTTTTGTCGTTGTGGTTGAAAATCTTTGCTGCTTGCCTGGCTTCTCTTTTGATTTGACTTTTGTTTGCTGGTGATTAGGGCCAGCTAGTCTAGCAGCTGGCAAGTGTGGGGCAAGGCGGTGTGGCAGTGGCAGCGTGGCAGCGCCAGCCTTTTTCCAGCTGGGCCTACAAGCCCAGCGTGTGTGCGCCATTTGTTTTTAACAAATTTGGAACGCCTATTTCAAACATTTTTCTCCCTTTTTTTCAGCAATTTCTGACGATTTTTAATTGATTTGCAGTTGCTGTTTTTTCTTCTTCTTAGTTTGCCAGCAGATTTGCATAAAAGAGAAGAAAAGGGAGTGGGCGGAGAGGGAGATTGAGAGGGGGAGGGGTGGGAAATGGCGAGGGAAATTGGGATCTCAAGTGTTAGCCCAGTTAGGTGTTCAGTCGGTTGTAGAAAGTGCTTGCAAGAAATTGCTTTTCGAATTTGATTAAACTTGTTGTGCAAAACACGAAAAAGATTAAATTAAAATCAATCTGCATTTATGTCTTCCATTTATTATTGTTACACAGTAGTTAACGATATTAAATAAATGTTGAACATCGATTTTACTATTTATTCATCATTTCTCGATTATTCTCCTTTATCCAGCATCTTCAATCTAACCTCCTTTTCTTGCCACACATTTCCCCCTAAAATCTAATCAAAAAATACTTCTTATTTTCCGCTTGCTGCTTAGATTTTCATTTCTCTTATGGAGTTGCCTGGCTCTGCTTCTTCTTCTTCTTTTTCTTGACGACTATTTCCCCTCTGTGGCGGGCATTGCCACTAAATTAATAACTTGTATTGAACTTTAGCCAGTTTCACTCGGAGTCTGAGCTGCTGTCAGCACATTTACCGTTAGTTCCCCCCTTTTTTTTACATCCTCCCTGCACCCTGTTGCTGTTTTATAGGGTGTTTCGTTGTTGTTGCTGTTGTTATCAAGTTGAGCCTCGCTTCGCTGTCGCTCATCACCATCAACATAATCATAATCATAACTATTATTATTAACGGCACAAACAGCCTATTTAGCCAAAATCACACTTTCAAGCTCAACCAGTCCCCCTCCCACTCCTCCCCCTCAACTCCACCAAGCACACTCCATGCAAAAACTTTAGCAAGCGATAAAAATTTGTCTACATTAGCCCCGAAAAACACATACACAACCAAACACACACACACACACAAAATACACACAGAGAACCACAATGAGCAGCCGTCACAGGTTTTTAGGGGCATATGCTTTAGCAGACCCCCCTCAGCACCCACTCGCCCCTTTGATCCAGCCCAAAAGGCCCCTAAGGGTAGAGAGCAACCCCTAACTATCTTGGCAACTGATATCTTTGCAAGTTGTTGAGCCGCAGCAATGTCTAACGGTGTTTACTATACCACCCACTACACCCCTTTTTTTAAATATATATATATATATATATATATATATATATATATTTATATAGGTATCTATCTATCTGTCTGTGTGTGTGCAATTTGTGGCCTGGCTTAAAGTCCTCGGCTCTGCGCATGTCTCCTGGCCATAAAAGTCAGCTTCAGTTTTCAGCTTTTCCCTTGCGACATTTGTCTTTCGTCTTTTGTGCGGCAAAAATCTCAATTTTGCTATTGAAATTGTTTCAAGTTTTGGCAAAGCTGACGCTGCTAATTGGTTGCAAAACTAACTAACTGCCACCCGCCCCAAAACCATCCCCCCCCCCTCCCCTCTCTATAGGGTTTCATTATCAGTTCAGTTGACCCTGTTTGTGGGGAGCTTTTGCGTTTATCGAATTAACTGATTCTTGATTCTGATTTTTGCCATATCAACAAATAAAGGCGCGCACCGAATAAATAAACAAATGGAGTTAAATTTAATTTCATTAAATGTCAGCCAACGACGCCGACGACGACGACGACGACGACAAAATCTAATTGAATATCGTACACGATGTCAGCTTCGTCATCGTCATTGTCGTTATCATTCTCGTCATCATCATCATCATCATCATCATTATCATCATCGTCGTCGTCGTCGTCATCATCATTATCATCTTTGTCGTAGTCACAGTCACAGTCTCAATGCCTTCGTCATCGTCGTCACTTGACAACAAACAGTTCAAGACAACTGCGCCTGCGGCTCAAGCAACGCGACTAGCAGCTACCCTGTACCAAGTAGTAAAAGATATAGTTGCTATACGTATATCTATTCATATATCTGTCTCTATGTATATTTCTACATCTATAGCTATATCCATATCTTTGTGTATATATCTTTATATCTGAACTGGTCCCAAACTTCCTTCGATTTTCGGCAGCACCCATAGAACCAAGTAATTAAATATTCCGTATGTTCCGTTACCAGCAACTATCTTACAGGGTATAACAATTGCAGCGTTTCTTTCGCTCGTCTCCCTTTTACACCACCTCTTTCTCTCTTTCGCTACCTCTCTCGTTCCCACTCTCTCTCTCTCTCTCTCTCTCTTGCTCTCCCGTAGTGAGCTTTTTTTAAAGCGGCTTGTGCATTGCATCAAAACAGAATTCAATTTAGTTGATTGCAAATCGTGTCGCTCCATATACAGTAAAGTAAAAATTCCGTGGGTGGCGGGGCACGGGGCATGGCGCAGCAGGCTGTCAAGGCAAGTGTAAATTGCAAATAGAACACTTTCTACAGTAATGTCATAATTATTGTATTATATATATTTTATTGAAATGATTAAAATGCACATGGCGTATACCTAATGTTAAGCAATTCTATTCGAAATGGATTCAAATGTTTTCTATATACTCATTTGACATATTTATCGCATTACGTATACGCTGTGTATTGCACGATATTAACTACGCTAATTGCTCTTTATAGTTTAGTTACGTCGATTGGCATTTGTTAGTCTTTTGTGTTGACCTTCTTTTAATTGGACATTTACAGTCAGCCTTTGCTTTGGCTTTAACAAATAACTGCAAATATTTATAAGCTATAAAATCAGTTAAATATTGAAAATGTGAAGATGGGTATATTGAAGATGTGGACATGTATGTAACAGGTAGAGGGAAGCATCGACGAACCCATGAGTTATATATCTATATATATTCTCGAACATCATTAACAGCAGAGTCGATTTAACTAATGCTGACGAGGGATATCTAAGTTTTTATCGATAACTGCTGCCGACTCGCTAGTATCGATATAAATCGATTTCTGATAGCTATGAGCGAGCTCGAAACAACTACCACACCACCAAAAAGTTCAATTCAATTTTTTTGGGTTACAGGGTATCTGTTAATCGGCCTCTCGCTACAACAGCGTTTTATATTTTATTATGTGTTTTTTTTTTCATTGTGTGTTTTTGCCATAATGCAATTTTCATTTCACACATTTGCGCGTTTCTCTTCGCACTTAAAAAATCCGCCCAAAGCTATTCAGTTGTTGTTGTTGTTGTTGTTGTCATCTATTGGCCGACTCTTGTTGCCTGGCTAATTGAATTTGTCAACACGTCGCTGCTGCTGCTGTTGGCTATCACTTGCATTTTTATATATATTATTAATATTATTATTTTTTCATATGCAGCGCCATTATTCAGATGCAGGCACACATATATATATATATATATATATCAGCTTAATAAAGTGCATGCAGTCATAGTCAGTTGAATATATACGCCCAGTAATATATGTATTTATTAATACATATTAATATTGTTGAATTCCGATTTTTGTTATTTGGTTTCTATGCAACTGCCTCGGAGTATTGTAAATATACCTTTGTTGTACAAGTATCTTTTTGCGTATTGCTGCCATTGTTGCTGATTTATTTTTAACACTTGCGTGCAGTAATACATATTAATAAATTTACAAAACATATGCAACACTTGCAACTTTAGCAACAACAATTAAAATACAGCGTTTAAACTTTAATCAAGCTAACAGAGTTAAAAGTCGCCACAATTTTACTATCAAGTTGAACAAACTTTTCTTTCATTTTCATAATTTTCCAAAGCAAACAATGTAAATCTTGAGAAAACTACCAACAAGAAAATGAAACACAAACAACAATGCCAGAGAAATTTTCATTTTAAAAATTTAAATCACTTTTATTATATGTATATGCGTGTGCTTTGTTGCTATATTTAATTTGGCACACATACATACACATTTATTAGAACAAAGCGATTTTGTGTGGTCAAACGACTTATTTTTAAAAGCGATTTAAGTCTCTAATTAATTTATTATGTTGTAAATTGCTCAACAGTCACGGCTCTGTTAATTGCGACGGCAGCTGTTAACATCTAACAGCGCACTGTTTAAAATCGCCCCCATCGGTTTTGTCAATTTCTTTTGTTATGCTATGCTGCGAATGTTTGTCTATGTTTTCTTGCACTCACTCACAGCCCGCTCTCCCTCCTCTACTCTCACTCTGGCGCCTCAATGTTTGCGTTTTACGTGAATAACGTAAAGCTTCTGTGTACATTTTAATGGCAAATCTGCTGCCATTTGCGGCGTACTTTTCGCGTACAATTTTCATTTTTGTTATGCCCACATATTCTTTTTCATAATGAAGTATGGGAAGCAAGGGTATGGGAAGAAGGGGGGTTGGAAGGGCGCACTTTACATTTGTTTTGTTTATTTTGGCGTGAGCCGTTGCCCAGAGCTGCATGAGAGAAAGAGAGAGGGAGAGCGGAAGAGAGAATGACCGGCTAGGCGAGAGAGAACACACAGTGAGAGAGTGTGAGTGAGTAAGTGTGAGTGAGCAGTTGACGCTGCTGCTTGTGCTGCTGGCATGCCATTTCCCGTTATCAGTGGCAGACTTTCTGCCAACCTGCTGCTGCCGTCGACAGCAACGACGACGACGACGACACCACTGTGAACGTCACTGTTGAGCCGTCGCGGTCGTCTCTCCTCTGCTCGCTGAGCACCGCCGACGTCGCGACGTCGTCGTCGTCGCAGCTAATTTTGGATATTCTAAGCGAACACAAAATATTTTTAGCTTCACTTTGACGTCGTTTGTGCAGATTTTTGCAATTGTTTGCCTTTTTAGGCAGCTGGCGTCGACGCCGACGTTGACGTTGCTGCTGTTGCTGCTGTAATTGTTTTTGTATTTTTAGCCAGTTGATTTATCATTCACGCTGTATTTCATGTTATTAATCAGTTTTTCTCCCTTTCTCTCTATCTCTCTCTCTCATTGCAGGTGAGTTACATTTTTGGTGTTGTCAACACTTAATTATAAGTGGCAAAGTACATAAGTAGCGTAACATAAGCAGTAATCACAGTGGGAATCGATGAGTGACGGATATTAAGAGCATATGTGTGAGATTATTGTAAGCAGTGAATACAGTGAAAGCATGCATAAACATATTAATATTATGATAAACATTTTAATAAATATATATGTATAATATTCGGTATGTAATATATTTACAACAAAAATAGACTTGGTAATATTTTCATATGCATTTTAGTTAAGAATTGCTGTCATAATTTAATTTATTATCATATGTCTTTGGCAGTTGGAGGTTTCAATTATTGAGAGCTGACTTTGACTTTGTTGTCCTTTAACTTAATCAAACCATGAACAACGCAGAGAGAGGGGGAGAGACATATAAAATCAAATCGTAGAACAAATCAAACCTTGGCAAACAAAGCTCAGTTTAAGCACACAAATACAATTACAAACAAACACACACATCATACACATACTAGGTGCGAGTGAGAAAGCGAGATAGCAAAAGAGATTTAGAATTGTGTCATCGCGTAAACAAACAAAGTCTATTTTCACGAATGTGTGTGTGAGAGACGATATTAAAAGCCAAGCCAAGCCGAGTCGAGACTCGCACTACCGAATAGCAAAGCGCAGCAAGCAAAGACCAAGGCGACATCTCTCTCTCTCTCTACCCTCCCTCTCCCCTCTCTCGCACGACCACCCACCCATTTCAGGCGCCTCGGCCAGCTGCTCTGCTGCAGCGATTTACAGTGCAGTGCTGCAGCGTTGCTGTCTCTGCTGCTGCTGCTGCTTGTTCTTTCTTTCTTTATACTTTTCTTTCACATTTGTGTTTTGATTTTGTTGTTCTTGTTTTTTCCCCCAGATTTGAAGTGTTTACATATTGCGTTTGAATTATATTCGAAATTGATTCTCCCCATTTCAATTTTGTTGTTTTTTCTCTTTCTGTTGCTGGCCTCTTCACTTTTATGTTGAAGCTAATTTTAGTATTTAGCTTTCCATTTGTATTTCAATTAGAAATTGTGAGTGTGTTGACTGTACTTTTTTGGCTTTTATTGAGGTGATTTGAAATCGTTTTGTCGATATTCGATTTGAGTTCATTTCTAATACGATTAACAGTCAAGTGCCGATCGTACACTGAATGTTATTTGACAGGTACTGTTAACAACAGCGATTAGCTTTATTGCAAGTATTGCAATAAATAACAGTTAACAGAGACAAGTGCAGCTGTTAACGTACGATCGCGCCCAGTTACTGTTAGACACGCACTGTCTGTTAATAGACACGTAAGCTCAGCTTGCAGTTTGCTGTGCTGCTCTGCTCTGTTCTGCGCTGACCTCGCTCTTCGCTGCTGCTCAAGTCAAGTTTTTGTGCGTCGCGTCGCAATTGAAGCCCAGTTTTGCGTCCCTTCAAGCGTTGAGTTTTTCAGCAACATTTTTTCTTTTTTGCACTTCGGCTTGTTTGATTTGCCTTGCTCACCTTCGGCTCAACGAGTGGTAGCAGCGACAGCAGAAACAACGACGGCAGCAGCCGCAGCAGCGGTAACAGCAACAATAACAGCACCAGCAACAGCGGCTCGTGCTGGTTACATTTGAGTGAGCACGTCGCTGCTGCAGCGCTGCTTTGGCCACTTTGGCAGCTTTGGCTTTGGCTTTGGCTTTAACATTAAGAGGTGGCTGGGCAACAACAACAACGGCACAAAACATTGTAGCTGTCGCCGTTGCTGTCGCTGTCGCTGTCGGCGTTCCTGTTGGCGTTGCTGTAGTCATTTATCACCGGCCTCTTTGCCCGCACTCTGATTCTGATTCTGATTCTGACTCTGTTTTTAGTTCGCTTCCCCCCCTACCCTCTCCCCCTGCCGTCTATCGCCTTGCCCCATAAATATTATATTAAATATTTGCCATAGAGTCGTTGTCGTCGTTGCCGTCGTTAGCATTACCGCCAAATGTTGTCTGTTTATCTCGCTAGTTATTGTTTTGCAGCCATATATATTATATATATATATAATATATGTATATATATATGTATAGGTAGTACGGAGGGAGTTGGGGGAGGGTGCTGCATATTTAGGGGTAAATTTGGCAAAAAGACGGTGGTTGTTGTTGCTAACTTTTTGTGCGGCATTCGCCAGTTGATTGGATTGCCATGAGATGAACTTGGCATCACACACACACACACACACAGAGAGAGTGCGTATGTGTGTGTGGCATGTGATTTATGAGTCCCCAGTGCTGATATGCGATATGTGAGATATGTGGCATATATGGAATATAGCATAAGGGATACAATTTGATACATTGTGATTAGTTAAAGAGGGTGCTGCCAATAGAAACTAAGTTCTATTACTCTACACACACACACACACACACACACACACACATATGTTTCTTTGTAAGTGTATCCGTAATTGTTAATTTTCACACGCTTCTTGTTTTTCTAGGGTAGTTCACCACTTGATACTTTTTTTTTGCACTTAATTTTACATTCTTCATAACAAATTTCTCCTGGAGGCAGGTGTTTTTTTACTGTTCATTAATTGTTCTTCAAGTAGCGCTTTCGAAATGAGTCAATGCGACTTCGAAGCGCCATCTTTCCATTAGAACTTTGAATCTGAATTTGAAAAACACCTGTAAAAGTTTTTTTTAAAGCCTGTTTATGACTGAGCCCAATGAAAATGCATAAAATGTATTTTGCACAAGGGAATGTGGCAGGCAAGAAGAAGCATCTCCGGCCTTATAAGAGGCATAGAGATTCCTGACCAGCATCAATTGCTCAGAGACAATGAGAGCTACACTCTTCAAATTTGGAATGTAAGCTCTCGTATACCACGATCAGAAAAAGTTTGCTTCTTCTTATCGATATTAATCGATATTATTATTATATAAGATACCTTAACATATTATTGACCCCACTACCAAAAATATTTCTACAACTTAGCTAACTGTTCCAAAGTCAACTTTACTTTTGTATGTTTTGATTGACACATCTCGAAGTAAACTAAATACGTAAAAATTTTGACTTGAATAATCGAGAATAAAAATGTCTAAGAATCAGCTGTTCACCTGTGGCTTCGAGGTATTCGGGGAGGTGCAGGGTGTCCAAATGCGCAAGGCAACCCGCACCCTGGCCTTGTCCAACGGGGTGCGGGGCTGGGTGATGAACACGGATCGGGGCACGGTGCAGGGGGAACTGGAGGGAACCCTGCCCAGTGTCAATGAGCTCAAGATTTGGCTGCTCTGCTTTGGCAGCGAGAATGCTATCGTGGATCGGGCCGAGTTCACGCCCACTTTGGAGATACCTATCCACAGCTATGACAGCTTCACCATACGCTATCCCCATGATTGGAGGTGGGAATACTGACGATGACTGAGTTTATTTTTGAGGCGACACGAAGAAGTATATATTTTGGGAAGTGTATTTTGGCGTTGACAAACTTATTAACTTATTGATTGCAAAATAAACCTGGTTACGATCTTAACCAAGTTAGTTACTATCCAACTATATATCTATCCTTCTATCTCTCTACATATGGATCTAAATAGCTGTCCATCCATCCATCTCTCTATCTATCCATATATTTCAAGGCGTTGACAAAAATTGATTGATTGCTTTGATCGTGGAAATAGATTTGTGTACGATCTTAATCAAGTGCGAAACTATCCAACTATCAACTGTACATATATCCACCTATCTATCTATCTATCTATCTATCTATTTATCTATCTATCTATCTGTCTAGCTGGCCATCTTTTTTTTTGTTTTTCTGTTGCTTTTGTTTTCAACATCATTTATTAAAACTCACAACTTGCTGCCAGCAGCTACTAATTAAGCATTTGCCCAGGCACACACTGATTCCAAGTATATCTATAGATACATATGTGTCTGTGTGTGTGTGTGTGTGCATATATGTATCTTTGGACAGACACCTGCAGCCTCTGGCTGGCTGGCTGGGCCGCATTTCCAGTTGAGCGCCGCCGCCCCAAACTGGCAATGAGTTTTAACGACGAAGCAGCCAACATCGAAGCAACAGCTACAACATCAACAACAACAACAAACAGAGACAACAACAACAATAAGCAACTGAAAAACAGAAACAGAGCCATAGAAATGGGCAGACATTGTCGTTGACTCTACTTCTCAACTTCTACTTCTCTGCTTCTGCCTCTACCTCTCCCTCTGCATATTCCCCTTCCTCTACTTTTACCTCTCCCCCCTCCCTAACCTACCTTACCTCTCCCCTGTCCCCTTCCCTTATTCACCACATGACGTTGCCAAATTGCTGGCCAGAACGATTAACTCTTGTGAACATGGCTTAAGCTCAGCAGTTCCAGATTATAGATAATATATACTTTAAAGTATAGTTGGAAAACTATGGCTGAAAAACTGTAAAACAAAAAACGTTGGTAAAACTCGATATATGTTGCTAGTAAGCCAGAAAGATGTATATAAGAGGTACAAAGGAATGGCACACAAGCAAATGGAAAAGAAGCTAAGGGCTGAGAAGGGGGCTCAACACTTCAAATAATAGAAACACCCCGAAAAATAATTGATAGATTGAAAAATTTGACATAAATGATGATATTTCGAATATGTTGCCCTAGCTGGAGAAGGATGTAGTAAATTGTAGAGGAATATCCCGGCAATAATATGATTGATGGAGGAACTATGGGATTGACAGTCGGTTAGAAATATCTAATAATAATCTTATCATAATATAAAATAAAGATAGGGCTGGAAACTTGTAAAATCTGGAAGGTAATCTAAATATATATTGTCAAAGCTTGTAAAAGATTAATTATTCCAACGGAAAAAACCTCAATCTGACAAAGATAGGTAGATCTAACAGGTAGCTAGATATGTATATAAATACTATATATATAATGAGATACTGTGCTTTAAAATAAAACAAAATTTAGATAAACTCGATATTGATTAAACAGTCTGATGAATTATAACAAGAAATAACGGCATGCCGAAGCTTAAATACCCTTTGCTACTTATTTATTATCAATCTTTAGCTATCTTCATACACTTATCCTACTCATAAATATTTATATATATGCATATTTTGATTATTTAAATACACCTTTTTTTTGTATGGCTAGCGTACCTGGTAGTCGCTAATACCCCACAGCCACAGCTTGGCTGCATATTTTACATGTTACTCATGTTGTTGTTTTGGTTGTTGCTGTTATTGTTTTTGAGTTCTCGAATGCCCTCCATGGGTCGCTGGCTACAGCGCGACGCTGACGCTGACGCCGACAGTGACGCCAATGCTCGTGCACTGCGCATAATCACAACAAAGTCAAATAAATGAAAATAACAACAGCAACAACAGCTATTTAGCAGAGCAAATGACGCCAGCGTCGCTGCTGCTGCGTACCATTTGCGCGCGCTGCTTGTGTGTGTGTTGGCAACTCCATTGCGTGCATAACAGGCGCACAGCGCTAAAGAGCAGCAACAGCAGCCGCACCATAAAAACAGCAGCCGAAGCAGCAGCAGCAGCGGGCAGACAACAGTTTCCATGCTGCTGCAGTCGGAAACCTGCTGTGCGTGCTGTTGTTGTTGTAACATTTGCTGTTGTTGTTGTAACAATTGCTCTGGCCGTTGTTGTAACATTTGCTGCTGCGGTATTTTTATAGGTTAAACTGCAAAGTGCGTCGTGGTGAGAGTGCGAGAGTGTAAGGCGTGTAAGCGAGGAGGAGGGGGTACCTCTGCTCTTGTGGCTTTTACTAGCTTACAGCCGGCCGGTGTTGTTGGCATTTTACAGACAGAACGAACGAGCGAACGATTGAGAGAGCGAGAGAGAGAGCGTGCTTTGCTTGCTAGCGAGAGAGCGCTCAATAGAGCGTTGGCTCTCGTTCGAAGTCTTCTTTTTTTTCGATGGTTTTTTTTTTTGAGTGATTCTTGCTTTGGGCTGCTGTTAACGCCGCTGTTAAAGTGCCCGCAGCGTCAGTTGGCACTCAATGCGGGCAAGGAGTGGAGGGATGTGGTGGTGTGGGTTGTGTAGAAGTAGATTGAAGGAGTCGAAAGCAGTCGCCGTTTGACATTCCTTTGCGCATTCCACGCATTCGTCGTCGTCGCAGCTGGCGTCACTGTTGCTGTTGGCGTCGCTGCTGCTGTTAGCTGACTGGCTTTGCTTCCGGTGTCACTTCCTTATTTAGTTGTTTACATTGTTGTTGCTGTTGTTGTTCTTCTTCTTCTTGTTGCGAGGGTTGTGAAATTTGAGTGTATAACCCAAATACCCTCCTCACCCCCCTCCCCATGAAGAAGTTGAGTTGTGTTGGGCAAAGTTGAGCAAAAAAAAAACATTTCAACTTAATTTAACAGTCATCAAAATGGGGAATTCAATTTGCCTGAAAGGCATCCCCAAAAAAAAGAAAGAAGCCCCAATCCTGCTCCCTCTTTCACCTGCTGGCAAAGTATTGTCATTAGTCGCATTATTATTAGGGGCTATTATGTAGTAATCAAATTTATAGCACAATTTACACACACACATGAATACTTATAGACGACTTGCGCCTGGCAACGGAAAAACTTTTATGACGCCAAAAAGAAAAAAAAAAATACACAAATAATAAAAATAACATACAAAATTATTACGATGAAGAAGAAAATGGAAATTGAAAATGAGCTGAGTGGCACACACACACACACACACACAGACACATACACACACACACATAAATGCAAACACTTTGCACAAATATTTGTGTCATTAAACAAATGACAAACGAATTGGTTTCAACATGAAAGCTGAAGGCAGGCAGCGGCCTGCCGGCAGACAGCGACGCTGGCAGCGCTGCCAATGCTGACATGCAACAATGCGCGTTTGGCAAAAAGCTAAAAACACAAAACTGATAAGCCAAGTAACAGCGAGCAGCGACGCTCTGTTATAGTTAACAGACGGACAGAGATATGTTAACGTAACATGGCATGGCTGGACAGCAAGCAGAGCCACCCCCACATACACACACACACACACACACACACACACACACATAGACGCAGCGGCGCACAATTTACAGCGCTGAAAAATTCGCTTGGCTGCCTCTGCTGTGCTGCTGCTGCTGCTGCAACAATGCAAACCCAAACGCAAACTTTCTCGCTGCTAGCGTCAACGTACTGTTGTCCGCATTCGGTTCGTGCTGCTTCGCTGACAGCGGCTCGTGCCAGTTATAAACCGACTGCCAAGCGACTCACGACAACAGCAGCAGCAGCAGCAATAGCAGCAGCAATAGCAGCAGCAACAGCAGCAGCAGCAACTAAAAAAGCAACAGCAACAACATAAAAACAGCAGCAGAAGCAGCAACTGACTGAGAAATCAGAAGCCGAAAAGCAAAAGAAAAAAGCGTGCTGTGAATAAGAAATAATAATAATAATAATACAGTAAAAAATAAGCAAACAAGTAAACAAAAAGTGTGCAAGGCGGCTAAAAAGTGCTTACACAAAAGGAAACAACAACAAAAGGCAATTTATTATCACAAAAAATCGCTCAAAAGTTTTATTCTTTTATTTCTTTCGATATTTACAACATTTTTTAGTGCGTTTTTTTCCTGGAAATTATCTAATTGGCAATTTACTGAATGCCCAAGTGCATAAATATAATTTGGAGCAAATAGTTCAATATCAGAATCAAATATTTGAATACGTTTTCCCAAAAACCAACGTAAACAAATTGAATACTTTTTAAATGCCCATAAAGCATGTGAATAAAAATCCAACCAAAAAAAAAAACAAAAAAAAACAGTTCAAAATAATAGCAAAATACTTGCATAAATTTACAAAAGTAATGCAAATAAACAGATTTGAAATTGTTTGTGTTTTGAATACACTTATTAACACATTAACCGTTCTGGCCATTTGTGCTTTGAATAAACTCAAAGAATATTATGATAAGCAGATTTCAAATTTATATTTTGTATAATTTTGTAATGTAAATGAAGAAAAGGATGAAATAATTTCGATTTTCTGGGAATTCTTAAACGGGTTTTTGTTTTCAATACTTAAAAACAAAAATAAATATTCCCATAAATCGTAAAAACACCTGAAATATATTCATTACAAATGAACATTTCTAGGAAAAATACAAATAAAAACCAGAAATAATAATTTCAAAATATATTCTCAATAAAATCAAATTGATTAGTGTAATAAAGACAAAACAAGACAATAAAAAAGTTTTTCAGGAAACTGATAAAAAACAACAACCACACACACACATACACATGTTAAGACAGTTAAACGTGAATAATTCATTGAAAATATAAATCAAAAAAATTGAAAATTAGCATAAAAGGAATTCGAAAAAACGAATTCGTTTGAAAAAATTGCTTTGTTGATTTTTCGCGTCATTTTCGCGTTGACAGACTTAATAAAAATTCGCATTTCTTTCATTCTTCGTTCTTCGAGGAAAATTCGGGCAGCTCTCGAAATCTTTTTGAGTGTGTGTGAGTGTGTGTAAGTGTGTAACTTGGTGTGTGTGTAAGTGTGTAACTTGGTGTGTGTGAGTGTGCATTTATTTATTTGACATTTGTATTTCCTCTAAAGAAATTATGCATAGCGAATGCAAATTTATTAGCTGTGCAGACTCATTAGATGATATACCCCTAAGACCCCCCATCCAACCCCGCTGTCCACTAATCGATCTCTATATCTCTCTCACTCTCTCTACCCCAAACAGCCCCTATCTTTTCTCTTTTCAAACGCGAGCGAAATTAGAAAACATAAATCAAAATATGCAAAATAAATCAACGCGAATTGCGCTACAAAACAAAAAACAAAAAAAAATGCGGACAATCTATCTGCTTCCCCCCCTCCCCCCTCTGCCCCTCTATCCCCCTCTTTCGCTCTCTCACTCTTTATATTGCTCACTTAATCAAGCGAAGTGCAAGCACAAAATAAAGAAGATGAAGCGAAAGGAACAAATAAATAAGTCAATTAATTAGACACATTTTTGGAATATTAACCAGGAAAGGAAAAACTGTACAAAAAAAAAAAAGTTTGTCAAATTCAAATAAATTTAAAAAAAATTGCGCTTTTTTCAATACGGCGGCAGCAGCAGCAGCCAGCAGCAGCGGCAGCAGATACAAACCAAAAACTGGGCAAAAGATACATGGAAGAAGAAGCAGCAGCAGCAGCGGCAAGAAATGCCATTAAAATATTTTCAATTCACGTGTGTTGAATGGGATGGGGCAGGCGATGGGGAATGGGTGAAAGGGTAGGGGTTAGGCTGGGAAATGGATACATTTCCTAGCTGCGCAAAACGATGAAAACTTCCAACAATATCATATTTTCCCAACGCCAACCAAAATATCAAAGAGATTTTCTACAAAACCCATTACGAAAACTGAACAACCAAAAAAAAAAGCAATATTTAAATTAGCTGTTAGTTGTGTGTGTGTGTGTGGGTGTGCTAACACTGCTGAGAGAAGAAGAGCAGCAACTTGATCAGATATACCCCATCGATATTGATATGTTTTCCGCTTAATTCTCGAATAGGTGCTGCATAAACCCCATAAAACTGAATAAAGAGAATATATAATAAAGTTGAGCAAAAGTTTTCTTCTAGAAATCACACTTCTGCTTATCGATATATTTTCTATCGTTAATCGTTTAATAACTTGAACATAAAAGATGTTTTTACACTTAGCATAAATGTACTCCTTGAGATTCAAATGCGTCCACTTCTGCAACATCTGTAATATATTAGACAATATTATCATGTTGAGAAACATGGAAGTAATTTGTATATATATATATATATATATACCACACTATATAGCAGTAATCGGAAGACAAATATTCAACTTTATTCACAATTCGTAAGCGTTGCTTTTGTCTGCTTCTTGCCACTTAATAATTATTTCTTGGAGCAAAAGGCAGACTGACCTGACGGACGGACAACAAATAGGTATATCAAATGTACATGCAACAACAACAACGACAACAACAAACTAGAATCATAATAAGAAGAAGCAGAAGCAAGCCAAGTTGCAAGTTGCAAGCAAATCAAAATGCGGTCGCTGCTGTTGATCATTTCGATGTGCATTAGATGTATGTGTGTGTATGTGTGCGTGTGTGTGTGTGTGTGTCTACAATATGACTATTATTTTAATTACAATGCAGTCTTCTTCTTATTCCGCTTCTTTTTGTTACCGTTATTTTCTTATTTTTTGTTTTCCCGTATTTCGCCTGCGATTTTGCTCTTAATTAAATTTGCCATCAGGATTTCTCATTAGTTTTTCGCAAGCAGTTAAATGAGTTGCAAAATGATTTATAATGCGAACAAACAAATAAAATATGATTCACATGGAGATACCCTGTAAGAAAAAAAACTACAAAAAATGGTTGATTTGCAGTTCAACTAACTTTTAATTCTATTTTTGCTCTGTGCTGCATCAAGCTCGTAGACTCAGCAGCTGCTACACATTTCCCATACAGGGTATCTCACAGTCGTTCACTCTCTATTTGTTGTTATAATTTGTTGTATTTTTTTTTTGCTGCTGGCCAAGCGCGAAATTTCCTGATAATGTGCAAAAAAATTAATAGCATGGAAAATGTAATCCAAGCACAAGGCACCAAGTGGGCGTGGCAACAATAAGTCCTCCTCCACACACACACGCACCCCTATGAATGATGAGGGGGCGTTGGAAATTGGTGAAATATTACGAATACGCCACGGTTAACATTACCAAGCATTAATTGGAGAATAAACTAAAGGGCAAAAATAGGTGAATTTAAAAAATGAATACAAATAAGGTATATATGTACTATATAGCATATAGAAGTCAGATGATGGAGTCGAACTGCACTTTAATTAGTAGAGAGTGAGAGAGAGAGAGGTAGATCGAGAGAGCGAGCGTGTGAGTGAGTTGCATTAATAATGAACGTGATAAAGTAAATGCCTTTAATTATGGCAACAACAAAAACAAGAACAACGCCAAAAAAAAAACAACAACGATAAACCAAATTTATTAATGAAACGTAGAAAATGATGATATACATTGTAAGCAATCAATTTCAGACAGATAATAATTAATCACTTCTCAGCTCTGACAGCTCTGCATAATGAGCAAACAAACAGAACGGCACAACGTAGATATACCCTATGCGACTCACTTTTGAAGGATATTCAGGTTATTTACACTTTCCGATCGATTGTTATTTTGTTGAAACATTTATCGGCACTTGCCACTAAAATGCCTTACAAATTTGGTGACTCGATCAAAGTTTTTTAGTAAAGTTAATTTCATTTAGTTTTTTTTTTTAAATACAATTTTAGGATTTTCTAGCGAGTTGTCTTTTCATTAACTCCACCCCCACACTCACCCCCAGCGTTTCTAATAAGTTTTCTATTTTTTTTTTTATGGGCACACATAAACAGCAATCAGTTGAAGAAAAGAGGAAAATGTATCCATTGTCATTATTGAGAAGCTTGAATCCATTTTATATGCTTAACGCTTAACGGATTACTTTCGCACTTATTAGCAAGCCTCTCGCTCGCACACGCAGTTCCTTAAGGGAGTGGCGAGGAGGGGAGAGAGAATGAGGCCTGTCAACACCTACCAGACAGTTGGCTCAAAACTCGAGACTTGAGTCTCTCAATTCGAGTGCTCAACTCGCGAAATAAACAAAACAAAAACTCAACAAAAAGCCAAAAAAAAACAAAAAAAAAAAATTCGACGCAACTCAATTCGAATCACGCACAATAAAAAAAAAGAAAGAAAGGGGTGTAGTAGTAGAAGGGGAGGGAGTGGAGGGGGTGTAACTGACACAAAGGTTTTCCACGAATTTTTCGACCACTTCCGCTTTGCTTGCCGACCAGCTGAGTTGATTTTGAGCAGTTAACAGTAAAAGCTCGCTGCTGGGCTGCTTTTTCACTCATTCGTCGTTGCTCTCGCTTCCTGCTCTGCTCACTCTTCTCGCTTCTCGCTGCTAATTCGCATTAATCATACGCCGCGTTGTGGACGGCATTTTATTTTTATTTATTTTTGCATCGCAGCATGAAAATGATATTCAGACAAACACAGCAACAACAACAACAGCAAAACATTTTTTTCGCATTTTTATTTTTACACGCAAATTTACTGACTGGCGACGGCGCTGACGACGCCGACGACGACGTCAAGTTTTGCCGTCTTACTCACAGTGTTGCTGCTGGCTGCGCTGCCAGCGTCGCGGCTGTTTGCTTTTGCTTTTGCCGTAGTTGTTGTTGCTTTTGCTGTTGCTTATTTTAATGTGTCAAGGTTCGCGGCATCATATTTTGCGCTTTATTTCAGTGCGCTTCAAGCGTACAATATTATTTTAGTCACTGATAGAGTGTGTGTGTGTGAGAGAGAGAGAGAGAGCGCAAGAGAGCTCTCTTTAATTTCAGCACTTTCTTCGCAATTAAAACTCGGCAGAAAATAGAGCTTTTCAAAAGTGCATATATAAAATGATGGCCAGTGCAGTGTTGAAAAGTGTGCTGTAGAGTGGCAAGATGGAGAGAACGATCGGTTAACTGCCAGTGCTGAGCGTTTCGCATTTTTTTTTTATGGCTGAGAAGCAAAACAAAAGTTAAGATTAAAGTTATGAATCTTAATTTTTATTTATGAATGCATTTATGTATATATGTACATATATATGTAAGTATTTGTATATCCATTACTTGTAAACTCCTTAAAAACTAAAGCAGCTGTAATAAAGTTAAAGTGATGGCAAAAGCAGCAGAGTAGGGGGAGGAGAGGCAAAGAAAGAGGACAGCGACGACGAAGACGTATCGATAAATGTAAATGCAGCATTAACTGTGAGCGTAGGATTGGTTTAGGAGAGGAGTAAAGGGAGGGGAAGCAAATGCTAAACGAATTTTTTGTTTCTGTAGTTGTGTAGGTGAGCTGCGATGGAGTGTGTGCGTGTGTGTGTGTGTTAGAGAGGGACTATGAGGAGAGGCAAAGGAAACTCGATGTGTGTGCGAGCGAGTGAGAATAACATTTTTATTACCGCAGCGGAGAGTCGTAAAAAGAACTAAATTACTTTTAAGTTTGTAAATTGTGCTGCGAGCTGTGAGCTGCGCCTGTCTATATGTAAATATGCATGTGTGTGTTTTAGTGTGTGTGGAGCATAAGTTTAATATTATGGCAACTTACATACAGTCCCCCCTCCCCCTTTCCCTTCTCTCCAAAAGTGTTTTGCATTCTTTTGTGTCACGCGTTCCATTGCGAATAGATGCACACAGCAAGCAGATGAGAAAGCTCTGCAAAAACCAAAGCCAAAAACAAATGAAGTAGGAGGAGGGCGAGGGCTGAGATAGAAAAAAATGTATGAAAAGGCTTTTATTCATAATGAGGCAAGGCGTGTTAGAGTGTAGAGGGGAGGGGGTGAGGGGGGAGTATTTGTATCGCTTCACTCGCTTTTTATTATGACCACAAAATGGACAGTGGGGAGAAATAGAGAGCGAGAAGGAAGATTGCGAGCCCGAGGCAATTGGGTATATTGCATGGACCAAGTGTGGTGAATATTAGAAGTGTACGTGTGTGTGTGTGATGTCTTGTGGTGTGTGTGTCTCATAAAGTTATTAACTAGTGCAGAGTTGAGGGAAAGTGCTAGATTATATTGAGAGTGTGTGAAGGAGAGGGAGAAGTGCACATAAAGTTTTTATGATGAATATGAATATCGAAGAAATTGCTTTTTTTTTGTGTCTGTTCAAGTTGTTTTCCAAGAAGCAATCACATTGTATATATTATCTGGCGATTTTATTTAAAGACATATTCTCGATATGAATTTAATAATACTGATGAAATACTTATCGTTTAATATGTGGTTCTTTAATCATAATGAAATTATTTCTGAGAAATAATATTTTCCATATTTTTTTTTTTAAATGCATATAATTGCGTTCCTATGTACTTCTTGGAAGTGATTACAATTAATATGCTAATGAGTCATTTTTTTTAATACGTGCAAATGTTATAAAATCTTTTTAATGTAATATCATATTGCATTTCATTTTTTGTGTGCAGTGTAGCATTTACTTAACAACTAACTGTATGTACCCACACATAAGTGAGTACCTAAAGCACTCAGTAGGTGTCACCACACACACACATACAGCTGCTTCATGCGACGTAATCCCGTGTCAGTTTACCGTTCAATCCATTTCGCAACTTCCCTCGCGTTGCGCACACACAACCACATACATAGCTGTATATTAATACATGTGTATGTGTACTCTTCTCTTGCTGCCTTTTGTCAAAAGCTCGCACAAAAGAAAGAAATAAAGAAACACAACAGAAGCTAGAAACACTCGCTTTGTGCCTCCATCATCGCTGCCCCTGGTCCACCTCAGCCGACGACCCTTTGCTGCGCCTATGCTCCTATATTTTTTTTTGTTTTCATTTCGCATTAATTAAAAACAAAATAAATAGCAAAAGTCGCGCGCGCCGAGCCGAACAGAGCCGAACCGAGCCGAGCCGATCAGATGCGAGCGCCGATTGGCAGCCGAGGCGTGAAAATAAAACTGTAAAAAAGAAACAAAACACAGTCTTTGCTTTAAATGTGTTTGGGTTTTCTTTTACTGTTTTGTTCTCGCTGTTGTTGTTGTTGTTGTTACACAAGCAAAACAATACTCTCTATCCCTCTCCCTCTCTCTTTAGTTGGTTTTATGCTGCTGATTAGAATTGACTTTTGAGTGTTTTTTTTTCTTGTCTTTGCGTTTACGATTTTTTTTTCCTGTTTGTGTATTTTCAATAAGTATTTTTTTGTCGTCGTCTTGCATTGAATTTCTTTTGATTATTTGTCAAGCCAGCGAAATTTGCATTTTGCATTTTTCTCTCGCCGTTTTTTGTATTTGTTGCTATTCTCGTTGAACTTTTGTGTGTAGTGTTAATCGAGTTTGGTCGCTTGCTCTTTTTAAATGCAGCTGTCAATTCAAATTGCAATCGAAAGAACTCAGCAAAAAACAAAAGAAGCAAATAACAAAGAACAAAATCAAATACAAACAAAACAAAAACAGAAAACAGAAACAACGCGATACAAAAGCAAATCAAAAGCCAAATGCGCGCACGCAGCAAACGCAACAAAATGCACAATTGTCGACGCTTGGCAACACTGTCGATATTCTACAACACTGGACGACAGCGCCTATATTATCAAGTCTAAGCCGAGAATAACAGATAAATAAATAAAGTACATTAAAAGTGACAAAACTCAAAACTCGCTTCAGTTTTCTCAAACACAGACTTCAATTCTATAAAACTCAATCTCAACTCTTAACTCGCTAAATGCTCTAAACTAATTTTACTCTTTGAAATACTTTGCCTGATCGAGCATAAATAACTTAAAAGTGTATCTATGAATATTTGGGTAAGCTACTATAATATAATATATATTTGATATACTTTATTAACTAAATTAAATTATGCTTGCAGTAATTAAGCATTTAGATTTAATTGTATTATGAATTTATAAACTAATCTAGAGGTCAATCCATAATTCATTTGAAAGTTTGGAACCGTTCTCAATACAATTTTTTTTAAATATAATTTCCGCTTTCATTTTGAGCTTTAAATGCAGTTTTAGTATAGAGATCAAGCTTTGATTCAGAAGCCCTACATTATAAATTGATCAATCTAGCGAAAGGTTATATAACATTGATTTGACATTGATTTGTTCAGGGGATTTTATTTTCATTGAATATAATTTTACGGGCATTTGATTAAAACATTCTCTAATTTGATCAACTATTTTGTTGCAGCAACAAAAATTCCTAAAACGACCCGCGGAGGATGTTGACAATGGCGCCGACAACTTTGAACCGCCGCACAAGTTGCCCAACAACAACAACAATAACAACAACAATAACAACAATAATAACAATAATAATAACAACAATAATAATAACAACAACAACAATAGCAGCGGCGTTGGCAACGGCAGCGTCGGCGGTGGCGCCTCTGAAAATCTAACCAAATTCTCTGTGGAAATCGTGCAACAATTGGAATTTACAACATCGGCGGCAAATTCACAGCCTCAACAGATAAGCACAAATGTCACGGTGAAGGCGCTGACCAACACCTCGGTCAAGAGCGAACCGGGAGGCGCCGATCAACAGCAACAGCAGCAACACACACAACAGCAGCAGCAGCAGCAGCAACATCAACAACAGCAGCAACATCATCAGCAGCAGCAGCAACATCAGCAGCAACATCAACATCCGCAGCAGCATCAGCAACACCAGCAGCATCAGCAGCAACATCAACATCCGCAGCAACATCCGCAACACCAACAGCACCAACAGCAACACCAGCAACATCAGCAACATCCGCAGCAGCATCAGCAACACCAGCAGCAGCAGCAACAAGTCGGCGGTCTGGGTGGTCTTGGCAATAATAATGGGCGTGGCGTCGGTGTCGGGGGCGTTGCACCAGGCGCTGGCGTTGGCATGCCCCAAGCACCCCCAGGCCTTGGTGGTGTCGGCATGGGCGCAGCGGCAGCAGCCGCAGCAGCAGCAGCAGCCGCCGCCAACATGATGTCCTCCGCCCAGCAACAAAAATCGGCTCTTGGCAATTTGGCCAATTTGGTTGAGTGCAAACGTGAACCGGAACATGATTTCCCCGATCTTGGCTCACTGGACAAGGATGGCGCCAATGGGCAATTTCCCGGCTTTCCCGATCTACTGGGCGATGATAATTCCGAAAACAATGACACCTTCAAGGATCTCATCAATAATCTGCAGGATTTCAACCCAAGCTTCCTCGACGGCTTCGATGAGAAGCTCGATATCAAAACGGAGGATGGCATCAAAGTGGAACCGCCAAATGCCCAAGATTTGATTAACAGTTTGAACGTGAAATCCGAGGGTGGCTTGGGCGGTGCGGTGCCACATGGCTTCGTAGGAGGTGGTGGTGGCTTCGGTGGTGGAGTGGGCATGTCCCTCGATCCGCAGTCGATGAAAATGCGCCCCTATCAGAATGCAGCAGCCAACGGTAATGGGAATGGGGCAGGCAACAACAACAACAGCTCAGCGGGATTGATGTCGGAGCATTCGCTTGCCGCACAGACCCTCAAGCAAATGGCCGAGCAGCATCAGCATAAGAATGCCATGGGTGGCATGGCCGGTTTCCCACGTCCACCGCACAACAACCTACAACAGCAGCAGCAGCAACAACAGCCGCCGCAGCAGCAGCAACATAGTCAGATGATGGGCGGCGGAGGTGGAGGAGGCGTGCCGCCTCCAGTTGGCCAACAGCAGCAGGCACGTTACAGCGACTATGTCGGCGGTTTTCCCAATGACTTCAACATGGGTCCACCCAATCCCGCCCAGCAGCAACAGCAGCAGCAGCAGCAACACTTGCCGCCGCAATTCCATCAGCAGAAGCAAAGTTTCCTGGATATTAAACAGGAGCTTTTCTATTCCACACAAAATGATTTCGATCTCAAGCGTCTGCAGCAGCAGCAGCAGGCCATGCAACAGCAGCAGCAACATCATGCGCAGCAACAACAGCAGCAGCAACATCCGAATGGACCCAAAATGGGCGTGCCTAATTTTGCCAAGCAGCAACAGCAGCAGCCGCAGCAGCAGCAACAGGTGCCAACGCCGCAGCAGCTGCAACAACAACAACAACAACAATACTCGCCATTTAGCAATCAAAATGCCAACGCCAATTTTCTCAGTCGAGGCAATCAGCAGCAGCAACAGCAGCCGCAGCAGCCAAATCGTGCTGGGCCGCAGTCCAATGCGGGCAGCGCTGCTGGCAATGCGACGCAGCAGCAGCAACAGCAGCAACAGCAGCAGCAACAGCAGCCGTCAACACAAACAACAACGCTGCAAATGAAGCAAACGCAGCAATTGCACATCAGTCAACAAGGCGGCGGTTCGCACGGCATCCAGGTGAGTTTGTTTTCTTATTTTATATTAAATATTACTATTTATAATGCTACATAAATAAATATGCCATTGACGTAACTATTTACAACTATTTAAATATGCCGTTTTGACACGCATCTAAATTTCCCCATGCAGTCTTAATAGTTTTGGCAAAAATCCCTCATTGCTGAGCAGCGACGCAGGCGTCGACAGCGACTTTTACTTTTGCATTTACTATTTTATACCAATAAAATGAGCCATATTTTTTTTAAATGATTTGAGAAGAATCAGTACTAATATTTTGATCGCAACTGTATATAAATATGCCATTTTGACACGCATATAAATTTCCCTATGCAGCCGTAACTGCTTTGGCAAAAAATCCCTCAGCAGCAGCAGCGACGCTGACGTCGACAGCGCTGTTTGTGTAAAGTTTCGTCTAAAAGCCCACACACAATTGACACACAAAGCAGGCAAATTGTAAGTGTGAGCCCGAGCAGCAGAGTCTTTTTTTTACATACTGGGAATTTCACTCAGAAAGTCACTCAGCTCAGCTCAGCTCTGCTCTCTCTCTCTCTCACACTCACTCTCTCTCTCTTTCGTATTCACCCCACCTCGCGTTTAACCCTCCTTAGCAGCGTCGTCCATCCAAAGCTTATCTCTGCCCATTAATTTTACCACACATCTGTTCATAAAATTGTCAGTCGAGCTGGCGTTCGGCTTCAGTTTGTTGCTCGTGTCGCGTCGGGCAGCAGCAAACGGAGCAGCTAGCGATTGTAGCCATGTGCGCCATTTTCATTACGTGCCGCACGATTCACGACTGAAAAGGGAAAAAAAATTAATAGTTGTTGCTGTTGCTCCCATTTATGCTGCTGTTGGTGCTACTTCTACTGCTGCTGCTGCTGCTACTGCTGTTGCTGCTGCTACTGCTGTTGCTGCTGCTACTGCTGCTGTCTAGCAATGAAATTCGTCGCAAAAAAAGATGATGAAGTATTCGTCAGCTATTCGTCCTTTCGGCTTGTCCTGTCGCATGGGGTTGTGCCTTACACAGATTCTCATTTCCGTTAGGCGAGAGCTAAAATTGTAGTTAATCGCTTTGAATACCTGTGCTGTGCTGTACATACTCCTCTATTCCTCTATCCCTATGAATAAAATATGTAATTATAGATACACGATTATTCATGCTTTCATAAGAGCAACAGTATTCACTCGCTGCGAATTTCTTAGTCATTTTCATGTTTGCTTCTGTTTACGATTCATTTATAACAATACTTTATCATCTCATGCAGTATTCAAAGAATTCATGAGTGTATTCAGTAATAATTTATGTAAGTAAGTAGTAATGTCAATAAAATAATCCTTATTTTAATTAGTATTCATAGTACCCATAAAAACACTCATGAGTGTATTCACGTATTCGCTTTCAATACAAACCAATGTGTTATCGATCTACAATAGCAATTTCCCTACTGTACATTTTTTATCGACTATGTTATTCACATTTAATTATTCAAAATAATTTTATTGCATTTTTCCTTTATCTCAAAACTTTTACTGCACTTTCTGCGAGGACCTAATTTATTTATTTTTTTTTTAAGGGACCGAATCTCTATTTCTCCCTTTCTTTCTCTCTTTATCGCATCCTCTGTTTCTCAGTCGAGGGTCTCATTACAAGTTGTACAGCTCTTCACTCAAATGATATTCTTATATTCAGTCATGGCTCATGATGGCCCTACCTAACCCATATTCATTATCCGCTCCAAATTGTTTTCCTGTTATTTCATAGCAGCAGCAGCAGCAGCAACAGCAGCAACAGCAACTACAACAAAAGCAACAAAACATTTCATTTACAAAATGAAAGTGCAAAACTTTTTAAGTTAAGTTTTATGTCGCTGAGTAGTTTTCATCAGAAAAGCCAAAAAATAAAACAAGTCGGAAAGCTGTAGTCGAGTGAGCTCGACTACTATATACCCTGTTAAGCCAGTAACAGTAAAAATATAACATGTAAAATATTGATCATAAATATAAATCGCATATATATATATATATATATTGTAATCGATTGGTTTAAGCAAGCTCAAACTGTGCGGAGTATTGCGAGAATTGATGCTTTCTTCTACCTGGTTACATAATTGAGCACAAAATCATTATACCCATTTGTACACTTTTTCTTTCAATGGGTTCAGGGTATCAAACGAGGAGCGACCAGAACAAGAACGAACTAAAACTCGTTGGGTTCTCGAGTTGTTGTTGTTGCTGCTTTTGGCTTTGGTTTTGCCTTTGCCTTTGCCTCTGCTAAAGGACACGACTAAAATTTCCGTTTTGCGCTGAGTCGCAGCGCAGCAGCAGCGACAGCAGCAGCAGCAGCCACCAAACTCAAGTTTTCCCATGAATTTTGTTCATGCATTACAAAGTGGTAGCCAGCTGCACCCCTCACCGCCTTTCCCCCCGGCAATCCCCACCCCTCATTTTTGCAGTCTATTCGGTGGTCAGCAGCATCATCATCATCATACATCCCCTGCTTTCCATGCTATGTGTGCACACAGAAATAGTTGTGCAAGTTGAGAGCCAAGCAGAACAGATTGGCAAAAAAAGAGAACTTGTTGACGATTGAGATTGAAAATTGGTTTAGTTGCTACACTCAAAGAAAGGCAATAGTTAATCGCCATAAGTAAATTTCGTAAAGTTATAGTTGTGACTTTCGAAAACCCAATGTTTGCATTTCTTGTGAGTGGATTCTTTTCTAAAATGTAGTAAAAATATGTCTAGTTTCTAGGGTGTTGTTTTCTCTATGTGTATACATAGAAGAATTCTTACATAGACTCTTTCGTCTTACTTGCATTATTGATAAGCATTTTATAATCGATATTTTATTTTAGGAAGATTTACTAAAATTTGGTGCGTTTTTTTTCAGTGAACCCACTCCACTCCACTCCACACCACTCCCTGCTCTATGCCAGTAGAGTTGCCACCCTGCTGCGGACATTAGCGTCCAGTTTGACAAACACCTACCCTTTTTGCTTTTGCCGTTGTCTAAATCAACGCATTGACTTTTGAGGCAAATAAAAGAGGGTTTGCGGCGTCTTCTTATCTTCTAGTCGAATGAAACTCTCAAATCAACACGTTTTACACACACACTTGGCTCTAACGACATATTTGCATAGGACTCATTAAGGACCCAAGCAATAGCCCCTGGCAACCCCCCCAAAAAAAAGAAACAAAAGCTTTCGCACAGGGTGTAGAAAGAAAGCAGCAGCCACAAAAAAAAATAAATGAAATAAAAATAAATAAGAAAAAACAAGAATGGAGTGCAAGAAATGAGCACGCGGCGTGTAAAATGTAAAATGTACAATAAATATTACAAGAAAAAGAATTTAGAAGATGGAGGGGGTGGGGGGTGGGGGTGGAGTGGAGTGGAAGAAGAGCAGAAGGAAAAAAAAGTAGTACATAAATGAAATGAAAATAAATCTTCCTTGTAAATATTGGCCTAACGAGCTTTTTAGGATGCCCTAACGAGAGAGGCAGCGAAGCAGAGAGAGAAAGACATAGAGAAAGAGAGAGAAAGAGAGAGAGAGAGAGATAGAAAAAGGGGTACCAGCCAAATGCATAATAAAGTCAAAAGAATTCTTAAAATAAATGCAAAGAAAGTTGAATGTTGGAAGCAGATAAATGTCAGAAGGAAGCCATTATACTTGCCTTACTCTTTTTTTGCTTAGTGTAGTTATAAATATATTCGAGGTGTGTTTTTGAAATGATTGACTTTTTACACAGACACATTTGCCATAAAGTGCGAAGAATACCGTCTGAAGTTGTTGGACTTTAGCAGTCTGCTGTTTCTTTTCTTTATATAGATCAATAATTTATTTATACTTTAATTGAGCAGTACTTCGGGTAGCACTTCGGGCAGTTCCTGCTATCTAATTAACTAAAAAGCATTATTCTGTTATAGATTGATCGTGTTATAGTTTAATTATTTATAGTTTATGAATTTTCTTTGAATTCTACTGAAACGAAATGCAATTAACTGTTTTTTGTAGTAGTTGACATTTTGAAGAGCATATCAGATGCGATATTCTTTCCACTCATTCTGATTTGGCATCTCCCACCCTGCCTCGCTATCTCCCTCTCCCTTTATCTGTCTATCTGTCTCTGTGCCCACAACATGACGCCGACGTCAACGAAGTCACACGATAACAGTGACAGCAGTAACAGCAACAGCAGCAACAACAGAAGAAGCAGCAGCAATAACAGCAGCAGCAACAACAACAATAACAACAACAATAAAGCTAACGACCATTAACATTGGCGTTGGCGTCTGTCTCGCTATTACTGTTGTTGTTGCTTTTACTATTGTTGTTGTTGTTGTTGTTGTTGCTGTTGTTGCTGATGTTATTGTTGCTGTTGTTGTATTTGGTCGTTGGGTTGTCGTGTAAAAGTTCAATGAATTCAAAATGTTCACATTTGCATGTCCTGCATTAACTCGTTAAAATGCCAGCAGCAACACAAGCGAAACAACAAAAACAACAGAAACAACAGGAACAACAATATTGCTAACCAGTGGAATTGCCAAAGAATTTGGATAAAATAAAATAATGCACGATTACACACATAGATAGTGTGTGTGTGTGTGTGTGTGTGTGTGTGTGTGCGTGTGTGCAGCATAACAAGGAGGAGCAGCAACAACAACAGCAATAAGAATAACATGTAAAATGCCTGTACGCTCAAAAGTATGCAACGGAAATGTGCGAAACGTGAAAATGTGCGGAAATTATATTTTTCAAGGGTGCAGATTTTCGAGTGGGGTTAAGGGTGTAACGCGGGAGGGTGTGGAGTGCGGTAGAGTGTCAGATTTTTATGACTTGCCGCGCCAAGTTAATGAAGTTGCAAGACGCAAGCTACACATGCGACCAGTGGAATAAAGAGAGAAAGAGAAAGATAGAGAGCGACAGGGAGAGAGAGAGAGAGAGAGATAAATTGGCAAATAGTCTTTGTAATGCTTGCCGTACAATAAATAATTTATAGCCATAACGTAACAGATCCTAGAGACCAAAAAAAAAATCTCAAGAATTGAGCAGAAAAACCGAGAAGACGACGAGTCGAGTTGAGTCGAGTTGAGATTCGTTTCCACTGAGAACAAAACTGCTCAAAGTACGAATTGAAAAACGAGTCGAGTCGAATTGAGGCTTGCGATTTTCACTCGAAACGGAAAGCGTTCGGTGCGCCGGCGCCAAGGCAATAAAACGAAGTGGGTTTCTCTGACAGAGTGTGTACGATTAGCCTGACCAAACAGATACCCTGTAAGCAGTAGAGCCAAAGGTGTGACTTATGTATTTCTACGACTCAAAATTGAGATAAATAAAAATATTTAAACAAATTTGGAATTGGTTTTTATTTAAAAGAAAAGTTTAAATAATTTATATTTGCCGGCATCATTACGGTGAAAATGTAGACTACCCATTTGTTAGGCAAGTGTAGGGTATCACAATGTCTTGACTGTCTTTTGGGTGCCTTGTTGACTGCTTGGGTGGCAAGGGGGCGTGGCAGGCAGGCAGGGCGACTGAGTTAGAAGAAGCTACACAGGAAAACATTCGAATTGTTTAACAAACTCGTGACATAATTCGTTTGTTATGTCGTTGAGTGTGGCTACCCTCTCCCCACAACCCCCTAAACCACCATGACTGTCCAGAGAGGCGAATTGAGTCGAGGATTATTGTAAAGTTATGCAAAAGTGTTTTAAGAGGGTTATAAACACGCATACACAGATATATGTGTGTATATATCTATATATCCATGTATATATATTCGTACATTTGTTGCTTTCAGCTGTCTTGAACATTAATGAACCAGGTCTATTCTAAATATATGGCCAGTCCATAGAATGAAGCCATCTTATCGTAAGCTACGATTGTATTTGGGGAAAAGAAAAAAAAACTTAAGCACTAATTTGTTGCTGGGGAAATCACCTGAAATATATTTATGGGTGAAACTTTAACAACAAATTACGGAAAAGGAAGAGCAGTTGAAGCAGCAGAAAATCGAGGCAGCCATTAAATCTATGCCAGGGTTGTCGCTTGCTCCGCAGCTGCATTCATAATTCAAAGAGGCCCGAATATGGCAATGGGGGCATATTGTGTGTAGTTGCTTTTGTTCTTGAATGGAGGGGGTGGTAGTTAGGGGATGGGGTTGCTGGTCGGGGGTATATCCACTTTAGCACATCCTATCAAATGATGAGCCGCTGTTGCCCCGCCATTTTGTTTTAGGCCGCCATTACACAACGCATTTGATGCTCTCAAAGGTCACATTATTTACCTTTTATATTCCCATTCGTGTGTGTGTGCGTGTGTGTGTGTGTATGTTTGTATTAGGGGGTCTTTACTGTAACACAGTATTACAGTAACAGTTGGCAAGTAGGGAGCCCGCTGTGGGAGGGGGCGTGGCACAGTTCAGTTTGATGCTGGTGGCGAGTTTTTTGGTGCGCATCGCAAATATTTGTTGAAATTTTATCTGTTTATTTTCTATTTTACTTCGACTGCTTTTTGGTGGAGAAGAAAACAAGGTTTCGTAATATTTTCATCAACAGTCTCTAGCTGCGTTCCAATCCATTTTGCAGGTGTTGAAGCTTTGAAAGTGGCGCCGAAGGGTAGAAGTGAGGGGAGGGCTTGGGGGATTGCTGTCCCCTACGGGATAAGTAATGAAATTTTAAGTTTAATGAAATTGTGCCTTAAGTTTAGAAGGGAAATTTGTTAATATATACTTATGTATACCTATATATGTATGCATTTATATCTATGTTTGATTCTTTGGTTTGATTCACTCTACAATTATATACTTTATGTACTCTATTCGAAATATAACAATGACAACATAGTTTTTATCCAAACCTATTATCTATCTGTATTATCTATTTTATTCGCCCTTTTTCTTATTAGGCAAATATATATTTGTTTTTTATTACTACTTAATAGTTGTACTTGTCTCCTATTTCAATCTCTAGTCCCCCTTTAATCTTGCCGCTGCTTCTTTTTCTTCTCGCTGCTGACTTTTTGCTGTCTCAAAATCTGATTTTTACCTTGTCAAACTTCAGGTTTCGTTATTTTCCGATTGGTTAGCCAAGTTAAATGCTTACTTCGCCCGAGGACAGCAGCAGCCAACACCTGGTCAGCGCGGACACCTATTCCAATTTCCTCTCTCTCTCTCTATCTCTCTCTCTCTCTCTATATATATATATATATATATATACATGTGTATTTTTATATATACTTATATAGGGGAACTGTGAACTGGTTGTTTGCTGCTTTCTTTCTTTCGCTTACTTCATTCGCTGGCATAAAATTTAATATTTGCGCGTGTGCTTATCCCTAACCCCCTCTTCCCCCTCCCCTCGCCCACACCGTCATTTATCTATCGTGTGTGTGTGTGTGTGAGTGTGTGTATTGTGATTATTATGCCATGTAATCTGCTTCACGACGCTGTTGAGCGTAAAGCGTGGCAAGTACTTTTAATACTTTCACCTTCTTCTGCTTTTGCTTCAGGTGGGGCAACTTCTCCCAGCTTCTCCCCCCAGGCCGAAAGCGCTTCAGCGAGCGACCCTTGGGGAATTATCCATACATATTCATCGCGCACACACACACACACACATACATACACACATATTTATATACATATATAAATATTTCAGTTTTTAATCTATTTTAATGGATATTATTTGAAATGAAGCAAGCAACTTTCTTGGCGAGTGAAATGCTCAGGTTTTACAATATACTTTCTATAATTTTGCTTATCGCCATGCACTCTCTCTCTCTCTCTCTCTCCTCTCTCTCTCTCACTCTCTCGCTCTCTCTGTTGTTCTTGGTAAGTTTAATTTTTCTAATCTGGCCATAGAAATGGCAGACAAATCGTCGCGTTGGACGCAGAAAGTATGCAACACTTTTTGTCTGCTTCTCGAGTCGCTATCTACCATCACTTGTATCTCTTGTTGTGTGTGTGTATATCTGTGTGTGTGTGTATCTGTGTGTGTGTGTGTGTATCTGTGTGTGTATGCATACTCTGCAAACAGCTCACGTCGCATATTTATAGGCTGCCAGGCATAAAAAGCGATTTCAACTCGAGCTCTTCTGTTCTCGAGCCGCTTGCCAAAAGATTTACAAAATGTTATTTGCCAGCACTCGCTAGAAGTCCACTTCTATGTGTGTGTGTGTGTGTGTATGTGTTCTATTTGCCTTACACACACACATTATCACTTTGAGTAGCTTTTTTTAAACAAATTATAAGAGGGCAGATGCAAAGTGCAGACTTAAAATACCGACTATTACCTTTGCTGATTGCGGCAACTGAATAAAGCTGTTGTTAATTGCCAACAACATGTTTAATAAATAGTTTAAACTCGGCTTAACTAAGTCTTTGCCAATTTCATTTCTCTTAAGTGGTCAGGTTGAAGTTAGTTAAACAAAAACATGACTAAATAAGTTATATTAATAATCAATTATTTCGCTAAATCCAGTGAAGCAAGGCATGTGCACAAAGCGAATAAATCGAACATTTACACACAAAGGGTATCCACAAGTCTATTAGTCCCCAGTGCAACACTTCTGCTATCCTGTGTAGTTTTTGGTAGCTTTTAGCTTAGTTTTTAAGTCGCAAGCGCATTTGTTTAGGCCACTGGCTCAAAGTTTGTTATCACCGACTGCAGTTGAATATTCAAATTAGTTTTTATTTATATTTGGGCCAAGACTAAGACAGCAAACAGTTGCCAACACAGAGAGAGAGAGAGAGAGAGAGAGAGAGAGAAAGCGAGAAAAAGAGAAATAGAGAGATAGAGATAGAGAGAAAGAGGGAGAGGTAGAGAGCGACAGCATATCAAATAGTGTTTGTACAATTTGTTTAAATTTCATGCCACTCCAGACAGAAATTCATATATAATGTCGAGGTGAGTGTGTGTAAGTCTGTGTGTGTGTTTAAGTGTGTGTGTGTGTAAGTGTGTGCGAGACAAGCAAATAATATAAAAATCGCTTCATTCTATGCAACTGTCAAAGGCAGACGAGAACAAACAAACGAGCGGGTTGAGCCCTGGTCAAGTGTAAATTGTTACAAAGAGAGATGAGAGAGAGAGAGAGAGGGAGAAGAGAGAGCAGAGAGAGATAGACATCTATATATTTATATATATATATAGATATATACAGAGGGTAACAAATGTTGCACACACAACATTTGAAATTCCATTAAAATTTGTTGCTGCTGTCACACAGAAATTTTACACTTACCCAAACTATAAGCATTAAGGAACATATTTAAAGGGTGGGGGATGTAGTAGGGAAATTAGGGAAAGTTGTGAAAGTAGGGGTAGTTATTGGTAGAGCAAAGCTCATTTCATTAACTGTTTACCGCAGCACAACGCACAATCTGTTGCCTCTATATTTGCTCATAAATATGTCTGTGCTGCCCACTCTCCTCTCTCCCACTCTCTCTCACTCTCCCTCTCTCTCTCTCTCTCTCTTTCTCTCTCTCGCACTCTCTCATTCTCTCTTCGCTTGCTAGTCACTTTATCAAATTAATTACTTTTTCAACAACAATTGGGGTGGGCTTGGTCAGAAAGTTGTTTTTACTTACATTTGCCTTGTTTTATTGCCCCCATGGCATTATAATCACGCACACAACTTGAGCTGCAGCTTCAGGAGATTAGGGATGCCCATCCTACACTCAGACAAAACAATCGCACAGAAATTTAGTAAAATGCCCCAAAATGAAAATCCACCTGAAAACCAGAAGGTTTTCTTGTATTGCGAAATAATTTATAAATATACGAACAAATAATCACAGAAGTTAGCCATGGCACCAAAAGGTTGGCGAGTTTTTCCTGAGTGTATAGATTATCCACAAGAGAGCATAATGAGAAGCTGTGTTGAGTTGAGCTGAAGCTGAAGCTGAGCTCTCTAGCAGAATGGAGTATTGTGCATTGAATTAAAAGACTTTTAGCTAAACATGCTGCTAATAACCATTATTCCTATTATAGACTTGTATGCTTAAGTGGCGTGTGTGTATTTTTTGTAGTTTATTCTTTCTGCTCTTGTGACGTCATTAAATGCAGCTAGGTGCCGTTTTAAAAATAGTTCAAGGAGTGCGAAACTATAAGCGACAGCCCGTCCGACAACTAGGGAAAATCAATAAGAACACAAGTTTAACTCTATAAGTCACTTAGTTGAGAATTACATTCAACAACCGGCTGCCTCTCTCCCCTCCAAGCGCCCTTTGCCACCCCCCTGCTTCATGTGTGGCGCTAATAATAAAGTAATTTAGTCATATGTCAAAATATTTGACAAATTTCCATTGCAAATAAAATGTGAAATGGCAAAAGGGACGAACGAGTGACGGCCACTTGGTAAACAAACTCTCAACTAAAAGAGGAAGGGTGTGGGAGGGGTGTTTGGTGGTGTGTGGAACGGTGTTGGTCGCTAACAAAACCGCTCGAAACACGTGACAAGGACAACGCGCCAAAGCCTGTAATTAAAAATATAAAAGAGGACTTGCAAAAAGCACAACACACACGAACAGAGCTCTCTAATATAACCACAACAAACGAAAAAACGACAAAGCGACAAACGACAAACAGCAAAATTGTAAACAGTAAACAGTAAACAGTAAGCAGTAAGCAGACAACCAGCAACTAAACATTTAACCCACCTGGCCAACATGGCGTATGTGTAATTTAAATTGTCAGTCTTTTCTGCTTTTTCTTTTGATCTTTGCCATATAGCAAAAGGCACAAAACTATAACCAAGGCATTAAGCTAGCTGCTAACGGGATGCCATACACACACACACGCACAACCAGGGCTAGGCTGGCCGACAGAATGTGGAGACTTTAAGGGGGGCTGGAGGGTTGTCAGGTGCGTGTCAGAAGCTCGTCACTTCAAAGTCCTTCCGTAAAGTAATTGAAAATGTAAATGGGCAACACGAGTAGAAAGTGTTGATATACCCCTCTCTCTCTCTCTCTCTTTTTATCTCTCTCTACTTAGCCTCACTCTCTCTCTCTCTCACTTTCCCCTCAAATCATTTAGTCAGTTGAAAGTGTGTATTCAAATGGATAGAGTATTAGCTAGTCGTTTACTTTGTGCGTGCAAACTGCATACGGCTGCTGCTGCCAGTAAAACGTTTACGACCGAGAGACCGTTTTATATAGGCAGAGGAAGAGGAAGACTGAATATAAAGTATGAACATGTCCGACAAATGTTCAATATTGGTTTTTGGGTATTGAGGGCGGATTCACTAGACAATAATCCAGGTTTTGCTTTTAGCACTGCCCGTAAAAAGTTAACGAAATAGTAGTTGAAAAGTAAATGGGCGGATAAACCTTGTCAATATGTAATACTTTGGATCAGGAGCAGAAGCTGAGGGAAGTGCAGAAGTGCTGATTGAATGAGAGCATAAGAAAGAGCATAAGGTATGCAGGAATATTTCTATTTCTGTCAGCTACTCTTTTTCGTAGAGATTAAGATCGGGTCGAATACACACTGAACATTCCAATTTAAGTGCTTTATAATGCTTTACTTCGTAAAGCTCATTGTTAGCAAATAACTTGCTCTCATCATATGGCTTAGTAAGTTATCTTTCATTGTGTCGCTTACTTTCATCGTGTAGCTTACTTTTATCAGATAGCTTAATTTCTTCGTTTGGCTTACTCTCATCACAGGGCTAATTTTCATCACAGCTTACTTTCATCTTACAGCTTAACTAAATCATATAGCTTACTTAACCCAAATGATGTTAATGACTTTTACAGGGTATTTGAATGGTTGCTATTGGCTACTTGATAATCTGTGCAGGCCCCAACTATAATGGCTCAGTTTTTGGGGCTTAATTCGTGGTATCCATTTCATTTTTTGTTTTTTTCCATTTTCCTTTTTTTTTGTTAACATGTTTCGTTTAGCCTACCACATTTGTGGCTTGCCAAATGTTTTGTTTTTGCTTTTATTATTATTATTAATTGCTTATTATTCGAATACGAGGGCAACAACAATTGGCCATTGAGAACCCTTTATTATTGGCACTGTCAGCTGCAGCTGCAGCTGCGGTTGGGCAAATAAATTAAGTAATTAACTTTAATGGCTGCCACTCTCGGTTTTGGGGATTTACTTAATTGGGATTTAGTTCAATTTTTATGCTCTGAACCCAAACAAAAATGGACGAAATGGGGAACTTAGTTCTGTTTAGAAGTAGGCATGTCCAATGTATATGTATATATACCTGATCAGAATCTGTAGACGAGTCAATTCTCAAATAGCTATAGACTTCAAATTTGGTTGTCAAGTTTCTTTAACTAAAATTCTAAAACTAAAATGTATTTTCAAATAGAACTTATGTACTGGCTGCAGGATATCTACCTGTCGAGCTCTCTCGACTAGCGCCTGCTTACTTGTTCTCATTGATTTTTATTGGCAACTTAGGCAACAAACGCCAAATTGGAAACTCCACCAAACCACGCCCCGGCCCGCCCCTTGTCAAAGTCATTTGCATTTAGTGCAAATCAATGCGAGAATTTCGAAATTTCGAATGCGAATTGCATTGAATACAACAATTTTGTTGGCCAGGTCTATTTCCTGATGATTTTGGCCCCCAAAGAGAGTAAGGTACTAGAGGCTAGTGGGGAGAGGGGCCTGAGTAAGGTGGAGTGGGGGGGGGGGCACTGTGGCCATATCTCATTTTGCAGTATATGCAATAATTTCGCGCTGCGTGTCGCTGGACAATTTGTGCGTTTATTCCGTTCCATTTTCATTTCCATCCACTTCCATTTTCCGCTTATTCTGCTGCTATTTGCCATGTTTTTGCAGCGACTATTTGGTAAGTGCGTGTAAATAAAATTAGCGTGTGTTGAACTTCTAGCCATGTCCGAATTGACAAACATTTGAAAAGTACCCAAAAAGAAGAACATTTTCATATGTGGACTGCCTGCTAATTAAAGAAAATACGGCGTAATTTATGTGAAACGTATATTTAAAACAACACGTAAAAAGGACTATTATCATTACTGCTATAAGAACTGTACACTCAAAAAAAGCCATTACTATGAAATATAGGAATCGCACGGAAAATTAGAAAGTTATTCTTGTTTGTAGCAATGATCTGTAAGCATAAGAAAGACTTGCCCTTAATAGATAATACCAAAAACGGAAATCGAAAGACTATAAATGTTTACTTATTTATATAAGCCACAAAAAACTAATCTTAAAGCTGCTTATTTTCATATTTGCTCTAAATTGTTGAATTTTTCTGATTTGTACTAACATATATATGATAAAAAAGTTCAGCGAATGTTTGGAATTCCATTATAAAACTCCATTGTGAATAAGTAGATCTGCTTTATCGAGCGCCATCAAAAATGGAGTACCAAATCAGCTTGAAATATATCAGTGAAATTATGCATGAGAAAGTTGTGCTTATCTTTAGTTATATAGCAATCTTGATTGTGCAATATTCTTCTTCTTGCCAGCTTGATGCAGTATTCGTTTTGGGTGACAAATAGTTTTGGCATTTCATTTCCGCCCCTTTTCGACGAGTAACTCGACAATTTCCATGCATTCACAATGCATCTACAGCAATGCATATCTCACAGTCCCTCTCTCTTCCCCTGCTTCTCATTCCCCTTCTTCTACTACTACTACTACTACTGGGCATATCTTGCAGCCTCTCTCTTTTCCGCTTCTTCTTCTGCTTCGGCTTCTGCTTCTGCTACTACTGGGCACTTGGCACGTTCCGTTTGGCATTTTAATAATATCGCAGCCGCGATGCTTGGCGAAAAACGCGCGCTGACTCAGAGGCGCGAGTTGTGCGCGTTTCTCTAGCGTTTTAATAGCGAGACAGATGTTTTTGTGTTTGTTGCTGCTGCTGCTGCTGCTGCTGCTGCTGCTGCTGCTGCTGCTGCGCTGCAATCGAAAGAATTCTTCTCATTGCTATTTTGATTTCGAATCGTCTTCTTCTTCTTCTGCTGCTGCTGCTTCTCCTCATCTTCTTCTGTTTATTGTTGTTTGCTGTTGTTGCCATGCAGCTGGTTTTATCTATCAGATGCCTTAGCTTTGACTCATCGCCGAGCAAGCTTCTTGTTGCCTTATCTGCTGGAGCCAAACAAGATAAGTGCCTCGCTTGAGATATTTATATATATATATAGATATATAGAGAAGGCAATTATACTTTGATCCAATTACAATACAGATTGAGATTGAGTTTGTGGATAGCTCATTATCGGTTGCAATTATTGTTGAATTGATGAGATATTATTGAAGGCAGTGCGCCTGCTGCACGCAATGCACATAATGCCTAGCAGCCAATTAAAGCCCAACCAATCAACAAGCAACAGTTACTGTAAATCATTTGTATATATGTATATAGAAATATTCTTAAGTCGTTAACAGCTGAATAGGTTGCATATACCAGGAAGCAAGTCAGTTGAAATAACTCGTAATTATTAGTCACATTTCGAACTGAGTTCCTATTGGCAACATCTTCAATTGTTATTTTTACAGGAAATGTTTTTAAATATATATATATATATATATATATATATATAAATAAATATATTTGTGAAATGATCATTTGTTTTGCATAAAAATCGAATTCATATTTGAAATGCTAAAATCAAATGCTAAATTGAATCGATTTGTTATAGCTTAAATAGCTTTATTAAATATTGTATAAAAATATAATTCATTGCAAAATCAAAGTCAATTTTACGATTTTCTTGTATATAATTATATATATATATATATATATTATGTATGCAGTTCTTGTAGTACTTTTTGGTAGCAAGACCCAGAGCTTTTGGCCTGGCCATTTACACGAGGCCATTAACTTTGACAAGCGATCCATTAAAATGCATTCATAAATTGTAAAGGTGTGTGTGCGAGTGTGTGTGTGTTTGTGTGTGTGTGTTTGTGTGTGCGTGTGTTTGTATTTGTGTGTCTGGTATGCAATGCCAGGGTGTTCTCCAATGAGCTGGACCTTAAATTAAACCAACAAAGTTACAAATCGAATGTGCAGAGCAAAGCAAGCAGCCCACAAAGCGGCCCAAATGATTTAAGCGACAATTCCCCAAACTCGCACACACACCACTGCACACCAATACACACGCACGCATATGTGTGTGTGTGTGTGTGTGTGTATATGTGGCTACACTCTGTGTGATGTAGTGCAGTTCATTTGGGGCTACAGTTGGGGCGCCAGTTGCATGTTTTGTTGCTGTCCCCTACCTCTCTCTCTCTCTTTCTCTCTTTCTCACTCTCTTGCTCCCTTTAAAACTGGGCTTTTGGCTTCTATACGCGCACCCCTTAACCCTCTCCCTTTCCCTAGTTGCTTTTGCATATGGCGCTCTCATGCCCATTTATGCCAAAATTTAATTTATAATTATTGCTAGTTTAATTTATGATCATTGACATGCTGCAGCATTCACACACACACACACACACACACATTCACTTGGGGTGGTGTGTGTGTGTGTGCGTGTGTGTATAGCTGAGATTGTAACCTCTTTGTGTCTCTATACTACAACTATGTGCTCTCCTTGCCTCTCCTCTCCTTGCCACATGCATTGTGTGCTAACTGCAACTGTTTCAAAAGTTTCAATGCATATATAGGCAGCTATTGCTGTCTCTGTCACTCATTATGTCAATAGCTGCATCTCTTTCACATACACACACATAGCTATACATACATATATTGACATTTACCCTCGAGAATGTAACTCGAATCCTTTGGGCCACTCACCGCTCATTCAAAGTTGCCTGCCTCTGATATATACCCAACTCCTGTTGTTGCTGTTGCTTCTGTTGTTGTTGTTGTTGTTGTTGTCGGGCTGGTGAAAGTTGTTGTTGGCTGCTCGAGAGACATCGAACTGAGCTGCTGTTTAGGATATGTTCGTAATCCAGAGTGTATAAGCTAATCAGCCTGCTTAACTAGCTGCTCAAGCTGCCATTTCAAATTAATTCAGAGAAAAGCTGTGAAAAAATGAATTTTTCTTAGAGATTTGCAATACTTTTCAATAAGGCCAATATATCCATTCCGGCTAATCCATTCTTCTTGCTTAAACTTTGGCATTATCTCTGATCATTTATATAGCTATGTAGATCTAAAGTCTATAAAGTTATTTATCTGTGTAACTCTAAAGTCTTTACTTTGGAATACTGCCCGTTAATATTCACTTTAGTTTAGTTGGTCACAATTCAATATTACTCCAGAAAGATTGATTTAATATATTATCTTAATATTAATATTATTATTAACTATTTGCTTTAATTTATTATCTTAATATTAATATTATTATAAACTTTTCCGAGCAGAAATTATTATGCCATTTGATACGAAACGCATTAACTTTGGTATACTTAATCCTAAGCTCGTCCAAGTCGATAAGTGTCGATAAAGTTTATGCCTTATAGCATTTCATCCTCTGTCCCTCCCCCGCCCCCACTGGCCACCACTCATTTAGTAGCTGTCATTGCCAATTAAAAAATCAAATTCGCTACGCTTTAGCGCCTCGCCAAATGAGATTCCTCCTACTCCGTTCTCCTGCTTCCCCCTCTCTATCTCTCTCTGTATCCTTGTCATAAATTCGTTAAATATCGCGAGCACCTCTACACACACACACACACACACACCAGCACACACACACAGAGCTCTGCTGAGTGAAATGGAACAGAGCGCAGCTAGTTTATGTCACACAAATATCCAATGACAGAGACACCCTCCTACAGCCACCCCTACACCCACAACCATCCCTACCCCATCCCCTCCATTCCCTCTGCAGCCCCCATACATGCATACATAGCAGTCTGGTGTCTCCTGGCCAGGACACGACACATTCTCTTGGCTTCGTTTGGATTTTTTGGCTTCCGTGCCAAAAAAAATACAGCAAAAGGAAAAAAGCAAATACAAAATGAAAATGAGGAGGAAAAACAAGAAGAAAAGCGGCGCATAGACAGACAGGCTGGTTGCGCCCTTCCCCCCGTGCTCAGAGCAGGAGGCCAGGGCGTGGACGAGGGCGTGGGCGGTAGGCGTGTTCCCTTGCTAATTTCATTGAGTCTCCGCTGGTCGGCTGCCAAATAAGTGCATCCAACCCAGAGTTCGATGAGTGGGCGGCTGTTGCTTCAATTGCTTCAGTTGCTTGAATTGCTGTCAATTGCTTTCTTCTTCTTCTTCTGCTTCCTCTTCTTCTTTTGGCAGCAAACTTTAAGTAACTTCAATTATCCTTGGTCCTTCGTTCCGCTCCAATCGCTCAAGCAGCGCATAATGCAAAATCTTGTCAGCTTGAATAGAACTCGATTGATCAATTGGCCAAAAAAAAAAAAAAAATCAAGTAGTAAAAAACTATTGTTGAACTTTCTATAATCAGATAAGAATTAAGAGTGTTGCGCAGCATCAGTCTCCAAATGCAGTGCTGTTAAATGTTAAAATAGTAAATAAATGATGCATTTTAAAGAGCTATTAATTTGTTTAAGATTGGATTATATCTCCAAGTCGAGCTCTCTCGACTAGAGTATTCTAACCTATTTCTCTTCTCGTTTCTCACTGTTACATAAACTGATGAGAAAGTGTTGCATGAGACATGAGCATCGGCACAAACTGTTACGTTGCCGTATTAACCAAAAAGATATAGCATCATCTTGCCAGCAGCAGCTGTTTAGATTTAGTGTTGTCAAATCACACACACTCACACACACTGAATGAATGTATTCATGACTACTTATGCATATTTTGTGTGTATTCATTTTCAATTATTTTAAGTGCTGGGCAACAAGTTTGCCACTCAGTTTGTGAGTATTGTGTTGATTTGTTTTCGTATCGGGTACAGTTGCGTTCTCCGTTTGCAACTACTTATGTTTGTGTGTATTGTATGTTGTATGTTGCATGGGGGCCAATAACAAGAAGAAAACAGCCCTCGAGGCTGACTTGAAGTTTCATTTCTTTTTGTAGAGCGACCCCAACACTCAAACGCGCAAACACACACACATATGTCGCACACACATATTGTGGCATAGCCACATATATCATTGTCAAGTCTATATGCAAGGCAGCCCAAAAACCCAAGCCATCCTCCCTCCTCCCACCATCCATCCGCTATCGCTGGCCACCCACAACCAGCAGCATTCAAGTTGCCCTCTGCTCAAATATCAGTCCCTTGGCGGGGGCGAGAGGAGCAGGAATAGTAAGGGGGTGTGGCAATCTTTTTGGCTTGTCAAATGCGCATTTCCTGCTTACGACGAGTCCTTGCTCCGTATGTGTGTGTGTGTGTGTGTGTGTGTGTGGGCATGTGGGTGTATGGGCATGTATGTGTACACTCAGAAAAAAATCGCCTTTAGAAATTGAACATACTTTTGACACCCAGCCTAATTCACATTGTTGTGCTGGTAGTAAATTTCTAAAATTAAGGATTTATTTATTTTTCTACAAGAATTATCTTATTAGTTTTTTCTTTACTTTTACTTATCATTGAACATTAATATTTAAAGATTTCACATGTGGCAATCGAGAGAGAACATTTCGTTACTATTTTCTGAGTGTGGGCTTGTTTGTGTGTGTGTGTGTGTGTGTGTGAGCTGCCCGGTTTGTCTCCAGCGCAATCAATATGGCGGCGCTGGGGTAATAGCTTAGGATTTACGCGCACAGCTTACACAGCTGAGAGAGAGAGAGAGAGAGGGAGGGAGAGAGACAAAGAGAGAGACGGGAGTAGAGGGGGCTGTAGTTGCTGCTGCTTCTGCCGGGTTCAGTTTCTGCTCCGGTTGGTATTCCTGTGTTCCTGTCGTGGTTGTCGCTAAGTCGTCGCAGTTACCTTTAAAATTTTCATTTTTTTATTTTCTTTATTGATATTTTATGTATGTAGTCGTTGCTCCTTGTGCTGCTTCTTCTTCTTCTACTCGGCCATGTTTGTCCTTTTATGAAAGCTGCTGTAATGATTTGTTTTATGAAGTCGTGTGCAGCTCAATAACCTCATCCTCCTGCCACCTGTCCCATGCCCCATACCCAAAGGCCACCCCGTCTCTTTGACGAAGGTGCGCTTCAAAGTATGCTAGTAAAAAGTATGGGTCGCGATTTGTGTGTGTGTGTGTGTGTGTGTACCCACCTTGTTGTTTGCCCAATGACTTAGTTATGGAGAGTCCTTGCAACAGATTTGTTCAATTCAACTAAAGGCATCTAAAGGCAGCTGCACAAATGTTGCTTTCACCTTGCCCAATGCGGATACTCGTTTAAATCGATCAAACATTCACTTTGATACCAGCTGCACCTCTGCTGCAGTCGTTTGCAGCTAAACATGATAGATGAATGTAGTCGTGATTATTTCGCGTCTCTAGACAGTTCTAATTCCAAGCGAACATGTAACGCAAATGCTTTCTAGCATCCACTACGTACACTCTAAATAAATTGCCCTGAATTATAGAAATTGGCCTTACATCAAAATCAACCAACAAATTAGAAAGCTTTGCTTGTTCATTGGAAATAATTTCTAAATATAAATAAACATTTTTTCTTAAAATTAGAAAGGCTTTCCCTAAATCGACAAACGCACATTTTTGTTCATTTTTTTATAACTATTTTCCCAAAAACAAGAAATGCAAACGCTGATTCTCAAAAAATTCCCTTTCTGAAATTCAAAATTCCACCTAGAAGTTAGACCTTTGGTGATTTACGCAAATTTAGGCTTATTTTTTTGTGAGTGTAGAGTGTAGTAACTGGAAATATAAGCCAAATGCTTTCTGGCGAACAGTGCGTATACACAATACGCATCCTCTTCCTCACAGATGCAGTCAAATTCGCAGGCCTCAAACATGCTGCTGCTGCTGCTGATGCTGCTGCAGCTGCTGATTCTGCTCATGCCACTGGCATGCAAATGATTTATGGAAAGTGAGGCAGCGAGTGAGAGAGAGAGAGAGAGGCAATCAGAGCGAGTGCTGAAAAAGGGAGGGAGGGGTTGGTGGTGTAACTGGTGTGGCAGGGTCAATGGCAACACTTTGGCTGTGTTTGCCGACGTGGCCATTGTTTTGGCACTAAACTTCAATTAGCTCAGTGACGATGAGTCCATGACTTTTAATCAGTGTACTTTATGCCACACTCACGCACACACGCAACACTCACACACGCACACACCGGCTGACTACTGCATATGCGTGAGCCAGAAAAACGTTATAAATTAAACCAACAAGCAATTACAACAACAGCAGCAAGAGCCACAGCAGTGGCAAACAAAAAGGGGAGGCAAAGTTGCTTAGTGCGCTTTTTGGGGCGCCACCAGGCCGCAGAGACCAACGCTGCGCTGACGTTGACGTCGACGCTAAAGTCGTGTCGCCAAGATTTATTGGCGCTGGCCTATGCGTCGAGTCGAGTCGAGTTTGAGCGATGACGAAGACGAGGACGAGGACGTGGACGAGGCCGAGGCTTCAGTTGAGGTAGACGAGGACACGGCTACAACAACAACAAGCTGCCACAGCTCAGGGGCAAGCGGTTGCCTTTCACACATCTGCAGGCACAGCATTGAAATGTCGCCTCCTCTCTCCATCTCTCTCTCTCTCTCTCTCTCTCTACACTCAGAAAAAAATCAGCCAAAATTTGAGAAATTTGCCATTCTTCCTTACCTTATTACTCAGCAAGTAAATTTATAAAATTAAATGTTTAGCGCTTATATTTTTTGCTACAAATGTTTTCTTATATTTAGAAATTATTTCTAAAAACAAGAAAAACTTTCAAACTGTTAGTGAGTGTTTTTGCTGAGTGTATGAGTTAAAATAACAAATAACACAAAAGAATATCAACTGTGGTGCGACTTCCACCAAAATCAGATGCTAAAGTAGACTTTGGAAAAAGTGGCAAAAGATTTATGCCTTAATATTGTAACTGACTTCTGTCTGTCTGCTGGTCTTTGTGTGTTAGTGTGTGTGTGTGTTTGTGTGTGTGTGTGTGTTTGTATGTGTGTGTATGTCAGAGTTTGGCAGCTTTTGCAAATGCGGATGCGAATGCAGTTGTGTGGCGATAATAAGCCTCATCCAATGATGACGACTCGATGTCTACTTTAAACACCCCTAAATCCAGCGCCAACACACATGCACACACACACACACACACTTGCAGACGCCAACACACTTACTTACACCCACCTACACCCACACAATGTCGTCTGTTGATGGCAGTCAAAGGCTGTCAACTGTAAATGGCAAAGAGATGTTGACCAGGTTTCTTAATCTGCCACTCTCTCTCTGCCTCTCACTGTTGGTGACTGCGTCATCTGCCTTGTGCCGTGTGCTTTGTGCCTGGTGTCTCTTGTCCTGTCCTGGAATTAACCTCAAAATCTTTGACTTTGGCTCAGGCAGTCAAATTGCAAAGACAACGCCTGAAAACTCTGAAGAGCAACTCAGAAAACGGACAAAGGCTTACCTGCAATTAGCAGAGGATTGCCACAGTGGTTACTCGTTATGAAGAATTGAATTGAGAGAGTGTTATCTTCATCAACAATATAAATTTGTAAACTTAATTTAGCCTTAATTGAAATGGCTCTTAAATATGAGTTAACACAAAGTCTTAAACTACAAATAAACCAACAAAAAACGTGGAAAGAACTATAAAAATCCAACGATTTACAGTCGACAGTATTTTACGGTTTCGCACATTTAAATGACACAGTTCAATCATTCAACTCGAGGATTATTTGCAAGGAGTGCCATTTACTATTTGGTCGTCATATTTGTGTCGTATTCATATTTGCGCAACTGAATGCGTCGAATGTATTCAATTTCAACTCGTTTTTTGTGCGTAATCTGTCAAATTGTTGCCCTGTCATTGGCTGCGAATGTGGCCTTCAATTACTCGAAAATAAGCAAATATGCTATTGAACTACAATCTCTGAACCCTGACCTATCATTAACCTGCTCTCTCCCTCTCTCTCTCTCTCTCCCTCAGGTGTCGGCTGGACAGCATTTGCATTTGAGCGGCGATATGAAGAGCAACGTTTCTGTTGCTGCCCAGCAGGGCGTCTTTTTCAGTCAGCAGCAACAGCAGGCGCAGCAGCAGCAACAACAACAACAACCTGGCAACCCTGGCAATCCCAATCCACAGCAGCAGCCGCATGGAGCTGGCAATGCTGGCTCGAACAACGGCGGTCCAAATGCACCACAGCAGCAGCAGCAACCAAATCAAAATATGAACAATGCAAATGGTAAGTGAATGCCAAGTGAATACACTCATCTAACATCTAAACGAATGGTTCTCTCTTTGAATAGTACCCTCCGACAGCTTCTCGCTCTCCCAAAGCCAAAGCATGAACTTCACACAGCAGCAGCAGGTGGCGCAGCAGGTGGCGCAGCAGGCGGCGCAACAGCAGCAACAGGCAGCGGCGGCGGCAGCAGCTGCCGCACAACAGCAACAGGCAGCGGCGGCAGCAGCAGCTGCGCAGCAGGCACAGCAGCAACAGCAGCAGCAGCAGGTGCCGCCAAACATGCGTCAGCGTCAAACGCAGGCGCAGGCTGTGGCAGCAGCGGCGGCAGCAGCAGCCGCCCAAGCCCAAGCAGCAGCTAATGCGGCCAACGGAACCGCTGGCAACAATGTGCCGCTGATGCAACAGCAGCAGCAGCCGCCGTCGGCTGTTGGCGCTGGTAGCGGACCCCAAAGCGGTGGCCCAATGAACCAGCTGGGCGGACCCATGGGCGGCATGCCCGGCGGCATGCAGATGGGCGGCGGTGGACCCGGTGGACCTGGCATGAATCCCATGCAAATGAACCCCAATGCGACCAGTGCACAGCAGCAACAGATGATGATGGCCGGTAATGGTGGCCCCGTGCCGCCAGCAAGTCAAGCGAAGTTCCTGCAGCAGCAGGCGCAGATGATGCGTGCCCAGGCCCTGCAGCAGCAACAGCAACAGGCGCAGCAGCAGGCGCAACAGCAGGCGCAGCAGCAGCATCAGCAACAGGTGCAACAGCAGCAGCAGCAGGTGCAGCAACACATGTCCGGCGCACGACCCCCGCCCCCGGAATACAGCGCGACCAAGGCGCAGCTGATGCAGGCCCAGATGATGCAGCAGACAGTGGGAGGTGGCGGTGGCGGTGGTCCTGGTGGTGTTGGAGGTGTTGGTGGCCTGGGTGGTGGCGTTGGCGGTGGACCTGGCGGTGGTCGCTTTCCCAACAGTGCCGCCCAGGCGGCAGCCATGCGTCGCATGACTCAGCAGCCCATTCCTCCATCCGGCCCCATGATGCGGCCCCAGCATGCCGCCATGTACATGCAACAGCACGGTGGCGCTGGTGGCGGCGGCGGCGGTGGTCCACGCGGCGGCATGGGCGGTGTGCCGGGCGGCGGACCGTATGGAGGCGGTGCTGGCGGCGGTGGCGGCGGACCCATGGGCGGCGGCGGGCAACAGCAGCGGCCACCCAATGTGCAGGTGACGCCGGACGGCATGCCGATGGGCTCGCAGCAGGAGTGGCGCCACATGATGATGACGCAGCAGCAGCAGCAAATGGCCTTCGGCGGACCGGGTCCAGGTGGTCCAATGCGACAAGGACCAGGAGGCTTTAATGGAGGTAAGCAAGCGAGCGGCGTAAACGGGATTTATCTTCAGCAGATCCACTTGACTTGCCTAAATTAATTGCTTAATTATTCTACACAGAATAACTTAAACTTTAACATAAGTCTGTTCAAGCTGGCTCTACTTGAAGCTGAGTTCAGTTAGCCATGAACTGTGCAATTAATCGAATATAGTTTAAAATGAATCGAATAGAGTTGAATATTAATCGACTTTTGTGTTTGCAGGTAACTTCATGCCGAATGGAGCGCCGAATGCGCCAGGCAACGGGCCCAATGGCGGCATGATGGCCGGCTCTAATGGGCCGCAAATGCAGTTGACGCCGGCACAGATGCAGCAGCAGTTGATGCGACAGCAGCAGCAGCAGGCGCAGCAGCAACAGCAGCATATGGGACCGGGTGGCGGCAGCAACATGCAGATGCAACAGCTGTTGGCGCAGCAGCAGAGTGCAGCTGTCAGCGGTGGCGTTGGTGGTGGGATGATGGCCACCCAGATGCAGATGACCAGCATGCACATGAGCCAGACGCAACAGCAGCAACTGACAATGCAGCAGCAACAGTTTGTGCAGAGCAGCAGCACGACGACGACAACACACCAGCAGCAACTGATGCAGATGACTCAGAGTGGTGGTCCCGGAGGTGGTGCGGGTGGTGCAGGTCCCAGCAACAACAATGGTGCAGCGGTGCAGCAGGCGGCCGGTGTTGTGGGCGTTGTTGGTGGTGTTGGTGGCAACAATGCGGCAACTATTGCCAGCGCCAGTTCGATTAGTCAGACAATTAATTCCGTGGTTGCGAACTCGAATGATTTGTGTCTCGAATTCCTCGACAATCTGCCCGTCGATAGCAATTTCTCCACGCAGGATCTGATCAATTCGCTGGACAACGACAATTTTAACATTCAGGACATTCTCCAGTAGATTGTTGAAGCAGAAGAAGATGAATGTTAAGTTGCGCACAGCACCAAGAACCACCAACAATTGTTTCCTGTTTTTGTTTGTATTTTTTTTTGAATGTTCATTTTTAGTTTTCTGATGCCTCTTGTTGTTGTTATTGCCTGTCCCACCCTCAAAACCCCCTCTTCCCCCCTGTTTGTTAATTGTGTGAATTTTTATAAGCTAAGTTCGATGTACTCTAATTTGAGACTTTACTGTATTATTAGCCGCTAGAGTTGCCTCTCTTCATAAGTTGCCGGGCAGCAACGGTCCAAGGCGGGCGGACGCTGGATGGGAGCGGGGTGGGGGGCGTGGCAGCGGCTAAACATTCCATACTCAATAATTCATATGCACATATATATTTGTCTAAATATATATGCGAAGCACAATTCGAAGTGAGAGAAAGAAAAAGTATTTGCAAGTACTTTAAAAAATCAGAAGAAAGAAAGAAATCTAAAAAGCAGTTATGCAAGCACACACACACACACACACACACTAGTATCCATACACAAACACACACCAACAGAACTTAAGCACTTGTACTTAATGCAATTTGGCCACGCCCATCGCTCAGTCTGCCCGCCCACCAACTTCACTTTACTTAAGCAAAAAGCAAAAAAACAAAACGAAAAACAAACACAAAACAAAAATTGAATGGAACCAACAACAAAACTTTTTAACTAAAACAAAAAGAAAGAGAATTGTACATTTTATATTGTATTTAATTTAATTTAATTTTTTACAAAAATGCGAAAGTTACAAAAAAAAAACAAAAACAAAGAAAAACACAAAAAAAAGAGAAAAAAATGCGAAAGAAAACAGACACAAAAACGCAGAAGAGGAAAAAGCAAAAATATATTGGTGATATTTGAATTGCATGAAACAAAAACAAAAAACACACACTGCAACATGAAACAAACAAAAAGCAAACAGAAAAACAGAGATTTAAAAGTAAATGAGAACAGGACGAGAAAGAGAAAGAGAGAGAGAGGGGAGAGAAAGAGTAGATGAAGGGGAGAAACAGTTATTATTATTATTGTACATTATTTTTGTGTAACAATTAAGTTTAAATGGAATTTTTAAAAGAAACGCGGAGCAAACAAGCGAGTTAAGCGCAAAACAACAAACAAACAAACATATTTAAAATATATACACCTACATATATATATATATATATATAGTTTATATATATACATATATATGAAACTTATAATTAATTACTACGCGTAGTTTTTGGTAGTGAAAAGCGTGCATAAAGCCCTAAACATTAGTAGTTTGTTAAATAAATTTATATATACACCACAAACACACTCACACACACACTCACACACATACACACACTCACACACAGACAGACAGACAGACACAGATTATATATAGATATAGAGATATATATATATATATATATATTCGATTATTGTAAGAGCAGCGCTAACAATTATTGAATTTAGATTTAGGATCAGCCAGAGCAAAAAGGAAAGCAATCGAAAGAGAGAATGAGAGAAATTTAGCTAAATGCGTTCAGGCCAAGTGTGTTACCAAGTGACGCCAAGTGCCACGCCCACAGCCACGCCCACTTCACAAAATGTATAAAACGATTAGCGATTAATGTTTAAGGATACGCCGAGATTCCAGCTATGAAATTATTGTACGACATTTAATTAGCGCAATTCCATAAGTCCATAAGTTAAAGTTTAAAAGTTAAACACTTCAATTCAGTTCAGTTTCAGAGGCCATAGATCCAGACTTCCAGATACAAAACAAAAAAAAAAAACAAAAGAAACCAAGTAGCAAGGAAAACCGCAGCAGCAAACACATCAAGTATAATGCATACGATCCGAATGCGGATCGAGAACTCGCAGCACACACACACACACACACAAACAAACAAACACATACACACAGAAACACACTCGCCTAGAAAACAAACGCGTAGCCCAAAGTATTTAAGCCGCAAAAACAAACAAAAAGCAAAAAGAGAAACAAAAACAAAAAACAAAAACTAACAAAAATTATTATTACAACTATTATATAATAAAATACGCGAATTGTAGTTTGTAATTAATGATACGAAACAAATTTGTTTACAAAAAAAAGAAAACCGCAAATTATATATTATATATATAGTATATATATATACATTATTATTATTACTATATACAATATGGCATATTATTATTACATATACATATACTTACATATACAAGTACATATGTATATTTCTATATATATATTGAACACGAGTAAGCTAATGTTCGGCGTCGGCAAGTCCTTGGGAAGAAGAGGAAGATGATGAAGAGGCGAGCTGGAAACAGCAGGAAAGATGAAATCCTCAAAAATTACAACTCGCATAAAACAACTCAAATTCGAACTCGAACTCGATTTCGATTTCGAATTCAAGCTCGATATCAATTAAAAGCAAACAGCTGCCAGCGGCAAACCAAAACTTTAACAATTTACAAACAAACAAAAAAAAAAACATAAAACAAACAAGCTTCAAAGCAAACGCAAAGCAAATGCAAATTAATTTTAGCTCATAATTTATATAAACGAAAAGCAAAGAAGAAACAAAACAAAACAAATCAAATTTGATTTGGATTTGTATTTGTATTTGAATTTGAACTAAAATTCAATTTGATTTGATTTGTTCGTAAAGTGTAAGGCCTATTGCAGCATTTTGTTTACAAAGCAACGATTGTTTTTTTTTTTGTAATTAGCCAAAATTTTTTGGTGCATAAGTCGACGGTTTGCCGTTTTGTTTTGTCCTCCAGGATGTGCAACAAACCTTTGTGTCCAATAAACTTGAACATGATCGCATTGTTGTCCCAACAAACAACAAATTTGTAGATTTTCTTTTAGTATTAAAGAAATCAGAAAAAAGCAACAAAATAAAATAGTAAAATATTACTTTTGTAAATAAATAAACAATAATTTTCGTTTTATTTCAAAAGGATGTGAAGAGCCATATAACCATTGAAATATAGATTTTTATTATATGTACATATGTATAAAGCATACGAAAATACTCGTATCTTCGGGATTCGAATCGCAGCAGCAGACTTAGCAATGCTTGGTGGGATGGGGAGAAGAGACACTGGGGCGAACAGAACATTCGACCGATACGGAATAATATCCAGGAAATCTTTAAGTGCCCACAGAACTTTTCAAAAGAAATGTGTCCTTCCGAGATCCTCAAGGATGTGGCTGAGTATTGGCTCTAAAGTTCATCTTAACTTTCACTCGTGCAAATTCTTACAGATTTTCAAAAACGTTGATCATATTTTTCATTCATATTTATTGATTTCTTTATACGCATGTTCATAATAATATAATTGCATATTTTATGACTTATAATAAATATATTCCATAAATGTAAAATACATGCATTCAATGTGTGTGTGTGTGTGTGTGTGTGTGTGTGTGGGTGAGTGTGTGTTTAAATGTTGGTGTAGGAGTGTGGGGTGTGCTTTTTTTGTTTAACTTTATTATTATTATAATTATTATTATGTATAGTATGCATATTTATTTTTAATGCTTAACTTTCTCGATATATGTATGTATGCATGTATATGTGTGTATTTTATTGTATGTGTATTGGTAGTATATATAGAGTTTTACATAGGTAGGACTTGCATGAGCTTTCGACATGGATAATCCCTACGCATTTAACTTAAACAATTAACAAGCTTTCTGGCTAAAATATTCATGAATCTGTTATGGAAGGAGGGGAAGAAGGGGAGATGTGTGGATCTAAACCAATTTACAAATAATATTAGCAACTATTGCGAGAACTAAATAGTGTGGTAAGTCTAATTAGAAGCTAGCTTTGCCAATATATATTCTTTAATTTATATTCGTGTGTGTGTGTGTGCGTGTGTGTGTGTGTGTATGTGGGGGGCTATGTTTAATAACTTTTCAACACTTAAACGCTAGTGCAAAGGTGCGGCCTGCCAATTCTAAATGTTTAAATATTACGATTATTATTATAATTATGAATTATTTGCGACACCATTTTTTGTCTGTTTGTTTTCTTTTTTTATTTTGTTTTAACAATGTAAATGCCTTTGCCTGTTTCCATTAGTTGAGTTTTGTTTTGTTTTGTTTTTTATTAATTATTAATTGCTAGTAATCAATGTTAAATGTTGCACTGTGGCACGTACTAATATGCAATAAAATCAGCCTTAGTTATAATAATTGTTACTCGTGAATACGCGTTTCTATAAGTTGCTCGGGTCTATTTCAATATATTTGCGGCAAGTGCTTGCAAATACTGTGTCTGAGAACCTCTTTCAATATTATTATTCCTTCTCTTTTAATTTTTTACTTTCGCAAGTTAAAGTTTCTCTCTAAAAAAAAACAATTATACAAAAACGTTTTAAAAGTAAAAATCTGTAAATTTACTAGCAAATATTTGCGATTTCGATTTGGCGATTATAAAATTCGCCGCTCAATGGAATTGCATTAAATGTGATTTTTTTAAAAACGCGATTAATTCGTAATTAGTTAGTTAATTACTCCAAGCAATAAGTAGGTAGTTTTACTCTCTTTTCTTTACTATGTGACTCGACTCGACTCGACTCTCGACAATTCTGCTAAATGCGCAAATTCAAATTCTAGTTTTGTTATTAATTTAATGTCGTGGGACTTTCTCGGTTTCTCATTGCTTCTAGTTTATAAAACGAACACTAAACTTTAGTTTAGATTAGATGTGAGTTTAAATGTTTGTTTTCTTTTTTTTTCTTTGTTTGTTGTTGTTGTGCATTTGAACGAATGAATAATAATGGATGGATACTGAAGAAATGCACTTGAAGAACTGCAACTAGCCACTCTTTAAAGACATTCCGTACTTAATCTAAAGATTAACTAATATTTCTGTGTTAGCCATTTGCTGTGGGAATAATGAACATCATTTTTCTAGAAACTATTTCCACAACAAATGCGACCAGTTTGTGTTGCATGTGCAGAGCTCGAAAAGAAACTGAGCTGATCAAATTGGCAATTTAGCTCAGTTTGCTTTCAATCGACTAAGTTTAAGATTTACATATATATATATATATTTATAAAGATATATAGTATCGGTTGACCTTTACTTAAATATTGCAATCATGTTTGGGGATGCTCGATTAAAAATATATATAGCGAATATTTGTTGTTACTTTGCTGCGCATACCGCCGCCTACATAAATGTATATCACACGCAATAAATATAATAAGAAATTATAATATATATCGAATATCGAATATCGAATTTGCATTTCGAAATTAAACAAATTAAAAAACGTGCTCGTAATTATTTTCTAGCTTTCGTGTTCTTCTCAACGCTCCTTTCTACTAATATACATATCGAGGGCAAAATAATTATTTAATTCGAAATTAAAAACTTATTGCTGTCGGTGCGCATGTGTGTGTATGTGTGTGTGTGTGTGGGGTGTGTGTGTGAATTTCGAGGGCAGCTATTCGTTGTGAATGGCAATGACTGTTTTTTGTTATTGTTTTGATTTCTTTTGTTTTCTTGTAAGAATAACTAACGTTTTAACGATTTGGCAAATGATTATTTATCGATTAGTTATCGATTGCTGGTACTTAGTGCAGCCTATGCTGATTGGCCTTGGGCATGGCACCAACAATGCGCACACGCCCCAAGGTGCCCACTGCGCCAGCGCCAGCGCCACCAGTCAGCCGCTGATGTTGCTGCTGTTGCTGCTGCTGTTGCTGCTGCTGCTGTTGCTGCTGTTGTTGCTGCTGCTGCAGCAATTGCAGTTGCTGCTGGTGACGCTGCTGCTGCTGCAGGAGCTGTTGTTGCTGTTGCTGCTGTAAATGTTGCTGTTGCTGTTGTTGCTGCTGTTGTTGTGGATGATATTGCGGCGCATGCTTGGCATCGTTGCAATCACAGAATTGTGGTGGGGGCGCCAGCACAAGATTCTCAGTGCACAGCTGCTGCATGTTGTTGTTGCCCGGCGTAACAGCACCAGCAGCTGCAGCAGCAGCAACGGCAACAGCCGAAGGCACTGCCACCAATTGGCCGCTGGGCAACATGCCCACAATATGCGTGGCCAACTGTTGCTGCTGCTGCTGCTTTTGCTGCTGAAGGTGTTGCATATGTTGCTGCTGCTGTTGCTGCTGCTGTGGCTCGCCATCGCTGTCGGCGGCCTCGAGTGGCGGCGGCAACTGCACCAGAGACACGGCTGTGGTGCGTGTGGCGCCACGCTGCATCGCAATTGCTGCCGCCTGTTTGCGAGTGAGCGAATTGTGGCGCTGAAATGCCTTCGCCGGCGGCGATGGACTCAATTCGCCATCGTCATCATCATCGAGATCGGAGCGCTGCTCGAGCTCCAGGGAGTCGTGACCCTTGTGCAGTTGCTGCTGCTGCTTGGCCACCAGAGCGGCGGTGCTGGCGCCGCCACCAGCGGCTGCTGCCTTCGCTTTCAGTATCTGCTGCAAGTGTTGCTGATGTGCCAGCTGTTGCTGTTGCTGCTGCAATATCTGCTGCTGGGTGGCAATCAACTTAACATTTGGATTCGATTGATGATGCAACTGCTGCAACTGTTGTTGCTGCTGCTGCTGCTGATGGTGCACATTGGGTATGCGACCAAGTACCTGTGGACTGGGCACAGATTGTGTTGACTTTATTGCACCAGTTGCTGTTGTTATTGTTGTAGTTGGCAACTTGTTGCTGCTGATCAGTTGTTGCTGTTGCTGCTGTATAACAGGTGCATGCTGCTGCTGCACCAGCTGCTTAACAGTCAGCGTTGTTGTTGTTGTTGAGTTGCTGTTGTTGTTGTGATTGCTGCTGGCATTGTTGTTGATGTTGATGTTGCTGGTGGACTTTGTTGCCGCCTCATAGGCAGCAGCAGCATTTGCAACATTTGTGCCCGAATTTAGATTGATGATGTTGGTTTTTGCATTTGCATTTGTTGTTGGTGCTGTTGCTGCTGTTGTTGTTGCTGCTGCTCCAATGCTGATTGTTGTCTTGGCCATTATCTTGACCGTTGGCTGGGTGTCGGGTATTGTTTTGGGCTCCTCGACAATAGTTACGCTCGGCTTCTTCTTGATCGTATCTGTGGGCTTTGTGGCGCCTCCGCCGGTGGCCAACAACAATTCCTGATCGCTGCTGACACCCGAGCTGCTGTTGTCACACTCATCCTCACCATGACCAGCATGTGCTGCTGCTGGCAGCAACTGTTTCTGCAGCTGCTGTTGCTGTTCGTCTTCTTTTTTGAGGAAGCCATTGGGCGAGGACTTGGAGGTCTTCAGATTGCTCCGGATGCGCTGTATTTCGTCCACGGACAGCGAATGCGAAATGGAAGCACCCGAACCAGATCCAGAACCAGAACTGCTGCCACTAAATAATGAGAGAGGAAGGAGTGAGTCCAGTTGGATTGGAGTCTGGTTAATCATTGCCAGCAATTTATTCCCACTTACCTGGCCTGACTGTTGCCACTGGTTTCCGGCACATCGAACAGTGCAATTTTCTCGTTGAGCTTCGTGTTGCGTGCAACGAGTATGGAATTCTCATCCTCGCCATCTGATTCGCTGCAGCTGTAGTCTGGTTCTGGTATGGGCGGAGCAGAGCCCCCACCAGCAGCAGCAACTGTTGCTGTTGTATTAGCATTGCCATTCGCCTGTGGCTCCTGCTGCTGTTGTTGATGTGCTGCTTCTGGCGGTGGTGGCGGTGCTGGTGGCGATTGAGGTGCAGCTGTTGACTGCTGCTGCTGTTGTTGCAGTTGCAATTGCAATTGCAGCTGTGGTGCCGCATAATGCGAGGCAATTGCGTTGCCAGCAGAGGATTGGGCACGCAATTGGGTGGGCGCCGCATATTGACTGGCATGTTGCTGCTGTTGTTGCTGCTGTTGTTGCTGCTGCTGTTGCTGCAATTGTTGCTGTTGTTGGCTGTCCTGCTTGTCCTGCGCCTGTCGCAGCTTCCAGGCCATCACATTGCGCAGCTCCTGCGGCGAGGCATATATCTTGGCATTGGCCGCCGGATTGAAACTGCTTTGCACGCCATCGATGGCCGCCGAGGTGACCGCATCGTTCTCCGTGCGCTTCTTCAGTTTCTGTTGCAAGGATACTGTGCTCTCGTATTCGGAGACGCAGCTGCGCGTCTCCACCTTGACCACCTGGCCAACGGGCGGCGGCGGCGGTGGATGATTGGGTGGTGGAAGTATTGCAGCAGCTGCAGCTGCGGCAGCCAGTTTACTCTCTTCCTTGTTGTTGCCCGTTGTGTTGAGGCGCTGCAGCGAGGCATGCAACGTGGCCACATCGTCCTGCGAGTGATGACCCTTGCCCACCGCCTGCCAAATCGACGATGCCGAGCCATGCAGCTGTGGTCCATGCAGATCCGGTGTCGAGTGGAAACGTTTCAGATCCCGGCCAATTGTTGCACCATTGCCCACTGTGGGCGTGGCAACGGGCTTGCCACGTAGCGTTCCACTGCCATGCTTGCTTCTTGCCGTCTTGCGCTTCATCTCGGCGACGCTGCCATAGACCAAAGGACCCGCTGTTGTTCGCATGGGCGAACCATTGGCGGCAGGGGGCGTGGCCGCACCACTGTCCGTGCCCGACTGGAAACGTGAGCTGGTCATCATGGTGGCATAGCGACTGGAGGCGCTCGAGGCACTGCCATCGCCCTGCTGTCGCTGGAACAGCTCCTCCAGCTCGGCAGCTGTGATCCGGCTCGAAGTGGGTCGCGCCTTAATGCTGGCGGTGCGCAGCTGGACTGGTGTGCCCGGATGTGTGGGCGTCGGCGTCGCAATCGACTCCACCGAATTGGATTTGGTGTGCGGCACCTGCTCGTCTTGCTCCTTCTCGCCACCATTCTCCAGGCCGGCGACCATTGACTTGGCCCTGGCACGACCCACACTCAACGTGGTCTTCGGATCACGTCGTGGTGGCATCGGTGCGATGCGCACGCTGCCGCCACCACCCGTTCCACCGGAGGCGAAACTGCCACTGGCGTGGCTGCCCGGCCCCATCATCGACATCTTGCGTGGCAACGTGGCGCACTGGCGGTGGGCGCTTTGCGGTGTGCTCGGTCCACTAGATAAATGCTGACTGCCACCGGCGCGTGCACCACCACCACTGGGCAAATACTGTGCACTCGCCTGCATCTGCAGCGGAAACTGGGGCGAGACGACAGTCATGTTGACCAGTGCGCCCGCGGACCGTATCATCTCGACGACCTGTTCGTGCGAGGCGGCGCTCACATCCTCCCCATTGATGGTAAGCAAAAAGTCACCGGGTCGCAGGCCGGCCATGTCGGCAACGCCTCCAGGATCCACATCGTCCAAGTACTGCAGTGCCGGGAAGCGTTCGGAGGGACGCAGTTGCATCAGCTGCGAACTGGCCTTGGCACCACGCAATATGAATCCAAATCCGCGCTTGGCCCGATGCAACACCACCGAACGCGGTGCGTTGTAAGCACTGCAATCAGTTTAGAGTTTAATATGGAGATGTATGAGATGTACACTTAGAAAAAATATACCTACATTTTAGTAAATCGCCCTGAAAACTAAAAAGTTCTGCTTGTTTTAAGTAATATTTTCTATATTTCAGAAAACATTTTTCTATTTATTATTTATTTTTGGCGATTTACTACAATTTTAGGTTGATTGTTATTCTGAGTGTAGTTGGTTACTTACCCCTTCTTGATGCGAGGTGCTGTGGCGCTGCTATATTGTCCTATTAAGTGACCACCATTGTTTTCTGGGTGTTGCTGCTGCGGCAGCTGTTGACAGGAGCCATTGCTGGTCATGGAGAGCGAGGGCGACTGATGCGGCTGCTGGAGCAGCGTGCTCGAGCTGCCCGAATGGCCACCCAGACTGAGCTGGGGGGAGCCCTGGTAGGAGGATTGCTGCGGCTGCAGCGATGGTGGGATCACCATCTGTTGCTGCTGCGGGGCTGGTGGTGCCACCATGCCCGTGCTTGCCGTCATCACATTGGTGATGTGCTTCTGTCGCAGATTCACCTCCTGCACACAGTCGGCGGGGAAGAAGCCGGACTGATTCGTGCCACGGACATAGCCCTCGAGGAGGCCGCAGTCGGTGCTGCCAACGACCTCGATGACATCGCCCGGCTGCAGTCGGATGTGACCCACTGTGTTGCCCGCATAGGGTTCCATGCACACCACCGTGGTACTCGGATGCCCAATCGAGCATGCAGCCGAGTCCGAATTGGTTCCCACGCCCGAAGAGTCGCTAATGATGTCGCTGGTGTCGCCCAGCGATTTATCTGTTTTCGGATTGCAAACAATCAATTTAATTAGCCAGTTGATTTGATTCACAAATGATTCATCTGATTACATGTTGGCCAGAGAATGCGGATCCAACAGAGACAACATTTATGATGACGATAAACATGCTATGAGGTTGGAGGAGTTGCTGGGCAGGAATGGAATGTGGGGAGCAAGGAGAAGAAGCACAAGAAGCAATGCGTGCGAATGCGATGAAGATATATATTTTTTAAAAATGATTTAAACAGTCACAAATCACACTTTCGAGAGACTCATTTAAAGAATGAATCACAACAATTTAATATGTGTATGTGTAAAAGTGTTTCTGCTCAGTTTGAGAGTCTCGCTGCTAAACTAGACGCATTTTGAAAATTAACTTCTTAAATCGATTAATCGATTAAATTTAATTAAATGATGATTCAATAGATAACTTCTAAGGCATACCTTGATCTATATCAATTTCTCAGATAGTTCTCCAAATGATTGATTGATTTAAGCGATCAGCTGAGTTGTTAATGGCTCACTTATAGGCTCATGACTATTTATATATATTGCTCGCAAACTTGAATCTTAAAAATGTACTAATTCCAAGTTCATTAAAATGATTTATCGATTGCTCCACATTGCTTCCCATAATGGACCCATTAGACATGCTCTCATGTGGGTGATTTTCAATATAAAAACTTAACTAACTTCACTTATCAAACTAAAACTAGGCATGCTTAGTGATACTTTAATGGATGTCATACTTAACCTCTTGAGTTGATATATATATATATATATATATGTGTGTATTAAGTGTAAAACATAAAATTTAGTTTAATTTAAATGTAATTTAACTTAAACACAAAAAGGCGAAATCAGAGTAAAATTATTGATTGATTGATTGATTGACTGATTACCTGTTACAATGCTGATGTCGTCCTCGTGCGAACGATGTCCCGACGAGCCCTCCGAGAGGCTCGAGCTCGCCGAGCTGTAGGCGCCCAGCATATGCTCCGAGGGGCATGGCGAGGGCGGACCATGCAGCTGCTGCAGCTGCAGATGCGGCTGCTGGTGGTGGTGTGGGTGGTGCATTAACTGCACATGGTGATGGTGGTTCTGATGATTGTGCAACTGCTGCTGCTGCTGCTGCAGCTGCTGGCGCGAGAGTGTGCCCATCAAACCGACGCCTCCATTTACGGCACCACCAGCAACTGCACCACCTGCACCTGCACCACCCAACCCACCGGCAGCCGCAGCAAGCAGCACTGCGCCAGCTGCCCCATTGGCCGACAGCCAACCGATGCCGGAACGCCGTTTTGGATTGTAGCGCGGTGGGCCCCGGTAGGGTACTGCATAAGTGTGAGTAAGGATAGTATTCGCTATGTAAGTATACGCTCAACTGTGTCCATGTATGTGTGTGCGTGTGTGTGTCTATGTGTGTGTGTGTGTGTGTGTGTGTATTGTTGTTGTTGTTGTTGGAGTTTTGTCGGTTTGGCAGTCGGGCGCTTAAGAGCTGAATTTATGTGTCGCGAGTGGGGTGCTTTTTAAGGGATGAGCGAGGATTGTTACATATTTTGGTTGGCTATGATTATGGGTTTTTTATGCTGTAGTATTTTTGTCACATTTTGTTGCCAAGTTGCCTGCCAAGCCAATTCCAGGGCTGAGCAAATATCTTCAACGGAAATCCTTCCATTGCTCAACTCTGGAGTTAGCGACTCGACGCTATCTAAAAGTTTGTTTTAATTTGTTGAGGAATTATGAGCAAATAACCCTAAGACCAATTTAGCTGCTAACCTATGGAAGAGCTAACACTTATTTTGGATTGCATTGGGTTGGTTGGTTGATTGGATACACACTTTACACTTTAGTGGTTACTTACTGTACTTACTGCTCTTTGCGTGGAGTTGGTTTGTTAGATCGACCGAAACACAAAAAGCAAAACAGAGCAAAAACAATGACATTCTAGGAATGACCTTAAACAAAACAAACTCGCCAAACATATGATTTATAGATAATGGTATTTTATATATATATGTATTTATATAATGAGTAAATAACGTGTAACGTGTAACAAAATACTGAACAAGAGAGAGAGAGAGAGACAGAGAGAGATTCAAAGATAGCGATAGAGGTGTGAGAGAGAGCGAGACAAATGAGACAAAGAACGAGCAAAAATGGAAACGAGTTACAGTAACGATTAAGAGTACTATATATAGTACTATATAGATTACATACATATACAGAAAAGATGTCAAGCAACAAATGCAAAATATGCAAGGCAATTTACATATAGTTAAAATCTGTTGTATATATTGTTATAGGAGCCAGAGTAAATATATTTTACGTTATGAATGAATTAATTGGCAGAGACCTAAATGATGAAAAGTTTCAGTGATATATGATTGATTTTTGATATGAACTGTTTTGCGTGTCTGCGTGGAGAGAACTAAACATTTTGACTGGGGAAATCGGGACTAAAGGTGATTCAAAAATAATTAACCAAGTACAGTTTTTGGAATTGAATCTAACACGTGGAACACATGGTATCAACTATAGTTTGAGTAAATTAAAAACAAATTGTGACAAAAAATGGGAATAATCGAGGGGAGTATGGAAAGTATGAGTAAGAGTACGATGTGATTATGTCAAAATGTCGAGTACGAGTAGTCGATTGGGACTTGTAGGTCGATGAGTATCTCGAATATGTCGATATCAACTCAAATGAATTTAGAAGTGATATCAACATGCCCGACAGTGTGTGTTGTGGATGCGAATGGAATGTTTGTTTGTTTGATTGGCTCTCGTTTTGGCACTCACCAATTTCGTCGGATTTGTAGTTCTCAATGATTTCGGCCAGTTCCAAGTTGCCAGCGATGACAGCAACCTAAGGGATACATTTAAATATTAGCCCACATATTAAATGAATATTATATTAATATTGAGTTTGACTACACAGCAAGCAAGACTACATAAGAAGTACCAGCTAAGACTACTTGTATACATATAAATATATATAAATCTATTATTTAAGTATTAATTGTAATTTTGTAATTTGGAGTTTTGATTTCGATTTCGATTGGTTTTTGTTTTAAATACCTGATAGGGAGTTTGGTTGGCAAAGTTCTGGGCACCACGTTGTGCGCCGCGAAAGAGAAGCATTCTAGCACAAGCCTCTTGGTTGTTAACAGCACAAACATGCAACGGGCTGTTACCGGACGCATTGCGTCCATCCATGTCAGCACCGTAGAACAACAAGTGTTCCAAGTGCTGCACCAGGCCGTGACGACACGCCTGCATCATCATCATCATCCCCATTGTTTAATTGAATAGTTAGGCAAGCGTTTTAAAAGTTAGCCAGAGCAGAGACAGAGAGAGTGAGAGAGAAAGAGTCATAAATATAAAAATCAATTAGCGAAATTCTCAATCTCTCAAGCCAAAATAAAACTGAATAACAAAAAACACCCCTCCACCAGAGATTCTCTCTCTTTCATTCTTTTTGTTTAGGATTTTTGGGAGGGGAGCGGGCAGCTATCACAAGTACCAGGAAATATAGCTCTATGTTTTAATTAGGACCGTCACCGACTTACCTGGTGCACTTCATTCCAGCCCTGGCTGTCCTGTATGCCCAACGTGGCATGGTCGTGCAGCAGACTCTCCGTTATCTTCGCCTCGCACTTGCGTGTTATCGAAATGTACAGGGGCGTAATGCCACGCCCATCGCGATAATTGGGCGAGGCGCCAAGCTCCAGCAGTGTACTGCAATGGGACAGATATCAATATATATATACACTTAGAAAACTCTATCAGAAATTTAGAAAATCACCCTGAAAACTAGAAAGGGTTTGCTGCTTTCTAAAATGCAGGGTACATTTTTTTTTTGGTCTGGGTACTGACCTGACCGCCTCGAGCGAATCGTGCTCGACGGCTCGGTGGAGCGCTGTAGTGCCATCCTTGGTGCGATAGTCCAGCAGAGCACCGCCATTGACCAGTGCAATGAGCAGCTTGTTGGGCTTCTTGCCGCCGGTGGCCACCGACAGCGGTGTCTCGCCGCTCTCCGAACAATGAAAATTGGGATCGAGACCCTTGGCGCACATCTTGGCAATCTTCTCCACATGCCCCCCATTGATGCAGTCGAGGAAGCGCCGCAGATTGGCCCGTGTATGCAGAGCCTTCAATTGGCGCTCGTCCAGCGTTAGCATTTTATACACACGCCTCTTGTACTTGAGCTGTGGAGGGAAAAGATTGTTAGTTGAGGTTCCGAGTAATTTAGAGCTCAATTCAACAGTTACCTCCAGATAACCAACGGGTCCATTGAATGGATAGTCGCCCAGGCGCCGTTCCTCGTCCAGAAATTTGCCCGCCTTCCCATTCGAGGGCGGTGCAAAGAGGCCGTAGTTGAAGCTCTCCTTAAGCTCCTGCAAAGAGTACAAGCGACATAGATGAGTATGGGTGTGAGTGTGAATATGAGTGTGAGTGTTCATCAGGTGTGCCATCGACGTGCTCAAGTTGTTCATTTTAACACAGACAAAAGACTTCCTGGGCGGCTGCCGCTAATGAGCGCAAGACAACAGCAGCGCCATCTAGCGTCGTCTTTGTCGTTGTCGGTCGTCATTGCATTTATAATTTGCCGCCTTTGCCTTTAAGTGGCAATTTCTGGTTTTAATTATACAAAATGTTCGCTTGCAAGCAACAAACAACCAACTTCCGTAACTTCCATCTTAAGGGAAACTCCCTCCTCAGACAGAATTCCTTCCTCACTCACTCCCCTCTCTCCAGCCTTCTGTCTTCTCTATCATATCATAAGATATGAGCTATGCAGTCTCAAGTGAATAACTGGCGACATTGGCAACTGCTGCATTAATTATGCAAAGTGCGTGTTATGTGCACACATGGGTCTCCCAGCACTGAGAGCTGAGGATTGTGTAGAGTTTTTGGGTTGTTGTATTTGGGTTCCTTAAATCCCATTAGACCAAAAACACATGCTTAATGTGAAAAATGTGGCCATTAAATTAGTTACAGCAGCAAGCATGTAATAGACAGACGGCACTTGCATCTGTTATTAGTTCACTTTTAAATGTTCTTTGGCTTCTCTTTTCTATGTACCGTAATTAACTATTTTCCTTCAGTTCACCCGCATATTCAGTCGCCAGCTAATTCTGCATAGCAAATATAAATATATATATATATATGTTTATATATATATTTAAACTAGCTGTAACTCGGCATCTGTAAGAGCTATTTCCGGCTTTCAGCAGTTGTTCTTGTTATTGTTTTTGCTGTTGTTGTTTTGTAGTGGCTACAAATCGCAGCCATGAAGCCCTGCTGGCTGCTACACACCTCCACCACCCACAACCACACCCACTCACACACACATACCCTCAGACTCATCCATCCCCTTTGGGCAGCGTACACATAAATTTCCACGGAATGAACTAAAACGCCCCAAATAGCGGGCATACACTCAGAAAAAGAAGGGCCCTACATTTTAAAAATTCTCCAGCTTTGGCCGCAAGGGTTCCTTACATTATTATGCGGAAATTACATTTCTAAAAAGCAGGACTTGCATTTCTTAATTTCAGAGTGGATTTACTTAAATTTAGAAGAAAAAAATGTCTGGATTTCGAGTGTGATTTGTATGATTGCCTTTTTTGTTGCTTAATAATACAAAAGTCAAGCCAATAAAATTTTAGTTTTGTAGTTTTCAGGCCGAAACCATAAAATTGAGAGCGATTCTTTTTCTGAGTGTACCCACTGCCCCGCCTCGCACCCTCCCCTCGCGACACTTTAGCTGCTTGTGCGCCAAATGGGATTTATGTTGTCCTCAATGCTTCTGCTGTTGCTGCTACTGCTGGTCCTTCTTCGTGTGCTTGGGGGCAACACCCAACTTTTGCTTCCCTTGTGGCATGCAGATGCAAATTGCAAACACGTCGACTGACTGCGACCTGAAGTTGGCAACGAAATCGGATACGGATTTGGTTTATACGTATTTTATATATGTGCCTGGGTTCGACTTGGGATTGGGTTTAGGGTCGACTTTCATTGGGGCGACTCCCTGCTTAAAGTCAACTTGTTGGCGCAAATTGCAATTTTATGAGTTTTGATTTCGACATTTCAATTCGTGCGAAACGACCCTGGCCCTGGCCCTGGCCATGGGCTTGAAAGAGAGCGCAATAGATAGAGAGAGAGAGAGAGAGGGGGCTAAACTCATTTAGAATTTTACTCATTTGGCTGCTCAGTTGCCGGTTGTAAATTCCGTTGGCTGCAATTGAAATTGGACCACATGGCATATACACTCAGAAAAATCGTAGCGAAATTCACGTTTTTCGTGTTTATTAGAAATAATTTTTAAAAACAAGAAAACAACGATTTCAATTCTGAGTGTACATACCAACACATATTCAAAGTATTTGCTGCCCATAAATCAATGAAAAAAGAAAAGAAAATGCAAGCAGCAGCGGAAGGCAAGAGTGGAGGGAGGGGCGGGGAGGTGCGTTGGATTTTCCTGTTGTTGTTTGTCGCTCAAGAGCGTCAGAGTCAAGAGTAAATGTCAATGCGATGTGCACTTGCTGCAAATAAGCGACTTCCTGTTCCAATAAGAAAAGGCAAATGTACAATAACGATAACAACAACAACAGTTGCAACAACAACATCAGTAACAAAAGGCATTCATTGATAAATTGTCAAACAGTTGTTGTTGTTTCTGTTGTTGCTGTTGCAATTGTTTGCTGCCAAGACAGAACAGATAGCTAGACTAAGGAGAGACAGAGAGACAGAGAGAGAGAGAGAGAGAGATACAGAGAGACGGTCAGCAGCAGGTAAACATAAACACAGTGCCAGCAAAAAGTAAATAGCCAGCCAGTTGGCCAAGTTGCAATTGCAATTGGGTCGCAGCAGCAATTGGCGGCCATCTGTTGCAGTTGCTGTTGCAGTTGTTGCCGTTGCCATTGCTCGTAATCTCATTCTATTGCAGCAATTAGAGTCTCGGTCTGTGGCTACAACTGCAACTGCCACTGCAACGGCTTGTGTCTTGTGGCAGGCTTTACATTTATGGTCTCATTAGCGTCAGTATTTGCCTTACTCTAGCTATTTATATTTGTTTTTCCTTCGTTTATATTTTGGCAGCTACAACTACAGTTTGACAGTCAATGCACATGTACACAGCCTGTCCAACTTTAGCGTTTCAGTTCAGTGGGTTTACTCCACTGTGACCACAGCAGGAACAAACACCCACTGCAAAACGTATCGAATAACACAAACACGACTTGACATAGTCCACAAAGCTCCGCAAATCTGCGAAGAGTTAACTAAATGATAACGGCAAAAGCAAAAGACAAAAGATGTCTGTCTACACAGTGGGCCACAGAAGTGCACATACCTTCAATTTATTACAATCCCTAATATTAGATTATTCAATGTGATAAGTGTACTACTTCCATACTACCTGTACGCTTTAATATTCTATAAATCTTCAATTCTTTGTATATATAAAATATATAAGATAAGTTTTTCCTGGCCATTTTCATTATAGGGATTATAAACAGTTAGTAAACAGTTGTCTACAGAATTCTTAACTGTTATTTTTAAGCTCCCTTCAATACTTCTTATCATCCCCCAATATCTGTAATATTAATATTTAAACACAATTTCCGGCTGAAAGAAAAAAAAAGTTGAATTTGCGCACAGCTCTTTGAAGTGACTTGTGTAAATTTGGTGAGCCATTAAACTAAAAAGCGAAGTGTCAGTTCAAGTGTAAATAAATTAAAATAAATTAGTTAGTTAGTCAAGCACAAAAAGTTAATGGCGGCCAAGTTCAATTAAGTGAAAAGAAAAAAGTTAAATATTTATGATGCCTTATTTATGATGGGGCTCAGCCATCAGCGGCCTCCTCAACTGGCCATTATCTAATTATATGTTAGGCACTCCTCTTCACACTGATTATCATAATTCTGCGCAGAAATGCCTTTTCATGGCCAACTGTCATTGCCTCTGCCTGATCCCTTGCCCCCTCTTAGCCAGGCCCTCTCTCTGCCTGCCCTGTTTGCCATTGTGCCAAAAGAGCCGAGGGCGCATTTTACGCTTCGCTCTGCAACATTTTGCGTCTCAAGTTGCAAGCAGCTTCAACATCAATTTATGTAATCTGAACAATACACAGAACAGTTGAGAGGAGAGGATGGGGACGGGGCAGACATGCCAGGCACATCATCTTATAAATTCTGCTCGTTGGCAAAAGATGCCTGTGGTTAACCGCAAAGACAAGCAGCGGCGGCGGAGGGAGTGGTTTCGTAGAGGGGCACTTTGAATTAGAGTAAGTTCTGTGGCCAAACAATGCGCAGGCGCAGCCACAATGCCACAGAACCAGAGACGAGCAGCAGTACACTCAGAAAAAAGAGCGCACTGAATTCGCGAATATTCGGGCAAGGTAAAACTCAAGTTATTATTCAGAGAGCATATTTATAAAATCTAATCAATATTTTCTACATTTTAGAAATGCACTTCTTTATAATATACAAATATTTCCATAAAATATTAAAGGTCGCCATATTTTTGGGATTGTGAATTTTAGAAAAATGTTTTCTTATAGAAGAGCTATTCGATTTTGTAAAATTCAGTGTGATTTTTTTTTTTGCTGAGTGCAGCAAGCAGCATCCACAGAGTGTTCGTTATGCCGCCCCAGACTCCAGTTCCAACTGCAGCCTCCCCTTTACACCTCTCCCCACTGGATCTCCATGTTGAGTTTGTCAAACCAGAAACTGGTTTTTCAGTTTCGGTTTCGGCGCTTTGCGATTTAATTGAGTTTTGTGCTTTGCTTTTTTTGTTTTCTTAGCCATTTGGCTTGGGCGCATTCTTGACCAGCATTTTTGTTTTGTTTGTTTTTTTTTTGTTTTGGGCCGAGTTGAACTTGGAATTGGGGTTTTTTTGGGGGGGCGTGGCAGCAGAGCAGGGCAGAGTTGACACAGCGAGAGATTGTCGTTTGGCTAATTTATGCGTGCATTGGCCTCAAAACAACAACAACAACAAGAGTGTCTGCTGTCATGTCTTTCTTTCAACTTGATTGCATTTTTGGGCTGCAGTTGCAACAGCGGTGCTTGCCACAAGTAGGAGGTCAATGACGCGTGCTTCGCCTGCAGGAGACAAGCTGTAGAGCTTGCAACATCAGCATAGAATTCTAGACAAGACATACACACAACACACACAATGCAACAGTAACAACAACAAGATGCAAGGATGGGCCTGGCTCGCTCCTTGTTGCAAGCTGCTGTTCTTAAGGGGCAGGGCCGTCATTCTTAGGGCCTATGTCTGTCTGTATGTTTGTCTGTCTTTTTCGCTTATCATAAAAAAAACTAGTTTCGTTTCGCTGCATTTTGTGTTGCATGTTGCAGCATGTAGCAGCTTGTCATGCCACCTACAGCCAGAGCAGAGCAACGACGTGAATCTTTGCATCAGATGCGGCTGCGGCTGCTGCGCAGAAGAAGAAAGTGTTGCAAGACGCTTTTGACTGGTAAATTGGCGGCCTGCTTTGCGGATAGGCGCTGACTAAACATTTATCAGAGAGCCGAAGGAAGAACTGCAGTCCATTGAACTTCCCTTTCAGAATATACAGCTATATATGTACATGTGTATGTACACTCAGAAAAAATCACCTTACATTTAAGTAAATGGGCCGAAAATTAAAATCGACCTGAAAACTAGAAAGGATTTTTTGATTTTCAAAGTAATTGCAGGAAATAATTAGAAAAATATGTCTACAATTTAGAAAGGCTCGTCCTCAATTGACAATCACAAAACTAACTATAACGAATTTATTTAATTTTTAGAAATAATAAGATACAGTAAAACCGATTCGCTGATATTTAGGGCGATTGTTTTTCTGAGTGTATGTATGCAGCACATGCAATTTATTTTGCACCTAGAGCTGTGGGCGTGTCGCCTTTGACGCTCGACGCCCATTCGCCATTCATATTTTTCCACTCGACTGCATTCAGACAAATATCTCCAGCCCAACTCAGGTCGGTCTATCTGTCTGTCTATCTGCCAGTCTATCCCTCTGTCCGCTTGGGCCAAAGGACATTGACAGCAGCCGTCGAAAGGTAAACTAAAAGTGCAGCCAGTTGTAGTTGCCAAAGGATGCGGACAATGTTCATCACAGAGCAAACACAGTCAACATTCAACATTCAACTTGCAACGCGAATCCAATTGCAGGCAACAGGCATTTCCAATAAACCAGCGAAAAGCGACTGAGAAGAGAATGTCATTGAGTGAGAGACAGACAGAGAGAGAGAGAGCGAGAGAGAAAAACGGAGAGCGAGTGGAACAATAGAGAAAGGCAGCAAGAACCAGTGGAGAGCGGTTGGGGGTTACTGGATTGGCAGACTTTTCAGCGATTAACTGCGGACTGCTGTTGGCTGTTGACAATGACACCGCCGCCCAGAATGACAACTGTTAAAGCTAACAAAACAAAAAAAAAACTGAAGTGTGAACAGCTTCACAACCAGATATATACAGATGTATATATGTATATATGCATAGGCACTTAAGAACAGCCAGCTAATCTAAAATAAAAAATAAATAAATATGTGAAACGAGCAAGCAAAATTCATTTTGCACTTTAAGCCCTGTTTTTAAATTGATAAATAATTTCGTTTGTGGAATTTCAGAATAAAAAGAGGTGCTAAGACAAAAAGTTGATTAAATAATTGTCTCGCCTGTGCGGCCTTTATTAGTGCGATCAAAATAATTTAATCCAATTTCTTTTTCACAAGCTACTTCATCTACTTTGATTTGGGATTTGGCCAAATATATTCATTTTGTTCTCTTGATAAATCTGTTCACAAAATCCACACAGGTTAATAGTGAGTTTACAGCACATTAACAGTTTATATTTCAGCCTTATCGTCTCGAAACCAAAAGTAAAAAAATTAACATTTTAGCGACCTGTTTTACAACATTTTTTTACATGGAGTTTCTTATAATCAATAACGTTATTTCGAACTGAAAACACGGCTTCATAGAATAACCAATCCTCAACAGCATAACTTTAATATTTACTAGTCTAACAGACACCACTTTAATTATCTGTTAGGCCATGGTTCTACAAAACTCTGCCAACACATATTTTATTTACTTATTAATTCTGTGTATTCATGGTCAGGTAGATTTAAAGCATTTGAAACCTTTACGACTTATCAGGTTTCACTAAAGTTCACCCTTCAAAATGTTTAACTAATGCACAGCTCACCTAAACAAATTTCTAGCCTGATTTTCACACACACACAAAAATACACAAAACAACACCCAAAAACAAAAAAAAAAATCAATATTTACACAGACATAGAAGGAATGCTGCTCCAGCAACAAAAACAACAACAACAACAACAACAACAACAAGAGGTGCAAACGTATACAAACATAAAACAAAAAGGCAAAACACATAACGGTTATGATTGTTGACTGTGCCCCGCCTGGCTAAGGGGCTGGATGGGGTACAGAACAGAAGCCGGTCCTGGAATTGGAACTGGAACTGATGGCGGAAAGTACGTAACAAATTTGTGTTGTTGGTCTGCCTGTCTAGCAGCAACAACAACAACCACATCTCGCAATGGAAACATACGACATGAAGAAGAAGAAAACAGGCGACAAATGCTGCCCATTTTGACTTGCTGAAGGAGAAGGGAAGGGATGGAGGTGGGAGTGGCTCAAGGGGATGGACTCGTGGCATTTCAAGATATGCGTCGCAGTCACCATCATCGTCGTTGTTGCCGTTGTTGTTGTTGGGGTTAAAGTACCGTTGAAATGCTTTCAGCATTTCTCATATTCATAAACCGGGTATGGGAGAGGCTGCTGTGAGGGGGGGTGCCGGGGGGAAACTGCATTACAAGAAAATAAATAAAAGGCGTAAAAACGTAAAAAAAAAGTAATAATGTGAATCAGTCGCAAAGCAGCAGCTCAAGCGAGGGTTGCTCACAACCCCTAGCCACCACCCCCCACCACAGGCAGGCAGTCAGCGGGTGCAATGGCATGCGTCACTGGAAAGGAGTGGGGTGGGGTGGGGTTGCCGTGAATGGAAAATACCTTTACCTGTTGTTGTTGCTGTTGCTGTTGGAAGCAGAGTGAAAGGCCAATGCGACTTTCCAAGTTGACTCTGTGTTTTTTTGTATGTCAAAGTCATTGGCCAATGGTCAATGTGGAACAATTGCAGAACGAAGCACACGAACCAACAGCAACAAACAAACATTAACATCAAATAGCAACAGCAACAAGAGAAAGAATCAACAACAAGCAGAGCTCAAAATCAAGGCACGTTTATTTCATTCAGAACTCCGTTTGCTCGATTATTGTTGCCGCATGATGATCATGACGCTAATCGATTTGATGCCAAACGTGCGACCAACAATCAGCAACAGTCAACAACAGCAGCAACAACTACAGCAGTCTTGACTGGTCAACAAGAAGCAACAGTGATCGCCCAGCTCGAATCGATCCTCATTGGTGTCTGCTGCCACATTATTGCTTGCCACATTGGTTCTGGCCACTTGGCCACTTTTCAAACGTTCTACGCTTTTTGCTATTTATGTCACAAACCTCTCAATGCTTGCTCTTCCACTTGGCACGCCCCCTCTCTCTGCCCTCTTACCTCAAGTTGTAAACACTGCGTCCGATTTTCTTGAACAAACTTTTCCAATTGCCCGTTGCATGTAACAGCGAGCATTGGACATTAAATTAATTATGGTCAAACTTCCCTCTACTACACTCAGAGAAAAAAGAAATGCACTGAATTTTAAGGATTCGCGTGGGAGTCCTCAGCTTATTATTCAGCAAGTATGTTTCTAAAATTGAAGATTTGAAATTAGGAATAAATTTCTTAGTGTCAAGGAGGATTATTCTGAAATTTAGCTAAAACTTGTCAAATATTTCCATGTGTGCAAATAAAAGAATTATTTCTTGTTACTTATTATTATCGAGGGGGCATGGTTTTATATTTGTAAGAAAAATGTTTTCTTGTATATAGAAATTATTTCTAAAATCGAGAAAAACTCTCAGATTGATTTTTCTAAAATTAAGGTCAATCTTTTTTTGCTTAGTGTACTCTTTGCCTCTCTGTGCACATCTTTCGCTTAACCACCCAGGTCATTTAGAGCCCAGCCACCTGAATAAGTGAATAAACAGCGCTCTGTGCACAAGCAGAAAATTAAACATTTCCCTTATTTATTTTTCTTGGATTAAACTCAAGCAATGCGGAAATGAAAACCTGCCGCAATGCCAGATGTAAAGACCGAAAATTTGTTGCACAAATGAACTGGCTTTAATTCTCCCACAATATTTGAATGAAAACTTGGCATTAACTTGGTCCAAACATAAATATAATGGACCAAAGTTAATTCACTTGGATGCAAATTAACTGTGATTCGGCCTGGCCTGGTTTGGCCACAAAACCGCATTCTCCATTAGCTGACCCGTTTAGACAACAGCCCGAGGAGGAGTTCGTCCAACTTCCAAGTTAGCCGCCAGCAGCAGCAGCAACCAAAAAAAAAATAAGCAAAGAGTAAAACAAACAAACAAAACTTCCGTTTCGATGCACTTCAACACGCTGCTGTACAAACTGGAGGCAGGCAGCTAGTGACCTAAATTGGCGACTCGTTGCTCATAAAAAGCGCCACAGGAACCAGCAGCAGATCAGGCAAACACTCCGCAACAACAACTAGCAACAACAACTGGCAACAACAACTGGCAACATTGGCGACTGCAATTACGTGTCGCCAAGTCAGCAATTAACTGACTCCGATTGACAAATCAAAGCAAAGCAAACACATTGCCCTTAAGTCAATACCCCACTTCCTTCCCTCCACCCTCCCGCACCACAACAGCCTCTCCCTTGAGGTGTCGTGTTGCAGTTGCAACAGTTGACACAGCCCATCAACTTGGCCATCGGCTGTCGTTCACTATGAAATTAAAGACGACTTCGCATTACCACATTACAAAAAAAAAAAAATGGGGAAAAAAGTAAAATAAATATTATTGCGTATACATCGCGTGTGTCGCTGTGCGGCAGCAGAGTTGTTGAAAGTACCAGTGGCTTGGAGTGGATTCGGAATGGATAACTTAATGGTACAGGTAGGTGGATTTTTTTCTCTGAGTGTACGCTGCGAGGCGTAAACAATGCAAACACTCTAAAAATAAAAAAAATCAGGTGTGAGAAATCAATAAAACACTCGTGAATGCAATCAAAAAGTGCAGATATATAGACCAATGTGTGTAATATGTGGCATGTGGCATGTGGCATGTGGCATGTGGCATATACATATACATTTGTGGCATGTGGGGTCTGTACGGATAAAAGCCACCTGGCTAGCACTTTTATTTACGCTTGCAATATTAACAACACGGCAAACATAGCTTAAATGCACATTTGGTAGCTGTCTTAGCCAGCTGCCACTGCTTTTTTTATTCATTTTTTTAGTTTTTATGGTTTTTTTTCGTTCTGTGTCTGCCTGTCAGTTAGTTGAAGTCAGGCCTTTAGTCGTCCCAATTTACGCAGTCGCCTCAAATTTGAATCTCTGCCTACTCCGCCTGAGAATCCAAAGAAATGCGAAAATGCAATTGGAGAAGGCTAAGCAAAAAAAAAAAACGACAATAAACAAAAACATAGAAACAAATCGGAAATTTGTAGCACAGAACTTAACGGTGAATGTGAAAAAAGGGTGGCCGCAAAAGGTAAAAGCAACTTTAGCTGCGAAATTTATGCGCTGCTGCAGCAGCTGCCAACTTAAAGTTTTTCTTCTTCTTTGTTTTTTAGCTAGAATGTTTTTTGTTGTTGTTGTTGCTGCTGGTCAATGCAGTTAGAAAACTGACCGCAGCCATATTTGACAACGCCAACGGAACGTGCTTAGCAGCAGCAGAAGCAGCAGCAGAAGCAGCGGCAGCTACACTCAAATAAAAAATCGACCTGTATTTTAGAAATTCGCCATAGTTTTGTCACCAAGGGTTGCTCATCTTACAATTCAGAAAGTTAATTTATAAAACTAAAGGTTGTGGCTTCCTAAGAACCAGGATTTGCATTTCATAATTTAAGAATCTATTGTTCTAAAAATCTAGAAATAAATACCTAATTTCCCTGAGTGTTATATTATCTATTATCGAAAATTTAATTTTTTAAATTTCAGGTTGATTTTTTTCTGAGTGCAGCAGCAGCAGCAGTAAATAGTCACAGCAGCTCTCCAACAATTCTCCAAATGGCTGCCAGATGCTGTCTGCTGTCTGCTTTGCTCCGTCCGTGTCCAATCTGAAATCCCGTTCGCAATCCCATTCCCATTCCCAATCTCATTGCCAGTGCCATTGCAGTTGGTCGTCGTTCGTTGTTCTCGTTCCACTGGATCAGCATTAAATCAATCGACAGCGAATCGCAATTCAAAAGAACTTTTTTGTGACCATCAATTGAAGCACTCTAAACGGGAGTGCAAAATTGCAAATGGCCCGTTTGCGGTGCGGTCTGCCCTTCAAGTCGAGGAGCGGGGAGGAGTAGCGAGAACTTTAGTTGCAATCTGCAACGAATCCATTATCTAGGGACAATCACAGCTTTCATTATGTACATAATGCCGTATATATATATATTACAACAGTTTGACTAGCAGATACCCTGTAAGCTTGTTGATTATAGGTTTTATAGCAAAATGAGAATACACTTTTCGATTCTAATGCAATCTTAATCAAATCTGTACATTAACTAATAAAATGCCTGGTTATATTATGTATCAATCGGAAAGCTATTCCTTTTCCAACTGCAATAATCAAAAGAATATATACAATATATAGTGTCGTATGTGCTTTCTTCTACCTATCCCTTTACACATTTTTATATATAGGGTATAGAAATGAACGCTCGTTACTTGTACAGAAATTATAGATAAAAACAGTAAAAAGCTTTCCTTATAGCAACGGAATTTTAGTCTTCACTTAAACAATGAATTTGTGATTAGTTTTTGAAATGTGGAGTAGGATTCACCACTCTTTGATTGGGGGCAGCAGCTGTGCTCCTCCTTATTGCTGCTCCTATTCAGCCTTCCTTGTCCTACCACCTACAAAATCCCTTTAGAAATTACGACTTGCATAACTCAGATTTGCAGATTAGGTAATTGGTTCTGGTTTTTATATCAGTTGGCCATCGATGCCGCCCAGCTGGCAATGGTCCAAGTGCGATGCCAACAACAATAAAGGCAAACCCAAAAAGAAACCAATACAAATATCAATATAAATTGCTACACTCCGAAAAAAAGCGACTTCAAAGACTAGAATAGAGTAAAAAGCTTATCTTTTTTTTCAATAATTTCTAATTAAAATATTTCTAAAAAATTGAAATGCAAATAGAAAGAAATGCAAAATAGATACAAAATAAAACCCCTGGTTTTAGGGAATGTTAGGGTGAGGTGCATTGTTTCTCTAAGTGTATGTATGTGCAATTGGCAGCTTGTGCACGAAATATCACAGCTCGTAAATCGACAGCTGTTTATATATATATATATATATATATATATATATATATTCATATCTACAGATCCAAAGTCCCGCTTTGCCGCATGCAATATGTGTCCTCTGTGCGGACTTTTTTTTTGGGCGTCGGCTGGCGCGCGAATTATGCCACCAAAGCGGCATGCGGCATTCGGCTGAGGCAAGGCAACAAATGAAATGAGCACCACAAGAAAAACCGAAAAAACAGAATCGTTGGGATTGTTTTTTTATGCATCGCCAAATTGGCTTGGCTTGAGCTTGAGATGCAGCCTTGCAGCAGCCACGTCTGTGTGGCGGTTAGTTGTGCATGTTGCACGTGCGCCTTTTTGGTGCGCGTTTTCTGGTCAGGCAAAAACGGGTTTTTCGCTTTGGGGCCTTGCGCGCACTTTAATTTGCTAAATGGCAGCTACAAAAAGATAAGCGACTAAAACCAAGACTTAGACTGCAACTGTGGAGCTGAAGCTGAAGGACATTTGGCGTCTGGGCAAATGAGCTGGAAAAATTGCGAAAATGCAGCCGCAACAAAGTGAAAAACGCAGCCGTGTTTTGGCTGCCAAGCGAGCCAAAGGTAGGCAAAAATCCACACACACACACACATACACACACATAAATGTCGAAAAATCGAGAGAGAAAAATAAGGAGTCTAAAAAGAAAGGCAGCTCTGCAAAATTGTGGCTAAGTATCTTTGGCTTGTTCAGCTGCAGGCTTCTTACTGTTGTTGTTGTTGTTGTTGCTGGCTTGTGCTAAAGTCAATTTTACAAGCAATGAACTTTGAGCAAAGATATCGCTGCTATTTTTCCAACCGTTGCCTACGGTCTCCGCTGGCGTCAAGCTTTTCTACACTGAGCAAAAAAACCTAGATGAATCTTAGAAAATTGGCATACATTTGGAGACAAGCGTAACTCAATTTACTATTCAAAATGTATATTGCTAAGCACCACTCTTCTTAATTTATGGTACACTTTTTTAAATTTCTAAAAAGCAAGGTGCAATTTTTTGGCTAAGTGTACTAGGGCCTGTGTGACACGCCCACAAAATTGCTAGCATACTTGCGATGCTTATAATAACAAGCAGAGCAGCGAGCACAAGGAACAGCGACTCGGTGTCATTGTATTGCTTTGCCACAGCGCTTAAATAGCTCAAGTGATGCAAAGGGAGGGGAAGACAGGGATGGAGAGTGAGCGGGGAGGGAAGGGAGGGGAACTGCAACACACTCGACCTGCACATTAGTTGGTGGTCTTCCTGCATAAGGAACAGTTATGCTGCACACACAGAACGATCAACTCCATGCTGTCCATCCAAATGAGTTCTCTTTGGAGTGTTTGACTAACCCACGCCTTTTGACACATTCTGAAATAGGCCCCGAGAAATGTGCCCAATGAATGGAATGAATGTGCCATTAAAGCAGGCACTCAACACTCCGCACTCCACATGACATTGTGTGGGCAGCAAGTATCCAACTATCTAGATATGAGCTTGATTTGAACGCATTATGACACTCGACTCCCCTCTTCTTCCCCTCTGCACTCCACAGTCTCACACACCAAATGTCACTCAATTAGTGTGAAAAAAGAACATTCACTTCAATTAAATAGATTGGATATGTTGCTGATGGGTTCTTCTTACCTGCAAGTAGAAGAAGTGTTGACAATAGATTAGCAATGAACAGAGAAATTGATTACTAATGAGAGCAGTAAATAAATAAATTAATGTAAATGTTAAATTGTTAAAACAGCTACAAGCAAAACTACATTTAAAGTTCCAAACGCGATTCTGACCCGAAATGCATCTTAAAATGATGCTCCCAAAAAAGCTTGTGGCGACGGCTTGATGGAAGAAGGATACAGGCTCAACCAGACTCAAAATCAGACAGGGGGCAATATAACTAATAAATCGCTCTTCAGGAAGCCCCTCAACAAAGTTTTTCATATCCGATTTTTGTTTAGCAAACTCTGCTCAATAATAAGGCTGCTGGTTGCTTTGGACATTCATTCATTCATTTAGGCATTCATTATTATTGCTATATCCGCTCAAAGAGAGGAGATGCCGGCTTAAGCACAGGGCAACGAATCAAAGATCCGCAGCATAATTTATCAGTTCAGCAGGCGACGACACAATTTATATATATACAAGTACAAATGTTTGTATGTGTTGTGCACACAAATAAATTTTAAAACAAATTGACGCAAACTAATGAATATAATCCACAAAATGCTCGCACTCTCACAGACACACACACACTCGCACACACACACACACACACACATGTGGTAACCGGAAATGCTTCATTGTTGTTTTAAGTTGCCCGCAAAACAGCAGCAGCAAAAACAACAAAAAGAACGTTGGCGTCGGAAATTGAAAAGCAACCCAAAACCAACATCAAATTTAAATGGGAAAAATTTGTGCAAAAAAAAATAAATGAAAAAAATTGACAAAAAGAAAAATGTAAAATAAAAATGCTATTAAAAATTTAGTTGGAGGGCAGCTGTGTGTGTGTTTTTGTGTGTAATTGAACTTGCGCTGCTCAATTTACGCCCGCAGCAAACACAACACACACTCACCCACAACAAACATAGTCGCACAGAGCACAGTTGAGCGACTTCAAACAGTTTGACAGCCATTGGGTTTAGTTTTTGTTGTCGTCTGTCTGACTCTGTGCCAAAATAACAGCAATTATCTGCCATTGTCCCCCAACTGTAAATTGTGTATATTGTTAACTGTTCCTCCCCCACTCCTATCCCCCTTTTGCAATCTGCCTTGTTTTTTCCGCTTTGGCGCTTTTGTTAGAGCCAATTACTCAGGGCTTTATGCAACTTTCATTCAAGCCACAAATAAAACATTTGACAATCGTTTCGAGCCATGCACAAAATTACCGTTCACAGTCAAGGTCATATGGAGGTCTTGTTTACGGCCAGTTCTCCTCTGTAATTTGCCCATTACAGTTACCCTTTAATATGTCGAATTCCAAATTATTGCAAGTCTTCTGCTTTTTTATGACTCTTTTTATTTGCTTTGCAAGTTTTGGTGATTTACAAAGCGTTAACAAACCAAGAGCCCAGAACAATGACTGTGTCTATGCTGTAAATTAACTCTTATTAACACATTGCCAGATTTATTGGAGGATCGTAAAGCTTTATATAAATAAATTATATATATGCATTTCAAGTGTCACAAGTTAATCACAAGATCTCCGCGCGAAATAAAACTTGCTTATTTTTAGGCTGTTGTTATTTCTGCTGCCTTTGGCTAATTGTAAATTGTGTTATTTTTGTTGCGACATTTGCTTTCTGATTGTAATGATAAGAGAGAGCGAGAGGTGCGAGAGGGATAGAGAAGGAGAGAAAGACAGAGAGTTGTTTTAAATTTTTGACAACCTCTGACGATAACAGCACAAACTGCGAAAATTATCAAAATAAAAACCTATCAAATGCAAACCAAAACATTTACAAATACAGATACTAAAGAAAAGGTGAGCTTGAACAACGCCGAGATGCCCTGTATAAAAATCAAGATAGTGCCAAGACTGATTACTCTGATTAATCTCTTGCCAAGCAAACACAAGTTAGACATTTCCGGCTTTTCTAATTTTTAGAAATTTGATTTGTTATATCTAGAAATTACTTCGATCTTTCTTCGGAGTGTAGCTTCATTTGTTAACAGGGTACTGGAGTCACAAAACAGCACTTGGGCGCCCAATTGACAGTGAGAAGTGGACTCGGCAGACAGTGGCATGCCCAGTTCCTTGGCAACGGCATTCGGGTGGCGGGGTTTCCCCAACACGATCCATTTGTTATGCCCGAAGCGCTAAAAATCTCTTTGCATTTTAATTGAATTACAAGCGTTGCAGGCTGACACCGAGTCAGCCAGGAGGGGGTGGCAAAGGGGAGAGGGCGGAGTCCTGGTCGCGTGTGTTGCCTGCCAGCCTGCCAGCCTGGTCTGCCATAAATTTGTAACTGTTTGCTGTACTTGACACATTTCATAGTTGGATGTGAAGCTGGAGCTTAGAGTGGTTTGCAGTGTCTGCTTTATAGAGGTATGACTGTATATGTGTGTAGCCCACACACACACTTATAAATATACTGTTACAAGCGCTACAATTTGTAAAAATTTGCGTGGGTGTTTGGCGCAGTTGTTTAGTTGTCGCGACTCTGGGAATTTGTGTAAATTTAAATTAAACTTCATTTAACAACTAAATAAACGACACAAGTGATAAATATGTAATCAAATTAAAACTGATAAAAGGTCGCAGCTCAAATACACTTCCAGTGAAATAAATATAAGGGTCCCACAGCGAAAACAAGCTAGAATGCAGCTCGACTAGCAGTTACCCTGTAACCAGTTGCTGACATTCCATTTGTTCAATATGAAAACGCACTTCTTAACAGATCTTCAGTAAGTTCAGTTGATTGCTAAAATGCCTGTGTTTGATATATATCACATGAAAGGCTATATCTTTACAATTGTCTCTTTTACTGCTTCCATTCGTTTACAACTTGCTTGTACGCTTTTTGCCCATTTTTTCTGTCTGCTTATTTTGCAATACACTTTGATGTATTCTTACTTTTCATTCTCATACACATTCTTGATGTGAGATTGCAGATCTTAATTTTAGATTAAAATTCTGAACTTGACATTTAACTATCTAGAACGAACAACGATTCTCCAATCAAGATTATTTTTTTCTTTGCAGTTTTAGTAATGATTTCTTAAAAATACTCCCAGTTTCAAAAAAGGACTCATGCGGGTTTATAGATATATATTGTATTGTTATTTATATGGCAAAAGTAGCCGAGACCAACCTTAAACCAAAAAGCCACCTGAATCGCATTGTTATTGTTGTAATTGTTGATGTGGTTGTTGTTGTTGTTGTGGTTGTTACATCGTTGGTTTCCCATTACGTTAATTTATTGAGGGTCGGTCGTATGACGAAAGTGCAAGCGGCCATTAAATGTCATTAAGTATCGCATAATGCCCGCAGTAAAGTATCAATGTCGTTCGACAGATATATATATATAATCATCATTAATCAAACACAACATATGTGTGTGTGTGTGTGTGTGGGTGGATGGGTGGGTGCGTTTAAGTGCATTCATTGTTTGTTTGATTAAATTGTTACGTTTTAATGCCATCATCATATTCATTTTTTCAATCACGTTTCATAGCCCATATCCATTTCCATCCATATTCCATATGCCCAAGAAATGCCGCACAGCGGGTCAAAAGCGGACATTACGCATACGCAGCGTGTGGCAGAATGGACGAATGTTGAATGTTGCATCCACAAATATCAGATGTGATTGTTGTTGTTATTGTTTATTGTTGTTTTCGTTCAAATTTCGCAATTTTCCGTTTTTATTTGCACGGTTTTTTTATTTTTATTTGTTGTTGAATTTAATTGAAAAGAAGCAGCAGCAACAGAAGCAGAAGCGTGTGGAAACAAAACATTTTAATTATTAATAACGCAAAAAAAAAAAACAAAAAAACGCCAACTTGTTCTGGCCATGCCTGTCATGCTCCCATGCTGTCAATGTTGTCAATGTTGTCAATGTTGCTGTTGTTTGCTGGAGGGATTATGTACGCAGCGTAATATGACATTTACATGTTTAGCATACAGAAAACAGCATACATTATTTTACAAAATATATATATATATATAAGTATATATATGTATATATATGTATACACATTACGCATACGCCTAAGTGACTGACAATGCAAATTTTCTTACACATCCTTTGATGGGCTGCTTTATGAGCTGAACATCCATTTAATATGGTTCATATATATGTATATAATGTATAATGTATATGCATATTTGATGCTCAGTATGCAAATGAAATTTTCAGTCCATGCTTTCAAAATATTAAAAAGGATTTTGGCATTAAATCAAAATGAATGCGAATCGGATTTTGAAGTTGTATTGAAAAATAAAATAGATAAAGCACTACAACTTAAATAAAGATGAGCCACAATAAAAACTAAATTTGGCGCAATTATCACTTGAGATAGTTATGGAATTTATTGCTATGTTGGTTTTATTTTTTTATGCTGGTCGGGCATATATCAAAGCAATTTATGACAGTATGTACTTTGAGCGGTTTGTTTAAAACAAAGCACAACGCTCAAAACACTTTCGTATCTGATGGCAATCATGGACTATGTTTTCGATTCCATAAAACTTTACCGCTTCATTTGACTGACAAGCGCAATATTCCACAACCCCCCAACCCCTATGCTCTTTGCCTGCCTCTTATCTTTGCCGAAAGCAGAAAAAGTAGCGCAAGAGAAAAACTTAAAAATTTAAAGAGCAAGAAGAAGAAGAGGGCACTATCTGTGCCGAGTTGAGTTTTCTATACTTTATTTGGTTGGGCTTGGAACTTTTAGTGGCTTATCAGTGCCATCTTTATTGTGCCAAGGCGACGTAAGTGAATGTTTCGTACAAAAGCTGTACAATTGAATAGCACAAGAGCGAGAAGAAGAAGTAGAGGCAGAGTGAGAAGAAGAAGACGAAGCAGAAGCAGTGACTAAAACTATGCCACACTGGTACTGCTCCTCGAGAAATCAGGCACGTCGCAGGACTCGAAATGTGGTTTGAATAATGTGCGAGTGCGATAAAAAAAGAGAAAGGAAACAGCTTAAGGGAAAATGAGCGAGAAAAGAGACGTCAGTCTGTGTGGCAAGTGGCAAGTTAAGATGGCACACAAATTAACGGTTCAATAGAGCACACACAGCATCTCTCTACCCAGAGAATGGGGTTTTCTGTCTGCGTGTGTGTGTGTGTCTGTGTGGCAGCTTAAACCAGAGACAGAAATGATGTCGTGCGTGCCCAAACTATGCACTGTCATTAAATCTAACGAGCATCTTGGGTTTTACATTCGTTTCGGTTAAGGACGGGGGAAAAGAGACGGGGCACCACTCATGCAAAATAGCTACATTTCCTACAGACAGAGAGTGAGAGAGCGAGAGAAAGACAGAGATAGAGAGACCGAGCGAATTAGATTAGAAAATCGGAGCTAATGTTTTGACAGGCTGCCTCGCCAACGTGGCTTAAGTGCTTAAGCTCAGGCATTAGACATTAGTTTTAGCTTAATTACATCTATATATATCTATACGTATAGCTTATTACTTCTTTTTCTCCTCCTTAAACAATGGCAATTTCTAGGCAGGCACTGATTAATGGCCCAATTCAAAATGGCAAACATTGAAATTGATTCAAGTTTAGCCATAAAATAGCCAGATTCAACAAAGAAATTCCTAATAAGCTGTGGATTGAGTTGGGCTGGAAACGATAAAGAAAAAAAAGGAAAACTTGGTCACAAATGCTTCCGCCACCCTTTGACAAGCATTGTTTCACTCTCTTTCTCACGCTTGCTCTCTCACTCTCACACATACTTGGGGCACGCGTCGTTTTCAATTGTGCACAAAAACCAATCGATTCTCAGCGACACACGCTGCCTTAAACCCCTCTCTCTCTCTCTCTCTCTCTCTCTGTCTCTAGGGGCAGCTTTAAGGCAAGCGTCATGGATTTATATATGTACATAAATACAGTTGCGGTCAAAATAATAGAAGTGCTGTTTATAAAATGCACATTCTTGTATAATATATGTGCACACATCTTATCTAATTCTTAGAAATTGCATAACTAATCTTCAACTATATTTTATAACATTTTCCAAAACACACTTATTATTTTGACCGCAGGTATAAATTATGTTGATACACTAAAATAAGTTCATTTAAATGTATCAAGGGAACATAAGTAACATTTTTTTGTGCATTACGCAAGCATTACTTAAAGTGAGCCAATATCTGATGTTGTTAAGTAAAATGTGATGCCTTAGATTTGTGTGCTCAACATTCCCTCAGTCTCAGTGCAGAGTATTGAAATTGTTGCTTGATATTGGATAATGCTGGGGATACTTTATGTGTAGACATTAACGCACATGTTGTTGATAACTTGATTGGCTGCTGCCAATGCAAAGTTTTGTTCTGGTCTTAACAGATGGCTTGGCATCTATTAAAGCTGCGCATTACATGCAAAACAACTTAGCCAAACCGGTAACCGGTAAAGCAGCTCTGCTCAGCTCTAAGTTGCCCGCCCACCTCAATAAAAGCCAAAGAGCAGATAGAGAAGAAAATAAAAAGACAGAAAAAAGCAACTACCTCCATGCGCTTAGTGGCGATTAATTTGATTAGCAAGCGGAAACCAAAGTCAATACCAAAATCAAGACCAAAACCTGGACAACAAATTTGCCCACACGCGCAGCGTGGCTTGCAACTGGAATACGGATTGATTGACTGACTGACTGACTGACTGCTATGTGGTTACTAATTGTAGTTACGGCATGTGCGCAATTCGACAGAAAGAGTTATTTTATGGCCACTCATCATCAATTTACGACAACTGTAAGAATAATAAAGCAAAGATAGTCCAGCGGACGATAACAATGACGACCGATAATAGAAAAATAGCGATACTCCTCTATATATATATACATATATGTGTATATCTTCATCTGTGAAAGTAATGCATAATCGAAAATAGTCACTCATAAACCCCATCGCACTTGGAAGGAAACCTGTCGGTGAGTGGCACATATTTGTGCGATGATAGGATTCGAATGAATAACACTCGTCAACGGTACCCAGACCCACTCACTCATGGACTCGTAAATAACGTGGGGAATTGCGTGCGATAGAGCAGGTTGTTTACCTATAGCACGCTTAAGTGTGTCGGCAAATATATATATAGCAGCGATAAGATATGAGCAGCCAACTGATGCGTACCAGATCACGATCAATTACGCTCTAATCGCATTATAAGTATTTATGAACTGCGAATCTTAAGTACCGTACAAAATATGCCACGCTCAGCAGAAAAATCGAAACTGAGAACTGAAAAAGTGTCTTGGTTTTTAGAAATAATTTCATAATACACAAGAAGAAAAATGTTTGCGCTTTAGAGTTATAGTGAGCTTTAGAGTTTAAGTGTTGCCACTTTCAACGCGTTTCTTTTTCTAAGTGTAGTAGCAGTTGTACTTCACAATATCTCAAAGATTCGCCTGACTCACAAGCACAAAGAAATATTTAGTGCAATAAATTGACACAGAAATTCGTCATATCCATGAATTGCTGGGCAAAATTTAAGTGATTCACATGTGTTAAAAGAATTTTGATGAACTTAAGAGTTTATTTTGAGAATTGCAAATAAGAAATCACAAGTTTTACTTATACAGGACTCTAACTTAGCCCATTCGCATAAATCTCACGGTATTCGCATGTTCGAATCATGACATGCTCTGCATGTGCCACACTCACAGCCGACTCACAAGACACTCACGAGTAGCACTCATTTAGCTGGACACCCACATGCGTTATGCAAAACAGGCAGCGTTCAACTCTGCATTTGTAATTGTATATGTCTATCTACTATGGTGCATGCCACATATACTTGACACCAGAAACACCCCCTCCACGTCCCCCAACATATGCAACGCCCACAACTCTTGGCATTTGCTTGTTATTAGTTGGAGGTCGCATGTTTCATTTCGGCCAAAACATTTTGGCTGCTTTTCTGCGGTCATTGGTATTGAATTGGGTGTGGAGCAACACTCCAGCTTTGAGCTTTGACAATGTTTTGGCAACGAATTTGTTAAACAAATTGTTATTAAATTGAGCCATGTTCGACATTTGATTGGCCATTGTGTCAAGTTAATTGCAAAAGCACAAGTTCAAAATAAACATCTGAACAGAACTTCACCTCCCCGTTCGAGCCCCAAATCCGCGGCCCTAAAAACAAGTTTGGGTTTCTCATTTTTCTATATTTTTTTTTTGTATAGTTTTTCTTTGTTTTCTGCTTTGCACAGTGATTGCTTTTATTCAGCTTTTTTCTGTTTTTCGTTTTTTGGGACAGACCGACTGTCATTCAATTGTCAATATCTGCGAGACTTGATCGTCACGACTTGCTGCTCGGCAGTCGGAAATTGACTTTGCATTGAACTTCAATTGAAATTGCACGCTGGCGCAGCCCCTGCTGCTTGCAACTTGTTTTTTGGGTGCCATTTGGGCGTGCAAGGGGCGTGGCCGACATAGCACGTGGCTGCAGCTGCAGGGCCCAGCCTGCAACATATTATTTCAATAGAAAGTTCAAATACACATTTAAATTAAATAGTCCAATTAATTAAATCGAAATCGCAATTGCAACTTTTCTTTCAATTTCCACTATCTTTTTCTGGCAGTGAAAAGAATATAGTTTTAACATGAGATTCGACTCAAAAGCATTAAATGTAGAATCAATCTAGATATCAAACCATGCTGGGATTATTTTGAACCTCTACCTAAACGCAATTTCTTTGAATTGAGATTTCACCCAATTAGATATATAGATTTAAGCAAATTATCAATTTAGCTAATAAATTTAGCTTGAATTCAAGCAAACACTGCCATAGTTAGTCTATATTTAATTTGTAGACTTTTTGTAAATTCCTTAGACATATCCGTAAGCGAAAAGAATGTTACGAAACTGCTGTTACTTCTTCAGCCTGAAGACGGGCACATTTGCCATAGCACTGATAACGACTGTAATCTATGGCGTAACTGTGGCAGTTATGGCATTATTCTTGGCAGGTGTTCTGCCAGGTAAGCGATTTGGATATTATGACCGACTATATGTACCTACAGCTGATTTCTATATATATTCTATATATATGTGCAGAGGAACTGTCCAACAAATTCTTTGAAACGGATGTAAAAATTCGTGTGCTTGGCGCTGCCACAATACTGCTGATAAGCGCTCTATTTCTGGTCTATGGCGCCATAATGGTAAGTGCCAGATTGGCATATTATTAGTGATAATCGTTATATCTTTAACTGTAACTGAAATTGCTTCAATTGCCTCTAGGAAATACCATTTTTTCGTACTCCCCTGGCTGCTATTCGTTTGCACACACATTTTTGCCATGATTGTAACATTCGTTCTGATTTTGCATTACGATGCACCCTTTTTTCTGATCATAATCACAGCTATTAGTTTGGGTAAGTTATCTCTCAATGGAATCTGGGATCAAAGAAAAATTGAATTGAATTTAAGTAAATCGCCATGAAAAGAAGCAAGTTTTTCTTGTTTTTAGAAATAATTTCTCTTCTATGTAAGAGACCATTTTTCTTCGAATTCGAAACGCTTGTACTTAATCGATAATGTCGGATATACAAACCCTGATTCTTAGAAATATGCTTTCTTCCCCTGAATATAAAGTATACAGAATTTAAATATTCCTCCTATTGCAGTTATGTATTTGTACGTTTGGCTGGTTGTCTTGTCCTTTCTCCTAGACATGTACGATTAGCATTTCTCGACAAGTGCTTAGCAAACACAATCAAATTCGTATATGTAGTTGTAGAATAGATTCTAATTGTGAATTATGCTCTTTCGTCGCTGCTGCTATTGCTTACCTCTTCGCACTGGATGCATAATCATTGCCATTGTGTTCATCTCTTTATTTCTCACCGAGATGATCGTCCATGGCCAAACGAGCATTTTCATTTGTAAGTGGACACGACTTGAACTATATCTGAATTATATATATACATAGATATATATATATATATTGCAGATTATAAGCCAAAGCCCTGGAATTATGTGCAGGGCATCATTCTGTCCTGGGGCATCGTTTCATCCATTCTATTAATCTATGCCTCTTATACGGTGAGTGAGTATCTCTTATTCAAATGTCTGAATAATCACAATTCTATGTCTATAATCGACCAGGAAAATCGGTGTCTGCACTACTTTTGGTTATTCACATTTCTATTAATACTCCTTTTATACGTGGCAATGAGCATTGTGGACGCTTGTCTTTTCAAAATGCAACTCATAATTCTTATCGGTCAAATCGGGATTGAACGTAAGTGTTTATCGCCGTCTATTATAAATATTCTCTTCTTTGCTTAGTGTTAAATATTTTGAAAGTGATTATAATCTATTCGTTGATGATTGTGCATTCCAAGTACAAGGAACTGAAAAAAATTCAAACAACTATCCTGCCATTCTGACTAAATTCCCCAATCGAAGTTGACCTTTTCCAAATTGTTATTATGAATATATATATTTAATTTTTTTTGTCTCGACTGTGTCATCTTAGTCAACTGTGTTAAGCCAACAGAAAAAAGAAAATAGGAAAAATCTACCTTTCATTTATGTTTCAAGTGAATATCCAAATTTCGTTAGAGCTGCTGTCCTCTTCCTGCTGCTAACTATAATAATAATAATAATGGCCTGCCGCTGCAAGTACTTCATAAAGATCCTGAACAAATGCTGTTTCTGTTTCTCGCTCCGCACGGGCACATTGCTGCTGGGCTGCATATTTCTCACGTGGTTCATCTATTTGTGTCTGGGCAGCGCCTTCCTCATGGAGTGCATCTTCCCCAACGAATACCAACGGGAATTGTACGGTCCGCCGGCCGCTCCCAAGACAACAATGGTCTTCTCATTCTTTGGCATCATTGCGGCTGCAATGGTCTGCATTGGTGTGCACAATGTGAGTACTCTAAAAAAAGCACCATTTCTAATTGAGCTTATCTTTACACTACACTATAAAAACCATATTTAATTGGGCTTATATTTAGAATAACGAACTGTTGTTCGTGCCATTTCTGGTGCTAACGCCTTTCTACATCCTTGCGCACATTCTGGCCATGATTGTATACGCCTTTGTCTGGATTATAGTCGTTCTCTTCGTCATCACTATACGTAAGTCGAATAATTCCAGAGCTATCCTCTAGCTAACTAATATTCCTCACTCTGATAGTTGTCATGATCTATGCCTGGATGGTCATCTTTTCGTATTTCACCGAGCTGCGCTATGCGTTCGACGTTGAGCAACCTCAAGAAACCACTTACATCTGAGAGTATTCGGGATTGATGATGAATTCTCAAAATATTGTTTAATTGATTATTTGAAATATAGCTACCATACAAATTGTGAATGTGAATAAATAAGAGAGAGTTAACTTGAGATAAGAGAGTATTTAATACATTTTAAAATTCAGAAAGCAGTAATAAAATGTTCTCTCTCGACTACATCTTTGGTAACTTTAGCTCTTACATGGGAGATATCAATGAGAGATATTTATCGATTTGCCGATTCCCTAAATATGCTTATTTTCCCCGAGTGTAAAATGGATGTGATTGAGTACTATTTACAGGGCCTTATTGCTAGAAATGGGGGCAAACCACACTTCGCTGGCTGTCATGCGTGATGCAGTCATGCAGTTGGATCCAGTTGCTTTTAATAGGGCGAAAGAAATGGGCGAATGGGGGTGGGGGGTGCGAAAGTACTCACCTTTGGCAGTGATGCGAGCACCTGCTGTTTGACATCCCAGACAAGTCGCTCCGATGGAAACTGGAGACACTTGTAGACATTCAGCTCGGGCACATGGATGCGCACCAGAAGCCAACCGTCTCGGGGCTCTGGCGGCGGCTCATCGTCAAATGCACCCGGCCCGGACGTGTTGTCCATGTTGGCCGGGTTCTGTTTGACTTTGGGCGTGGGTGGGTGATACGTCGTAATTTTGACGGCTTTTTCCGCGACAGCGTCACAGTGGAGGGTTCGAAAGAAAATATAGTAGAAAACAGCAACTTGACTTCAGTTGCGTCTTTCTTACACTCGCTTCTAGTTACTGTTTCGTCGCGTTCCTTTTTGTATTCCTTTTTTATGATTATTGTTCTTAATCGTTGGTTTTTCGTTATTCAAGTGTAACTTCTTGTCGCAATTATTTGATTGAGCTGGCTACTGTGTTTGCCATTAGCTGAAATGCGCTTTGATTGTACATCATATCGTAGTTGTGAGTTTCCCTTTCATTAGGCAGCTTATCAATTGAAATGTGCATCATGCTGCAAACGAAAATAGGAAAAAAGAGACAGAGAAATATTAATTACATAATATGCTAGTGGAGTAGTTTCCCACAATATTGAGCTGTGCATGTGCAACGGAGTTGTCAAATGAGAGATTTAATTTGTAAATTGGTTTACTTTTTTACCCTCGTCCCACTCTATCAGTCTGTCTGTCAGTCAGTCAGTCAATCGAAGGCTGTCATTGTGTCAGTCGTACAGACACTTCCCCATAAGCTCCATAAATTGTCAAGGCGGGCAAAACGCAAACACATTCATAACATTTACTATAGCAACAGCAACTGTTGTTGTTGTTGTTGATTACACACTGATATTGACATTTTATGGCCGCTGCTGTTGCAGTCGCAGTTGCAGCCAGTTGCAATTATGCACAAATTAAATTCACACGCTAACCTCAAAAGCAAAAAGAAAAAGACAGCAAAAAACTGGGAGGCTATTTTTTATGGCAAAATGTGTGCCAAGTTGCAGCAAGCGTACAAAGAGTGGAGATTGGTGGTGGGGAAGGGGAGTGAGGGGTTGTGTCATTTAATGGCAACCGTGTTGAATGTAAGCACTAATTGATGCACCAGTATTTAGCAGTAAAGAGCCAGCGGGTGGCAGATTAATTGCTCAATTGATTAACTGGCACAACACACAAAGTGATAGTTCAATGGGTCGCCAAAGTGAAAGAAAGAAAGGCGAAAGAGAGTGAGTGAGAGAGAGAGAGAGGGAAAGAAAGAGAGAGAAGGAGAGGGAATTAAGAAGTTAGAATAGTAGAGACATGAGAGATACTGTACCCTATAGTTCCTATATGCCCTCTTTCCCATTTCTAATGAGTGAACATCGCTTAAGCTCAAACCGCTCTTAAATAGTATTTAAGTACACTCGAAAGCGCAACTCACCTTGGCAAGAATTTTAAAAGCCAACTAGAACAAGCCAAGTGAACTATTTATTATCTGTTACGCTTATCAACAAAAACTTTAGATAGTTGCACTCTACTTATTCCCACAACAGGAACAAACAATGTTTAAGAACCAACAACAAGAAGAAAGCACATTTTTGAATGTGAAGAATGGGAAATGCAAACAAACATACATAAAATACTTTTAGCTTGACTTAGTTCACTGCCCTCAAAAAACAAAAACCCAAAAAAAAGCATAAGAATGACAATTGAAAAGATGTCACGGTCAAGAAACTGTGTACACCTTACCAAAATACATAAATTAAATAAATACATTTAAATTTAAACAAGTGAGCTGACAACAAAAGCCGTTTACCTTGGCCACCCACCCACAAGCCATTTTAACAAAAAAGGCCAAGTGAAAATTAACAAATCAACAAATAACTCAACGACGCCAACGATTCCAACTTTTATTTGGAGCGATAAGCAGCGAAAAAGGCGTATCACATGTGACCAACGCATTCGCCAATTGATATGGCCAATAATGAGATGCCTGGCCAAGAGATTGTTCCCTTTCCTGAGCTGAGATAAAAACCAATGACGTTCAATTCTCTGCGTCTAATTAAAAATAACAAAATTTTAATTAAGTATATGTTACGTAGACAAGAGTCACTGAACTGAACTAAAAGCCAACATTGTAATTTACTTTAGATTTGATTATGAGGTGTTATGCAGCAGAAGAAATGGAATACAATTTAGAGCCAGTGACTTTTATGAATTTTAATAAAATATCATTGACAAAGTTGTGCTAAAGTATGTAACAGGCAGAACTAGATACGTATGTTCTTGATCAGCAATGAAGGTCGAGTTGATCTAAGCATGTACTTCTGTCCGTCTGTATGAACGTACTTTCTCAGAAACTGTAAGACTTCTCAATTGTTATAAGTTCTCTCTCTCTCCTCTTTTGCTTTTCTTTGTCTCCTAGGTCGAAACTTCAAAATGCCATAACTTCGTCAAAACTCGACTTATTATAAAAAGCGAGGGCTTTTTGATCATAGTTTTGTCCCTAAATCAATCGTACATATAAAGTCGAAAACGTGATTTTAGGTCGGAAGGCAAGTAAAAATACTCTTTCTCTCTCTCTGTCTCTCTGTCTCCCTCTCTCTCTCTCTCTCTCTTTCTCTCTCTCTCTCTCTCTCTTTCTCTCTCTCCTTCTCTCTCTCCTTCTCTCTCTCTTTCTCTCTCTCCTTCTCTCTCTCTTTCTGTCTCGCCTTCTCTCTCTCTTTCTCTCTCTCTCTTTCTCTCTCTCTCTTTCTCTCTCTCTCTTTCTCTCTCTCTCTCTCTTTCTCTCTCTCTCCCTTTCTCTCTCTCTCTCTTTCTGTCTCTTTACTTTTGCTCTCTTCACAGTTTTAAAGTACGCTGATTTGGCTCAATTATCACAATTATGGTGCGAACATGCAACATCGAAACAATAACAAACAATACGCAGCAACAACAGCATTAACAAACTAGCAACAGCAATAGTTTGCCACAATTTGCAGCCCAAACTAAGTGCTGCGATTTTTCACTTAAATACGAATAATCATTTGGGTTCCATTGCGCACCCCTTTTTTGATTGAAAAATTATGCTTCACCTTTGCGCCGACTGCTGGGCAAATCAAAATTTATGTTGCCCCCAACAGATTCCAAGTCGCCCCAATTGTTTAGCATACTACCTGACATCTGTCAGTGAGTGAGAGTGTGTGTGAGTGTGTGTGTTTGTGTGTGCTGTCAAAGCAACAAAGCCATTCAACATCAATTCACGCCCTCGCCCTCAATCCAGCTGACAGTTGTTTGCGCTTCCCTCGCTTCTCGCATTAGGAGATCCGGTATTAGCTACTGTAATCCATCCATATTCAAGAGGGGAGCTGACTGGTCAATTCATCTTTATGCTCTTTATGTCTATACCTGTCTATGTCTTTCGCACTGAATTTTGAATATTAGAATTTAGTTGGCGTCTGCCTTAGATAACAAGTTTTGCTAACTCTTTCTAAGGACTGTATCTAAAAGTTGACTAAATTTGAGTTTTCCTTTTGGTTGTCAAGTCTTATTTGTTTGACATAGCTTTGGCAACATAATCTGCTCTTTCAGCTCAGCTACAACATAGTTGTTAACTTGCAGTCTGCTTGTAAAACACATAAGTTTCGACAAGCATTGCTGCTTCTCCCTCTCTCTTCTTCCCACCCACCTCCCTCGCTCTCTAGCTGCGTCTGAGAGTTGAGCTCAAGTATTTGTGACACTTTCCAACAAACGTCAAAAATCGGCAAAAAAAAAAAAAATAAAATAAAAAAAAATGGTTTTTGAAGAATCTGACAAGGAGCCGAGAGTGTCAGAGAAGTGGCTGCAGTGCCCCACAAAATTGCAACACTCAGCTGCATATGCTTTACGCTTTAAATGTGCCACATCGAATTCATTTTTTTAGCATACCAAAAGTGACTGGAGTCGACTCTACTCGACTTGGCTGGACTGCAACCCTCGAGGGGTTTCACTGTACTGTGTGATTTGTGGGTCAGTATGCTGACTAAATGTCACTTAGTTGCAGCAGCACTCATGAGTGCACTCATGCAGCACTCGCAAATAAGAAAAGCCAAAAACGAATATGCTCATTGTATTCATGCATATTTTACATTTAAAGCAAATTACTTTTGTCATTTTAATGGCCGTGCTTAAACTGAGGCAAACACGGTGATTTTTGCTGATGCTAGCAGCAACCAAACAGCTGCAGTTTTTGTGTGTATGTGTATGTGTGTGTGTGTGTGTATGTGTATGTAGCAGCAACCACCGCCAATGTAGTCGGATGCTGCAAATTATTTGCACTGGCAACGCAGTGCACTGTGCACCAAATTGACAACAAACAACTGCATAACAAGGCCGACACGCCCCAAAGCCCCTTTCAAGCCTGCCTCACTTTACACCCACCCACTCACAACAACAACTTAATAAATGACTAGCTACTTATCTTAAGCAGTCGCACGGTGCGACTAAATTATTCATCATAATATTTCATAACTTTCTCAAAAATAACTAATGTAGATCTTCTGTTACTATATTATAAAGCTCAAATGGAAAAAATAAACTCAGTTTATTTTCTTAATTTGAACATGACTTTGTATTTCAACTTTTATTTGCATTATGTTGTTCCACTGTGCGCTCGTCGCTCGGTAAATCGAATCGCCATTTTGTTTGCCTGGTTCTTAGAACATCGGAAACGGAAATGCGCACATAATTTGATTAGAAAACGGGCTGCAGGCCAAAGTTGACAGCTCTTGAGGCTTGAGTGAATCTGGAAACTGAAAACGGGATTCTAGAGAAATGATAAGTAATTTAATAATGCAGCTGAACTCAACCAAGGTTGAACTCTTTAATTTTACTTAAGGAGTTCAAATTTATAATGAAATAAAAAATGAAGAATTAAATGCAAATATAAAGAATAATGGATTAAATAGATTAAATAATAAACCTGGCTATATTAAAATGTAAAATATTCTAACATCTACTGCACGGTAAAAACCCAGAAAAAATCCCAATACAAGCAAATATCAGTTAAAGGATAGTAGCTTAATAATAAGGAGAGTAAAAAGTTAAGAAAAGGGAAGAAGCTTGTTGCCGTATTTCTTGTTGTCTTGTCAGTTTATTAGTTGCTGAGGATATTTATGTCTCTTGTGCGGTGCATAAACAACAAAGCAGCGCAAAAACATGTCGCTCAAGTTAATGGCAATGTCAAAGTTTCTTGGCTAATTTATTTCACTATTTTTTTCGTGTGCTTTTATTCAAGGCAGCCAAATAGAAGAAACTGAAGAAGCTGAGGAAGCAGCAACAGCAACAAAAAAAACAACAACAGCAGCAACAGTCCAAGAACAACAATCAAATATAAAAGAGGCAACAAAAAAAATATAAAAAAAATACAAATAAAAAAAGTATAAAGAAACCGAAAACTTGTTTTCCAGTCACGTTCATTTTCAATCAAGTGGCATCATTATATGCCAAACAAACTGCAGAGTTGCGGGGAGGGGAATGGAGAGGAGAGGAGTGGAGAGGGGAGCGAAGACTAATACAATAAGAAAATTAACTCTGACCCAGGTCGGCCACACACACAACACACATGTGTGTAACCGCCTTAACCCCTTTTTTCTCATCTGTGGTTCTTTGTCTAGCTGAAGAGTATGGGGAAATGGGGAGAGGAGGAGAGGCGTTGCCTGAATGGTCATTGAATACCGAGTTCAGGAACCACGGCAAATTACGCTAAAATCAAAGTCTCAAAAGAAACCACATACAACTTCCTGTGTTCTGAAATCAGACACAAAAAAAGACTGAAATACATTTTATTTTTCATTTGATTGAAATTGTTGCGATTTCGATGGAACAAAAAGAAGAGCACTACAAAATATATTTATTTATTTATTTATTCCTATCACGAATATCACAACACTAAAAAAACCTTAATTGATAAGATGATCAAGTTTGTAATCATAACAAAGTACTCGAAAAGATTCAAGCAATATATATAATTAGTAGTAGATCGGACTCATCAAATTCTTTTGGGCAACGCTCAATAAACCGGATAACTTGACGGGCTTCGTTGACACTTGGAATTTATGGTAAAAGTATTCGCTTCATTCACAACTTGTCGTCTAGTTTGGGCAACCAATTCGAGATTGCACAATTTAATGACACAAATTTCTTACTAATTTCAGCAACCGAATTACGTCACTGTGCAAACACACACAAATCGAGCCATTAAGTCAGCAATATATAAATATATGGGTATATATGTATATATATATAGATGTTTGTCTCATAAGTTAGCCTGTTGCTGCAATCAATGGAAATAAATTAAAACGCCGTTTAAAAAAGAACAAAACTCTATGCAAATGGAGACTCTGAGACCGGTTTTCGAATGAATGCAGCGCAGGTAAAAACAAACGATAGCCAGACAGCAAGCGCACACAGTACACACACACGCACATGCACACACAGACAAATATCTCATTCGCAGAAATGTGTTTTATAAATCAAATCAAAAGCGTTTTAAATGCAAGCCAAAATATCATAAAAATTAATGCGCAACTTGGCAGACAAAGTCCAAGTCCCACAACCCTTCCCTCTCTCCATCCCCTGTTTAACTTACCTCTGCGCCATAACCAGGCTCAAACTGCGCTGCACATCATCAGAGGAAGAAATAGCTGCCAAGAGAAAGAGACACAGAGAGAGAGAGAGAGAGAGAGGGAGAGAGAGAGAGTGAGTGAGTGAGAAGACAAAGTTATGGCAGTTACTTAATTTCTATTTAACGTACAAATATTTTTCCTGCCAATTTTGATGATAAACGTAATATATTTGCCCACCAGCAGCAAGCCAGGCCAACTTTAGCAAGGCTAATTTCGTATTTTGCGTGTGCTTTCCACTTGCTCCCCTTGCACGCCCTCCACCACCTCTCTCTTATATGACTTGCTGCAGGGCCATCAATCATACGCCATGTAAGCAGCAGACGCAAAAGGCAAAAGCAAATCAATGCACAGCCAGAAAAAAACAACAACAGTGCTGTATAGTGCACTGCTGCCTAGTGCTGTGGGTGGTTACAAGCGTGCACACACACACACACACATACAGGCATACACACATGCACACACACACACACACATACAGGCATACACACATGCACACACATGCACACTTGGAGACAAACAACGCCCACAGCCTGCATGGCAATTGGCAAACAGCGTCGAAACAAATTTTCGCTCTAACTGCAAAACGAAAACAGCAACAAGAAATAGCAGCAGAAATATCTTTACTTGCGGCCAAACTAACGTGTGGCCAATTGAGGCATACACTTTGCCAGGTGCAGGGAATAACACATAGTTAGAATGCCCCAGTCGAGAGTGCTCGAATAGTTCTTAAATGGTAGGCTTGCTGCAGATTGATTAATATGAAAATATGTTTCATAATCAATTTTTTACAGATATGTGGATCAATGGATGGATGATGGATCAGTTCGACTTTTGATGCTTATAGTAGATGCAGTTGAGGCCAAGAGCAAGCAAAATAAGGACAGAGTATTTATATTTCGGTTAGGCATTGAGGCAATGCAACATTAATTTACTTATTTATTGAGCCACGAGCGTTGTCAGTCTGTAATCAGCGCTGTTGTTGTTAGGGTTGTTGTTGTTGTCATCGTTGTTGTTGTCTTTGACACCAAACAACTTTATAAATTAATAAAGGAGACCTCGCTCAGTGTCATTTGAGATCTGAGCTTTGCATTTCGTTGGTTCCTCAATCACTCAATTTGAGTGCGTGTTATGTAAATCATCTTAGCCACAAGCAAAATGTGTTGGCCACAATACTTGTGTGGCAGCCTCAAAAATAATTAAGATTCATTTTACACACACAAGACACACACTCAACACACACACACACACACAGAGTGGAAACTAGACACTCGGTTATGTGTGTAATTAGGCTGCAATGACTGCCAAAAACAGCTTGGCAAAAAGCTCTAAACGATTTTTTTTGTACAACTTTGCCTTTAACGGCCAGCATCATTTTGGCCAGTTGGCCACTTGGCTAACCATAATCGTGGCCAGGCAAATGATTTTTAATAACTTTGACACTCATTAAATTTAAATTACTTGCATTTTGATTACGCACTTTTGCATTTGGGCTCAAGTTAAGCCGCTTATGTTTCCACATATGGCATATAGCATATAGCATATATGGCTATAAGGCTATTTGGCTATTTGTTTATTTGTCAATTTGGCTATATGTCTGCTGGCCGAAACGGTAAAATTATGCGTTCAAGTATCTTCTCTCACACTTTATGGTCATTATTCGATGTGGCATCTGCTGGCCAAATTACGAGCCAGACTTTTAAGCCGCTTTTTGTTAAGAAATTCACACAGCTTACACTCTTAAATACACATCAAATTGTCTAACTACACTCGGAAAAAAGCCCTCAACCTAAATTGATAATTATCCTGAAAATTAGAAAAATATTCTGTTTTTTTTTAATATTTTCTAAATATACGAAATTTTACTTTCTTAATACTTTCTGAATAATAAGCTGAACTGCCCTTGGCATCAAAAAGTATACCGATTGTCTATGTTTTTTAGCATTATTTTTTTCATAGTGTAGTATTTGTGAAGAGATTAAACAGTTAAGGCAACTGGCATTGTTAACCTTTTTATTGTTCACCGAAATCAGCAAATTCCTCACGGCAACACTTGAAACAACATATCAACAGCCTTGGCTCGTCTTGTCTTGGCCTGTCTTGTCTTGTGGCCACATTAGTGATAAAAACCTAATCAAATCAAGTGCTTAATTAGTTTTTAATTGATTTAAATTTGTCCCTGCTTACCGCTTGATCCCCCTTGTAAGCTCATTGAACTGTTTACAATAAAATTGAATCGCTTTGCGCGTGCAAAAAAAAAACAAGCAGACGAAGAAGGAAACTCATTAAATCAAGTTAAAGTTCTCATACATAAAAAAAGGGGGCCCCTCAACAACGCAAACGGTTCTCAGCAGGGCAAGCGGAAGGGGAAGCCCCGCGATTTGGGGCGTGGCGAACTGGTAGATTAAGATGCAGTGCATCGAATTAATAACGCGCTTTATTATTATTATTATTGTTGTTTCTGTTTTCTTTCCACATTAAGTTTGAGCCGAAGACGGTCTTGGACTTGGGGGCTTTTGGCTGTGAATATTTGAAGTGTAACTCCCCCTTTCCTCACCTCCCTGCCCCTCACCTTGGTAGTGTTTGTCTTTGTTCGTTTTACTCCGTTTTTTTTACACATAACCGTGAACTTGACATTTATAAACTCTTCCCGCTTTATGGCCATTTGGTCATTTGGCAGCAGCTGTTTTTTCATTCTTCTTCGTTTTTTTTTTTTGTAGTTATCGCTCGTGTCGCGACCATGTGTTAAGTTCTTTTTAATTACCCCCTCTTGGCAGGCACACTCGCACACACCTCCCCCTCAAACCTCTTAACACACACAAAGGTGTACTCAGTTCTCAGTTCTGGGTGTCGGTCGTAAACTTCAGTTTTATGACCCATTGCGATTTAGAACGTGCTTGTCTCAAATGGAAATGGAATGGAAATGCAATCTTGCCGCACCCCGCACCGCTTCCGTCCACCCTTCAGCGTACCAGCTTCTATTGTGCCCCCAGTGTTATGTCTTTTTTCTGCTTGTTTGTTTGCGGTTCTCAAGTGAGTGTTGTGGCCAAGTCGTGGTAAAAGCCAGGTAGCCAGGCGTTGGCAGGTCTACAGGCCAAATGTTTAAGACTAGTTATTGGCTTTTGTATGTCACGAACTAGAAAACCAACTTACGGTCATTCAGAGACGGACCTGAGAATATATATGATCCCAAAGCGAAAACACCTTCTACTTCATAAGCACGGAGGGCAGAGAATGCTCTGGCCGAGAGAGCACGTCTAGGAGATGCCCTAAACAGACCTGCATTACTAAAGAACAAAAAAAACGAAGCTTATGCGAGGAGGATATGGTAGAGAGAGAGAGAGAGAGAGAGAGAGAGAGAGAGAGAGAGAGAGAGAGAGAGAGGGAGAGAGAGAGAGAGAGATAGAGAGAGATAGAGAGAGAGAGAGGGGAGAGAGAGAGAGAGAGAGAGGGAGAGAGAGGGAGAGAGAGAGAGAAAGAGGGAGAGAGAGAGAGAAAGAGGGAGAGAGAGAGAGAGAGAGGGAGAGAGAGGGAGAGAGAGGGAGAGAGAGGGAGAGAGAGGGAGAGAGAGAGAGAAAGAGAGAGAGAGAGAGGGAGAGAGAGGGAGAGAGAGGTAGCATAGCCAGCTGTTAAATATTGAGCTTATCAATAGTTATTTTATCAAAATGAAAATACTTGTTGTTGACCTATTTAAAGAGGGCGTAGTTACTTCCATCTGCCTGTTTCATGTTTTTCACAACATTATCATACTCATTTCTTGCCCATTTCAAAGGGTTGACTAACCTTGCAATAAGTAAACGAATTTTTAATTAAAAATACATTCTTAATTTGGATACCAAATCAATCGTCTGTTAACTATTAGTAACCATTAAGAAATTACAACATTCTGACCGAATTTCAGATTGATATTCCTAGATATATGATCTAACTATCAATTTCGATGGGTTGGCAAAAAAAACTTACAATCCACCCTATTTCATTTGTATTTCTCGACAGAACTATTAATATACATCAATTGTCATTTAACTAGAGAGGTCTTTAAGGACAGACGACATTAATTGCAATTGTAACTGCGTTATTTTCAAAGTAAACTTTACGTAAGTGGCGCAGCGAGAAACTTTCAATCGTTTGACGTACTACATGCATATATAAATATATATATATATGACTAGAATGACGCAGCAGAATGATGCAGCACCTGTAGATTAGACAAAACTTTAAGCACAGTTGCTGCTGTTGAAACAGTTTGGCCTAAATGGCATTTTAAAGGCTTGGGAAAAGGCTCTGGAGGCGCCTCCTTTTATGTGTGCAACGCCTTTGTTTGCTGTGATGCACACTATAAATATGTGCTGCAAAACTGTATTTGGGTTAGTGATTGCTCAAAAATTTATGAAAGACCCGGAGAAAGCGAAGAGAGTGGGAGTGGGAGTGGAGCTATAGATGGCATAAAAGTTGACTACCTGCTTGCTGGCCTATAGGGAGCAGTTTCAACAGGCTCCCAAAAACCCCTCAAGTTATTCAAACTGGGTACGCTTTTTAATTGTGTGTCCGCTCTTGCCTGCTGGCAGGCACTGTAACTAGATGGCTACACTCCGAAAAAAATCGCCCTGAAAACCAGCCAGTTTTTGTTGTTTTTTGAAAAAATTTCTGACTATATAATAAATCTAAAAATTATTGTACAATTGCAAAATTGTGGTGTTTTTTCATTATTTGGAAATATATTAAATTGGCGAATTTTCTAAAATTCCAGTCGATTTATTTTTGCTGAGTGCACCCAGCAAGTATTTATTATTTATGGGCCGAGTCTATTCATCTTGTAGCTGCTTGCTGCTGTTGATGTTTTTGCTCGTATTTAAAGCAGGCCACCCACTCGATGTTTCTACTAATATGGTAAAATATGGCCAGGCCAAGTGGCCAACTGGCCGATAGACTTTCTCGTTGCGGAAGTGGGCGAAAGTTCGAGACTGAATTGAATTGAAGTCGAGACATTTGTCATTGTTTTAATTGCATTTTAAGTTTCGCATTTAAAAACATTTCATTATCCAGCAAAGTCGTTTAGTTTAAATACTTTGAAAAGTGCAACTAATCTGCTGTTGAAAGCATTTGCTATGCTAATTTTACAATTAAATTTCCATTTGCTTTTACTTTAGAAATGTTTTCAATATTCAAGTTAAGTTTGTGCAGCTCAGATCTGTGGCAAAGCAATTCTTATTGCTTTTGTTTTTTTCACAATGACAATAACAATTTATATATATAAATTGCTCACGATATATTGACAATTACAATTTGGTAAATCAACTGCCACAATCGATGCCACATGAAATATGCAGCCAATTAAATGTGGCAACAGAGTCACCGTCGTCACTTGCCACAAAAACAATGGGCAAATATGATGCCCAAAGATTATCTGGTAACAACAACAAACACAGCAATAATAATAATGAAGAGAAGACAAACCGTTAGTGGCGACGATGATATGCAAAGTGTGACTCAAGAGGGGAGGGGACGGTAGACGAGATTGTTGTTGTTGCAACAGTAGCAGATGCTTCGTGTTGCAGCAGCACCAGCAAAAAAAACAAAAGGCGCACATGTGGCACACTAAAATGCAAGCTGTTTAACCAGCCAGAGGCAAGTGATGAGGGGAGGGGAATGGTATATCACTTGATTGCAATAGAGGGAGAAAGAGAGAGGAATATATATAGGAAAAGGGGGAGAGGGAGACGGATAGATAGACAGACAGACAAGTCGCGTCAGTCACGTGGGAAATTTTCAAGTTCAAAGCAATTTTCCAAAGAGACAACTGTAAAAATGACAACAGCAAAAACAAGATGAAGAGGAAGAAGAATTGGAGGAGGAAGAAGAAAGGGAGGGGGGCAGCAGGCAGAGCTACTACAACAAAGCGTGCGCTCACGTGAGGCTGATATTAATCGGCTTTTGAATCGTGAGGAGGCAGCTCAACGTGAAGCCACCAAATACTCAAATAGACAGAGAGACAAACAGACAAACAGACAGACAGACAGACAGACAGAGAGGCAGACAGCAAAGCAAATACTTGCAAGCAGTTCTAATACTTGGATGCACTTTGCTGTGTGTCTTGTTGTGCCTTCTGCGGAAGCGACCAACAAACAGGTTGACAAGAACAACAACAACAACGTGGAGAAGAAAGGGTATTCAAGGGGAGGGGTGGGGCAGAAGGGGGTAAATAATGCCATAAACAATGGCAATTCTTCAAGGCTAGAGAAGGGGCGGGCCAACGCTTGACGAGCTCGGCTCGTGAGTGGCCTGAATCTCGTGTCGTGTTTAAAAGCAGCTTTTATAAATATTTATAAATAGAGACATCAAATCGACTGCAAATAAAAACTGTGTTTCAAAGCGAAGATTACCCGTGTGAGGAAATGCCTGAATAGGATAAGAAAAAAAAAATGATTATGACTAGTTGTATGCTCAAGCAACGATTTAAACATCGGTCATCATTTAATCAGTAACTCAATTTAAATATTTCGCACTCTTCAATTTGCATACAAGTTGATTACTCACGATCTGATCACTTAGTCAATCAGCTTGATAGATGGTTGTATGGATGAGAGAGAGATATGATTATCTTTCATATTTCAATTTATTTAAATCATATAGATAGATTCTCGTGAGAACTCGTTAGTCCAACTCACGAATCCATTTCTGGCAGAGACGAGTCCATCTCTTGGCCCACTCGACACTTGTCCATCAGAGAGGAGCTGCTCGCTCTTCACTCTCGCTGCTGTTCCTGGTTTAATAGCATATTGGCATCATCCTAACCCACCACTTATTCCCCCTCATGTTGTTGTTCTTGTTGTGCCCCGCCCAACGATTGTGCTTGTGCTACTGTTTAATGACCAACCGCAGCGGGTGCTGTGGATGCCACAACTACTGCCACAACTGTGTGGCAATAACCCAACAGTTAGAATTAATTGACGTTAATAATGCATCGATATCAAGATTTATGCCAAGAGTTGAAGCGAGTCTTCATCAGACAACAACCTGAGCTGCCTTGGTTAGCTTCTGTTTGCCGTATTCTATTCGATGGGCCCGTATTACTGGAAGTGAGCGTGTGTGTGTTTGTTGTGCGAAATTCTCAGCATTGGTCCATTCACTGCAACGGTTCTTCAAGCAAAGCCAAGGCGAGCCAAGCTATTTGCCCCAAGCCAACCAGAAGAAGCCCCATCAATTTTACAGCTGCTTCTTTGTGTCAGCATTTTGCATTTACCATTTCCCCATTTTTATGAGCGTGTTGTGTTGTGTGTTGTGTGTGTAATGGAAAAATCGACAACGATAATCGCTGTTGACAATTTGTCGTACGGTCGACTCATAATTCAGTTGCTGCTCATAAAACATTTGACAGCCAAGCTCGAAGGGGAAAACGCAGCTTTTTTATGGCCCTCAGCATCTTACAAAGCAAAAGAAAAAAAAAAATCAGACAAGCGTATCGAGAAACACAATTGACAAGTGCTATTAAAAATCATAATTTATGCCAGATCATTAAGAAAATAATCTGTGCAACTTTGGTGGCTTTGATTATGAGTTTACAGTGTTATATCTAACTGACAGAAGAGAACAGGAGATATGGGAAAGATTATAGATTATACAACAACATAATAAAGTATCTAAGGCTGCTAAGGAAAATTCTTGCAAATTACACAAAATATAATACATATTATTAAGCATCGTTGACTTCAAAAAGTATATATATTCTTGATCAAAATCAGCACTAAAGTCGATTTAGCCATGCCCATTAACGCCCTGACTTGGCATTTAAGTTCTCGTTTACCACACACAGATCGAGTTTATTCAATATTATCGATAATTGCACCCATTGCGCGAATATCGATTCGAATCGATTTCCGATAGCAATAAAAGATACAATTGTAAGCCTTCCCAATATTATTGATTAACTGTATGCATTTTATTACAAACTGTGTAAGAAACGGAGATGCTCATGCGAAGCTCCTTTTTAACAGGGCATCTTGCTGTCAAGCATTCTCAACTATTACACATTCTTAAGCAGTTGTCTTGTGCAAGTGAATTGCGGCGCCTTTCAGTCACTTGTTCGTTTGTGTTTTCGTCTCATTTTCATCTCGTCCCCTCCTTCGTCTCCGTCTTCGTGTTCATCTTGTGTTTTTTTTGTTCGCTTCCTACACACAATCATTACAAGCTGCTGTTTCAGTTGCTGCTGTTGTTCTATTTTGTATCTGGCCACTTGTATCTTGTACTATTCTCGTTATATACAATTGTAGCTGTTTCTCCTCGGCTTTCACAGACACACACACACTTCCACACACACACACACACACTCACACTTCATGGCCAATTGTCTGCATTTGTAGCTTCTACTTCTTCTTCCACAGATGCTTCTTCTGCTTCTGCTTCTGTCTTTGGTCATGTGAAACTCAGTCATTAATTTGGACGGCGGTTTTACTTTGTGGCAGCATGGCAGCGTGCAGAACGTGTAGCATGCAACAGCAGAGCTTCGATTTTCCTCTGCTCATATTTAGCATTCTTCTGCCATTTTCTATTTGCTGTTTCTGTTCTCTCGCTCATTGCAATTTCCTTTTGTCTTGCTGCAATTTTACTTTACTTCTGTCTAGCATCTCAAAGTGAAGTTTTTGGCTTAAAAAACTTGGCATTTAATTACTCTTTGCACATTTCTCAAAATTTCACTCGCTGCCTGCTGCTCCCCTCCGTCCCCCTGTCGCTGTCAACTGCATGCTCAGGTGTTGTGGCACACACACACACACACACACAAATGCATTATCATTATCATTATAATCGACATCGTGCAGCGGCTACAAACAATGTTATGCTCATTATGCATTTCACTTTGCATGATATTATCCCCCACCCCCCATTTTACCCCGTTCGCCTCCTCACCCATCCCCTCCACCCTCTCCACTTCCCTTGGAGAATACTCCATTTGCATTTTAGTCGGCTGTGCCTGGGAAAGTTCTGCGGCTGACATCGTTTTGTAATTTTTATGGCAAACATTTTCACAGCCATTTCGATAATGCACTAATGGTGTTTGTCTTGGTGTGTGTGAACGAGTGTGTGTGAAACAGAGTATGTGTAAGAAAAGTGATTTATTATTATTTTATTATTATTGTTGAAACACCCTATGATCATCGATATCAATACACAAACTTCTGACTTGGACAGTTGCAATCATAAATTATTGTGTAGCTTAAGTTAAACGTAAAATGCTGCCTTAGCTTCAACCAAGAAATAAATCATTTGATTTCATACTTAAAGAGCAACTTCAAAAATGCAAACGAATCAGATAAGGTTGTAAAATTAAAGCATTCAAATTATATTTAACCAGTGAAAATCTCATAAGATTTAACATGTAAACTGTTTTTAAATATTTTGCTCTCGTTCATTTGAATACAAGTTGCCTACTCACGAAATGGTCAATCAGTTAACTTAGATAGATGGATGCATAGACGAATGACACATTGGCGCACTGGATGACTCTGCTGAGAGAGCGATGAGATCGAGCCAATTACTGGCTCACAGTTTAAACACCGCTTCTTCCACTTTTAATTATGCGCGACTTGAGCAACTCCTCGAGTTGCAACAGCTGCCTGCTGGTTGCCTCGTTGCCTGCCCCAAAGTGTGTGATGCACTCGCTGCTGGTGGCAATGTCCATGTCAAGACAAAGACAGCGTTGAGTTGCAGGTGCAACTGCCATCTCCATCTTCATCTCCAAGCAGCATTGCGGTAAAATGCAATAAAGGGGTATGCAAAATGCTAAATAAAATGCCTTGGCAGTTTGCATTTTCTTGGCGTTTGTGTATGCGTGTGTGTGTATGTGTGTGCCTTAATTAATTTTGATTGCAGGCAACAACAACTAAAGCAACAACTAGTTAGATGGCAACTGCAACGGAAATGTTCATCACACGACGCAGCAGCAGCAGCAGAAGCATAGAAAAAATACATGGTAGGCGCTTTTATGCTGCACTCGACTGGCTAATTAATTGAATTAAATGAAAGGCCGCCAAAGCGCTGAATAGACAACCGTCCTAACCCATCCTATTCCATCCTATCCTAACCCCAACTCATCGCATTCCACACTCAGAATAAAAGAATCACCCTCAATTTTTATACAATCCTGAGATGTTTCACATTAAAGTATATGCAATTTATAAACTATCTAAAATATTTGTTACTAATGTTTGTTTGTAACAAAGCTAAATGTTATAGAGTTATTTGGAGACGTATGAAAACACCCTTAAAATTATAAATATTTTTGCTAATTTTCAGAACAATTTGGTCAATTTTTTCCCGAGTGTATCCTAGCCCATCCCATCCAATCCCTATGATTATTAGTTGCAGCGCATCTGAGTTGCATTCAAATTAGGCCAGCATGAAGCAAAAATGCCACGCCCCCAAATGCAAATTGCAAGCAAGGCCTAATGGCAACCTATCAAGAGTTAATAGTGCTATTAAACTACTAAATGGCTAAAAGTACAACTACCTTTTAAGATGGCCAGATGATCTAAGCGGCATTTGTACATTTAAGTGGCCATTACTTGTTGACCGGGCCTTCACATCAAATTCACATTATACCACATTTGTTGAGAAATGACAAATGTCAACTGTAGCTGCCCCCTTCCCTCTGCCCCTTACAGCTCCCTTAGCCTAAACTTATTTATGACCATAAGCCGCCATTGAAATGCCTACCAATCACAATGGTGGCCCAAAGCGACCCGTTCCCCATCCATATAGATATCTATTGTCCATGGCGATGTCGATGACTATGCATAATTCGTGTTTTTCTGTTGTTAATAATTCGGAGCTTTGGGTCACATTGACAAAACAAAGGGTCAACCTAAACAAAATCAGTTTCTACGCGAAAGAGTTCCTCAGTTTTAATGAAACTTGACATATTTCCTGCTTTTTGCAGCATCAATCCTCCGTCTTCATCTCCATTAGTAAACAACAGAATTTTTCAATACTTTGCTCAACTGTGCAATGTTGTTCGCCTCTTTTCTCTCCGCGCTGCTCAATTATCGTTGCGGCCAACACCTTCTCCAACAGCTTCTCCTTGGAAAGGCGCGTACGTTGTTCAAAAATGAGCGCTCATTTATTAAGGTATTATTCACTCATTTGGAAGGAGGAGGCTGCTGCTTGGCGCATCTCTCCCATATCTCTCCCAGCAGAGGGTTTAGTTTATAATTTAATTAATTGTGTCGTCGCAACCTTATCGCCTAAATCCAGGTTCGTTAATTAACGTTACCCCAACTACCGCCCCCAACTAGTTACGTAAGCGGAAGAGTTCAAAGTGAAGTGCAGGTGTGGGTCACAGTTTACTCGTAGTAGGAGTACAATAAAATATCCTCGGCAGACTGGGGTTAATTGTCAGCCAGTTTTGCTAGTCACGAACTAAATTCGACAATCAATTTCAATTAGAAAGAGACTTGAAAAAAAAAAACAGACGCTCCCAGGTAGAATGCCTCAGAGCCTTTCTAACAGGAAATCCGTTGAGCTGTCAACAAGCCACAGAATTTATTTGGGGTCAGGTCAACTGGTCAGCTATTCTCAGCTATTCTCAGCGTGACCCACTAATTTCAATGAATATGAATAGATTTCACAGCAAACACTTCGCACCCAAGTCAAAAACTATGCACAGATGAGTCGTCAAATGGCTTATGCAAATAAATGTTTAAGCGAAAGAAAAAACCACACAATTCATAGAAGACCAGCGCTTAATTAACAACCCAAATAAAAAATGGAAAAAAAAAGTTAACTGCAAAATAAATGCGAGACTTGTGAGACGTGTTCGTGTGATTTGCATAAAACCGACCAGCGACCTTGTCAAATTAGTGCCAAAAATGCCAAAATAGCTCGTTGAAAATACGCTACAAAAGAAAAGATCACTTTTGAAATGTGGCGTCTCCAAAACATTAATAAAATAAAACGATCGTTTTGTGTGCATGGCATAAAAAATGACAATATGTTGCCACCACAAGCAAAAGTGAACTCTTTTCACTTTTAGTGGACAGACAGACACATTGTGTGCTTTGTTATGATTCGCAACAGGTTTTTGATAACAGTTAAACGAACTCAACGACACCAAAAATAGCAACAATGCAACATTCTGTGCTCGTACGAGAATTTCTTATCAAAACAACGAATTTAAACAGCTGCATGAAAATTAAAAAAATACAATACAGAAAATAGTCTTTAAAAAATGTTAAATATAGGTTCTGATTCCGATTTCAGTCGGTAAGCACCCTGTTTAAGCAACATTTATTGAACCACGACTATTTTTCCTTAATGTACAAGCCCCAGGACACAATTAGGAGACCAATCCGTGAAACTTCTTAATTATTCGCTTGCCAACAAGTCTTTCTTTTTTAAATTAAAGCAAAGCTCAGTCAACTAAGACAGCTCTCATTTAACATTGGGGCTTTTATTTGAGAAGCCAAACTTGAAACAATAACAGAAACAGAAGCCAAACTGCTAAATTAAAATAACTAAAGTCCGTTGACAAATCGATTAATTATGCAAAAATACAATAAGGCTGCGATTATTTACAGTGTTTGAAATTCGAATTCGCAATAAATTAGTTGCCCCAAACTCAACAATAGGTCTTGCCCCTCCTCTATTCCTCCTCTCCCCTCATTACCTCCATGCCCGCTAATTGACAGCACTTAGCTTTAAAGGGGGGGAAGAGACTTCTTCAACACGAGCCAAAAGCGGGTTCATTTTGGTCACTTTAAGAAGCCATTAGACGCCCATTTGGACCAGTGGCGAGTCAGCCAAGCGTAAACTGTACAAATAGTTAATTTTGTGGAGAGCACACTGCCCCCGCTCCACTCCACGTTACATTTCCCAGGAGGCAAACAAAACAAATAACAAATGCTAATTCTCAAGAAACCCAACAGAACAACAACATAAACAACAAATCAATGGCAGTTGGAAGAAAATTCAGTTCTGGTTGTTTGCTAGACAAGTTGTTGGAAATCTGAATGCTAATTGAGACTAAAGGCAAAAGAACTTCACAGGTCTGTCTATGTGTGAAGTTCTTTTGCCTTCAGTGACCGATGACTCGTGACCCGTGACATGTGTCATGTGCCGAATCATTGGCTTATGATGATTTGAATGTGTGGCGATATTTGTGTTTAACGGTTAACTACACTCGGAGGAAAATTGATAATTGGAAAAATTACTTTGCACCAAGACTGACCTGCAACCTGTGAACTGTTACAAGAGCCTAATCATTGGCTTATGATGAGCTATATTTGTGTTTAACATTTAACTATAAACTAGATTATGGGGCAGCAGCTAATAGCCATGGCATTATTCCGACCTTCTTTGAGGTTTAGTGAAAGTCGAGTTTATCACCTGAGCTAATCAAGTTAATAACCGATTTTCTTAATACATAAAAAGTCATCATTCAGCAAAAGTATTGCATGTCTGGGGCATATTACGAACAGGATGTCTTTTGGGGCTAGGATAGGAAAGTGTCGGAACAACAGTAACCAAACCATACTTTATTCTAGATAGGTCATTATCTCGATGGCGACCCAGTGTAATGGCTAAATAGCCAGACAGTGGCGTATTGAGTAGATTCCCATTCTATAGAGACATTAACAAATTATACATCATAAAGTACGGTCTCATCTTTAACTCTAACTAAACAATAAATAAAAAAAAGAAAACGTTTTTTGTTCTTCTTTTTGTGTTCCCCGCCCCCTTTGGAAATTTCTGTAAATAAAGGCAAAAGGTTTTTTTTGTGGATTGTGCTTTTAACTCGGCTTTGTCTTTTTTGTTTGCCATTTGGCAACGTTTTTAACGCGTTTTTCTCCTCTTTTTTATTATAAATGCGACTTACTTATCTTAGACGTCCCACATTCTGTGAAATCGTTGAAAGATATCCGTTTAATTACCTGAAAGAGATAGAAGAACATGTTAACTCAGTTAGGCAAAACAAACAAGTTAGACTAATATGGCCAAGAGTAGAGATCTCGACTAGGAGATGCTCTCAACTTATATATAGTAAATAGCTGCTTTCTTCGACCTTCTGTTAAATTCCTGAGCACAGCTTCATTATGCCCTTATTATCATTATTAATGGGTGCAGGGTTCTCAAATTCTTTAAAATCCAATAATAATTTAAGACTCTGATTAATGTGCTAATTACCGTGAATTTGATGATGATATTTAAGTCTGGATAAACAATGAGCCAATGAGTGGCAATTAATCTGAATAAACAGCAAATAAACATTAAATTCTGCCAATAAAAGCGGTTTTCTCTGATTTCAACAGCAGTTTTTATATCAAACTTAAAAGTTGACTGTTGACTACAACAACAATAGCAAATTCTGATATCACTTAGTGGAAATTGTTGATATCAATTTCAAAATCGAATTTCGAGTTTTGTGACAACTGCAACTGCCGCAGTTGCTGTGGGCAATGTATACTCTAAAACACTGAAAATCGCTCTTAATATTACAATAAATTCTCATTTCTTTAAATTCAAAAAGAAGTAATAACATTTGCTTTCTCGACTGATAAATATAACATATAATATAACATATAACATATTTTTCAAATTAAATTATGTGAATTTATAAATTTTCTAAAATGTGAAATATCTTTAAATCTTTTTCGTTAAATAATAAATCAAATTTGTGTGCACATATAAAAAAAAGGCAGGTAATTAGAGATATTTTAAGAGATAAGCATTTACTTTAAATAATAATTGCTGCATAATAAGCTAAGCTGTCCCTGCTTCACTTTCTAGATCGATTTTTTTGTCAAGTGTATAAACAAGAACCGCAGGACGCAGAGTTAAAGTTGAGTGCTCAACTCTGACCCCTGTCGCAGCAGTAACTTTGAACCTCTTCGCCTGTTTGGAGTTTGGCTCGTTGCTCGTTGCTGTTGGCTAGCTAACCCGGCAATTGCCGCCACAGCACGTACAGCATTATTCCTCCTACTCCTCCTCCTCCTCCTCTACAGTGACACCCACAATTGCAGAGACTCCTCCGATGACTCCCATAGCGAGTGCCCTATCGAGTTCTTCTCTCGACTGTTTGCATTCCCATTTCCCATTCTGATGTTGCACCGGGCAGATGATGCCACTGCTGCCTCCGCTACTCTCTGCCTCACTCGCCCTTTGCCAACTTCTGACAGCACAGGGCTTTTGTCGCCAGCCGCTGGTTTCGCTTCGGTTTTTCCTGGCTGGGCATGTTAATGACCCTAGCTGCCTAGAGATTTGCATACACACACATATGCATACATATACATATACATATATATATATATATATATATATATATAGTCAGTTGCCATCAAACTGTGCGATGCTGATGCTGCTGTTGTTTCTGCATAGAGAACTCCTCGCCTCGTTGGCTGTCGCCTCGCATCGCTTTCAATTTAGGCGTCTGCGCATAAAATTGCATCGTTGTGGCATCCACATCTGTGAGCCCCTTATTTTTTGCTAATTTATAAAAATAATACCCAACACGACGACTACGACGAGTGTCTTGTATTTACAATTCACGAGAAGCTTTATTTTGCCTGTGAACTTGACACTAGCAGCCTGCAGACAGCAGACAGCTGCAGATGCGGCCAGTGGGTCGCTCTCAACTTGTTTGTTGGCCAACAAACCAATAAACAAAAAAACAAACAAACAAACAAACAATCATACCAAATAGCAACTATTTTGAAGTGCGATTTCATAACGCAAAAGCTGATCGAAAGATATCTTGCGCCAAATAAGTGCTACACACACATATTTGTTGCAGCCACAATAACCACAACAAGTAAGCAAGCTCTAGTGGACTGCGCTCGACGGGCAGATACCCTACAACTCAAAGTAGGTATTCTAACAGAAGTTTGTTCGAGATTTCGATAATACAGAGGTGGCTAAATCGACTCTTGTGTTGTTGCTGATCGAGAATTTATAAATACCTTATGGGGTTGCTCTGATCAGAAAAAAGTTATTTATGCTTCCTTCTGCCTGTTACATTCTACTGCACAACTTTAATACACCCTTCTCACTCATTGCTGGGTATAACAACGATCAAATAGCGCCTTCAAGGCATTTGCAATTGTCAGACTTCATGTCGACACTTCAGAGCTAGGTTTTTGGTTTATGTGGATGTGGCTGGCTTGGAGGCCGCCGTTGGTTGTTATACTCTCCCTCTCCCTCTCCCTATCTGTCTGTCTGTCTCTCTGTCTCCCTCTCTTACCTTGTGTCCCTCTGGGTTTTGAGTTGTGGGCGAGCTGCATCCAAGCCAAATCCACAAAGTGAGTTGTAAATGAGCCCACACATGCATGTCTAAACTTGAGCGAGTTTCGTTTCTGCATCTGCATCTGCATCTGAGCATTGCTCAACGAGATTTAGATGCACAGCCAGATGCAGATACTGATTTAGACTGCGTCTCCAACTCAGTTGCAACTTCAAACATACACAACAACAACGCCACACACACAACAACAACAACGAGGAGCGAGTGTCGTGTTAATTGGCGAGTACTTTTGGCTCTGACAATTATTATGGTGATATATAGACTCCGATACTCGGCTTGTGTTCAATTTGTTGATTGCTGATTGCTCGACGTATTTTCAAACAGCACTTGAGTGCACTCACACTCACACTCACATCTACATTCACATATTCACATTCACTTGGCCAAAGGCAGTAAAAAAAATTGTGAACTTATTGTTAAGAGTCGTAATCCTTCAAAACTGTTTACAGTCTTGATTCGCTACAACATCATAATAATCTCTATGGCAAAAAGATAAAATACTCGTCTACCAGATACCCTGTTACCTGTAAAATGAGATAAACTTAATTAATGCGCCCCAAAAATTATCCCATCTCAAGGTTATATGCAGCCATTATATCTATACAGAATTCTGCAATTCTGAATGGGTTCACTTTGCTTATATATAAAATTGAATCATTTCAACTTAAGTAAAAATGTGAATTTTCCACAGCTAAAAGTAAGGCTCAACTACTTCAAGCTCACAAGTACATGTAAAAACATATATGTATATATATTTATGGTTTTTTTTATGGATGTAGATTTTGTGAAGGCATTCTGCATTCTGGTTGCAACCAATTAATTTGTTCTTCTTTCGTTCTCACGCAAGGTTAAAGGCCTTTCCCATTTCCCATTTCCCATTTCACGGCGTTTTAAAGAACCTGGGGCCAGCCACTTAAGCCACTCACACTGCATAAATATGTATGTAATTATTTTTTAACTCTTTACCCACACCCCGCCCCCATCCACTCCAATACTACCCCCTCTCCCCCCTCCCTCTTGTGTTTTTTTTTCCTGTTCCACATTCACCATCAACAACATCATCTGCGTCAACTGCTGCCTCCACTTGAGGCAACTTTTCAAACATAATAAATGTGTAGTAAGTTTTTCTCCGGCATTTTTCGATTTTCAGTTTTTCGAGCAGCTGTCAATTTTAATTAATGCAAATTGAAACGCACAACAAATTGCCATATCGACATAATTATGCAATTTCCACAATTGAATGAAGTCGGGACTTTCTGTTCGACTTTTAGTTAGTTTATTATAATTTATTGCATAATCACGTTGGGCAAATCAGCACTTTGTTTAAACACAGCTGCAATTCCAAACGAAAATCCTTTCTGTATGCCGAATTAAATTTGATACTTATACAGTTGCATAAGTGACAAACCGATATCAAATAACCTCGAAATGGACAACGACTAATTCGACAGAAACGAGACAAAAAACGAGAAAAAAAATACTTGAAAGCCTCTTCTGCTCAGGGCCGCCAATCACCGATCCATTATGTTATTCATATTATTTATGAAGGGAGTGAGGAGAGACGAAAGAAAGAAAAGAGGGAAAGGGAGAGATAGAAAGAGAGAGATAGATAGAGAGAGAGAGAGAGAGAGAGAGAGAGAGAGAAAAAGCGCAGCTTGAAGCATAAATAACTAAAAATGAATTTCAATATAAAACGAATTTTAAATGCTGAGCCATCAAAGTCAAAGCAGATATGCCACCAGCTGAGCCCAAACAAAAATACACAAAACACACAATAAAAAACAAAAAAGAAACAAATACAAATAAAAATATAAATACAGACGCAGAAAAGAAAACGAAACCTATACAAAAAATAAAAAACAGTCTCTTTAAGCAGGAAAAACTGGGAAAGCGATAAACAAAATGTGCACAATCTGCAAAAGAAGCTAAAAAAAAAAAGCACAAAACCCAAAAGAAGCAGGTGAGGCGGTAGTGGAAAGAGGGCAGCAATAGCCGCTAGCTGAGGCAGAAAGAGAAACACCGAGAATATTATTAAAAGCTAAATAAAAATAATACAAAAAAAAACACAATAAATCATAAGAAAGAAAAAAATTTACTTACGCTGCGTGAGAAATGAATTGGAATTTTAAAAAGGCGTTGCAACAACGAAAGGAACGAAAGCAGAAAAACGCAAAACGATCGATGGTGGAATGAGTTAGAACTAGCCAAAAAGTAAGTAGAAGAAGCAGAGCTGAAGTGCGAGACTGAAAATGTGTGCTAAATAGACTAACGAGACAAAGAGAATGGTAAATGGGACAAGTCAGCAAAAAATAAGTGCTTTTGATGAACCAACCTTTGCAAGTAGCTAAAATGAAATGAATAAAACAATGGAGCAGCTGTCTTACTAAATAACGCCCTGTTTTCAGATCCACATAAAAATATTTCAAAATTACCATATATTTCGATTGTAGTACCTGACAAAAAGGTCTGCTGGGAGTCAACAACAATAATTAATTACTTTTTTCACCTCAGCGGCATTTACAAGTACGATTTAAACAATTTAATCGATTTTCTCTTTCACAACTTAACTTTTGCATTTCGAATTGGATGTAGAGGATTACCGAAAGCATTTTCCGATCGGAAAACAGAGCTTTAGGATAAACAAAAGCTCCACATTTCTAATTTTCCCTCCCCTTAGCCTTCCAATTCATATATAGTAAACGAAGACACACAGATTTTGTTAACCAAAAGTTATTTTCACATTGTTTAACAGCTGGTTAGAGGGTATCTCCCAGCTGAGCTGTCTTACCAGTCTTAAAAGTGCATATTCTATTTTATAAAATTATTTTCATTCAAATTATTGATTTGTTAATATTGATAGACCTAAACAAACAAAAAACAAATTGCCAATCACACAATTTGCGACTGTTTTGTTTAATCAAAAATCGAATTCGTCTGCCATTTCGAAGCCTCTGAAAAAATTTGCCACATTGATAATGGAAGGTCGTTGAGCAAACAAAAAAAAAAAGAAATAATTATGATGATATGCAGCGCGACAATCTGGCGAGGCGAGAGACCTTTTTCAGGTTCATTCAACTTGGCAAACACAAATTCAATTTGGCTGCACAGACAAATGTCTGTCCATCTGTCTGACCCTCTGCCTGTGCATCAATTGGAACACTTGTCGCACATTAAATACACTCAACCACACACACACAAGGTGTGTTGTCATAAAATGTTGTGTGCAACGGTACACGTAGATGTAGTAAGCGAGGCGCTAAGCATCAAAACGGTTTTTTCTAATGGCCTAAAAGAACACATTACGCACTATCATTACGTGTCTAAAACGTGCAGCACTCAAAATTGATTTCAACTGAAGAAAATAACAGAAGAAAAAGAATGTTGCCCCGGTTCGACGTGCCAAATACAAAATAAAAAAAAACCGGTTACCGACCTTTAGGAAAGTTGTTTTCTTGCCCGTTTTTTTTATTTATTTATTTGGGGAGTTCAAGCCCAGCATTTTACGAGCTTGTTTCTTCTTACGACTTCAAAGCGCTAATTGTTTTGATTAAGATTTCGTTGCGGTCGCATTGTAACCAATACTAAAAAAAAAACGGGTGGCAACCCTGAACAAGGCTGACACAAAGCTGCCTGCTCTCAGCCATCAATCGAGTGTCGCAAATCTATCAAAACAAACATATTAAATAATTACACAGCCAACTTTAATTGTCGACATTGTTATTACTATTTTGGTGTGTAGCAACAAACTCATTAAATACAACAACAGCAACTCTGTGCCTTTAAAGGAGTTATTGAAAATTTGTGCAACGCCTACGAGGGCTATTAGCTACCAAAAGATTAATCAATAAAAGGCCAGGCCAAGTAGCATTTATGCCAAAAAAAAATACAATCTAAAGTTTCTTAGTCATCTGAGTATATAAAAAACAACAGTATATTTATATATAGATATAAGTATTGCTTTCAATACATTTATTTATTTTGCAACCAGTTTTTTGTATCGTCAAGTGAAATAAAATTCGCAGTTTTTTGTGTTTTTTTTTTTTTATTTATTTATTTTTGTCGAGTGTTTATTTAGTTGGTGTTTTGTTTTTTGCGCTTGCGTCTCAATTTCGCTGAAAAGCAGAAGAGGGAGCAGCCTCTCTCAGCTCTGGCGCCTAGTTGTGGAAATAGAACTCTCACTCCAAGGCTATTTATTATTTGTAATTTGGATTCCTGCTGCTTTTGCTTGCTTTTCGATTTCATTTTCTGGCAGCCATTTTGAATTGCTGAGTGCCTCAAAGCAGCAGCGATAACAACACATTTACAAAATATATACGTGTACTTTTATATGCATGATGAATAGGGACGCATTACACGTGCGAGGGCAGCTTAAGAAGTATGCGTGAACAGCATACATTAGCAGCTGGCTTAATGGTTCTTCTCAAGTTGCACATGAATAATAAGCCAAGAAGAGTGAAATGATGCATAATAATGTGTTATTAGCATCGAACATGTCGGCCGGCGGGTCGCGAACTGGCAAACTCCCAAGTAACACGAAAGTTTGCCAGCTAAACGCTACGAAAACAAAATAAATTATCCGCGTAATCAGTACAAATTGTAAACTTCAGTATACACTGACTATATCTAGTTTAGTTGTTCTAGAGACTTGGTTTGGTGCCTCTACTCAGCTCGACTGCTGCCTGGTTCCTACTTCAAGCCATAATTTACCAAATAAATGGATTAATATGATTGTAAATGGTAAAATTTTAGCTGTTCTAAGATTTATGTGTTAACAGCTTAAAATGCATTTAACTTTTTCTCAATTTTTGGGCACTTGTTAAACTGCCCTCAGAGCAAGCAGAGGTTGCTCTCAGGCCTACATTTTTTTACTTTTTTCTCATCTTTTCTGTGTGGCACGCCGCTTAGGCAAATATTTGAGGCCTGCTTCAACCAACGACTGATTATAATGATGATAATAATGATGATGATGATGACGAGGAGACTTCTTTTGCTTTTGGTGCTGGCTGTATTCATTTATTCATTTGCGCTTTTGTTTGATGATTTTGACGCACTTGTCGTTTACTCTTGGGCCAAGAGACAAATACACACAGATACACACACATATATATGTATATATATATATATGTATCCACGCACACAAATTTGTATTAGAACTAAAGTTATGGGGCACATTAATCAAAAGAGCGTCAAACAATTGGTTTTATTGTTTTTCAAAGAGAGATAAAAGTTAACCGGATGTTTTACTCCATACATACAGAAAATACATTAGACTGCTCCTTGGAGGCAGCTCTGAGCGCATAATCAGACTACACGTTGAAAACCGCAGGCTTGTTGCAGATGTGTGTGTACAACACACACACACACATACACAACACACACACATAATTATGTGCCTCAAAGTATTTCGTTGTTGTTGTATTTGTGCAACTGTATCTCGCACATGTAATATATGTGTTGGCTGTTAGCTGTTAGCTGTTGGCCTGGCTCAAATTGCCAGCACCAACGGCGTGATTTGCATTTTAATGCGAGTATGTGCGTGTGTGTGTGTATATGTATCTGCGTGTGTGTTAGTGTATGTGTACAAATATGCCCCTTGGTGCTGTTTCAGCGTCTTCTGGGCCCAAAAAACTGCCCAGCGGCATTTGTAAGTTATCCATAGATACATAGATATCAAACACTCAGGAAAAAAATCGTCATACAAAATAAAGTTCCTTGTTTTTGTAAATAATTTCTAAAATTAGTATAACAATTTCAAAAAATTCTATATTTTCCTGAAATTAGATATGCAACGCCTGGTTTTTAGAAAGCCAAATTCATGAATTTTAGAAATTAATTTTACCGATACTGGACGCCAAAAGTAGGACGATTTTTTTCTGAGTGTAGATATACACATACCACACACTTGTCGTCTGGCTGGCATTTATTTCAATGTAAACAGCAACAACAAGAACCATCGTAAATTTGATTTTTCATAATTTGCCACAGACTCAAGAAAATAAACATGAAACTGAAAACCAATTTCAAATGTGATTTTTAACTTGATTTCGGTTGTGGAAAATTTTCTGTTGGAATAAATGAGCTGCAAAAAAAAATGGTTAGGCGCCCAAAGGCAGACAGTAGACTCAGTTTGACGGGCATTGACTGTGTGTTGCCAGTACCCCTCGCCACCCCACCCCACAAATACCTTTTTGCTTGCAGCTGCGAATTACGCAATTTGTTATTTACTTTTGTGAGAAATGCTATTATGCTTAGTAGTCTTGCCTTTTAATTAAACTCCACCTGCCCCCACCATTAGCCGATTGATTACAGTTAGCTGGCTAACTGTTTTAACTGTTTGCATTTTTTTCTAACCGAACCACGCGCAACTCCCTGTGTCTGCCACGCCCATTGTTTTTTCTGTGAAGCTCTGTAGGCCTCTAATATTCTATTAGCTATTTTTTTTTTTATTAGTTGTCGGCAACAAACGGGTTTTCTATTTCTATCTTTCAGCTCTCTTCAATCGCTTCAAACTTTGGCATCTTTCTTGGCAAAGTTCTCCTCAATGTTCACACAATGCGGAAGCTGTTTGAGGAGGCACTTCTTAAATTTCATTGCCTTTGCTCTTGTTGGGCCCATTCAGTTGGGCATCGATCAAAGCTCCTCTATATGTGGCCCTTGATTGTTACATTGATTGATTGATTGATTGTCGGTTAGCTCTGTGTGTCGCAAAAGCAGCGTGAAAATAAGTTTAAGCCTTCGTCTTCGTCTTCTTCTTCATTTTTCACTTCATTTCTCTCGTCATCTTCATCTACCGTTGCCTGTTTTCCTTCTTTTTCAGTTTTGAAAAAATGCTCTTAAGCACCACACTTTCTACAATTATTTTTTCCTTTGTCTCAATCACTTTTTAATATGTTTTACAATACTTTTGAAACAGATTCCCCTATTTTGTTGCTCAGTGTTTATCATTTGTTGGCTTGCCCAATTTCTTGATCGCTTTTTGTGCCAATTTTTTGACAAGTTTGCCGCATAAAATATTTAAGCTATTTATGCTTTTGGGTGCCATTCCTCAAGCTGCTTTTGTTCCATCCAAAATTCGTTACGATTTGTATACCCTTACGGGTAGAGGTACTATTCTTTTGTCGAGGAATTGAGGATGACATCTTCTAGCCCTTAAATTATATATATTTTCTATGTATAGAAGCCATTGAAAAATGAGTTTTTGTGTGAACAACTTGTTTGTTACCATGTTATCCGAAACAATATATAAATATGTAAGCATAAATATGCAGGGTATCTAAAGATCGACTTGCCTTATTTTCTGATTTTATGTTTTCTTATTTGTGCCCGTTGTCATTAGATTTAAGTGGGTTTTTTGTAAAACCGTCCAAGAAATTTCGCAAGCGTCCTTCACATTCTGTGTGGTTGTTGTCCCCTGAATACCCCGAGTGCCATCCATCTTTAATACCCCTACTCCGTCAGTCTGTCATTTGGTCAAAAGCCATCAAACATCAGGCCACGCCCCAACTTGAAATTCCAATGCATCTGCGAGCGAGCTTCGCTTTCATTTTTTGGCCATTGATTTTGTTTTCCATTTCATTTAATTTCTTTGAACGCTTCCCCTTTTTTTTTGTGCTCGTTACGTTTTTTATTTTTATTTCTTTTTTGCATTTGGATTTTAATTCAATGTCATTTTTTGGTTTTTTGTTTACTTTCGAAACAAAATTGAAAGCTTTGCCGGCAGCGGAAAATTCATCGTCAAGTTTTATATAACTAAAGAGTTTTTTTTTTTGTTGTTCGCCACAATTTGTTGCCATTTTCTTAACATGGCTTTCTTTGTGGGCCCTATTCAGGCAATTAGCGTAATTTAGCTGCACTTGGCCAACGGAAATGAAAATACGAGAAAATATGATTATAATTATTGTTTTTTGTTGCTCTTGTGGTTTTGTGGGGTTTTTTCTGTTTGTTGGCTTTGGGAATTTTTTCTTAACATTAAATACCAAACTGAATTATTTTTCCCATTTTCCCTTCTTATATTTATTTTGTTCATCAATTTGGTTTATTCAAAGTTTGGCTGCTTATATTAAATGCTCTTTAATTAAATCTGCAAACACAACAAACACAAAACTTGGCCAAGAAACTCAACTCGAAGAGTTTCAGTTGGCTGCTTAAGCCCTCTCATAATCCCCACATTGGCCAATAGAACTTTGGCTGCTTTTGCATGACTTGGCTTGAAGCTGGTTATATATATTTATATAATATATTAACGCATTGCGTGCTGCAAAATCTAACGGCAGCACCTTCCCCTTCCCGTGCCATTCCCCTTCCTGTCTTTCGTCTAGTCACCCTACTAAGCACAAACTTTATTCAGCTCCCCTTTTTGAGTATACCCTAAGCCCATTGAAGGTTTATAGAAAGGTAGTTGTAGGTAAATGTAGTTATGAAGACATACTTTCTTCAGGCAGAGGGAAGTATCTACGACCCACCAGCCGAGTCCATCTGACTGTCTCTAAGAATAAGCCAATCTAAAATGTTTTTCAGTTTTAATGCACAATCAATATGGATAAAAGATCCCGTTCTCAGACTTGGAATACTAAACTAAACTTACCTTACTAAATATAGTCATTTTATGATTTTGAGAAAGAATCGTCAAAGAACAAATCACATCAATATATTTTATAATTAACAGCTGTTTGCAGGGTATCGCGCTTTCTTTTACCCTCTCTCTCTCTCTCTCATTTTGTCGTGACCTGCAAATAGCATTAAGGGAACACCTTTCGTTTTACGCAAATGAAAATTATGACTTGCCGCTTCAGAGGAAAATAAACTCGAACTTTTTATTTATTTTTTGTAAACACAACAATAATAATAATAATAATAATAATAACAATAATAATAATAACAAAAATAATAATAATAATAATAATAATAATAATAATAATAACAATAATAATAACAATAACCATTTCCAATTGATTCACAATATTTTTCTCATTTTAATATGCAGCATAAGTTTATTTTTAATAGCATTTAAAAAATAGTTGCGATTTTAATATATAAAATTCCAGAGGTAGACCAGAAAATTTAAAAAAAAACAGCAGCCACATTTTGTTGTGGCAAGTACCAAAATATTTTATGTGTGTGCGTCGAGCACACAAATAAAATGAAATAAATTAACAAGTTGCAAATATGCGAAAAAAAAACAAACAAAAAAGAACAAACCGCAAATTTGAATGAGAATTTTGCAGCTGAAACTTTTTTGGGTATCAAAACCAAGTTGCAACAAAATTTGCAGATAAAAAAAGCGCGCGTGTAGCAAAAACTCAACTATAGAAATATATATACATATATATATATATATATATATATATATGTATATATCTGCTGTTGTACCGAGTACCAAACTGATAATTTTCTTTATTTCAAACATACAAATATACAGATAATAAAATATATATAATAAATATATATTCCCCATGCAATCTGTAATGCAAAATTTAAAACAAACAAAATAAACGAGATAAAGATTTCCTTGAATAAGCTATTAAAAAAATAACCCACACAGAAGCTTATCGCAAGCATTACTGAGAATTTATCTGAATCACCCAGCAAAAAAGTTGCCCGGCCTAAAGTTTTATATATATTGTTTCTTGGTAAATAAACTAAATCTTTAACTGATGCTCTATTGGAGTGAGAGACACTTATTATATGAAGGAAAAAGGAATAGGGCAACTAAAACCAGGAAAGCACGACTTAGAGATGTCCTGCTAGCAGCTGCTGAAAGCGATCAATACGATTTTAATGAGATATTCTACATATATAGTATATAGTCCTCAAGCCATCCCATTTAAGTTGCTCCTTATAGTAACGGGTATACAGCAGGCAACATTAATGATAGCTTACATTTTACGGCTGTAATTCGAATGCTGACTTTTGGAGAGCAAAGTAATCGAGTTGCGAATAAAATATTCAAGAAGTACTCCCTCAATATGTATTTGGAACTGGGTGCGATGCTTGTTCAAAGGTCAACTGCTGTTTTTTTTCTCAGTGTAGCAGCAACAACTATTACTAAATGTAGTGTTCACATTTCTCATTTCGTATTTCACATTTCTCATTCATAATGCAAAAGCTTCTTTCTTCTGTTTGCATCATTTACGCCACGCCCACACATACATAATACGCCCACATTTGCTAGGCATTATCCTTGTGCCAAATTGATTTTAATACCCTACACAGTACGCAAAAATAAAGGGTATGTCGATGTCAACATACAACAGAGACGATTTAAGTGTGGCGATTCTTATCGATATGCATGAAACGAGCGCAGTTATCGATAAAATTAAATTAAATTGAGCTGTGTAGGGTATACGAGAACAAATATATCAAGTGTTAAGTCTATTATAGTTATATAAATTCAGAAATCAGCTTTGTAATATCATTTTATTAATCCTGATCGAGAATCTATATACCTTAAGGGTTTGTAGATATTTCCTTCTGTCTGTTGCACATTTTTGAACCACTTCCTAGTACCCTAATAATAAAAATAATAGTTATTATACTAATAATAATATTCCATCTATTCTGAAGACTATGGTATACTATAGCATGGCATATTTTCGCAGTTTCCCTGCTTGCTTTTGTTGTAGTTGTTGCCTGCTCTTCTTCTGCTTCTTCTTCTTGTGGTCGTTTTTTTCACATACTTCCCTTATTGATTTTTCTTTTATTTTTTTGCGTTGGCGAGAAAAAGAAGAGGAAGCAGCAGCAAAAAGAAATTAAATAAGTAGAAAAGAAAAATATTTATATGTATACTTTTTAAAATTGCATTATGCAGTGAAATCACAGCTAATGGCCTGTTAAGGGTGAGGGACAGAGGGAGAAATGGGAGAGGGAGGGGGGAGGGGGAAGGGGGTGAAGAAAGTCAACCAGGTGAATTTTCGTTAAATTTCTGTTCGCTTTCATTATTTTCTACTTTATGTATTTAATTTTCCACTGACTTCAGTCGACCTTCAATAAATAAAACTCCACATCATTATCCGTGTTAACATCCCGTGATGGGCTCGCCATGTTTATCTCTTTCTTTGTATGCTCTTTTCTCATTCTCTTTCTCTTATTTTTGGCTTACTCATAAATCAGCTCCTCTTTTGCTGCTTGGCAGCATCATCAATTTGGTGGCAAGGTGAAATGGGGCAGATAATGGGGGCAACATAAGCCTTGACGCGTGGCAAGAGTTATTCTTATCTGCAGTTATGGCTGCAGCACACTGACAGCAGGCACTGTTTGCCCCAAATGGACAATTGGTCAATAAACCAAATGTCTGACAGTTCAATTAACTAAACAGCAGCTACAGAGAGAGAGAGAGAGAGAAAGAGAGAAAGAGAGAGATAGAGCGGACTAGTTTCAAAAGGATTTGCTAGGTAAAAAAGAATGCTATTAATTTGCTCATTAAACGTCTCCAGTCTCCCCACCTCAATTCCGCCCTCCGGGCACATTCCAGTTTCCAAATGCGTTCACAGCTGTTGGCGAAAATTTGCCAAAAAAAACAGAGACAGAGGCAAAAGAAAGTGCTTAATGAGGAGGGTGGAAAGGGGGAGAGAACGAGGGGGGAGTGTGTGAGAAAGGACAACTGAGGGACGAATGCTGAGTGAGTCTGTCTCTTTCTTTCTCTCTCTCTCCCTCTCTTAAGTGCTTACAAAGAAAAGAAGAAGAAGCTATGCTTGCATATCTGGGTGAGAGCGAGTGAGAGAGAGACCGAGTGAGAGAGAGACCGAGTGAGAGAGAGAACTATTTGCTCCTACTGCTGAAATCATCTGTTTTAAATCGATTTTCCTTTTTGTTATTTGTTGTTCTTTTGCCTGGGCTAAATTTGAGTGTTTGTGTGTGTGTGCGATAGTGTGTGTTTAGGTGTGTGTGTGTGTAGGTATGTTTGTGTATTTTGTGCGAGTTTTTTTTTCGTCTTGAGTATTTCTTAAGCAAAAACTCAAATATTTAATATTCTTAAATAGAAATACTAGTTAAGGAATATATATATGTATATATATATATATATATATATATATTATATATATATATATATTTATATTTTATTATTAGTATTTAAGTATATTTAATTTATTTCCAATAACTGGGAAATGTGAGCTGCCTTGGAATTTAATTGCAGACTTCCAATTAAATCAGTTGTCACTCAGCACACACTGAAAATACATTCCTCGACATCACATTTTTATACAGTTAGACTAATGGAGCAATAAATCAAAACAAGCTATATTCGGCTGTTTTTTATTTCGACAACTCTGCGTTTCGTCTAATTTAATTGACCCCAAAAAAAAAAAAAAAAAAACAGAAACGCAGCGCTGAAAATTGCTTTCAATTTGTAAAGCACCAAAAAAAAAAAAAAAAAGAGCTAAACAAACTTCAACCCAAATCGCAGATCTCTGACATATTTTTTTGTCCGCCTACGGCCAACAATTTTTGCTCATTAAATAAATCAAAAAATCGCTGTTTTTACGCGTCTGACCATAAAAGTCAATTTTTACCATTCGATATGTTTGTTGTTGTAATAATCAATTTATGCAAATTTGATGAAAAGCTCAACAAAAAAATGATTGAGCAAAAGCACAAAAAAAATGTCAATTTGTGAGCCAAACTAAAGGAGACAACAAATTTGTGAAATATATTTTACAAATAAATACAAATGTTTTGTAATAATAAATAGGAAAAAAACGTATTAAATTGACACCAAAAAAATCATGAATTTATAAAATGTATTCACAATAAATTAATAATAAAAAACTGGTTTTATTTTGTGCACATATTGCTTATAGATAGTGTGATCTGATCTGCTCTCTCGCTCACACCTTAGTGGAGAACTGATCTATTTTGAATTACTCTCTCGCTCGCATACTTCCAGGTGACTGATGTACGTGAAACACGCCGAAAATTCCACCGTGAAGTTGGAATTACGTGCATAAAAACAATTAATGCCTACCGTCGTCCGCCTGATAAGACAAACAACAACAACAACAACGAGAACAATAAAGAGAGTAATAATAGTATAAAAAAACACACACTCACATTTCATGCTCAGCAAGCACGCCAAAAATTTAACAATTTTCCAGTTATGCAAGTCGAGGCCACGTTTATAATGTTCACATTTTTAGTTAATTCGTAATTCACGAGTTTAACTTTTATTTCTAGTTGCTATCAATTAAAAAATGTTATCGCTCAAAAGTGAAGGTCGCCCAAAGAAGAGCTGTAAAAATAATAATAAATCTGATGTGATAAGGCCAAAGAACTGAAAGCAACAAATAAATTGAATGAGCGCATAAAAAAAAATTAATGAGCGCATTTTGATCAGTGATAGACCGGAAAATAATTATAATGGAATAACTGCAGTGCAACTAATCTGAAGGCTTTCAACCATCCATATATTCTTCTGCTAAAAGACTTATAGTGAGTAGTCAGCTTTCCTTAGACCTCTCATTCCCTTCAAACACACATACACGTCTTATAATTATTAGTCAGTTTTTCATAGATCCTCTCACTGTATTAATTAAAGTCTTATAAAGTTTGAGCTTCCATAGATCTGTATTATTTACAGTCTTATAATTTTCAGTCAGCTTTCCTTTATATTCCTTCACTTCTTCAAAGTCATAAAATAATTGGGCAACTTTCATTGATCCTCTTATAACTTCGAAAACACACACATACATATGTGTATTAGTGTCTTATAACATGCTTTGATCCTCCCACTCCATCGTAGACACACAATTCAATGTGTAGTTAAAGTCTTATACTAGGCGAATACTGACCTTTTTATATGTAGTTGTTGTTGTTTTTTTGCCGCTGCTTTTGCCGCAATTTGTTTACTTTTTGGCTGCTGCTCCTTTTGCTGTTGTCGTTAGTTGTTTCGTTAAGTTCTCGCCTGGGCCCCCAAAATAAAAAGGACGAAACTGACTTTCGTTCACTTCTCTGTCTCCCTCTCTCGTTCGCTCTCTTTGTGTGGGCCGCGCAAACTCAGCAAATTGATTTTCACTTTTGGTCAAGCGAAGACTGTCAAAAAATAACACACACACACAACACAGAGACAACGCAGGAATTTTCACTTGTGCCACTTTATTTTATTTTTTGTTGTTGTTGTTGTTTTGTTGTTGAACAGGTTTAAAAACAACAAAACACAAATTGAGGCAAAAATTTGCCGGCAACAAAAATTCCAACTGATTTTTTCTTTTTCTCCTTTTCTTTGCCTCTCTTTACTTTTATTTTGGGGGGACTTAAGAGAAAGACACACACGGACACAAAACTGCTGCTGAGAGCAACACAAAAATTCTTTTGCTGCTTTTGGTTTGCTTTGCTTGCTGCTGTTTTGTTGTTGCTGGCTGCAGAGTTGAACCGGTTTTTGTTTTTGCACTTCACTTTTTGTATTTGCTGCTGCTTTTTATTTAATTTTATTTTTGTAATTTAACTTCAAAATTGATTAAATTCGTAATTCGCAATTCTCAGATTTAAAATGAAATATTTCGCTTGCATTGGAATTAATGCACCGTTATGTCGTTTTCCATTTGCACGCCCACTTTGTATTTTTATACTGCCGTTTCGCTCGCACACACATTTGTAGCAGCGCGACGCGCGAACAACAACCGTACCAAGTCGAAGTCGTATGCAGACTAAATCGGCTTCTTCTCTTATAAACGCTTTAGCGCAAGGTGCGCGAGCGACAACTGTTAAACTCAAAATGGCATTGCTTAACAGTCGCTATAACAATGTGTGCTCTGCGACTCTCTTGTGAGACGGTAAAGAGCGGCTGTAATATGATTTACCCGTTTAATTTAAAAGTGTCAATAATAAAAAATTGAGAAATTATTTATGAAATTTAAAAAGAAATAAAGTCCAAATTTATTTGTTATTTTTCTTATTTATTTATCTTATTTAAATCGGAGCTTACGGTTAATTTTTACAAAGGCACAGCTTTTTTTAATGTACCCCTTAAATATTATGAAAGTAAATTTAATTGACATGAAAGTGGATTATTTTTCATTACTTATTTATTTATTTATTACTTATTGTTCTATCAGGAAATACGCGGATGAAGACATGAGATTAAAAATAAGACTGCTAAATGTTTATACAGAAAAATAAAATTGAATAAGAAACGGAATTTGCCAGCTTACAATTCGTTCATTTTAATTTCAGTTTTTCTATTAAATTGTATTTAATTCAAGAACTTGTATTGCACAGCTGATTATTGATCTAATTCGATTATCGCTTATTCATTAACGATTAATTATCATATATACTTTCTTCTCATCCGTCTTCCAAGCCAAACGGCACTCAAGTCATAATTAATAACAATATTAATAATTTGACCGACTTCCACATGCCCTGCAAAACAAACGGAATTTAATTTAAATGGAATATATTATCTAATTTTTTTTATTTTAACTTGGCACTTTTTATAAATAAATACTTATGAGGGAATACTAAACATTTCAAAGAAACTTAAAAACTAATGATTTGTTTTTTTTCTTTTGATTCCCAAAAAAAAAAGTTAAATGTTGCCATAATTTTGACCGCAGCTATATTTTAATATATGGCGCATATTTACCCATCAAACAGCTCCTACATTAGAGATCCTTTGCTGCAACTTCTGGCGGCAACAGGGCCACAGGGATTAACCGAAAGGCTTCACCCTCCAAGGAGTATTCGGAATAAATTTCACCTGGCACGAGTTGAGACGATTCTCGACTTCGAGGCTTCACCATTTCTAGCACGGTCACCGGGCCATTGATCAACAGTTGCAGCGACTTTTGCTGTGGCTCCAGGGGCTCCAGCTGCAGGTACTCCTTCTGCACCTGATCCTCCTCCAGCTCCAGTCCATTGTCCTGCTTCGTGTGCTCATTTTGTTTGAATGCCTGCTCCTCTTCCTCCCTTTCCTCCGTATCGTCATCGGCGAAATGCTCAAAGGACAAAGCCTTGAGATCGCCGGGTTTGATATCCACGGTGGGATGCTTGATGCCCATGTGGCGACGCAGATGCGCCCGCGTTGTGCCTGCATAGACGCAACAGGGGCATGGAAAACGTTTCGAGCGCCAGCGTAGTCTCTCGTGAACCTTTTTGTGGCGCTGCAAATTGTAGTAGCGCTGACTGGTATACGTGCATTTGGGAACCGCACAGCGGAAAACTATGGCGTATTTCTTTTTCTTCGCCTTCTCCATGATTTGCAATCGTTTCGCTGCACGCAATTTGGTGTAAAAATTGTTTGTTTTGTTTTCAGCTGCAGAGAGCGATAAATTATTTTTGTGTGTGGCAGTCAGTCAATAAATACTGCAATGCAAAATAAATGTCATTGTAGTATTTGCGATTGGCAGCGATAAACTGCAGAGCAAAGCAAAAAATACTAAAAAATACCATTTTGAGTATGTGCGCGCACTTAAATGCTCTCTTTTATGTTAATTAGCAAAACTCAGCAGCAGCAGTTTATAGACACACTTGTTTTTGTTTTTCTTTGCTTTCTCTTCCTTTTTTTAGTGTTAAATATTTGTTTTTCCTTTTAGCTGCGAGGAGCGATAAATTGTCTTGACATGTGGAGGACTGTCGATAAATAATGCAAAGCAAATCCAAAAATATCATTACGATTGGATTTGGATTAAGTGCATTTGTCATTCGATTTACCCCGTGTTTTGTATTGTTTTCCTTACATTAAGTCAACATGGCAGCTTACACCGAGGATCAGTTGGATCAGTTCCAGGACGCCTTCAATCTGTTCGACAATCGCGGCGATGGCAAGATACAGCTGGGCCATGTGGGAGAGTGTCTCCGCGCATTGGGCCAGAATCCCACCGAGTCGGATGTGAAGAAGTGCACACATCAGCTGAAGCCCGATGAGCGCATCTCGTTCGAGGTCTTTCTGCCCATCTATCAGGCGATTTCAAAGGTTCGCTCTGGCGATACGGCCGATGATTTCATTGAGGGCTTGCGTCATTTCGATAAGGATGCCAGCGGTTATATATCGTCTGCCGAGTTGCGCCATCTGTTGACCACCCTGGGCGAGAAGCTAACCGACGAGGACGTCGAACAGCTGTTGGCCAACATGGAGGATCAGCAGGGCAACATCAACTACGAGGAGTTCGTGCGCATGGTCATGAGCGGATAGAGAACCAGAACCTTAAACACCAACAATCACCACAACAACAATAACAACAGCAATAATAATAACACTTACTTGCCATGCTAGCTAACGAAACTCAAATTCCAAATCAAGTAGGAGCAGCAGCATTAGGATTCATTTTCTTTTTTTTATATATTCTTATATATTACACACCCACACCCACAAACACACACACACTAAATCTAACAAGTTCGTTGTCAAGAAAAGAAAATGTGTAATGATTTGATATATATGTAAAAGGAGCGTATAATGTAATGCGCATTTCAAAGTTTTACATGTTTGTTTCTAATAATTTAATAACTGTATTTAATAAATGAAAGCAAAAAAGTGGATCTTTTTACAAAGAAACGTTCTTGGAATTATTAAAAGATAAAACATATGAATATATGTGCGCACTTAAGTGTTCTCTTTCATGTTAATCTCCGGCATACTCTTCACTGTTAAAAAGGCAACATTACTTGTATGCTACCTGGCATAGCTGTGTGCTCTTATATTTGCTGCTCTACACACAAAAATTCGACTCTGAGGATATGCGATGTTAACAAAGAGCGTTCTAAAGTAAATAACTGTCAAAGCTACATAAGGAGGCATGAGCTATTTTTAGGAACCACTCTTAAGAGCTGTTAAGTTTTGCTTGTCTCTCAGTTCATAAAATATTTAACTGTAATAATTTAATTAACAATTATAAAATATTTCATAATTAAATTTTTAATAAATAATATTGAATAATCTTTAATTGCAACTATGCAAATAAAATATATGTATATAACAGCAAGCAACTATAAGAAAAAATTGTTCAACTGCTTAGCAGGCACCTTAACAGGAGAGGCAAAGCCGTCAGCAGAATAACTGTTAGAGCAGCTACTCTTCTATTTGCATAAATAGCGCCAGTCTCTGCTATGTTAATTCACAGCGTGGTCAAGTAAATAACTGTTAAAGCTAATTCAGCCTTCTTCCCCCCCCCCCCCCCCTCCACCCACACAAAACAATGCTCCTGCTTTTGGTCAGTTTTGTCATTGGGCGGAAAACATCAAAGTGGACAACATGTTGCCCCCTCTCTTTCACCCACAAGTTCTGGGTCAGCTGGGCGCACTTTGCTGCTGTTTTTGTGCTTTACCTTTAAGGCTTTTCCGCATCTGTTGTTGTTTTTCTTGCTGTTGTTGGTCGATTGCTTTTATTGTTTTGGGCGGCGTAAAACACTTGAAAACATTTGTTGCCCCCCATTTGCCACATTGTTGGCAGCAGCAGTTGTTGTGGTTATTTTTTTCTTTTATCATTTTTTAAGGCGCCTAAAGGCTGCCTAATTTTGAGGTTATGTGGAATGATTGGCCACCAAAATGTCGGAGAATTATTCATCTTTTTAGGTTATGTTTACAAGTTTTAGAAAAAAAACCAAAATAATTACTAAAAAGTAATTAAATAAAATAATTTCAGCAGCCTAAAACCAGATTTATATTTTTTATTTATCTTGTTTTTTTCTTGATTGGGAGGAAATAAAAGTAAATAAATTTTGAGCCGTCAAATTGAGTCCCAAATCAAGCGCAAACCAGCCATGAAAACAACTTGCCTCAAAAACGTTATTAACACGAAAATGTGCATCGTGGCGTGCAATGAGTTTCATTAGCCACCACTTGACCCCTCCTTCCCTCCTCTCCAACCCCTAACAACCCCCCACCCCTCACTTGCAAAGAGTGCTGCAATTTGGCACGAAATTTGGCCACGCAGAACTTTTCAAATTTCACGCCCTATTTGATCACAATCACCGCAGCAGGCAGAGAGAGACAGAAAAAGTGTTGGAAAACGCTCCACACCCAACCACAACCCCTATTACCACAATTACCCCCACCCCAACCCCTTTACAGATGAATATCCATTGACCATTGCAATTATCTGGCTCTCAAATTCACATCGGCTTTTTGCATAAGCACTCAAAATGCATTTCCAACACACACACCCACCCCCATACACCCTCCTCCCCCACACACAAACACACTACAGCTAACGGTAGCTTTTGAACCAATTTCCGTTTCCGGTTGCCCAAAATGTTGCCAGCTAAGGAACATTATAATGCAAGAAGCAGTTGGAAAATGACCTAGATTGATTGGCTCTGAAAGAATTTGAAACCATTCGAGACTTGAGAAACTAATAGTGAACTTTTGAAATTGATCAATTCTTATACATCTATATCATATTACTATTATTATCTAAAATACTAAAATTATAACTGTTATTATTTTATAAGAGAATTGCTTTGCAAATTGTAAGCAAAGTTTGGCAACTTTTAAGACAACTTTATTTGTGTTTTTCTAGAGCTGTTCCAAGTATCTAGAGATTGGAGGGGCTTACAAGGTAAAAGCTGTATTATCTGCACGTGCTGAGCCTTGTCAATAAACAAAGTCTTTTGTTGTTGTTTTTTTTTGTTTAATAAACAAAAATGTCTTGCAGAATGGGTCAAAAGGCGCCGCCGACGCGTGTTTAAAATGTTGTCAATGTTGCTGTTGTTGTTGCTGTTGTTGGTGTTGCTGTATTACAACAAGTTGTTACTGTTGCCGGCGTTGTTGCTGTTGTTTTTGCTGTTGCTAATCTGGTTGTTAAACAAGCAACAACAAAATTGTGGCCAAGTGTTTGCAGCTCTCCAACTGAAGATTCAGATTTGGTTAGATGATCAGCCAATTAGAGGTGGCCTCAGGGGGGAGGAGGATAGCCAAGGGGGGAGGAGAGATCGGGAAGTGAAGTGGAAATTCAAAACTGCGTTTTTCACGGCAGCCGCACGTCCAAATAATAACAGAATGAACATCAGAGCAGAAGTGGAAAATAAGCAGACGTTTAAAAATGTTGCTGCTCATTTTGTTTGGTTGTTTGTTTGTTGTTCCAAGGAAAATGCCTCGGCTTGTTGTTGTTGTTGTCGTTGTTGTTGCTATCGGCTTTATGAAATCTGCCACGTGAGGCAAGCGAACGTGCATCGTGGTAAATGTGGCAGGCAAAACTTTGAGTCGAATATTATGTAATGAAAGTCTTACAAAAGATTCAAAGCAAGAAAAATCTTGAAGAAAGTGAAAAGTATAAAAGGAAAATCTTAATTAAATACAAATAACAGTAAAATATAATTAAAATTAATTTTAAAACAAAAACTGAATGTAAATAAGTCAAATAAATAAATTTCCAAAAATAAATTCAAAGCTTTTATGCCCACTGTGTCCTCGCATAAGGTACGAATTTGATGCGTCGCTGAGGCAACAACAATATGCAACATTCAACATCCGACTAGATGCAACTGACAATGTTTTTACTCTGTTGTTGTTGTTGTTGTTGGTTTTAATGTTGCGTCTTGTTGCTGGTTGGATGATTATCTGAGCATGTAAGCAGCTTCTTTTAACGGTCTTCAGCTAACAATGCAACAGACCCCCACTCCCTCATCCCACCCTCTTTTCCAGCTAACGCACATGAGCCCTCTGCCATACAGTTTTGGAGCGACTGCTACAGCCCATTATGCGATTTATGGAGCAACAACAGCTGCTGCTGCCACACATTGCGTGCTAGTGTGTGTATTGGTGTGTGTATGTTTGTGCAAACCCCCCCCCCCCCCCCTTTCCCTCCACTCCCACCCATCATAACGTCTAACCAGATAGAGTCAAAAGTAGCAGACGAAAATACAATAAATAACAATCAGGTAGCTGCCACTTGAGTGGGTGGCATGGGAGGAGGAAGAGTGGTGGTGGCAGTTGAGGTAGGTGGCACAAAAGGCGCAGCTGCGTGCCATGCAAAGTGGTAAGTGAGGTGGCGTGTGGGAGGAGGGGGTCTGCAGCCCACCCGCAACAAAACAAGCATTATGAGGAAACATTGTTGGCAAAATTTACAATGTGTTTGGGTTTGGATATTGGGTAAGGTGGGTTTGAGGTTTGTGCTGAGAATTGACCACGGGACGACCACGATGTATGCAAGCAGACTGAAGGCGATGCAGTGAAAGTCGCTGTCACTATGTGATGGCTGTCAAACTGTAACAGCAACCACAACAACAACAACAAGCAGGCATGGCTCACTAACCTCGTGATTTACTATGCTAACTCAATGGGAAGACGAAGACGAAGAAGAAAAACGAAATCAAAGCCAGTCAAACTGGCTGCAAGATGCGGGGTGTGTGTGGGGGGGAGTGCCTTGCTTTTTAACATAATGAAGAGAGTGAGAGAAAGAGAGACGGAGAGAGCAGAAAAAGAAGAAAAACAACATTTGCATTTCTGCCTTTTGCATTTATACACTTTTGCACTTTGCATATTTTTTTCAACTGCTCAACTTGCCAGAAAGTGAAAATTGCATAAATAACTCAAAAATAGCAGTAGCTACACTAACAACAACAACAACAACAATTGCAGCAAAACTGTTGAAGCGGGTCGGCTGCTAAATGAGCGAAAGCGAGTGCGAAGGAGGCGAAGAGAGCGGAAAACAGAATTTAAAAATGTAAACAGGAAATGCGATTGCTGTCTGCAGTTGTTGTTGTTGTTGTTGTTGTCGTTATTAGCAATTGACAGCGGCTGTCAAACTGTGAAGCATGACTAATTGAGGCTAAAGGGATCCTCAACTTTGAGCTAATTTTGTGTATATATTGAAAATTAAAAAATCGAATCTAATAAAACTGACAAATATTTGGCATTCGACAGTTTCGTTCCGTCCGATTACAGATTGAAAATCTGTTTTAATCTGGAGTTCGAATCATAACTAAAAAGCTCTGGTTTTTAAAATCGGATCAGCTTGGACAAAGTTATGGCTAACAGGTCAGTATAATGTTATGCATCACACTCAGTACTCAAACAGCATTTATTCTTGCAACAAGTATTATTATTTTATTTATTTATTATTTTTGTATTTTATATATTTGATCGTTCCACTCTAACTGTTGTATGAGGAGCAGACCCACAATTTGCTTAGATGCTCCACACACTTTTGCCACTCAGCTGGGAGCTAGGAGGACATCGAATCCCCGATTCCGGGCAGCAATTGCAAGCTGAAACCAGTAATGAGATGTGAATTATGCAAAATGTGCGGTCGACCAATTCTGAGGAAGGAATTAAGCAAAATAGAATTTATGTAAAACTCAAAGCTTGCAAGCTGTAAACTGTCTCACAACGAGCCATAACAACGGGCAACAACAAAATGCTGACGTTTCTTACCTGTTTTGTCAGTTGACATCCAGCAAATGTGTTTTGGCCATGAAGCCGTGGATGACTCAGCACTTACACGAATTACGCACCGCCGCCAGCCACATTGTAATTCATATTATTCCGGGACAAGCTGCCAGGCTGTGCTCCATTTCAAATCCTTGGGGACCCCGTCAGCATTGTTGGCTGTTTGTTATTTTTAGCACATGGCGGTTGTGGCTGCGTCAAGGTTGCGGTTCCCACAGCTTCCCCCCTTCTCCCCTCCGCTCTCTATTTGTTTTTTCTGGCGGTGACAATACTTGATGTACATGTTGGGCCTGCGGTCCACAAAATGATTGCAGAGCTGAGTAGATGACAATGCCGACCTCTCTCGATCTAATAAAACCCAATAAGGAATATTTCAAAATATTACAACAAATTTTTAAGTCTTTTTGAACTTTACAATGAATTTTACAACTTTTAAAAAAGTAGCGCAAAGACGAATAATAAAATTAAATATAATTTGATTGATTGATAAACACTTAAAGTGCACTCAGTCGCTGAAGGTGCTTGCCAAACTGTACCACATGCAACTTTTATTCCTCCTTCCTTTTTTTATTTTTATTTGTCACTTTGAGCGATGCGCCGACACTTGACAAGTTGCTTGGCTGCCTTTTTTCTGGCAGTTTTCTTCTCTTTCGCCCAGATTAACTGGCACTCTGGCAAATGTTGTTGTTGCTCATGTTGGAGTTGTTGTTGTTAATGTTGGAGTTGTTGTTGGTGTTGTAGCAAACGTCAGGAATGTTCCACTACGTCACATCACATGAAATATGAAATTCAAGGCGGAACGGCGCAATCCTCTCAAGAAGAGCAGTGTGGAGTAGACAAAGAGAGGACGATGCACAGCGTGCCCGCCTTGGAGCATCACGTGACTGCGAGGTAGTGGCCAATTCCCGGAACGTTTTTTCATTATTCTTGCCGCTTTCGATTTTGTTTGCAGCACGCCAAAAGAAAATGGTAAAAAATAAGTAAAACCAGCCATTGAAAGCGATTCAAATACATTTTCGAGGAGGACTCAGAAGCACTAAGCTGCAACTTTCGCAAATCCTTGCCACAAATACCAATAAGTAAAAGATGTGCAGGAGAGGTGGGTGGGAGAAGCGTGTGGTGGGGAGTGGTGCATTTGGCTTGAGTTTTCCTCAAACTGCATTTGATTTTGCCTAGTCCCAGTGGAAAAATGCTGATAGTTTGTTTTACAAATGTGGCAAGCATTTAGCACCCCCCTCCTCCCCTCCCCCTTTTCCACTCTCCCTCTAAGAGCGCAGCTTAATAAAATGCAAATTATGTGAAAATGCAGGGAGCAGAGTGAGAAATCACAGCGGGGGCAAGCAAAACCCAAATGCCACTTACATTTTTTTCCCCCACAAAATATGCAATTTCGCGAATTTTCCGCCCAAGCCACCACCAACACGCTATCTTCCTATATATTTTGCCCAGCAGAGTTTTTGTATGTGTGTATGAGTGTGTTTGTGTGTGTGTGTGTGTGCTTGTGACACACTCAATATTTTGCAAAGGCAAATAGAGCAGCTTTCGCAGCCAGGCGACCATCTGATAATGCGGCAATGATTGAGTATTTCTGAGTGGGTGGATGCACTTGGAGAGGGAGGGTAAGGGGAAGGGAGTTGCAAATGAGTCTCTGTTCGTCCTGGCCCTCTTATCAGCCAATTCACTTTCGCCAGCAAACTAGAATTGCGTTTAAAATGAAAGCGCAACTTTTACTTGGACATTTTTGTGAATAAGTTCAAAAGTTTTTCCAAGTACAAAGTCGGAAATACAAATTAATCGCTTTACTTAAGCTAAACTTTAACATTATATAAATAAATCTCGAGCTTTCTATAGCTCGAATTAAGCTCAACTGATATACTTTTAAGGAGTTCGTCTTCATTCAAACTGAACTTTAACTTTATCCAAATTAAAGCTTGATTTTTCTGGCCTGTCATTTGAAATACCCAACATTTCTGGATACATAGATTTGAGACCTAACTAACTCCTATGTTAGAGTGTCCAATTATTTTCTATAGCCTGATTATTCCTATGGTATTTAAACACAGAAGATAATTAAGACGAAGCTTATTATTAGCCAATATTAGGAATTCCGGTTTGCAAGTGTGTCAATAAAGTGGAATAAATGAGTCCATTAACAAATCACTCTAGAGTCGAAATAAAACTGAGATTTGAAGCCAATCAAAGACTAAATACATATATCATGTTTCCCGCCTGCCAAATGCTCTGAAAACTGCAACAAACAACCAGAAATTATGTTTGAAATTAATTTGAAAATAGCGAACATGTCTCAAGTCGAAATTTGAGTTGAGGTTGCAATTGAAGTGCGGCAGGGTGGGGCAGGTGTGTGGCAAGTGGGGCAGGCAGCCACACTGAACCCAATGGGAACCCACTGCGCCAACAAATTGGCGCAAATTAAAAGCCTCAAACCACAGGTGGTAAAAAAGAAGTAATAAACCAAAAACCAAAAACCAAAACTAAATATCGTGAAGAAAAAAAAGTGCAGCGGTTCAAGGAAAACATTTTTAAAAATCAGATTCGATTTGAGGCCTGGGAAACAGTTTTTTTTCACTAATTGCTTAAGTCTGATTTGTAGTTTTATATGTGTATATAGTAATTATCAATTTAACACTTTTAACTAAATCAACACTTTTGTTTTGCATTATCCTTGCAACCTCCACACACGATCAACTTCTTCGCGTTACTAAAAACTAATGAAGTGATTTCTTTCCCAAAGGCAGCGACGTCGACGTCAACTGCACAACATATATATAATATACATATATCAGATATAACTTCACATTGTGGTACTGTACACAAATGTAATAAAATATATCACAGACATATATATGTATATATGTTCAGTTATATATAATTATGTTTATGTGAGCGCACATGGCAAAGACTCAACAAAATGCTGTCTGTCTGTCTGCCGGATCACAATACCCTTCCATAGGTTTATTATTATTCAGTTGTAAGGTGTGTACATGAAGGAGATATCTAATGGATATAATACCTAAAGGAAAGAGATATATAATAAATATAAGAGATAGATAGATAGATAATTGGAGATATCTAATATATATAATAGACAAATATCTCCATCTAGATATCTAACAGATATAGTAGACAGATATATCCTTTTAACAGATGCTTAATAACAGATATCTTCGTCAAGATTCTATTCAATTATTAATTAAGCGATTTCTGCTTCAATTACACATCAACAACAATATGAAAATAAGATTCTGCTAGGATATAATGATCATATACTATATCTATCTAGATTCTATCTGCAAAGGGTATTTGACTGTCGCCTAAAGCCTAAACCTAGCTATATTTTATATGTTTTTGCCTTCGCTCCTTAATAAATTTTGCTGATTACGCCAAAAAGTGGTTATCGACAGCAACAACAACCATGACATTAGCTATTGTTGTTGTAGTTGCACTTGTCATTGTTGCATTAATGCACCATAAATGAAATTTTAGACGCGCCGCATGAAACACATAAAATTGATATCTGAAGGTGTGCTCGGCTGCCAAATACCCTAGATTAATTTAAACTTAAAACAATATACAACATGATGATGCCAATAGATCTCTTATCTATCTCATTAAAATAAAATCAATATGTTTGTGTATATAAGACTTTATAATGATGCCTATAGATCTGAGTGATCGATTTCTAACCAAAAAATAATAATTTATTAAATTAATCGCTTGCATACCCATCCAACCAGATAACCAACATACCCCTAAGACAACTTATAGCTTATAAGAACAACAACAACAAAAAGCAGCAATGCTCAGCATAAAATGCAAAAAAAAACTCTCCTAGCTGCAGTCTTCTACAGTTTGGCATGCACTGACCCAGTGCAGCGTGTGAAACACTGCTTACGTAACGTAAAGCTTCTGGCCTTCGGGCATTCGTTTCGTGTCGTACATTTTGTCGTCAGTTAAATTCCGATTCACGCATTCGCATTCAAAAAATTGTCAATTAAAAAAAAATGTTTTTGTTGTTGTTGTGTTTGTTGCTTCTTACCTGGAATTCGCTGAACAAAACTCTGCTTATTTCTCACGCCATCAGCCAACGCTTCCTGTGCTGATGTCGACGGCGGCGCTGACGACGAGAGAGTATGACAGCCAATGGCAGCTGAGCGCTGAGCCAAGTAACTGTAAACTTCAGGCAAGCTCAGGAATTTGCTCGGATTGCTATATAATAGACTATATATAAAATAATAGCACCACTACGATCATTTTTCTTGCAAGTCAAAAAAACAAATGTGGATTTTACAAATCGTTTATTTATTTCTGCACATTTGAAAAATGGAAATATTCTTTTTAACGTTGGATATAATTATTTTTCTTTTCTTTTTTCTTTCTCAATATTTTTTTAAAGTCTTCTTCCACTTGTAAAACTTGCTAGTTCCTTAAGTTTAAGGAAACAAATACAAACCTTTCTTGTGCGAGAGTTGCCATTATTTTGTTCGCAGCTGTATACCTACATAACATGGCTCAAGCTTTCATTGATTATGTAACACAAAATATATTTATAGATCAACATATATTTTATATATATTTACACGACTCGTATGATACTCGTAAGCATAACTTATGGCATAACTTAAGGATTTCAGTGACCAACTAATACATTTAAATGTATACAGAGATGACTTGAGTAAATTTAACATAGGAGAAGGAGGTATAGGATGAGGATGGGGGAGTTGGGTTGAAGTAGATGACTACTCCGGCTCTTTGCCTTTGCTCAGCATTGCCGGCGTCATCGCCTTAATTATCTTCGAATCCTTGGAGACTGTCACCGTTGTAGTGTTGGCTGCTGCTGCTGCTGGCTTTGCAACGGCGCCAATATTTAAAACTCGACGTACTGCAGCACCCCCCGGAGCCATGGCTGGTATGGTGCTGCTGGTGCTGGAGGAGACCAAGGACGAACGATTCGCCATCATTGAGAACTGTTTCAGTCCCATGCCCGAGTTGAAGTATAATTTGCTAGTGGTTGTGGCTGGGCCAACAGCAGAACCACCCGCCGCAGTATTATTGATGATTTGAAATTGTGAAATTGTCTTGTTGCCAACACGTAATCCTCCCCTGGCCGTGGTATTGAGTACGGGTGTCTTCAAGGTGCGCAAATTGAGCGAACGCAGATGGCTTGCATCGAGCAGTACTTGGCTGCTGTTGCTCGTTGTTGCTTGCGGCGTTGTTGTCAATGTTGCAACTGTAGTTGGCTTCGAGGCGGCACTGCTGCTCACAATGCGTATGGGCACGCCACCTGATAGTCGTCCTGTGGTTGCAACTCCTCCTCCCGCTCCTGCTCCTGTAGCTGTTGTCATTGTCTTCATTGCATTGCGATTTAAGTAGACAACTTTGTTGCCACTGTTGCTTAATAATTGCTGTATGTTCTTATTGATCACGATTCCTTTGCTGTTGGTCACAATGCTCGTGGCGCTGCTGCTGGTCTTGATGGGATTTGTGGCCTCCTTGATGATCTTCTGACTAATGATTAGTGGCGACGCGGCGCTGGTAGCTGCAGGAGAATATATATTTAAATTGCAACAAATTTATTTAAATTTATTTATAAACATACCCGTTTTTAGTTGCTGTTGTTGCTGTTGTTGCTGCTCAGAAATGTTGCCCTCGTTGTCTGCGAATACAATGGGCATATCAATGATGTTCGAGTAATCCACACCGGTGCTAGTTGTGGGCACATTTTTGGTCACTTGCAGCATGGTCAAACCGTTGGCATTCTTGATCACGGTATACTTTTGGTGGACAGCCGCCACAGGATTTGGGACTGCACCGGCAGCAGTTTGGAACTGCGTCGTTTGCCCGGTAGGCGTTTTGAGTGTGAACACCTGATGGCCACTGTGGGCTGTGGATGTGGGCAGTGTCTTCACAATGCTCCCAATGCTCGTAGTCGTCGTGCCAGCTGAGGTAGCAGCTGTTGCAGTTGCACTGTTGCCCGCCTTGCTGATGGTGTAGTTGACGAGCTTGGTCTGTGAGTTGGGCAGCGTCTTCAGCTGCATAAATTGACTGGGTGGTATCATCTTGATTTTCGTGCCTGTTGCCAGTGAAACTGTTGTTGGCTGACTAGGCTTGAGAACATTCGTTGCGGGCACAGGCAATGGCTTGCCACCAGCAAGAGGAGCAGCAGTGGGCAACGTTGGGCTATCATCGTATTCCTCCAGTATGGATTCAATGGACATGTTCATCTCCTCATTGCTTAATCCAGTTGTTTTGGCTACGGCTGCAGGTACCACGCCAGCTGGCAGCGGACGCGTTCGCGGGCGGCCAACTGTGGAAATGCAAACTGTTAGTCGATGAAATCGGGGAAGAAACGTGATCAGCATATTTATGGAGCGCAGGAACCGTAAGATGTACAATATAGAATATTAATGAGTGAGTTAAATGAAGAACTTTCAATTAATGATACAATCAAATTAAAATTTAAATTAATTTAATAAAAGCTAAATTAGGAACGAAAAATATAATACGAACATTTCTCAAATGTTTATAAAAAATGTGTTAGTGGTGTTATTTTTTTGAACTTTTTTTTTGCAATTGTATACCATTACGGTCCCTGGCAAATTCAAAAAGCAAAGCATAGAGACAATTTTCATGCACATTTTTCGGGCTATAGATTTACCCTTTCGCTTGACCTCAAATGGATCAATGAGACGTGGCCGCTTTGGTTTGGGATATTTGGGAATACGCTCTTCTGATTTTGGTTTGATTTGGGTTAATTGGTTGATTGATTGGTGCAAAATTGGATGGTGGATTTTTGATTTTGATTTGGACACGCAATACAACGGAAACGAGGATGCGTAAAAATAATAATTAAATTAGATTAAATTTGATGAGATTAGTATAAATTAATTTGTAAATGATACTATATAAATGTAAAATATATAAAACTTATCCGGCTAGCAACATTTAATACTTAGTCAGATTCTTGAACTTACTGTGCGGCACAAACTTAGTTTTGGCTGGCAGCAGTCCTACTCCAGCGCCGCCGCCGCCCTCTTCCTGTCCAGCAGCCTCAGCTTTGCGCTTGCGTCCTTGTCCAACCGGCGCCTTGTTCACATTGCCATCGGCAAGGACGTGCTGCTGCTGTTGGTGATGCTTGTTGCTCTGACGCTGATAGTGATTGCTGCCCAGCAGCGGGGTGGGCATGCGAGGACCAGGCGGATTGCTCAGTGTCTTGCTGAGAAACTCATAGATTTCATCCTGGAAGAATAGAATTTAAATGCGACTAACAAATCATAGACCAGATTCAGATTAATACCCACCACCACCATGGAGTCGACCATGGCCTGGGTAACGCCCTCCATGCGTCGCTTGCTCTTTGGCACGCGCAACGCATCGTCGGCACTGCCCACGACGAGCAGCGAGGATTCGGATTGCATTCGCTCGCGCAAACCCTCCATTTCCTCTTGGCTGCTGCGCGCTGAGTTTTGGCCAATGGTAAATAAAATGGGCGTCTTAATGTCCAGCAGGCGATCGTCCGGGGTGCCACGCGGTCCACGCAACGTATTGAAGGCGAAACCCAGGCAAATGACACAAGCAACACTCTCCGACATGGCCACTTGCAGTGCCATCGCTGCGCCCGCGTTGAAACCAATCAATATGATGCCACGATTGGGATTCTCGGTGCGCAGCTCGTGGATGCGAACGCGTATTAGCGACACAATCGTCTCGGCTACTTGATCCAGATTTTGACGCCCAATGCGATCATCTATAACAAGTGGGAATACACAAATATATAATATATAGATAAAGATATAGATATAGATATAACTGGAAAGGACAGAAAGAAAGGTGGGCAGACGAGAAAACTTCCGTGAAAAAAATGTGAGCTAGAAAATTAAATTGGCTCAATTAAAATTTAATTTTTACTTTTCAATTTAACTACAAACACCTATTTTACTGCCCAGTTTGTCAGCTACTTACTTGTGTTGGGCAGCGTGATTTGGACGACTTGGGTTATTGTGGCCAAGGCCTGATACCAATTCTGCATGCGTTCTGGCACCGGTCCACTGGTCGGCATATTGGGAACGGCCACAATGATGGCATTATGGGCCAAATGACGTGATTTGGCCAAAATATCAGGTTGCCAGCGCTTTTTCAAGACGGGCGCCAGCAATTCCTGACTACTATTCAGCGGACGACCAAAGAGCATTTTGTCCACAAGTGTTGGGAGTTTGTTTTTCAGCGTCTGCATAATGTCCAAGTAAGAGGCCATATACGACGGCGGCAGGTGCTCCATGAGCTGGGCATGCAGCCACTGTGTTGTGCGTGGCTCCCACGCAATGCTTGCCAAGATGCGACGCATCCGGGAACTCGACTTGTCCACGGACACCCGACGATGCACTGCCTCGTGCTGACGCTTATCGTTCGCCAGCCGTGCCAATTGATCCTGATCCAAAATGGCAGCAATTTTATCGAACAGCGTCTCCTGCATGTATGTCCAGCCAAAGCTAAAACAAAAAGAGGGGAGCAAAATGAGTAAAGGCGAGTGCTGCACTCAGAAAGAAATTCTGTGAACACAAACCGATTGATGCGTTCCTGCCAATCATGATCATCCGAATTATTGTTGCGCACATATTTCGCAATGCGTGCGCATTCATTCATCAGCTCCTTGGCGGCAATCTCATCGTACGGCGGTATGTGAGTCTGCGATTGCTGCGAATCGGATAAATCCTCGTGCGCCGGATACGTATGACAGGTGGGACACTGAGGGGCATGACGCACAAGAATGGTGCGTGCTGGCGCTAGGCCATTGTTTATGATGTTCGAGGAGTTCGACAAGTTTGTGTTGCTGTTGTTCTCCGCGCGTGGTGCATCGCGCATATAAGTGTGCTCCATGGATGCTTCGCTGGGCACCGAAATTGTACTGGACTGAAAAAATAAATAAATTTAAATATATAAAACGAGACAGAAGGGAGTGGGATTAGTGAGGATGAGATGTGATTTTGGTGCGCAAGACTTTGCTAATTGGACTTTTTATTACGCTGTCTGATGGAATCGTTGCAGTCGCTGCTGGCGTTGCTGCTGCTGCAGTCAACTTGGGCGGAGAGCTCAAAATGGAAGCGGCGCTTCCCAGCTGACCAGCTTTAACCACATAATACGAAGTATTAGCGGGAATTTTAGCTGTAGTTGCAGTTGTTGCTGCCCTGGTTATGTTTGTGTGTGTGTGCAGTTTTGTGTATTTTGTTTTTGCAGGCCTGGCAATAAAGTTGCTTGGACTATATGTAATAATCTTGGCTGTTTGTGTCGTGGACGAATTCATCTTTGGTTTTTGCTCCAGCACAACAATTTCGTTTTTATTGTTTTTCGTTTGTTTTGCTTGCCGCATTGCTAATTTTATGTTTTTTTTTAATTTATGTTTTTTTTTTGTATTTTTTGGGTTACTCGCTGATTTGTCTTCTTCTTATATGGGCTGCGTCGCAGCGCTCGCTAGGCGGTGTTTCCAATATCCACACACTTGTCTCTTTATCAGACAACACGCCAAATTTAAATTTTATTTTATTTTTGTTTTTCTTCGCACAAAATTTTTACGATTTGAATATAATTCGTGCTGAGCTTAACAAAAATCACTGTCTGCGTCTTTGCAACTAAAAGATGGCGTACGCTCGAGCGTTGCCAGACCAATCCTCAGCACTGTCTATGTAACTGTACGCAGGTCTGGCAACGCTAAGCATTGCAATCAGTTTGCCAAAATAAGCCAATTCCCACCAATTATTTGGAGAACATGCATAAAATGCCCCACCGAATGAAATTCCAATAGATCCTCGAAAATGGTCTTTACTTACACTGTCGCTTGGCGTAGGCGTTGCTGGCGGCATGTTTGTATTATTATTTGGCTGACGCTGTTCACTATCTTCTTTGACGACGTTCTGTCCTATATGTCCACCGCTTTGCACGAAATTGTTAAAGCACTCGAAAAACGAAGTCATTTCCGAAGTGTGTGGCAAACAACGTGATACGTGAAGTCAAATCGTACGTTTAAAACAGCTCATAAACAATATACAAAACATTAAATTGAATAAAAACATCAGCTTGCTCAAAATATGTCAAGAGAAATGAAAGTGCTGCCACCTTATGCACCAATTGCGTTTTGCAGCACTGTCAAATAACAGCTGTCTTGCTCCTATCGCATTGGTTTTCGCACGCGGACCAACACTAGTTGTTGGCATGCGAATTTTGTTGAAGTTTTTATACGTGAAACGTTTGATAAATTTATGCTGCCAAAATGGAGGAGCTGCAACAACTGGAGTATCTATCGTTGGTCTCCAAAATATGCACCGAGCTGGACAATCATTTGGGCATAAATGACAAAGATCTTGCCGAATTCATCATCGACTTGGAGCACAAGCATCGCAGCTACGAATCGTTTCGCACAGCGCTGCTGGAAAATGGGGCTGAATTTCCCGATTCATTGGTGCAGAATTTGCAGCGCATTATCAATTTAATGCGACCGAGCAACGCAAAAACAGATAATGATGAGGGGAGTCGGAAAGGCGGCGGCGGCGACAAGAAAAAGCAGTTAATAAAAATGTTTCCGGGCTTGGCGTTGCCCAATGACAACAAATACAGCAGCAAAGCTAAGGACGAAGAGGAAGAGGAGAAGAAGCCTGAGCAGAAAATTAACGAAATGAGCGATGTGGATGCAGCCATGTTGGAACTGGAGGCGCTCGCTCCGGGTGAGCGCAGCGAGCGAATTTTGGAAAAGGAAAAAGACAAAGAAAAAGAGAGCAAGAGGCAGCCCGAGAGTTCCAGTTCCAGTTCAAGAGAACGAAGCAAGCGCAAGGAGCGCAGTCGCAGTCGCGATAGGCATAGGAATCGTGAGCGGGAGCGAGATAGAGATAGAGAGCGTCGTCGCCGGCGCAGCAGATCTAGAGAGGAGCGTGATCGGGAAGGTGAACGTGATCGGGAACGCGAACGTGATCGGGAACGTGAACATGATCGGGAACGTGAACGTCGCCGGCGCCGCTCTCACTCACGCGAACATCACGATAGACACGATCAGCGAAGCAGCCGAAGACGAAGCTCTCGTTCCCGATCCCCCAGTCGACAGCAGCTGGAGAAAATGCCGCCGCCTGCAGCTGTCCTCAGCGATGATCCCGAGGCGGGCAAGATCTACTCCGGCAAGGTGGCTAACATAGTGCCCTTTGGTTGCTTTGTGCAGCTGTTTGGTGTGCGCAAACGCTGGGAGGGATTAGTGCACATCTCACAGCTGCGTGCCGAGGGCAGAGTGACGGACGTCACCGAAGTCGTCGCCAGGAATCAAACTGTCAAGGTGAAGGTCATGTCGCTGGCTGGCCAAAAGGTTTCGCTCTCCATGAAGGAAGTGGATCAGGAGACGGGTCGTGATCTGAATCCGTTGTCGCATGCACCCGAGGAGGATGAGTTGGCATTGCGGGATCGGAATCCGGATGGACCATTTAGTAGCAGCACCTCGTCCATACTTAATCTGCAAGGGAACAACATTGATGGCGATGAGCACGAGTCGCGGAAGCGAGTCACTCGCATCTCCAGCCCTGAGCGCTGGGAGATCAAACAGATGATTAGCTCCGGCGTGCTTGACAGAAGTGAAATGCCCGATTTTGATGAGGAAACGGGTCTGCTGCCCAAGGATGAGGATGATGAGGCGGACATTGAGATTGAAATCGTGGAGGAGGAGCCACCCTTTCTGTCCGGTCATGGACGTGCCCTGCACGATCTGTCTCCGGTGCGGATAGTCAAGAATCCGGATGGTTCGCTGGCCCAGGCGGCCATGATGCAATCGGCGTTGTCCAAGGAGCGACGTGAACAGAAAATGCTGCAAAGGGAGCAGGAAATGGAAGCGTTGCCCAGTAATCTCAATAAGAACTGGATTGATCCACTGCCCGAGGAGGACAGTGCACGCCATCTGGCGGCCAATATGCGAGGCATGGGCTCGACACCCCAAGAAGTGCCGGAGTGGAAGAAACACGTCATTGGCGGCAAGAAATCCTCCTTTGGCAAGAAAACAGATCTCACTCTGGTAGAGCAGCGTCAATCACTGCCCATCTACAAGCTGAGGGATGATCTAATCAAAGCCGTAACGGATAATCAAATACTCATTGTCATCGGAGAAACGGGCTCGGGCAAAACCACGCAGATTACCCAATATTTGGGTGAATGTGGCTTTACGGCGAGGGGTAAGATTGGATGCACCCAGCCACGTCGTGTGGCCGCCATGTCTGTGGCAAAACGCGTTGCCGAGGAATACGGCTGTCGCCTGGGTCAAGAGGTGGGCTATACGATACGATTCGAGGATTGCACCAGCCCTGAGACGGTCATCAAATACATGACGGATGGCATGTTGTTGCGCGAGTGTCTCATGGAGGCCGAACTGAAGTGCTACTCGGTCATCATGTTGGATGAGGCACACGAGCGCACCATACACACGGATGTCTTGTTCGGCCTGCTCAAAACAGCCGTACAAAATAGACCGGAATTGAAGCTGATTGTCACCTCGGCCACATTGGATGCTGTCAAGTTTTCGCAGTATTTCTTTGAGGCACCAATTTTCACGATACCCGGACGTACATTTCCCGTCGAGGTGCTGTACACCAAAGAGCCGGAAACGGATTATTTGGATGCCTCGCTGATTACGGTAATGCAGATACATTTGCGAGAGCCACCCGGAGATATTTTATTATTCCTCACGGGTCAGGAGGAAATTGATACCGCCTGCGAGATACTCTACGAACGCATGAAGAGTCTCGGGCCGGATGTGCCGGAGTTGATTATATTGCCCGTTTATTCGGCGCTGCCATCGGAGATGCAAACGCGCATCTTTGATCCGGCGCCAGCGGGTAGCCGTAAAGTGGTTATAGCCACAAATATAGCGGAGACTTCGCTGACTATCGATGGCATCTTCTACGTGGTGGATCCGGGATTTGTCAAGCAAAAGGTGTACAATTCCAAGACGGGCATGGATTCCCTGGTGGTCACACCCATCTCACAGGCGGCGGCCAAGCAGCGTGCCGGTCGTGCCGGACGCACTGGTCCCGGCAAGACCTATCGCCTCTATACGGAGCGTGCCTATCGCGATGAAATGTTGCCCACACCTGTGCCAGAGATTCAACGCACCAATCTGGCGACGACAGTGCTCCAACTCAAGACGATGGGCATCAATGATTTGCTGCACTTTGATTTCATGGATGCGCCGCCCGTGGAATCGTTGGTCATGGCTCTGGAGCAGCTGCACTCGCTGTCCGCCCTGGATGACGAGGGTCTGTTGACGCGTCTTGGCAGACGCATGGCTGAGTTCCCCCTCGAACCGAATCTGTCCAAGATGTTGATCATGTCCGTGGCGCTGCAGTGCTCCGATGAGATCCTCACCATCGTCTCCATGCTCAGCGTGCAGAATGTGTTCTATAGACCCAAGGATAAACAGGCGCTGGCCGATCAAAAGAAGGCCAAATTCAACCAGGCTGAAGGTGAGTCGAAAAGGAAAGCCTTCCCTAAGAAATCCCCAAGTGGAAATCTGAAATCTCCCCTTAGGGAGCACTGTAAATATTAAATCTTAATCCTCATATAATTACCAGGTGACCATCTGACGCTGCTGGCCGTCTACAACAGTTGGAAGAACAACAAGTTCTCCAATGCCTGGTGCTATGAGAACTTTGTCCAAATCCGCACACTGAAACGTTCGCAGGATGTGCGTAAACAGCTGCTCGGAATTATGGATCGCCACAAGTTGGATGTGGTCTCTGCTGGGAAGAACTCGGTGCGTATCCAAAAGGCCATTTGTTCGGGTTTCTTTCGCAATGCGGCCAAAAAAGATCCACAGGAGGGCTATCGCACTCTGGTCGATTCCCAGGTGGTCTACATTCATCCGTCGAGTGCGTTGTTTAATCGGCAGCCCGAATGGGTCATCTATCATGAGTTGGTGCAGACGACCAAGGAATATATGCGTGAGGTGACCACCATTGATCCCAAGTGGCTGGTGGAGTTTGCACCATCATTTTTCCGCTTCTCCGATCCCACAAAGCTGAGCAAATTCAAGAAGAATCAGCGTTTGGAACCACTCTACAATAAATACGAGGAGCCCAATGCTTGGCGCATTTCCCGTGTGCGACGAAGACGCAATTAAATTAGTGCACATTTACATTAACATTTCGTGTCGTATTCAAATCTTAGCGTTTAAGTAACAATAAAAATCAGCTTAATATCCTTTGTGTCCCCGAAAACGTTGCCGATTATCCAACTGGAAAAAGGGAAATATATTCATAAGCAGGCTTTATTTTTGTGTAGCAGCCCAGTCTGGCACTTACCAGCGAACGCTTGCACTCGTAGAACGTATTTCGCAATACTTGACACTCCGGCGGCACACTGTTGTCCTGCAAACACTGGCGCGGCGTTTTCTTGTCCAGCCGACAGCATTCGCTCTCCAGCAGACACATTTTCAAATCGGCACGTACACCGGCACAGGACGTCACGTCCGCCAGCTTCTCATTTCCTTCGTAGCGCATCATTTTGTTTGCCTTTAAGTCACAACTACTCTTTTTGTTCCAAACAAATTTGTTATAAAATCTAAATCAGCTGATTGCACAGTGTTGCCAGACATCGTTGTACGTCGGCGACAGATACTCCATGCATTTCTTTTGGCATCGATACTTTATGTTACAATTTTGTTGCTTTTCGGCAAAGCAATTCTGGCTTTGTTTTGTTTAAATGCCATTTTTAATAACTGGAACACACTACACAACAAAATGGGCTATGATGAGCGCAGTGATGGCAGCAGTTCGAGCGATGCACAGGACTGTTTTCAGCGCAGTATGTCCGCCAAAATGGGCGCACCACCAACAATGCCAAAACATATTCCCTTTCCGGAGCATGCAACCACATCCGAATGGCTGAGTGAATTGATAATGTGCGCCTTTACAATGGGTGCAGCAATTGTGCAGTTCATCAATATATATCGCACCAATTGGTGGCTGCCACAATTCCAGACAAGACACATGGTGGTAAGCTTGGCAGGTTTATATTGATTTATTAATTAAGATTTGCTTTTGGTTGCAGAACGTTGAGTTGATTGATCCGTATTTGCGTTATTTGATCCTCATATTAAACTCGCGTCGCTTTGTCTACTGCATGCTGCTGGCCAAGTGGCGCAGCACAGATCGCCGACTGCTGCGCTTGAGCATCAAGTATGGCTTTGGCGGCGTCGTCCAACTTGCGCTCTGCTATTGCGCCTTTAGATTATATCAACAGCATACCTACATGTTGCTCTTCTATCTGAGCTATCCGTAAATAGTACCCAGAATTATCCATATTTTTTACGTTTAATTTAATTTTTTCCCTTTCTTTAGAGTTGTGGTTTATCTTATCATCTTTGGCTTTCAACTGGAGCCATTTTTGCGCACCAGATTCGAGGTGCCCGGCGTCTATATCAATGATATGCCCGTGCACAGCTGCACCACGAATGCCGCCCAGATACGCGATGAGATAGAAACGCTTCGTCATGATTTTAATAAGCGATTCAAGCAGTTGATCTTCACCTGCATGCTGAATGCATATCTGGTGTTGATTCCTTGCCTGCTGGCGCTAAGCGTTCAGTATAATGTAATGCGCGCCGCCCAGCATTGCATCATTGTGTGCCTAGGGGCATTTAGTTTGTCGGCCGTCTTTCTCTATCCGGCCAAATACAGTGATACACTGCATCGGGCCACCCTCCATCTGGGCAGCTGGCAGCGCATGGATCGTGACCCACAGGCCGCGCCCTCACAGCTGATTGTTGCGGCCAATGCACAAAACTGGTCCAAATACACTGTCTACGGCCATGCGACGGTAGTGAAGCACAATGGGGCACTCTATCGCAGTCATGGACTGGTCACAGTCGCAACTCCTGGCAATGCCAGTCATCTGCGTTTCTATGTAAGCTAGCAAAGATTATTCAGATCTGCTCATCATTAACTTGTTTTCACAGAAACTGTTCCAAAATCCGACAGTCATCTATTCCACATTGGCCACTTTGCAGGCAGCCGTATTGCTCGTGGAGATTGCCTCGCTCAGCGCCGCCAGCATTGAGTGGCATTTTGTGCTCTCCGTCAGTTTTGTGGCCTTCACCAGCATGGTCGCTTTTTTCAAACTGGTGCGAGATTACCTAATTACCAAGCATCTCTACAAGGCGGAAACGCAGCCATTTACCATTAAATCGACCACAGCTATTTAACTATTATAATATCCATGAGTACTAAATCGACTAGATACGAGACTTATTTGCACCCATAAGATCTTAAATTAAAGCTTAAATATTAAGCGCAAGTTGTCGCGCTTTTATTTGAGTATATAATCAAAATAGATACAAGATCTATTAATTTAATGTAACGCCAAACAATAACTATAAAATTAAATTTAAATTTAACCACACTTAAGGCGCTCTTGTAATAAAATATAAAATATATATTATATTTATATTATTATATATATTAATTAATTATATAACAACATTAATTGAATGATTAAATTCAAATTTAACCACACTTGAGGCACTCTCATGTCAATAAAATATCAATGAGAAATAAATCGAATCGAAGATTTATTGACCCCCACATAAGATCTCTCAACTTATTTATAAAGATAAAATTTAAACGCTGCTCGAGGCGGTCTTCTTCTCGACCATAGTCCAGGAGCTGCCGTGCTTGTGATCGCGCACCTGGAAGCCATGTCGCTGGAGCGTATCCCTCAATTGATCACACACAGCCAACAATTGCCGATTCTGGACGACCGATTCACCGATTGCCTTCTCGCGCAGCTGACGACGCATGGCGAGCAAATCACCAATCAAAGCATTGATATCCTTTGTGGGATGGAGTTGCTCCTGCTGCTGTTGGTCAAATGGAGTGATGCCAAAGTTTTGCATGGCATTGCCAACGAAATTACCCGCCGCCAGCAGCAGATCCAGACAATAAGCCGGCTCCTGCTCTGCATCCGACTGCTGATCATTGATGCAGCGACTGATACTGCTCATCTGATCCATGAGCACGGTTAAAGCGCGTGCCGTATCAAAATCATCCCTCAAACTATTGTCAAACTCGAGCATCGTGTGCTTCAGCTGCGCTTGCAGAGCACCCTCATCCAGCAGCTTGAGCGGCTTCTGAAATTGCATGTAGGCGCTGAGATCGGCATGGAAATTCTTGAATTTACGCAACGTTTGACGGGCTGTAAGCATCAAGGAATCGCCGTAAGGCATTGCATTGCGATAATTGGACAGCAGACAGGCCATGCGAAACTCATCCGCTGTATACTTCGTTAGCATCTGCTCCACAGAGATGGTATTGCCACGTGACTTGGACATCTTGTGCTCATCACCAACCAAATGCAGTTGGCCCGTGTGTAGCCAATAATTAACCCATTGATCCGTTTCGTAATGGGCACAACACTGGGCCTCCTCATTCTCATGGTGGGGAAAACGCAAATCGAGTCCACCCGCATGAATGTCCAGTTGCCGGCCAAAGAACTTGCCTGCAATGGCGCTGCACTCGATGTGCCAACCAGGCCGACCAACTCCGCCCCAAGATGCCACCCAGCTGGGCTCACCTTCCTCCGCCGCCTCCCCCTCCTTTTTCGCCTTCCACAGCGCAAAATCAGCTGCAGCACGTTTATTGCTGGATGGCGGATTGGATTCTTGTTGGAGTTGGAGCAGCTTCTCCAATTTGCCATAACTCGCACAGCTTGCGACATCAAAGTATACCGAGTTATCCTTGCTGACATAGGCCTGCTGCGTCGCCAGCAGTTGCTCGATGAAACGCTGTATGGTGCCTATATTGGCGGAGACGTGAGCACGCAAATTGGGTGGCTTCACATTCAGGCGTTGCATGTCCAGCTTGAACTCCGCCGCATAAGACTGCGCCAGCTCTAGCCAATTGCGACCCGTTTCCCGGCTTCGCTTTATTATCTTGTCATCGACATCGGTTATATTCATAGCCGTGACTAGATTATATTTAAAATAATCACACAATATGCGTTGGATGATATCCACTTTGACATAGGTGCTCGCATGGCCCACGTGCGTTTTGTCGTAGACCGTTGGGCCGCAGGTGTACCAGGTGACCATTTGGGGATTGTGCAGCACCAACGGCACCTTGCCACGAACAGTATGATTGTAGATTTGGATGCCGGTGTGTTCCCCGCATGGCTTTTGCCATCGATAGCCATCGATTTGAGTTTCTGCATTGGAATTTTTACTCATTTTGCGTCGCAGCCATTGAGAAGTTCGAATTTGTCTGCAGTATTCGTCGAGGCGACAACTGATAGACGTGATAATTATATGATTTATTGCTGATTTCCATGGTTTTACAACTACTTACATTTTCAACATATTTTCTTTAAGTTGTGTACAAAAATTTAAATATCTATATTAATTACATCCATACAAAATGTTGTGTTTAAATTTTGTCAACAAACAGCTGACTGACGATAGACGATAGCAGTGTCATCGATAGAACAAAAATGTTGCCACCTCTGGCTTATCAAATTGCTTAGTTATATTTTATTTGTATTTTGTCGGGTGCGCTAGTGAAGACAGAAACCAGTTGCAATTGCTTACCACAAAAACTTTATCAAAACTGAACCAATTTTTAAAGCCAAAACATTTTTGACATCTAGTTTAATGCTACATAATTTGAAAAATAAATATGGTAATATTTAATTTGAATTTTATCGTGCCTGCCTTATAGCAATGACGTAAACCAGAGCTAAAGCTTATCGTTGAGCTCTTCAGTGTGTTGCTTGAACCCTAATAAAGGTTGATGTCCTGGCTGTATTCACTTAAAATGTCCTTGCTAGTTTTTAAAATTAACCTTTTTTAAAATTAACTGACAACTTCGAATTAAGAATTTAAAAAGTCCAAACTCTTTCAAAACTGAACTGATTTAGAAAAGCAAACCATATTTGATTAAGGTTTGAGTTCTAGTTTAATACTATTTATTTATTTAAAATTTTAAAATGCATAATTTGACCAAAATTACTGTTTTATTACAAACAAAACATTTGCATTTTGCAGAAGCTAGGAGTTCCTGTTCAAGACTTCAGAAATATATGTGTGTTAATTATGTTGCGCTAGTTAAACTTTCAGTTATATAAATTACCGTTAAATTATGCCAGCTGTGAGTTTTTTTTATGATGTGCCAAATCAATATAAGTGGCGAAAATCTTACGCACCTTTGGCAAGGCTTCAAATGCGTAAGCAAAAAATAAAGAAAACTAAGCAAATATTGGGGTCAAGGATATTAGGCGTAAGCAGTTTGGGAAATTCAATGTCCAACGAAAAAATAGGTGAGTATTTTTGGTAACTAGTAAATTAAATGTGAGTTAAGCATTTGCTTTGAGCGAAAAGAGGTTAACTTAAATTGCAAACTAATTAAAAGAGAGCTATTCCAACAACGAACTGGAATTCCCTTTGAGTGGGCCTCCAGAAAAAGAAGAAAATTGCACATTTTCCACACAATTGTCGTTTTAGCACGGTAATTCGAGATTTCACAGTGTTTTTTTCCACTTGGGCTTGGTCATCATCAACAATTGATATCAATTTATTGCCGGGCATCGCGTGAAAACATTTGTTCCCCCAGCAAATTAGGCTTCTTGCCCCACCCAGCCGCAGTTGCAGCGAAGGTGCAGTTGCAAAATAATAGAGATTAAATTGAAAGCTTGCCCAAAAATCAAAAAGGCAGCCAGCCTTACCTTACCAATTAAGGTCAGAGCCCAATAAAAGGAAACCTAGCCCAAAAAAAAAGAAAAATAAATGATGTGTGAGCAGTTTTGGCATGGCCACATAAATTAGTTTCGACTGATTGCTCAAAGATATTTCTCTAAAAAGTTTAGAATTGAAATACAAAAAAAAAAAACACAAATTTCAAAACTACGACCATAGAATGTCAGTCTAACAACAACAACAACAAAAAGTTGCCGCCAGTCAGTAGCAAGTTTTCATGTCCAAGGCGTATTTATGTCAACCGGAAGTAGGTTTACTGACCCACGTATACCTTTCAGCCAACGACGACGACTGCTGCTGCTGCTCCTGCTGCTGCTGCTGCTCCTTCGGCTACCTACACTCAGAAAAAATCGGCTTACTAAAATGCTAAACGTCTTAAAAACTAGTACGTTTTTGTTTGAGTTTTAAAAAATAAAATAAAATAAAAATTGGAAAGGCTTGCAGTTAAATCTACATAGTAGAAATGGAAAAACATGTAATGCAACTAACTGGGTCGGCATTTATGTAAGAGTTTGTCTGTCGTCTGCCTTAACGGCCTAGTTTTTCAAATTAAATTTCTAACCGGTGTCTATAAGTGAAGTAAGTTGTAAAAATAATAACAATATAATGCTGGAAATTTGACATATTTTTCCCTGAGTGTAGCTGGACATCAAGAGCCCAAAGCCAAAGCCAAAGCCAGGACGACGAAAACGGCAGCAACAGCAACAAAAGCGGCAACGACAACGTTTCTATAAGAAGGCAATTTCTTTCAGCGGTTTAGTTTTTCAACGAACGGCGAGTGCATCGGATGGATCGATGCAAAAGGCGCGTTGTGCTCTGGCTCTTAATTCGATTTAAGCAAGTGTATGTACACACACCCACACACACACTCACATATGGCCTACAACCATATTTGAAACAAGAATTTTCAATTTAAGTGTAGTTAAAAAAAGTACCAAACAAAAAACCAAATGTGACTCAAATAACCAAAATAACCTCAAGTTGGACAATAAATTAGTGGTGCTTAACATATAATAAAAAAATAAAAATATATAAAATTTAATGAAAAATAAATATATATAATAAATAATAAAAACCCAACAAAACAGCAATAAAAACAAACGAAATTGCAAAATGCGCAAGTTTTTTTTTAAAGTCTTAAAGCAAAGTTTTGCAAGTGAATGGAAAATTGCTATCACGACACTAACCAAGGATTTTCCCATAGCACATTAATAGATGTTGTTGCTGCTGTTGTTGTTTCCTTCTATGTGTTGCATGGCAAGTCGTTGGTCATTCAAGTGTTTTGCCTGTCTTGCCTTGCCTGGTTGTTGACTTGACTGACACACACACACACACACACACACAAACACAAGGCAAATGTGCCTATGTATGTGTGTGTTCGAAAAATTGTTGCTATTTTGACCCGCTTTAGTCCAAAGCCAAGGAGAAGGCAACCAAAGCGAGCGAGTGTGTGTGTGTGTGTGTGTGCAAAGTGCTCAGCCTACATAGACTTTGTGTATGTGTTAGTAAGCTCAGACTAACATTCCGCAAGTGAGTGTGTTTCTGTGCCTGTGTCTATATATTAGTAAGCTCAGACTAACATTTCACGACTCTTGTCTAATAAAATATTTGCCACTTTTTGCATTGATAACGCACAATGCACGCAAAAACGTAACAGTGATCCACATAGATATAAATACAGATACATAGATATATATATGCTTATATATATGTATATGTATGTCTGCTTAAGTTAATGCACATCGCGTGCTTCAATCATAACAACAGGTGCCATGTGGCGGCGATTCTGCCCTCCACCTCCCCCACAAGGCACACGTTACTCAAACCAAACTCCTTTCGCTTATGCGGCGAATATTGACGGCGAATTGGGAATTTACTGGCTTATCGATGCATCAAAGTAGATGGCAAACTTCTAAGTGTCGTTCAATTCAATTACAACTTTCGACTTGATTTCGCTGTTGACACTTTATTGATTGCGTTTGAGAACTTTCAATAAAAAAATAAAGTTCGTTAAGGAAAGAGATTTTATGTATTTTACAAGTGCTGAGAAATAGATATAACAGTATTAATTTATTATTCAATTAAATAAATATTTAAATGAGTAGCAATTCTTCTTGGCAGACACTAATAGTTTCGAGCATCTGCAGTAAATAATTTGTATAAATTCATTTTATAAATATAAATATAAATTTATACATCTTGCAACACTTTCACTCATTAAACAAAAAAAACTTTTGCAGAAAAATGAAGATGAAGAAGTAATTGGCTTATTGTATTAACTTTATAATACAGTTAAAGTCATTGCAAAATTTGCTGGAAAATGGTATTGAGTGCAGTGTAGTGCAGCCTTAAATGCAACATAAAGCACAGCAATTTGCCACATGCAACGTGATTCGTAGCTGTAATCTAGACACGCACAAGTTATGCTCTCGTAAGCGAGCGATTTAAGAAAGGCAAATAAATAAGAAAAATTATTCTTAAACTTGCAAAATACTCGACGGTGAAATACCCTGTTAAGTGTGGTTTGTTCACTTCTCTTAAGGATGTGTAAAGAATGCAGTGGTTGTTCAAGAATATCTAAAGATGCGATTCTTTTCAGCTATAAAATTATAGTCATATTTTCCTCGACAAAAAGGGAGTTATTTGAATATGCCCATATTTCATTATTGGTATACCAAATCTATATTCCAAAATGTTGAATTATTATATAGAAATTTTTGATTTCAAGTGCCCAGTTTTGTTTCTAGTTTCAATTTTTTTTGGGATTAAGTTCAAAAAATGTTCAATAAAAAAAAATAATAATAAATAAACGTATACGCCATAGAGAGGCGTGTTTAGTACAGGGTATAAACACTCACTGAACTGTTAACTGCGGGCCATCCGATAGAGCTGTCTGTCTATCTGTCTGTTGGGGCTTTATCAGTCTCAATGGCAATGGCAGTGAAAAAAGTGCAAATAGATATAAGATACACACATTTATATTAGAAAATTCAACACAAATATTATATACATATATGAGATGTGCGATATTTATTGGATTTGTAAATAATAATTACTATTTTCGCAGCTTTTTACATTTGTGTATATTGGCTTTTATTTTTCGTTGGGGTCTCGGTCTGTGATTGTGTCTTTCACAGTCTTCAGTTTGATGTCGGCGCTTCGCGTGTTTGGTGCACTGACATTGCATCGGCCAGAAGGTCTAATAATATATGTATAATCTATGGATAAATTGGATGGATATATACACACGATATAGTATTTACGTTTCGCTTCGTGTCACTTGCTCCATTTCCTTGGTTTGGAAGGACTTTAAGTGTTTCGGCTTTCATCATCAAATAAACATTAAATGTTTTGCCAAAATTAGAACGCGCTAAATTAAGACTCAAGGATCCGTTTTATGACACGTATTTTTTCTCCCTGCGTCTCTCTCTTTCACAGAATAATGGCACATCTACCAGACTACAACAACAATCACAGTTTAATTTGAAACCAGCAACAACAACAGCAACCACAGCAAAAAGTGCTCCCTACGCTGTGCTTCCTTCACCCATTCTATTTTTTTTTGTCTAAGCCTTAGGAAATTAGAGAGAGCAGCCCAAATGTGTAAACATGCAGCAAACATTGTCATATTCATCATCGCCATCACCGACACTCATCTCGACGCCTATCCGACCCCGTTCCACAACGGACACAGCCACAACAATCCCAGTCGCAGTCCCACACCCAGCTCCAATCCCAATTCCAGTACCAGTTACAGTCACAGCCACACCAGCCATAATATCCGTCGACTATAGCTACGATCCCAGGCGCAATATGTCGCCATCTACGCATAGCAATGGCAATTATAGTGCCGGGGATCAGCTGTATATGGAGAACAAGACGATGACGTCGATGACATCCTCACTGCTCAATCAGCCGTATAGTAGTCTCTTTGGTGATCCAGTGCCCCCACCGCAGCCGGAGGATTACTTTGGCACCGCTGCCTTCGAAACGATACATGCCTCATCCATCGATTTGCCCAGCTCTGAGGAGGATACTCTGGTCGCAGCGGTGGCTCTAACTGCCCTCACCGGCAATGAGAGTCGTCGCAGGCTCTTCTCCAATGTGCCCTACTCCAACACCAACACCAATACCAACACAAACAGCACCTACCGTTCCCAGCCTTTACCACGCCTCCAACCACCGGATATACAAATTCTGCCCAATTCGAGCGGTGGCTCCAGTGCCTCCGAGCAACTGGATTCGCCCAATTTTATGCTTCTAACACCAATGGACACTGTCAGCAAGCCGGTTGGCTATGACAACGAATACGAGGAGAAAGCGACACAGATTTCCGAGCAGGAACAGGAACAGCAGCAGCAGCAGCAGAGTAGACTTAGGTAAGTCGAGGGCGGAGCGGGTGTATTGGAGTTTTTCTGGGATTTCACCTATCCAATTAGACCTTAGTTGACATTAACTAAATAATTAATTACCCTTCAACCATTCCGTTCTTCCTTCTTTCCACAGACCCAGGTCGGAATCGTATGCGAGCAGTGGCTTGGATTGGTATCGACCCGTTTCGCAGCATTTCGCCGAGTTTAGTCGCATCCCAAAACTGCGACCCAGCTCCAAAATGGTCATGTCCATGAAGCACGAAGAGATGCCCCTCTCCCCGCTGGCCACCATGCTGCAGGACTCCACGGGCTCGAGCAGCAGCGGCGACGATCTGTTGCAGGACAAACAAATATCGTCCAGTCTGGACAGGAATCTGATACTCTCGCCCAAGCAATATCTGCAGCAGCAACAGCAAAGGGAACTGCTGCGGGCGTTGAATGAGAGGCAGCTGATTGAGAGCATGCGTTTCTACGGCCTGGAGACGCCCATATCACCCAGATCACATCACAGTCTAATGCCCGAATCGAGCATAGAGCGGGCAACACCAGACGAGGAGCCGGAGCAGCAGCAGGAAGAGCAGGAGCTGGAGGAGTTACAATCTCCATTGCAAACTTTGTCGCCGGTGGTCATCAAAGGCTCAGTCTCCACAGGCGGTGATTATCGGTGAGGCTTAAATCTTTAACTGCTACACTCAGTAACAAAAAATCGCCCTTAATAGAAAAAAAATTATATTCTTTTATAAATAATTTCAAAATATCAGGAAAACACATTTCTATAATTTAGAAAGTATAAAGTAAAAAAGGCGATTTTTGTGATTATCTTAGGTACTCTTTTTTATCCCATTCGCTTCTCTCCACAGCGTGGGCGACACTCGTCACCACAAGAAGTCCTCATTCACCATACTCTCCGTGCGCTCGCCCAAATCCTCGCCACGACGCACTGATCGCCATCCTTCGATTCAGTCCACAACTACCTCATCTCAAGCGCCGGTTCTGACTGGGCCCCGCCGCAAATCGTTAGCTGCTCTGCGCTTGCCCCAACTACCGTTGCCAGCTCCAACGGATGATTCGCCACGTCCCTCGGTGCAGTTCAACATGTCTGGGCGTCATAGTCCCAACAAGTTGGCCATGCCCACAAAGGGCATACTACAGCAGCGGGATTCGTTGACTTCGTCCGTGGACACCGCATATACGCCTCGCATCCAACGACGTGGCTCTACCTTTGGACAACAGCGCATTAAGAGTATGGAGACGTTGCCGTTGATCACGGATGCCTACCTACGCAGCTCCATACCCCGATTTCATAGATCCAACATGGAGCTGGACAAGGAGCCGGCAATTATACCACCGGGCACACTGCCGCGTCCGCTCAGGCCAAATCCGAATCCGACGCGCAAACAGCGCGGATTGCTGAGCATCATAAATAAAGAGGAGCAGGAGGAGCAAGACCGTTTCTCCCGCCTTCAACCCCGCTCCAATTGGCTGAGTCTGGATGATCTGACGCTGGAGCACCGTTTGAGGAAGACCGCCATCGATCTGCAGCATCGTCGTCGCTCCAGCTCCACATCGCCCGAGCGTCGCAGCTCAACGCAAACAGCCTCGGATCGACGCAGTTCGAATTTAAGCAGCATCACCACCTCCGACTTTAGTTTCCGCCGACCCACGCTCTCAACACTGCCAGCAACAATAACAAAAACAACCACAACTGGAACAGGAACACGAACCGCTGCTCCTCGCAGAAAATCCATTTATCAAGCACCTACAAAGTCTCCCCGTCGCAAATCCATTACCAGTATGGATTTGAAACAGCTCGGTAAACGCACCAAGATTGCCAAGCCGTCGACTCTCTCGCCCATCATTGGCACCCCGAACAAGGACAGCGGTAAGGACAGTCCCCTGCATGGGGATGCCTATGAGGCAGCTCATCTCGACACAGCCTCCGAGTTGTCGCTGCTGCGTCGTCGCGATTCCTCATCCCGCATACCAGTGCGCAACAGTCCTCGTGATTCGCTGCCCAACAGTCGCTCCACGTCCCCACTGAAGGATCCACTCTCGATGCTCTCCGGTCGCAACTCGCAGGCGAGCAACAGTCGCTCGCCGTCGCAGGCAACGATTAGGAGCGGTGGCATGGACATTCGATTGACGCCCAATCATCGAGGTGCGCCTTCTTCCAGGCCCAACTCTCGACTTGCCCAGGACAACTCCCGAACTAACTCGAGGTCTGATTCTCGGGCTAACTCCAGAGCGAACTCACAAGCTGAATCCCGAGCTAACTCCCGAGCTAACTCCCGAGCTGAATCCCGGGCGAACTCCCGAGTGAACTCCCGTGCTGACTCCAGAGCTAACTCCAGAGCTAACTCAAGACCCAACTCTAGATCTAACTCCCGAGCCGATTCCAGAGCTGACTCCCGGGCCAACTCCCGTGCCGACTCCCGAGCTGACTCCCGTTTGAGCGTACGTTCCTCTTTGCGTTCCACTCCCTCCATTTCACCGGCAGCCGGCAACACTATCCGCAACAGCCGACACATGGACACAACACCCAATCGTCGAAAACCCATATCGACAAGTCCCAAAACACCACTAGCTAAAGCAACACCTGGACGCAGAATGTCACCAAGTCCTGTGCCAAAGCGTGGCAAGCCCAACAAGCAGACAGCCAAAGAAACCACATCAGTTGGACAACGTCGGAACTCACGTTCCCGCATACCCATGAGGAACACAAGTGCATCCAAAACCGGTTCGCCCGCCCAGAAAGCAACAGTTGCGCCAGTTGCCCAAACAAGGGACAAGTCAAAGAGCAAAAAATCCACGCAAATCGCAAACAAAGCCAGTCCCATGACAAAATCGAGCAACTCCAAAGTAGAAAGTGCCAAAAAGAAGATCTTGTCCGTAAACAAACTGGAGCGTAATGGAAGTAAAACGCCGGCCAAAGTCAATCCCATGAGGCCAGCGAAAGCGCAGAAACAGGAAAAGGCAACGGCAACAGCAACAGCAACTAAGACCAATGGCAACAGTGGATTACCCAAGCCTCTAAGGCGCGCTGGATCCCAGCAGAGTATTAAGAAACCCGCAACCCAAACCCAATCCACAGAAAATGAGCCGAGCAAACAAGCCAAGCAGAAGATCTCCACGGAAAGGGAGGAGATCAAGGCCAAGGACAACACTGCGGACAGCAGTAAGCCCTTGGCACTGCATGTGGGGAATGCCGTACAGCAGGCGGCAGATGTTCTACCCGCTGTCCGCAGCGAGGTGAATGCAACGCCATCGAAAGGCAACGGCGGCATCGAGCGACAAGGTTCCAATATGTCCACATTGGTCCGGATGAGCTCCCGGCTCAGCCTGATTAGCAATAAGAAACGTGGAGACTCGGCACACAATCGCAAAGTGGTGGACACGGTGCCGGAACACACAACGGAGGCAGAGGGTAAGTTCCTCTTCTTCTTCTACTGTACACTCAGAAAAAAAAAGTTACTCTTTCTAATATAAAATATTATTTTATAATTTATTTTTTTCTGGGTGTATGCTAGAGTCTTTTCACTAACTCCTCAAACTTTTCAGCTGCTGCCGCTAAGGGTGTTACTCCTCCAACTGCAACAAGTTCCGATGCAAACTTGGAGACTAAGTCGAAGATAGACCCGGCCACGTCTGAGACGCTGACTGACCATTTAATGGACCACAAAACGCATGAAAATCAATCCGGACTGGCGCCAGATTTACCTGTTGGGGCCTCACCTACGCCGAGCGGTGCCATCAAATCCAATGAATCTGCCTCACGTCTGGACACCGCAGACGGCAGCAATGCCTTGACCAGCTCACCCTCAGAATTGGAAAAGTCGCCCGTGCCACCAACGCAACCCATCGAAGCATCCATATCGGTGTTGAACACAGCCGAGGCGGTCTCGATTAGTCCACATGCCATCTCGGCCATGCCAGAGGCTGACAATGAGCTAGCCAATTTGGAGGAGGCTCAAGCTGCCAACTTTAAGCACGCAAGGACGCACAAGGATGGCGGCAGCAGGGAGGACTTTCAAGTGGATGACAAGAGACTTTCGCCCGATGGTCAGGGTGGTTCGACAGCGGGCAGCGGCGGCGCCCATGCCAAGTGAGTAATGAACTTTATTTAAGTAATTATAGTCTGAGCACAACTGGGAGTTAAGCTGGAAACTCACACTCGGCAAAAAAGTAGCCCTGAATTTTTGAAACTCGCCAAGCGAACTCACCTTAATATTAAATTTATAGTTGTGGCTTTCTTTTTGGATTCTAAATTTCAGGGTGAATTTTTTTTTTTAATATTGCAAAAATATTTCTAATTTCAAGGGAGTTGTTTTCTGTGCATGGTACCATAGCAAAATTCGTAGTTATTTTTCTGACTTGATTTTTAGCCATTCTAAATCTTCCTTTGAGCATTTTTTTTTGGGCATTGCTTTTGAGACAGCTCTGTTTGATGGATAGCCCATGGAAAGGGTATACAAAGCTTACAAAAAAAAAACACCAATTTGCCACAACATTTTTGTGTGTGGCAAGTCTACTAACTTTTTGGCACGTCCGTAAAGTGTAGCAAGTGTAAAAACAATTGCAAGCCATATGCCTTAGACCCCTTGGCCACTAAATTAACATACCCGGAAACACCCGAACAACAACAACAAGAATAAGCCTTACGGATAAAACTTTAGAACGCCAAACCACGTGAATATGTATATATTTATATATGTATATACATATATGGGGGGCTATATAGTTGTAGATGTGGTGGCTCAAGCCACTCATAAATGCGTCAATAAATTTACGTACAACTTTGTTTTGGGCGAGACGGAGTTGGGGAGAGGGTGCCAAAGGACCATACGAAACGCCTTTAAGGATATCCGTTCGCTGGCTTGTCGTCGTCGTCGTCCTCAACGTTGGTCGTGAGCCACGGCGTCCTTCAATGGACAAACATATGCACAGATATACATACATTTATATATATATATATATATATGTATGTTCAATTATATATGTGTGTATTGCAAGTACACCCAGAAAAAATATCGCCCTCATAACTTGAAAGTTTTTTGATTTCTATATATGAGAGAAATGTTTTTCTAAAAATTAGAGACACTTCCCAAAAATATGGCTAGAACCTTAAATTTTAGAAATTGACTTTCTGAATAATTAGGTCACTTACCCTTGTCGCCAAAAATATGGCAAATTTCTTCAATTTAGCGATATTTTTTTATATTTCTTTGAGTGTAGGGTGACCGACCAACCCAGTCAGAAGGAGGTGTGCACATACACAATACACAGCAACAACAAAAACAACAACAAGAACCAATATTGCATGGGGAGCTGCTTACTTAGTTTTCGTGGCATGTCCAAAGTTTCATGCCGCAATAACAAATCAGTTTCAGCCGGACAATCGCGCCAAGCGCAGCACAAAACCAAAAATCACTCTTAGCACAAAAAGTAAATCCTCGCAACTAAAATACTTAATTCGAAAAAATGTTGTCGAAGAAGAAAAAGAATTCGGTCATCTTCAGCATTGATCTGCCGCAGAATTCATTGATTGATGCGGACAAATATTTCTATGGGTAAATAAACCTAAAAAAATAAGTATTTTTTTAACTCCTTTCCCTGGTTATAAATTGTAAAGTTTTGACTAAAAAAACGAATATTTTTTAGCTAAATTTCCTACTAATTAATTAATGCAAAACAAAACAACAATTAGTTAGAAATTATAAATCACGTGTTATTTATACGCCTTTAGTAATTAATTAGTAAATGCGAAAAACTTGCGCAAGTTTTGAGCAAGCAAAAAAAAAACAAAAAAAAAGAAACTTAAGTTACTTGATTCGACCTCCAAAATAAGTTGGGTTGTTTGCCTCGCGTCGTTAAAATCATATTCATTATCCCTAGGCACGTGGTCGCAAGTAGTGGCAAATTGTGTGGCAAAGTGAGTGTTGAGTGCTGAGAGTTGAATTAACAAACTATACTCGCTTTTATGATGTTATCCAACCAAAAAAAAAGAAATAAAAACCCAACCTTGAACTTACTATGGGATTATTAAACCCAAGCAATGCGTGCACGCATCCCCCCAAAAGGAAATTCCATGAATGAAAGTGTAGCAAAATGTCCATTATATACATATATATATATATATATGTTATTTGTCGAACTTTTGACCTATGCATATGCTAATGAGTAGTTGCATTGTAGTTGCTCTCGTGCTGCAGTTCATCTTTATCGTATTGAATGCAAAAGCTAAAACTCATTTCATATGCTAATGACAATAATGGCAAAATGCAATCGCAGGTCGCAGAGCACGAAATCGATTTGCATAAAATAAAGGCACTTCGATGTGAAAGTCGAGACTATGCAAATGTGCAAATTATTGCCATGATATCACACAGAAAGGACAAGGTCTATAGTCATTATGGTTATTAGACACACTGATTGTTCCACCAAGACAACTGAGGCACACACTGCTAAAAAAAATAACTATTACTGACTGTTTGCTACACTCAGAAAACAAAAAATGTAACCTGCCAAGTGTAGCTGAGATTGTAGTAGTATGTAGTATGTAGTATCTTTCTAAGATGCAGCGGTTTGTCCAATTATCCTGGTGTTTTTTATATGTAGTATATCTTCTAGTTTTCAGGATGGTTTTCATTTTTTGACAATTTTGTTAAATACTCTTGCGTTTCTTTCTCTGAGCGTAGTTAAGAACATTTACTTAAACGATCTTATCTATTGCCTGTTAGAAACAGCAGTGAGGAGTTCATCAAGGATGATGTGGGCAAGGGGCGTGGCTGTTGCCGCGGTTGCAGCACGCTATGCATGCGTTTCCGTCGATCCCGCTGCATGCGTTGCTGTGGTCGACGCAAGGATCGTCTCCATGATGCCGCCGAGGAGCAGCCAGTGCTCTCCAGTGCCCGAAGCAGCGCCACAACAACAACCACAACCCAAGTGGAGGTCATAGACGAAACGAAGGTGGATAAGAAGAAAAAGTCACGTTGCTGGCCAAAACTCAATTGTTGCAAGAGTTGCAAAAAGAAACCAAAGCCAAGTGGCGATACGGAGGAAGCCAAAATGAGCAGTGGCATGGAGCATACGCATCAACCCCTTCCCAAGCTGCAGCAGCAGCAGGGAAAATGTAGCATGTGCCTGCGAAAGGTTTTCTGCTGTCGTTCGGTGAACAAAGTGGATCCCGTCACTGGCGATGAGACAGAGCTGAGTAAATGTTGCTTTTGCATACCCTGTCGACGCAGGCGAGCCGCCACTGCTGCCACAGATCCCAAGGTGGCATGGCGAGATCCGGATCGAGATCCAGAGCTGGGCATAACGGCGACAGATGCAGCTGTGCTCGAGGGTTCCTCAGTGGCCCCGTCCTCGGCAGCAGCAGCCGAAGAAGTGACCAAAGTGTAAGTCAATCGAGTGTATATATTTATTCTATATATATATATATATTTAACTAATTTCTCGATTATTTTAGGGGCTGCTGTAAGCGATTCTGGCTCATGCTGCTCTGTTGCCGGAAGAAGAAACCACGTCGTGCCTCGGAAACACGTCGACAAAGTGTTGTCGCACCACCAAGCGAAGTAAGTCTATTCCAATTTTTGTCTATACTTTAGTATATTCATTTAGATGAATAATAGTTTCACTTTTCACAAGGTTACGGCTACGATCAAAAACCCCAAATACATATACATATTAATTAGTATCATATACCTACTGTCATTTCTATTATATATTTTAGGATACGCGTCGCAAGCTGCACAATGATCTGGTGGAATACACTTCCAAAATGAAGGGAGCTATTCCAGTGTTGCCGCTTTATCTCGCCTGGTTTTGCGCCTTTTGCAATATCATCTTTCCAGGCTTAGGTGGGTTTTTATGTCCGCTATAATTCCATGATAATTTTTTCACCATGTTTTCCAATGTGTTTCGGCAGGCACTTTGCTCTCTGGATTGTTCTGCTTGTGTGTCGGCATTCCACGATTTTCGCAATTTGACAGCGCAAGAGCACGAATTGGATCGTTTATTATAAATATCATTGTAGCCGTTTCGCAATTCTTTTGTGTGCTCTTCTGCTTTGTGGGCTGGGGCTGGTCCATCTGGTGGGGCACCATAATGCTAAAGTGTGCAAGTATGTATTCCGTTTTCATTCAAAACATAGCTCGTCTTAACTTTCCCGAGCCTTTCAGAGAAACTGAGCAAAATCAAAAAGGTGGAACGTCTCGAACTGGAAGAGGAACAGCGACAAGCTGAGCTGGCGGCTGCTGCGGGCACCGTTCGCAGGGAGACTGAGCCAGCGAAGACTTAAAAGGGCACAGCAACAATACCAAAACAATTCAAATAAATATGGTACAACAAAAATTGCTTCCAGTGACAACAAATCAAAAAATACATTTCCATTTGTACTTCCTTGGAAGAGGAGCGGAGATTCCAGTGAATAACTAAAAATCGTCAAACTTCCAGTGACGTAACGAAGCAGATCAACAAAATGCACTTCCATATGTACATAGTATATATAGCGATATACATATAAACATTTTTGTATAAATAAGTATTTATATAAACTTTCGCGTTTAAGTGAACCTATCCATAATATATTTGCAAATGTCAAACCCAACAAGTTGGGCAGGTAAATAAATAACAATAAAAAAAGTTTATTTAAACATAAAAATATCTGAAAATATATAAACATTGATACCTGGAAAGTAAGAAGTCTGTTGCAATGCAATGTTGATATTTAAAATTGACAACATTCCGGCGGAGCTCGGCTCTGTTAATAACAGTTGAGTTAACACTTTACTCAAGTTGGCAGTACTCAATGAATGACAGTCATCAGACTCAGTTCACTTAGTCGTTCCTTTGAACTTGTTCATCTGCAGGCAAACATCGCCACGCGAGTGTTGTTTAATTTATTTTCGCATAAAAATTGGAAAGCCACACAATCTAACTCGTAAATTATACAAAAACAAACATGTCGCATTTGGTGAAAATGGAAAATGGCCAAAGCCAAACTATTCAGGAAATGTTGGGCTGCATCGAACGGTGAGTTGTTGTCCTCTGCAGTCAACAAACACACACACATACAAACATAACCTATGATTAATATGCTTGTTTTCAGCTACAATCCAGATCATTTGAAAATACTGGAGTCTTATGTCCAGGATCAGGCAAAGAACAATAGCTACGATCTGGAAGCGAATTTGGCCGTACTCAAGTTGTATCAGTTCAACCCGCATATTCTAAACTTTGACATCACTTACACGATTCTGTTGAAATCTCTCACGAATTTGCCGCACACCGATTTCGTGATGGCAAAATGTTTATTGCTCCCCCAGCAGATGAAGGATGAGAATGTGCAGACAATTATCGATTTAGCCGATATATTGGAACGTGCCGATTTCACATTGTTTTGGCAGCGAGCCGATGTGAATCGCACCATGTTTCGACATATTGCCGGTTTCCACGATTCAATACGCAAATTTGTCTCGCATGTTGTCGGCACCACGTTCCAGACGATCAAAAAGGATCTGTTGAAGGAGTTGCTCGGCGGCATTGAGGACTCGACGCTGGAAAGTTGGATTAAGCGCAATGGTTGGAAGCATCAGGGACACGATTTGGTTGTTGTGGCCACACAGGACGACAAAATTAAGACTAAAAACATTACGGAGAAGATCGAGTTCGAAAATGTGGGTGCCCTGATGGCGCAATGTCTCTAAGCTAAAGTTAAAATTTGCATTAAGGGATAATTCTACAAGTGAATGTCAACGCAGGCCAATAAAATCTATGTGTCGATGCAACTAGTTTTTATTTGACAATATTAATCGGTGGTACTCACGATTACTGCACTGGCTTGATTTACAAATGGTCAACTAGGAATTACCGCTAGAGTTTAAGACTGGGGAAATATGGCAGTAGTATATACGTTTTAAATCATATACAGTAAAAAACAAATACAACTAAACAGTTTTTATTTGGCGATATTAATCGGTATCACTCACACTTACAGAACACACACAACAGACACGCATATTATATATTGAACTAGTTCGATTTACAAATAGCCAACTTTAAGAGTTAATTATCGCTAGAGAGAGATGGAAAGAGGTTATGGCTGCTTCTTGAACTTTTTCAAAATGGGAAAAATTTTGTCGAATGCATCATAAATCTCCTGTCGTACCTTGGCACCGGTCAGTACCACCTTGCCGGACACAAAGATGAGGAGCACAATGCGAGGACGCACCATGCGATAGATGAGACCAGGGAATAGTTCCGGTTCATAACTGCTGAAATTGCAATGAGTGAGAACCAGTCCCTCCAGCCGAATGGGAAATTTGACATCGCAAGAGCCAACCATATTTTGTATCTTAAAATCAAGGAATTTGGCCTGCAGCAAAGGGAATTATAATTAAAGCGAGAATGCGCGACTGGGCGTTGCCTAGAAATAGTTGTAGCTGATCTGCACTCACCGGAAATCCCAGCTTTTGTATAATACGCGCATATTTTCTGGCCGCCAGTCGGGAGTCATCTTCGCTCTTTGCGCCGGTGCAAACCATTTTACCGGAACTAAATATTAGGGCTGTGGTGCGGGGTTCCCTGATGCGCATGATGACAGCAGCGAATCGCTTCGGATTATATTCTGCATTACGTGCATGCAGCGCAATCTTCTTCAGATCCAATTTACAGCATAGATTCACAGTGGACACAATATTCTGCAATTGTGGCACAATGCCCGGATCCGCCGAACCAGGCGTCGCCGGAGTCATTGGTGTCGATGGACCCATTGTCTGATGTATGTTGCTCAAAGATCCAGCATCACCTCCTCCTGCACTTGGTGTGCCCCCAGAGCGCTCCGTCATAGGCATCATGTGGGACATCATGCTCTGCGGCGTCTGTGGCTGCATCAGAGATTGGGGGGTTCCACCGCCTCCTCCCGGCTGTTGCTGTTGGTAGGATGCCGTCGGCTGATAGCCTTGCATTTGTTTGTGGGCCAAAGGTAAAGTGGGCTCGTGGCCAAATAGGCCACTTCCTCCAGTTACTACTGCCCCTGTTCCGCCTCCACCTCCCCCATCAACACCAGTTGAGCCAGCATCCGGCTGCTGTTGCTGCTGCTGTACTGAGCTGGTGGCTGTTGTTGGTACTGGCTCCGGTGGCGGTGGATGGTAGACTTGGTGCGGCAATGCCTCAATCTGTTGATCGGCATCGAGGCTGTGATGGATCGGTGTCGGTGCATGCCCAATGCTGGGTATGCTAAAGTTCGGACTCAGCATGTCATCCATCGTTTAATTCCTACCTTTGCGTGCTTTTTACTTATGGAGAATGGGCGAAAACTCAACTTATTGTATATTTAGCAAGTTCAAGTGCGCGTAAATGGAAAGCCGCGTTCCTCAGGGCTGCGTTCTCTTAAAATGTTTACGGTTGTGTGTGCGAACAGCGTCCATGGTTCCTGTTCATTTCGTTTCGATATCGATAGGTAAAGCAATCGCTCCAACTAAATGCTATCGGTATTTAGCTGTATTTGCGCACAAATTTCAAATTTTACAATGAACCGATATCACCGAGAAATCGCTCGCCAATACATTGATAGCTTTTGCGCGCACGTTTCAAATTTTCAATGCAATTGTTGATTTTTACATTATATATTTATGTTAAATTTTGTTAAACTTGTAGTTTACATTCAAATGCACATGTACAGATAAGATCAGATTAATTGTAAATATGTACAAAGAAATAAACTGCTTCTAACGACTTTATTTAAGTTTTTTTTAGACTTATCAAATAATTAACAGTTAAGATACAAATACATATTTAAGTTACCGTATGCAGCATTTATAAAAAAATAGTAATGTAAGACACATATAGAATATCTTGATGCAATATCAGAAAAAGAGTGTGTGTGTGTGTATGTGTGTTTGGGTGTACACAAAAAGTTGCAATTTGTATTAACATTGATTGGATTTATTTTTTGATTTTATATGTTTTTAAAGTATACTTAAAATATGTATTTAAATGATTTATTTTCTTTGGCCCTTTTACACATGCAGACGACAGACACACAAGCATTACTTTTTCCAAAATTCCGGATGTATTCCATCTCCGCCTAATTTCCCTCCGGTTTGGGCAAATTAGTGTCATAGGCGCGTATAACAATTGATTGCGGCACAGCACCGCCTTCCTCCTGAGAAAATGCATAGCCATCTAAGGAAAGCAATAAATGTATATAAATTAAATATCAGAGGTAATTACTATAAATATTAAATGTGAAATGGTTTGGTGAATGGTGAATGAATGAATGTTGTTGTGTTTACAATGTTTATAGGAGGAGGCGAACGCCCACGTCGAATGAAAACCCAATTATATCAAATGTCAAAATGGCAATCATAACGAAAATTCAATTAACGCTCATCTAAAGTGCTGATAAACCCGTGACTACAGAGCTAAACAAGTAAATACAATGCAGACTAGCCCATTCAAAAATAACTGGTCATCATAAAACCAAAATGTCCCTGGGAACTGATTGGCCGGATTGATTACTGGATAGCTTGGTTGGTTCTTAAATGGAAATTGTACTCACGCGATAATTCTAGTTCCGTTTCGACTCTTGTGTTGGCACGACGTGTGAAAACATTACGTAGCAATCTCGCCGTTTCAGTGAATCTGTTGGATTAATTTGTAATATTTGTGGTTGAGGGGTCGTCACAAGGGGGCTTTTTTTTTAGTAATACAAGTATAGTGTGTGGGTTTGCAATACAGTTTGACAGTTATAGTTTCTGCTACCAGTGTTTTCATTTTGAATTGTTAGCAATATTATTATGGTAATTTCTAGCTACAGCCATTTGTTTATTTAGGAAAAATTAAAAGTGAGCAGCTTTTTGCTACAAAAAGTGGTGACAAATTAATGGTTCATGCAAAAATGTTCGCCATTATTAGTAAACTAAAGACTTTTAGATTTCACAAGTTGGCAAAAAAGAAAAAGAATTTATATATATAACATGCAATAGGTACATACTTGATAAGGGCGGGAAAAAGTCCTTAAAGTACACTACAAATATGCTTATATTCACAGTGCTGATTTTAGTTTTCCCTTACTCTCTCTCTCTCAAAAGCTATCTATCTCAAATCAAACGGAATCATCTTCTATATTGCACAATTGAATGACCTAATGTTTGACAGTGTATTTTTGATTGTGTTTTGTATGAAGTGATCTGTTTGTTAATATATATTTATGTAAATTTTTTTGTTATATTTTAACAGTTTTTCAACTTATCGAGTATGTATTTTATTACTTACACCGGATAATTGATCCCAAGGCATACATAGTACTGCGTACACACAGAAAATATATATATATTCATGAGAATTTGAAATACATAGTTGGAAAAAATTATTTATTTTGTTTTATATAGTTCAAAAGTTGATTTTTTGTTGAATAGTTGTTAATTTTTTTTGTTGCATAAGAAAAACGCAAAACAAACAGAGGACAAGTGCATTTTGAACATTCAGCCAAATGTCAATTGTGTGTGCCGAACTGTTCAGTTAGTACATATATATATATATATAGGCCATATATATAATATATATATATTTGCCTAGGCATGCAAACTGTGGCAACTAATACATACACCACCTGATTAGCAATCTCACTCACAAATGCTATTACATCATTTATTCAGTTGTTTTTTTTCTTTTCTTTAAAATACATTTATTAGTTATACAAGCATCATGTTAACTATATATCGGAATTATCTTTGCTCATTTATCGATTAAACTATTTGCTTTCATTTTCAGTGGTTTGTTAAGCATTGCTGGGAAGCTTTGGAATGTCATAAGAATGTAAACTTGATTCTAAAACTAGTGACTATAACAATAATATATATATATTTCACAAAATAACAATCAATTATAATGATACACATGTATTTAAATAGATTTCACAAAATTACAATAAATTATAAGCACTTATTTCAATAACATTTGGCTTGAATAATAATATTTGTTAACTGCATTTTCACATTTGACTTCAGGTTTTATTTTCTTCTTCTCTTTTTGTACATTTATTTCAAATACATCTATTGACGTTGGTATCGTTTTTGAATCGATTATAATGCAAAGTGTGATTGTGATGATAGCATAGCATTATGATCGATATGCTTAAGAGTAGAGTACGGATAAAATGGCTTAAAACATATAAACCAAAAGCGTTAATGCCAAAAATTCAATACCTTTAAAACACATTTCCTAATTGCACACAATTCATCAGTTTTGCTACGCACAGTTTATCATATATCACAGTTGGATAAATTTTAAGACTTATACGCTAATAATATAGAATGTTTATTCATTTTTTCTATATGACCTGAGCACATACAATATGTGTTTCTATTCTGAATGTTACCAATTAGATGAACACTTAATATAACAATATAAATATATTTATATGTATATATATTTTTTTGATTTTTAAGACATAGTTAAAAAAAAAAACAATAGATTCTTGTTATTTTCGTCTACATGTGAAGGATTTCAGTGCCAACTTGGGAGCCACCGCTGCGCCAGCGTTGCCTGCTGCGTCGCTGGTGTTGCTGCTGCTGCTGTTGCTGCTGCTGCTGCTGCTGCTGGTGCGTCATTGTGACATCCTCCTCCAAATCCAGATGCTCCACTCGCAATCTTCGACCGGAATTGGGCTCCGTAGCATATCCCTTGGCCTGAGCCGGATTGAAACGATGTCGGGCAACTAGTTTCTGATTGCCCATATCTGGCTTATAACCCGAGCGGCTATATAATTTGCATTCATCAGCATGAGGTGGAGGTTAGGGATTGGATTACAATGCGTATACGCAATTTGATTTCAAGGCATTAGTTAATGTGTTTTTGTATTATTGTTTTTGCAAATGCAGTTAATTTGTAGTTAATATATATAGATATATATGTATACAGTGTGGAGATTAGGGCATAGCGGAAATGCTTGTTTTTCGTTTTCAAAATGATTGTTGCTAAGTACATAAGTTAAATGATTATTCAAATTACAACAATAGTTAAGTTCAACTTGATTATGGCACAATTTCGGAATGTCAATAATATAATATTTTTGATTAAATTTTCGCCTGCTTTGTGTACAGAATTGTGTTTGTTTATTTGAATGCAATGTTTTTGCTACCAGAAAACAAATCAACACAAGGAACAATAATAATAATAATCTACTAAAAACCAGCAAATCTAATTGTAAAATATTTAATGGATTTTTATTGTTTTGATAAGATATTTTTAATGACTCAATAAATACGTAATTAAATTCAAACATTTTTTTATTTCGTGTTGTTCCGTGTTGTTCTCAAACTGAACTGTTATTAGCTACTAATACTGATAACAATCAAGTACGTGACTATGAAATACCCTGTGCTTTTTTCATATGTGTGTGTACAAACTAATGCTTAAAGTAAAGAATATATACCTATGAATATGGGGGAATGGGAGAGGCCTTGAAAATCCAGTAGACTCAATTTAATAGCCTTATAGTTAATTTAGACCTGCTGTGTTTGTTGCTTTAACATGACTCAAAGTATATATATATATATATATATATATATATATATAATGTTATATATAGTGTATGTATTCGTTGCTCTAAGTGGAGTAGTATTTGTTTTCTGCATGTCTTTTTCATTAATTATACTCTTGCCGCTAATTGTTGCAACTACATTTCTAGACGCTCGTGATCTTTTTTAGTATGAACAATTTCATTAGTTAGGCAATTAAGATAAATCCAAACACACACATAAAAAACGAATAAAAAGTAGGTGAAGCAATTACATACATCAGACATAAACAAACACAATTGCAACAGAGAGTTACACAGGACTAGTCGGTGATTGGTGGTTAAAATGCATAATGAACTAATTTGCAATATGGCTAGATTAAATATTTGTGCAACGGACAAATACAAAACGAAAGAATGCAGATAAAAATATGAATATATGTAGCAGGGACCGGCAACTGATCGTTAGTTTAGCAATAAATATAAATTTCAGAAACGGTCCGTGCTAAATACAAGTGAAAACTTAACAAATTCTACTAAAGAATAGTTTCAAAAAATGCGCAACAATTCAAATTGAAAATGTAGCATAGAATATTTTTAGTTGTTTTGGTTTTTCTTTGGTTTGTTTTTTTTTTAATTTGTTTTTCAGGTTTTGCTGCCAATTCGTAGTTAAACCAATCGAAAGGAAAACCCAGAAGTAATTCATAATCTGTGTGTGTGTTTTCAAGATTTGCCATTTAAACGGATTACTTACGAGGAGCGCGACTCTTCCATAACCTGGGAGAGATCGTTGCGCTGAATTTCCGACTCCCGCACCGCTTCGGTCAGTGTCTTAAAAACTGTATTGTGTACACTGCAAGAAAAAATGAAGCGTGATTATATATAGTATAGTGAGTAGTAAGCACATTTCAACATACAGTTTACAGATCACATCGATGAGCAGACTGGCTATGGGCACTATGATCATGCCCAGCCAAAAGACGGGCGTCGACAGCATCTGGATATCCATGCCAGCGAAATTGCTGGCAAACGCTAACGTTGGCCAAAAATGGCTATAGACTATAACAAACATGAACCAGAGCACTATCGAACCCCAAATGGCGGCGTGCGTTAGCCACGTCCACGAGCTCGTTATCAGGCCAGCCTTCAAGCAGACCGTTATGATGACATACTAAACAACGGAGATGTGATTAATTCCATAAATGGCACAAATGGGGTACATATAAAACCCAAGCAGACGATAGAATAGAGGAGTGTCAAATCGCTCATATATTATGCACTCAGTTTTGTAGTCGATTTGACACGTCTCCATGCTATAGCGATATGAGTCAATCAACTCACCGTATAAACCATATTGCCGAGCAGTAGATAATCACTGGTTTTGCCATCCCCCCAAATCACCTCGTCCTGGAAGGCGAACAATGGCAGCCAGAAGAGGAACACTGAATGCAGCAGCGCATTAATTATCCAGATCCAAAACACTTTCACATTAAACAATTTGGCATTCTGCGATGGTTTATACAGCAACGGATACTTCAGCATCGTGTCCGCCGTGCAGAACTTCTCAAAGAGCCCGATGGCAAAAGGAGGCATCGCTGTGAACAGCACATTGTAGAGACCAATTGTCCAGCGCTCGAACAGGATTTGTCCCGACCAGCCCGAATATGCAGCGAACCAGAGTTCAATGACATAGAGACAGACATTCTTGTAAAAGCTATAGAGGATTAGTTTGCTGATGCGTGCATAGTTCCAGGCGCCATGGACGAGAATCAAGCGACGCAAGTATCGAAACTGGGCAATTGAATAATCCGAGGCGCATGCCGCCTGTAGACCCTCCACTCCCGAGATGCCAATGCCAACGCTGGCCTTCTGGATCATGGCCACATCGTTGGCTCCATCTCCGATGGCCAAAGTGACAGCCTTGGTGCTCTGCGTGACCATTTCAACAACCTCAGCCTTTTGCATGGGCGACACACGACAACAAATGACGACGCGACAGATGAGACACAGTTCCTGGAAATCACCACGCAAATCACAGGTCAGCGCATACTTTAAGGTCTTGCCATCGATGACCAGTGCCACATTTGCATCCTTGGCCACGGTGCTCTTGAATTCGCCACAATGCCGCAAAATCGCATCGCGAGTAGCCTGCAAAAAAGCAATTTATAAATTAAATATAAAAAATTTTACCAGATGTGTGTATAAAGATCCCTGAACTCACATCCAAGCTGCCCTCGTTGAGTATGATGATGTCCATGGAGTGTGAGATGAGCTTGCAGGAGTAGCCAATGTTGATGGCCGTCTCCTGTTTGTCACCGGTCAACACCCAAATATAAATGCCCGCCTCGAGCAGTGCGGCAATCGTTTCCGGCACACCATCCTGCAGTTTATCCTCAATGGCTGTGGCGCCCAATAGACGAAGATTCGATTCAATCAGATTGGCTGCATCATCAACTTTACTCTCGCGAAATGATAAGGCGACGGTTGCCTTGTGATAGGTGCTGGACCATTCCTCGTACACCTCATCGTCGATGTCGGCCACAGCCAAGCACAGAGTGCGTAATCCTTCCGAGGCGAATTCCTCTAAATGCTGCAGTGTCATCTCCCCGTAAGCCTGTTGCCGCGGTGACAAACGCTCATAGATCACCGTATCCGCACCTTTCGTGAACAATTTAATGCGTCCCTCCGGCGTACGCACAATGACGGACATTCGTTTGCGGGTCGACGTGAACTCGAGCACATTTAGTATCTGGAAACGTCTTCGCTCACCCAAAGCATTAATTTCCACATACTCCGGCGTACGAGTATCGAAAATGTAGCCAAATTGTCGGGCGCCGTCAACGAGCGCCCGCTCATCCGGACTGGCGGCATGATAGATGATGGTGCCATCCTCTTTCTTCTCGGGTATTACGGTATGGCACACGGATAGGAGGACGAGAAACTCTTCAATATCAGCAGAGGATTCATGTCGACGCAGTATGTTTTGCACCAGTTCAGATTCCTCCGGAATACGTTCCGGCTTATAGATACGCCGTGCTATCGAACACTTCTTGAACACCATCACATTGCGGGTTAAAGTGCCCGTCTTATCCGAGAAGATGTACTTGATCAAGCCGAGCTCCTCGTTCAGATTGGAGGTGCGTGCACTGGCCGGCATATTGGACTCCTCGTGATACATCTCAATGTCGTAGTTGATGAAGAGCGCCTGTAGAAAACGCACCAGCTCCAAGGTGACTTGCAACGATATCGGTATCAGATTGTTATATAGGATAAAGAACGTGAGCAGATTGTAGCCCAAGCTCATGCTCTTGAAATCCCCAATGCCCAGATACCAATCGGGTTCGGAATGTTTTTGTGTCCAAAACAAATTACACAGCCCACTGGTGATGCACAGCGTTATCAGTATCATGAAGAGCATCAGGATCTGTGTATTGGTCAGCTTGTCGACGGTGGATCGCTTTAGCGGCGCCTTCGTCGAGTTCTTCATCAGCTTCGTCTCGTGACCCGTGTAGATGACAACGCCAAAGATCCACGCCGTATTGCGCAGCATTGCGCCACGTTGTAACACCTGATCCGGTCCAAGTGGAACAAGACTGCAAATCGACAGAGAGGGTAGAGTCATTATGGGCATATTGTATATAGAGAGGAAACCGTTATGTACTATATAAATTGGTCAACTTACGGTTTGCCATACTCCTTGAGGACGCCACTGAACTCGTACAGCTGCCGATTGGGCAATTCACATTCGATTCTGCCCTGCAATTGCATCAAGTCTTTTGTTTCCAGTAGTTTGGCCGTCGACGGCATGCCCTGGCGAATCTTCAGGTTCGTCTCCCCATCCAGATTGGCCGTTTCAATGAAGCACATCGCTTGTGGTTCACTTTACAGCACACACACACAATTTTAGACATATGCTAATTAGGGGCATATAAAGCATAAGCTCACCTGGACGATAAGAGTATTAGATCGGCCGGAAAGAATGTATCGATGACCACCTTTATAATATCGCCCACGGCCAACTCGCACCAGCGCACTGTCGTCCAAGTGCCATCCTCGAGGCGTTCAATCAAACGATGATTGATTTCATTATCAGCACGATGACGTTTCTAAAACAAAAAAGAACGTATGCAAATTAACAGATAAATTCAAATATATACACTCAGCAAAAAAGATCGCACTGAATTTTAGATCGCCAAACTAAAGTTAAGTCAACTCATTATTCAGAAATCAATCCCAATATTAATATTATTATTTCATTAATTTTTACAATTTTTCTTGTTATATTTAGAGATTTGTCCAAATTCAAGGCGTTTTTTCTGAGTGTAGACATTCACATTACGTACAATATCCTCGATAATCTCCTTGATGGCACTGACGGAGAGTATAAATAGCAGTGGCACCAATGTGGTGTAGCGACCCGTTGGCGATACATCCGGAATTTGTTGTAGTAATGCAATGAGTAGGAAAAATATATTGGAATATCGTCGAAACTGCTCGAAGAGGAACGACGGCACAAATGTGAGGACACTGAAAAATGAGGTATTAGAAATCAATTAGTGTTAAGCCCAAAGTCAACATACAGCTGCGGTCAAAATAATAGTTCAATTATTGAATAAATTAATTTACATGGAATAAATTTACATATTAAATTATTAACAACAAATAATTAGTCTTTAAATTTAAATTATTTATTTTGTTTAACTTTTAAAGCTAAACAAAAGAAATATAGATTTACTGAAGAGTAAAATTGTTCAAGCAACGAAAGGATTATGAAAGGAGCCATGAAAACAATTATAATTATGGAAACAACTATAATTCTAACCGCAACTGTATATGTCAAATGTGAGATCATATCTTATCGGGCAAATGAATCAACATAGGGAAAAGGGAGCTCACTTATATTTAGCCGTTGATATACGATTATTGCAATATTTGGATGGCTGTTGCGAGTTTAGGGCTATGACGCGTCTATCCCCATCATCTCCCTCGTAGGCGCCAAAGGGTGGAATCTCATCGTCATCTACAATAAACAACACACAGCTATTAATAAAATATCAACAAATTGAATCATTCGATTGATAATTACTACAAATTACTACAAATGGATTAACTTTTAATTTTTATTTGATGACTCAATAGAAATCATTCTCCTCCCAGTTGGATAGAAAGAAATTCAAAGCTTTTGGGTTGCCAAGCGCATATTTTGCGGCAAATTTTTTTATGCTGAAACCCGACCGAGCCTCATAACTATCCGCCGGAATAAACTGCTCATCAAAGTCCAGCTGGCAGAATTGCTGAAAGACGAGGAACACATAGCGATGCTGACCCGTATTGGGGGGTGGACGACTACCCACATAGGCGGCCAATTGCTGGCCATGGACAACATCACAGCCGGGTATGTTGCCCACCAGCCAATGGAGCCACTCCCGATAGATAGGCTCACTGCGACTGGGCGCATCCGGATCAATCATAGCCAGGGTATACAGCTTATTTGGATCTGCCAACCAGCGTATAATTGGTTCACGGCGGACGCTCAACGGACTCAAATGTCTGCCCGGCTGCACTTCCGTAAGGCACTGATAGAGTATATTGATCACCAATTGCGGCTGGCAGCCAATCACATCGGGTATCAAGCCATGCTCCTTGACCAGTCGGTTCATCACCACGACGGGATCAGCAACTGTGCAGGTGACAAACATTTTGGGACAAAAAAAAACGGTGCAAAATTTTGAATAACCCGATTTGGAATACAGTTTTCAAAGCACTCTCGGTTTGACTTAGCGTAGAGTGAGGACACTTTTGATCTTTATGATTTTTTTCTATATTTAGAAATTATTTCTAAAAACAAGAAAAACTTTTGTAAATTTCATGGCGATTTCTTCCCGAGTACTCTCTGATCTCTCCCTCTCACTCTCTCTCTCGCATTGTCTCTCGTTCTATCTCTCGCTCTCTGTCTGTCTCTGTCTCTATCTATCTCTCTATCTATCTCTCTCTCTCTCTCTCTATCGACTGGACAACTTACGACTCCAACGGATACGCAGTGCTCTGTAGACATTGCTGAAGTTCATTCTGGGAAAACGCCGGAGATTGCACGGCCGGGTTCGTCGATGCAAGCGAAAGCGACGCCTGTTCACGTTGTGCAATCGATTCGCGGCGTTATCGATATCGATGTCAGCCATTAAATGCGATTCCTGATTCGCTTCCCCCAGCCTCGCTGTCGTCACCGCCTCCGCCTCCCCCTGGTTTAGTCTGGTGACCAGCTCCTCTTCCTCGTCCACCTCCAGCTCCACTTCCGCTTCTGCTTCCACCTGCTCCTGCTCCGAGCTGATGGCTTGAAAGGCGATGCTCTCTCTATCTCTCGCTGCTGCTGCTGCGTGGTGTCTCTTGAATATGCCGCCCCCCAGCTTGATTTACTGGCCACAACAAGCCACAAGTGGGCGTGGCATTTGGCGTACAAGTTGCTTCTTCTCATTCACATTGACAGCGCTTGCGCTCTCAATTTGCGACACATTTCCACGTTTGTATGCCATACTCCCCTCTAATTGAATCAACTTTGACATTTTCCCAACGAGAATTTTCATCTAGTTTTCACACAACGAATTTTTGCTTAATTAATGCACATTCATTTGAGATTTGAGTTGAAAGGGGAACTCAACTGGCAACTGCTGAGGAAGTATTTAGGAAGGGTTCAAAGCTGCGTCGTCAAAAAATTCGCATTATCGATTTCTCACGGGCGAAGTAAAAATGCACTCGATAATTATTTGTAACAAAAGCGACGATTAGCACTTAATGTTAACAGTTATTGCTATAAATATATGTGCACAAAACACACACAAACACACACACACACACACTGTTAGCACAGTTAATTGCATTTATTTTCTGTGCCACATTTGGTTTCATGCGAGTGTTGCGTGTTAAATGTTGACTGCTCTCCAGCAGCTTGCTGTGGCAACTGAAACACTTATAGGTGTTTGTGTTCGGTGTGTGTGTGTGTATTTGTGTGTGTGTGGTGAGTACTATTTGTCGTCGCACGCAGGAGCTGCAGCAGCAAATGGTGGCCCACACAAATGCCAAAAAGGTGCGCCAAATAATAATGAGCGAAAGATTGCCCAAAAGCACTGAGAGAAAAGCCGGACTCTTATTGCATTGCAATGTTTCACTGTGCCTTAAGCAACGATAATAAATATATATTTTAATATCATTTTGATTATTTCCAGATTAATCGCAACGAACTTTGAACTTTAGGCAGTCCATATTCATAAACAATAACGGTATTTTGAAATTATTGATGAATAAACACTGATGACTATAAAATGTTTAACTTATTTTTGTCCGAGTGTAGGCACAACAACAACACTAAGAACGAAGCGATTGCCACTTACTGATTTGAGTCCTTTGGGGTGTGTTCTACATAGGCATACTTATACACACACACACACATACATATATATATACACACACACACATGTGTGTGTTGTTGTATATGTGTCAATAGTAAAGTGCTGTTTTTTTTAGTTCGTTTCCCTGGACGGCATTTAGAATATGAGTGCAGTTTCGGGTTAAGCCCCATATGGGAGCAATACAAGCATTTTGTATATAATTTAAGCTGATCGACTGGCAGATATCACGTAATAATAATGCCAGTAAATCATCTATGGCTAGATCTAGTCTTAAATTAATTACCAACTTTTAATGGTAAAAAAATGGACAGCAAATGAGAAAGACTGACATATAATAACTTAATATAAAAAAAACCAGCTCATTTCTAGACTTATCTTATAGTTTCAATCATTTTACGGCAAACTAATTAGTCATTGTTCATAAGAAGTAGCAGTACAATGTAAATATTTCGGAATAAAGACTGATATAAACTTGAAGAAGCAAAGCAAGAATGGTTTCTTTCAAGATTAATCTAAACGCTGAAATCAACTCGAGCCTGTTATCATTGAGTAAATAATTTTCTCAATTTCCCTGCCTCCCTCTCTCTTCTCAGTTCCCTCTCGCTATCTCTCCCTCCTCCAATCTCTTTCTCTCTCAGCAAATACTGTAAATATATATATGTATACATAGTTAGATATTAGATAGATAGATAGAATTGCATATAGACCTTTGCACGGCGGTTTGCGAAGACCGGCCTTTTCCATATATTTTCGCCGCTTGGCCTTAAACCAGCCTGTTGCCTGTGTCTTGTTGGCTCGCTCCTCATCCTCGCTCTGGAGTCGCCGTGGCCGAATTCCGCCACCATCCACTTGAGTCGCCTCCAAACTACTGCTCGCGCCATCACCATCCGTCTGAGAGGGAGGATTATCACCAGCTAAGCCTGTGTTGGTGCCCGCATTGGGCACAAAGCGACCGGGACCCGGTCCCGTTGCAGCTGTGTGCCGCAACATTTGACCACGCAACTGGCGGACGCATTGCTTGCACCACTGTTGCAACTGTTGCGGCGCCGAATACATCAGCTGGAATGCACCACCACCACCGGAGGAGAAACCATCACTTGTGGCAGCTGCACGACTCGTTGTGGCATTTGGTTGGGAATGGGGATTGTGATTGAGATTGTGATTCTGTTGATTATGGTTGCTACCATTATTGTAGCTGTTGTTCTTTTGATTATCTGTCATGTTGACATGGTTCACTGTTGCTCCTTCTGCTCCTGCTTGTGCTTCTGCTCCTGCTTGTGCTTCTGCTCCTGCGTTCGTTATTTCCTCGTTGTAGACGTGTTTACTTGTGAATTTATTTTTATCTTGTCATTGTTGATTTTCTATAATTTATATTAACGCTTGCTTTGCTTGCTGCGATCCACGCACGAAATGTTCAACAACAAATTATTCACACGTTTCCTATTGATTTTTTTTATACAACGGAAATTCATTAAAGAATACACACTAAATAACACCCATTAATGGGTGCTCGAGGGGGGGGTGTGTGCATAAACAAGTCAACGAACTCATTTAATATTATAACGGAAGCAAGAAGATAGCCAGCCCACAGGGGGAGGCTTCATAATTATAAGGTATGAGAAAAGTGACTTAGTTGGAAAGTTAGTTAGAAAGTTCGAGTCGACTAGCAGATACCCTATTTATAATGGTAGTTTGTTCAATATTTCAATTTTGTTTGCATTTTATTATAATATATATATTTTATTATATTATATATAATATATAATATCATAATATGCAGTCAGCCCAATATTTATGCGTAAACTTTTCATTCAATAGCAAAAAAGCTTTTTTCTTTACTTGAAAAGAGTGTAAAAAGAAAAAAAAGAAGAAGAAATGGCAGACTATCAATGAGAGGTATACCCAATATAACGGTAATCGCCGCTTCTTGCTCTTTGTTCATTTCGCTTTGATTTGATGTCAGTTTCGTAGTGATTTTCTTTCAGGTCGAAATAAATAACGGCATCATTTTCACCGTTTAACTAAGTGCCTTTTAATTATAAATAAATTGCTGAGGCCTTTTTTGGTTAGTATAATTATTGGGCTTTCTTCTTGCTGTTAAGTACTTTTTCTCAATTCCAGAATACCCTTTTTACCCACTTTTAAAAGTAATAGAAAAAAATGCAATTCATTGTTCCCCTTCACTACCCCTCTGCGATTGATTGCTTGTGATAATGATTCTCAGAATTTCGAAAAACAAACGAATTATATGGAACCGATTTAATACAGGGCAACTGGACATGCAGGCAGGGTAAGGGAGAGGGGGGTGGTAAAATCACCTAAACGCTATTTGTCACAGAACCAAAAAAACAAATTTGCTTTGCTTAATACGCCCACATCTAACGGCCTAATTATATATGCCAATTTATTTTTATATTTTATATATGTTTATTTTTGCCAAATTACAAATTATTTCAGCAAAGTTTCAATTATTTATTAAATATATATATTTTAATTATATTTATATTTTATGTAAATTATTTATTATATTATATGGAAACCTCCCCCTTTGCGAAAAACTGACTACGCTCGTGGCAAAAAGCATTTCCTGTTTTTTTTTTATGACAAATTGTGTGTAATCACCCTCATTCTGTGCAAACACACACCACCCCCTCCCTTAGGTAGTGAATGGCATGGCATTATAGTTATAGTAAGGGTATGCCCTTTAGCGTGTGTATTTACTTTGGTTCGACAGTAAACAACCTTAACTATAATTAACTCGAATATTACACATATGTATACCGTGTAAACAAGAAAACAATATATAAAATATGGATCTTTCGGCACACAGAAGATTAGATACCCTTCTTGTGGAATTATAGTCTTCTTCTTAAGCGTACTGTATGTATTAAATAGCGATCTAATGTTTCTAGTAAAGCTATAGGATATGGTAGCCTGATATTGACCCAATTTTGTCCACACATAAAGAGCATAATAATCAACATGTTGGGCAACACCCCCATAAGAGTATACAAATTCAGTAAAATGCTTGGATATGGAATCAAAAGAAAAGTTGGAAATGCGATTGATGAGCCGGCTCCTTAATACTGCAGTCCGGAAAAGTATGGCGATTTTTTTTTCGAGTGCAGAGCATGTAGTAATAATAGGCATCTGGTAATATTAATACCCTCGAGGATTGAACTCAAATTGATTTGTATTTTTCGTATTGCATGTAGAAACTTGGAAACTTGTCGAAAACACACTTTGCCACATTGCCACATTGCCAAGTAGTTCGAAATTGGTCATAAATATTAAACAAGACGCTTCGATACGATTTAGGTAATTACAGATGACAAGGCCAATTGATCTATATATATATATATATATATATATAAATATACATAAATGTGTAGACATATATATATATACGTACATATATGTAACAACAACAGATAAAATCTATGGAGAAAGAGAGCAGGCCACAAAAAGAAAACTGCTAGACAAACAGATAAAAAGCTTCTATAAATAAAAATTCACATAATATACTTGTATATATATGTAAATGTATATATATGTATAGGCGTATATTTTGGATTCATTCCAAAGTATAATTTACTTGTGGATTCCATTCAGCAACAAGCAAAAACAAAGTACACTCATATTCGAACAATTGCAAATGTTAAAAAAAAACAAATGAAGAAAATAAACTTCAGACTGAGTCAGACGATCAAGTAATGAGAAAAAAGTGACACATTTCACAGCAGCAATATAACACATACAGTGGCGGTTAAAAAAATAGTACCGCTGCTTGTAAGTTCAATTCTGCAAAACAACAAAGATTTTTAGTTTCTTATTGGGGAATGATTAAAAATACTTTGATTTTCCACACATCATACCTGCTTTTAGAAATATTATTTTTAGTTTGTAGTACTATTATTTCTACCGCAGCTGTATATATTTGTACAGTCACAGAAAACAACAACAATAACAGCAGCAATGAAAACACACCTACGATAAACATACACACATAGAAAACTTACATATGCATGCATGTAAAATACATATATGGACAAGCAGGTATTGCACACACACACATATATATGTATATATGTCAATGTCAGAACCTTTTAAAGTTAATCATATACAAATATTGCATACAAACACACATACGCGCATACATATGCCAAATTCTATCAAGTTCAGTTATTTGCATACGCACACATATGTGTATATATATGTGTTGTGTCTGTGTTTGTTTGTATGAGCTCAACTTAGTTGACAAGCTCCATAAAAAAACAACAACCACAAAGAGAACGCAAATAGTGGCAATCGAATCAATACAAAATTATTGTCAATCGAACAATAATTGAGTAAGGCTGGCTACATTTGTCGCTTGGAGCAATGGGCAGCTTTTCCATTAGCAGCTGCATGTATAATTAAGTAAAGAGAACACACAGACAGAGCGGGAGAGAGCGAAGAGCAGATCAACAAACACATTGTCAAATGGGCTACAAGGATGTCTCCCTCTAAATTCTAATACACTTCAGAATTGAGCAAAGAGAACAGCGAAAAAGAGATAGCAGATCTTTAAAGACGTCCTTCAAACTTCAGCTGTGCATTTAAGCAAAGAGAACAGTAAAAGAGAGCAGATCGACTGGATTAAGAGTTGTCTCCTGTTGCAAAAGCAACTTTCAAAATTTCTCCCATCCGCAAACTGAATCAGAAATCGTTTCTTACATAAATTATTGCCAAATTCAACTTTTATTTTTTTTATGCGTGCCGCGAACGTTTTATTTATATTCGTTAAAAAAGAGTCATAGAATTATTTCAAAATTCATACGTAACCGTTGTGTATAAATAAATTATAAATAATATTTGGCAAGCAATTATTTAAAATAATGTACAAAAAGAATATGACACTTAGCCAACAATATTTACTTGCATCATTTTCCCAATTATTTGCATAAACATTATAAAATCAGAAATTGCGCCACTTTCATTCAATTTCACTTGATTTAATTTTTACCTTCTGCACTCAATTTGCGTTTACTTTCTGCACAATAAATATTCAGCATGGGGGAAATTAAACAATAAACACCTTTATGTTGAAATTAAAAAGATCAACTGAAATTTGCATGCAGCAAAATAATTGGGATAAAAGTGCAGGAAACAACAAAAACAAAGACAGCTGATAAAAAAAAAAGGTGGAGGCAAAAAACAGCAACAACACGAAGAAAATAGTTTACGTATGTATAATAGATTGAGAGAGAGATAGAGAGAGAGATGAAATGCAACAATGGCAGAGCAAAGAAACAAACGGTGATAAATGCTAAGCACAATAAAAAATCCAAACAACGTTGACAAATGAGCGAAACCGATCGAGAGAGGGAGAGAAAAGCAGGCACCAACCAACACTGTAAGATCTATGTAAACACAATAGTGGGGGGGGGGGGGGGGAGTTAGAGTTTATCAGCACTAAGTTGGCCATGGGTTAAGTTTATCACACACGGAAAAGAAACGGAAACGTGGCGAGCAAAAAACATCCGTTAACCAATTTTGTGACATGTGAATAATTTTTGCTTGTTGTCAAGACTTGTGGACGCATAAATTACATTTCGTTTCTTATTTAAAGTCACACGCGCGCACCATATTAATTGAATGCTTCTCCAAATTAGTTGCACAAATTATAAATTCTAAAAACTCGCGCGCGTTCCGATCCGCCAACTTTGCGCTTCTGTGCTCAGAAACCGACTAAATATTTAAATGCCGCTGCCACAAGTTTACCTGTGCGTGTGCGAGAGAGCGGCACACAAACACAAAAGCAACGCAAATTTCACGAGTTGAGAGCTCAATTCACCACTAACAATAATGGCGCGAAAATAGCGATGTATTTTAACTAGAAAATCCACCACCAACAGTAACGCTGTTAAACTCAAAGGGTGCTAGTTTTAAACAGCTTCATTTTGTATTTAATTAACTAGTGTAATATATAATAAATATTAATACATTTATGTAACCTGTGTACATGTAATATTTAAATAAAATAAAATATTAAAAAAAAAAAATTAGGATCGCCCCCGGGTGGACTCGAACCACCAACCTTTCGGTTAACAGCCGAACGCGCTAACCAATTGCGCCACGGAGGCACTTGTTGAGGCGGCTAGCAGAATGCTATTAAGAATATCTAACAAAAACAAAAAAACATTATTTTCATACATTTATTCCTTGTAAATTTCATATAATTTTCACTAAGAAAAATAAAAGCTTACATAAAATCCCGTTAAATTGTGGCACATAATAATAATAATGGATTACAAAAATATTCTGTTATTTGTAGTGAACGGTAAATTATTATAATCAATAATAAAAATTATTTTATTATAATTAATTATAAAAATATATTTTATTATAATTAATAATATAATTACTAATAAAAATATATTTTATTATAATTACTAATAAAAATATATTTTATTATAATTACTAATAAAAATATATTTTATTATAATTACTAATAAAAATATATTTTATTATAATTAATAATAAAAAGATATTTGTCAGAAGTGGGATTCGAACCCACGCCCTCAGAGAGGACCAGAACGCTCGTACGAACCTCTGTTTAGGAGGCAAGATTTTCAAACCTTGAGTCTGGCGCCTTAGACCGCTCGGCCATCCTGACACTTGTTTGCTTCGTGTCGCAAACTCAACATGAATGCTATCAACGCAATAGCATTTGTATCAAATGACTGTGTTATTCTTCCTAGACTACTTATGACGTTTATGATGACGTAGCGCATTGCAAGCAGTGGTTCACTAGCTCAGGTGGTTAGAACGCCGTGCTAATAACGCGGAGGTCGTGGGTTCGGTCCCGTAATGATGTTAATTATATTTTTTATTCTGTTACTATTTTTTTTTTAATTCTTGTAATGGCTTAAAGCAAGTGGAATTATTTTTTGTTGACAGCCTGAAATTTATTATCATTGATTTTTATATGAGCCTGGAAAAACCAGGTACTTAATTAATCACTTACGGTATCTGAAAAGTGATTAGACATTTTGGGCTAAAAAGCTTTTCGCAATGACTGCAAAGTGTCCATCACGGTTAGCAGGACATTAGGTAAGGTCCACACCCCCCGCCATGTTGGGGATGATGTCATGAAAAACGTAAAAAGAAATCAGAGGAAAGTACATTTAATGTTGAGACATTGATGATCTCATCTCAAAGTCAGTTGGCAATTGTCTCTTGTCTGTTGTCAGTAAAACAACACCACCCTCTACACCACCCCCAACACCACCCCCAACACCACCCTCTACACACCCCAACACTTTATACTATATACCATTTAGTGCTTTATCTTTTTAATTACACTTTAAACTTAGCTCAGGTCAAATTGACCCCCAATTGAGATTTATTTATTTATTGATTTAATGGACACAGCCAATTACCAAAAGTCGACAATAAATTAAATCATATTCAAAATGAAGTTTAATATATAAATATATATATATTTGCGAGATAGTGAAGAATATATTTTTAGTTGGTTAAGAATAAATTGTTCTTATTTTATTTATATTTGACCAGCAATTAAAAGTAATATGTTATTCTGAGTAAATACGGGTAATTTGATAAGAAATAACCATAAAAAGTCTGAGAAATTTAACCTTTTTTGTTTTATGCTTTATTATTGGAAAAATAAGCACTAAAAAGATGATTGGATTAGATTTGACCACTTTTCCATTTATGGCCACATAAAAATGTGCCTGCATTTCTGAATTTATATTTATCGCCTTTTAAGGTGCATTACTTGATTACGTAACCATTACTTAAACCGCCAACCATTTTACCGGAAGCTGGGAAATGTACTTTCACCACCTACACCCCCACCACCACTCCCGTCAATAGGCGACGTGACATTTGCCAACTGCTTTTATATTAAACTGTGCAAATTTATTTGCCTCCACCTTTGATGGGGAAAATGAGAACTAAGTGCTTACTTGGGTACGCCAAGGACTAGGAGATATCCTTGCAGACAGCAGTCAAATTGCCGACATGTAAATTGCACTATAAATTTACAACATCTGCTGATAGCTGCTGTGACAGCTATTTGATATAGTAAGCAGATCATAGCACTTCTGTTCATTAAGTTAAATAAAGGTAAGCAAGTGAGTCTTTCATACAAAATGTCAACTTGCAAGTGATCCATCGGGCCGATTTTGACAAATATACCATATACAGCTTAGAGAAACATATATGCCCAGTTCACATGGTCAAATAAATTATAATACCCTCGGCAAATATATTGAAAACATGAACTATTCATCTAAAAAAAATGTGCGCAAGGTTTCACCTAAAGAATTTGTTATTTCTTTGGAACCCGCATGTCCGACTTTGCGAAACTAGAAACCAAAATACTGATAAGTTCTCAATTGAGAATATACATATATATAACAGGGCACTGACCTTCATATTCCTTGCGTTTGCTGCGTAGGAATGAAGTAGTCATACGCAAACCACGAGCCGCATTCGATAAGATGGACGCTCTCGAACCCTTGCGATTACGAGATTTGCGACGCGACGAATTATTGTCGGCTGCAGTTGCTCCCGGTGGACAGCAGGAGGAGGAAAGGGTGCCCGCCATCGATTCGGATGCAGGGGTAATCGGTGTATTGGGCGTATTGTCGGAGTCGATGAAACCCAGATTGCTATTGGCACTATTGAGGTGTATGCTCGTATGACTCGCAACGGCGGGCAGTTCCTCCAGGCCGGCGCCCAGCGTGGCAGCCAGCTGCTCATCCAACCCATTTGTCGTCTCCTGCGTCAACTGTTCCAGCGATTCAAAGTCACGATTTATGGCCGGGGGCATCGAGTGGCGGAACCACGACTCCTGTCGTTCTTGGGCCGCCCATAGTTGTTGTTGTCGCCGTCGGGAATGGGGATTGGTATTTGTGCGATTCAGTTGCACGGTGTGGGTATTATTACGACTATGCTCTGGACCCTGCAACTCCAGACTCTGGCGCTGGTAGTAGCCAGACATCTCTTAAGGCACTTTGTGTGTGTGTGTGTGTTTGTTGTATATTCCACGTATTTCATGTATAGATATCAAGGCACCTTTTTGTAGTGTTATTTTGAGTTAGTTTTTCTATTTCTTATTTCTTTCGTACAGTTGCGGTCAAAATAATAATAGTAGTGCTGCAAATTTCCAATGTTTTCATGGCACCTCCTCTCATAATCCCTTCGAAAAATAATAATAAACCTGTTGAGTAAGTCAACAAATAGCTAGAAGAACGAGAAATTAGCTTAAAGTCCGCCAAGGAATTTGAATTGGAATAGATGTAGTTGTTGGACGAGTCCAAGATTGTCGTATCTGGTCAACATATCTTGCTTTCAGAAATATTAATTAGCCCCAGGGAACGTTAAGATTCCATTTCTATTATTTTGAACAACTCAATTATGTTAAATTTAAAGAATCTTTAAACTTATGTTTTTCTTGATTTAGTATTGATTTGCATAGCTTTTCAATTCTAAGTAGTTTTTTTTTTTAAGTTTTTAAACCCATTTTTTTGAGCGCAGCTGTATATTAACTCAGTTCTGGTAAGATCCTAAACCTTGACATTGTTGTTATTGTTGTGGGTGGGCACATGATTCAAATTCAAATAACGGTTGCCTTAATAATAGCCCTAAATTCAATGTGTGCTGAGAACTAAAACAACTGACACTAAGGCAAGCAGACAGACAGACAGGTAGACAGTTCGCCAGAGTGCCTTTTGCCCAAATCAATGACTAATTTTTGAGCTCCACAAACTAATGCTAAAATATTCAATCCGGCAACATCAAAATTTCATAGCATATATTCTCAAAAAAAGAAAAAAATGAAATACAAAACAAGTACTGTACAGTTACTCTCGACACGCATAGGCAGTCAACGCGCGGATGTATTATAGACTCTATATATATAGTATATATGTGATATATATACTATGTGTGTTTAGGTAATCAAGCGTCGACAGCTATTCGATTTATTACTTTTTAAATGCATCAGTTCCTGCTTTTGAGAGTTCACACATTAAAAATGCACACACAATTTAAAGTCGAGCAGCAAAAAAAGAAAAACAAATCACAAAAAGAGGAAAACAAAATAAAAGCCTTCAAATTATCGAACTGAATTGTTCTGTTAGCGGCTCTTATTGTGCTTGGTTAAATGCCGATGCAGTTTACAGTTAAATATATATTTAACGAGAAGCAACTCAAAATAACGTTCAACTTAAATAATAAATATACAAAAGGATGTCGTTGTGATTTTTGTGTGTGCTTTTTTGCCAAAGGACAACTTTAATTGTTTGACGCCCCACGACGCGAGTCCTTCTTCTGCTCGACCGCTTCCCGCGTCCGCAACGTACAAAAGCCGAAAGCCAACTGGCAAAAGAACACACAGGACAAATGGCAGACAGGCAGACAATACTTCGCAGTCGCTCGTCTTCTTCGTTTACATCTTCGTCCTTTGTCGGCTGCACGTACGAAGTTGTAGTGAAAGTTGTCAAGTTGTCATACACACCCACACACACACACATATATAGAAAGAGCATTATCTACTTGATGTTAAGCTGTAAAAACTAGCAACATTTTCTATGCGAGCACTTTTTATATGCCACCTTAAGTCAAATGTCGTCAGTTCGGCCCATTAGCTCAGCTGGTTAGAGCGTCGTGCTAATAACGCGAAGGTCGCGGGTTCGATCCCCCCATGGGCCACAATTACTTTTTGCTGCTTGTGCCACATTTTTTTTTTTAATTAAACCTTTATTTGCTAAAACAATCTTATCAACTATGCTTGAATTTGTAACAAGTAAGATAGCAATCTGTGAATCATTTAAAGCACGAAATAAAGAATTGAATTCATTCCCTACGAAAATATATTAAATTTGTACACACCTGCATGTAATAGGACGGCAGATTCAAGCCGCGAACGGCGCTGTTGTCGTCGCTGTTGTTGTTTTTGTCGTGAAGATGTCGATGCGGTGGAGTCCGCATCCTCTTCTTTTTGCAGCTGGTAACTTGACACCATAAGGGTTAAAAGGGGCGTTCGCGCGAAGTGAAAGATTTGCAGTGCAACTGGTGGGAAAACACGAAAAACACTTAGCACAAAAAATGCACTCTGCAAATCACAAACACGCACAATAAAATACAATAAATTGCAGCAAGTTTCACTCTATTTACTAATGACTTTTTAGCTCTTTTGCTATCTTGTACACATATTGCTTGGTATTATTAATGCAAAAGTTGATAAGCGCAAACGAAAAGAATAACAAAAACAAACGCAGAACATTTACAGACTGTTAAATTAATAAACACTAGACAACTTAGCACTTTGTGCAACTGTTATTAGCAGTGACCGCAAATTAGGCGCAGCAAAACTGCCGTCGCACTCTACTGTTCAACACATAAAATAGTTTTAATTAAAGAACTCATCTGCGAAATGTTGTCAATACACACTTTAACAAATTTCAGTTGAATTTAGTAGTTAGTTTAACTCGAGTTTGAATTTAGATATGATAACAGAACAGCTGTTTCTTACATTATTGATTTGCACTATAACAGAGAAGTCCCACAAGTGTTCTAATGCTAAACCGCCCAGGGCTACGTACACAAACAGCTGGCAACGCCAGCAATTCTTCGTCACATTTTGAAACGATATCAAAACTAATAAACAGCGGTTTTTTTTTTAAACAAACTCTAAATGTATTTTATTTTCTAATAATGTTACAAAAACACTTACAGCTATTTTCATTTCGAAATCAAATTTGTACACATTATACAAATACAAATATAAATCATAAAATAATTTCAATATCCGTTCCGATTGCAAACTGAAAGCAAAAATTCATTGCAAAAAATTGAGGAAATAAAATAAAATAATTAATTAAATATATATATATTAATTCAAGCAAAATATGATGTGTTAATGCTTTTATTATTATTATTTGATATGGCAATAAACGGCACTCGGCATCAGTTTCCAAAATATGGGTTATTTTCTATGGGTTACTTTCTACATATTATAAATATATAGATTCCTGTCAGGAAATTGTTAATGCACTTATGAACTATGTATTTTCAGAGGGTCATTCAATATGAACGATGGTTATTAGTACTAGTTTAGTTTAGTATAGTTGTAGTTGGGTTGGTCATTTAAAACTTGCATTTGTTACACATTTATTTGTAGTTACATAGGATATTATTTTATTATATTTTAATTTATTTTATACACAGTCTTTTAGAAATGCAAGAGGTGCTTTCGTGCCATATTTACAGTAGACATTTACAAAATCAAAAATATTAAAAATCATAAATCATAAATCAAAATATTCAATGATTAGTAGTAGTAAAAAACAATAAGTAGATTGTGAAATATTTTGAAAAATAAGACTCGATTTGTGGGCCCAATCCAGAGTGATGATGAAGGTGATTTTGATGAACATTTTGATGAGGATGTTATAAGACGTTCTCCATATTCGAGCGAACATTTCGTAGTACATTGTGCGTTTTGAGTATTTGATTCTTGATGTCTTTTTCAACTTGTGCTTTTGCTTTGTTAACCACACGCAACTTATTGTAGGTGTCTTCAAATGCGCGCTTTGTGCGTATTAATTTACGCCGTAAATCGGCATTTTCTAGCTCTACCTTGGCACAGTCGTGCATCGGTGTATGTCCAGCCGTATTCGTGGAAGCAACCACAGCCGGAGCCGTTGCAACAGCCTCCGTATCCGATGAAATATCTGAAAGGCATAAGGCATATAGTATATAGTATATATTCCAAATATAAATAGACATAGCCTAATTAATAGTTATTTTTCTTCCATTTTATAAATATTTGTACGGCAATTATCGGCTAACCACAACAAAACCATGAAATGGAAATAGACTGTTATGATCGAAAACTTATCTTAAACTCAAGAAAGAAGTGTACTTAAATTAGTTCATTTTTACACACATAGCTTCTAAAGAAATTGATCAAAATCGATAACTATGCTGGATATCGATATCACATGTTATTTACAGTGCATGTTATGTTAGAGCTGTTACTAAAACTGTTAGCTAGTTACACTCGTGTCCTGTTAGCAGTATTTAGCTCACCTTCTTGTTTGCCCGCCTCTTCTCCAATCAGTTCCACAGTTTTAAGCAGTGGACGCTGTGCCGTTGTCAGCTCCACGCTGAGCACACGACCCACATCGCTCTCAATGCCCAGATCCGGCGAAGGATTATTTAGGCGTTGACCAGTGGCCGCTGACCCGTTGTTGCTGCTGCTCAGAGCAGCTGGCACCACGACCTCCTCCGAAGTGTAGCCCGATTGGGAGACATCGCTGCTATTGTTGCTGGGTTTGATGAGTCGCTGCTGCTGCTGCTCCAGGAGGTGTGCCAATGTTTGCTTCAGCTCCGTCAGTCGACTCTCCAGCTGCAGCTTGTCATTGTAGGCCTTGGTGCGTTCCATGATGGCCTTGGATGCTTGCAAAGTGCTCTCGTCCAGCTGCTTCTTCAGCGCACGCGTCGCTAGCTCATTCTCGACGAGGGTCTGCTTCAGATCCTTCTCGCTGTCCTCGTAGAACTCAATGGAACGTTGCAGATCGAGCAATTGCAATTTGAGCTCCTCATGCTCGGAGTTGGCAATCCAATCGCGCTCCAAGATCTTCTGCTGCTCCTCCAAACGTTCGGCTGCCTCCACTTTAAATTGAGCGAGAGCGTCGCGTGCCGCCTCCAAACTGGTTGCGTGCTGCTCTTCCATATGGAGCAATTTACGCTGTGCCTCCTGCAGTTCCAACTCGGTGATTTGGGCATCCGCCTGGAGCGTATTGTGTGCCAATTGCAACTGTTCCAGCTGCTGCGTCTTCAATTCAATTAGGTTTTGTAGTTCAATCAATTCCTGATCCTCTTGCAATCCAATTGCATGCAGATCCGTTTGTAGTGCCTGATTTTGCGACCGCAGCTGTTCGAGTTGTTGATTGAGCTCCAAGACACGCAGCTGCTCCTGCTTGAACCGATTATCCGCATCGACCAATTGACATTGGGCGTCGAGGAGACGTGCCTCCAATTGATGCAGGCGAGAGCGCTCCTTGGATTGGCTGCTGCTTGGCAATGGTTGCTGCTGCTGCTGCAGCTGCTCCTCGCTGTCGGATTCGCTGAGTTGCTGCTGCAGCTGCTTCTGCTTCTGCTGCTTCTGTTGCTCCACCAAACTGTTCGAGGTGTCCTCGAGTCCAATGCGCGCCAAGGACACTTTACGATCCGGCTCCGACCAAGCCTCCGATTCACTTTGATTATCCAGCAAAGGCAAAGGCAACGAACGACGCTCCTTGAACGACTTGGATTTGTCCTTCTCCTTCTCCTTGCCCAACGCAGGGATGTCCTCATGGGAATTATAAGTTTGATGCTCATCCGTGTAGAGCAGTATCTCCGAGAGTCTGCTCAACTGTGCCAGACTCTGATCCGCCAAGGAAACACCCGTGACAGACAACGTCATGTTGAGACTCTTGGACAAATCAAGGCTGCGATCCACGGCACGACGCATGGCATGACGACGATCTGCGGCCAGGACACCCAGCACATCCTTGTGCTTCAACAGCGAATTGAGGAAGCCAGCCAATTCCTCCAAACGATTGGTGAGCACAGCGCAAACATCAGCGCATTCCAGCCGCCACTTGTTGGCCATCTCCACATCCGTGTGCAAGGATTGTACCTCTTGTCGCAGCTGTGGTACCAGTAGACTGCTCTGCTCCAGCTGATTAAGCCGCTGGAGCAGCACATCCACTTTGCGTTGTAGCAGTTTGTTACGCTTCAACGTCTTGCGGAACTCCGCCTCGGTATAAGTTATGGCATCATCTTCAGCAGTTGATTCCTGCTGACTGCTGCTGAGCAGCTTGGTTAATCGTTCCACTTCGCGATTCTTCTCCCACAGCTCCTTGTTGACGAGATTCTGTAAGTTGGCCGTCTTCTTTTTGATCTCCCCCCGCAGCTGTTTGATTAGCTCATCCTGATCCGTCAGTTGTTGTTCATAGCGCTGCTTCAGACCGGTGGAGATGTCCAATCCAGCAGCGGTTTCATTATCGCTCTGGGAACGCAGCTGCTGAGCGGGCGAAATCATCGTTGTTGATGTGGCGACATCGTTCTAGAGAACAGTAAAAGATATAGAATTTAACGATGAATGACAACGCTACAGTTTTAATATCAGATTCCATATCCAAGTATAGTTATTTACCGATTGCTGCTGCTGCTGCGTCTGCTGCTGCTTTTTGTATCTGTTAATTTCCTTCTCCTGGCTGCTCAGTTGCAGCATCAGTTTCTGTATGGAGCGACAGGCCTGTTGGTAGACTCGCTCCTGCTCCGCCAGCTGCTCCTTGGACACCAGCAGCTCACAGTCCTTATCGGCCAGCTGAGTGCGCAGCTGAAAGTATATACGATGGAGAGAGGAATGGTTGTAGAATGAGCTTAACTAAAATCCAAATCTTCCTTTAAGCAACTCTCTACATGACTACCTTATTTTCAGTGGTAATTTCAGTTCGCGTACATTTTTCTTCAATTATATTGTATTTCATATTGACAAAAAACAATCGCAGATTTAAGTCACCTTTTTTACTATTCTTTTTTACATTTTATTTGAGTACATGTAAATATGAAATAACGAGAAAATTTTGCATAACTAACAGCGAAGCTGGTTCCGAATTGGGGGGCAATGGGGGCGTGTACTGGAAGGGTGTGAAGTGGGGGCGAGGCCTTCATCGGATCATCTAATTGCTGAAGAGAGCACAAGCCTGCACCACTTGCACCACGCTGCATACGGAGGCAGATGAACTACAACTCTCCCAGCGAGTGCAGAGCAATTAGCTTTGTGTTCTGAATCATTTTTCCCAGTTGGTTGGCTTTGGTGGAGCAGACGCACCAGCGGCACAACAATCCACTCAGTCCATGGAACGAAAATTGGGAATAGTGACAAAATGCAGTACTTGGCGCACTAACCGATAAGGCGGGCATAGTCAATGCTCTTAAATGCTGCGGATTCAACACTTGAGCAAAAGTATATGAAAAAAATGATGCTGCGTTCACCTCGGGCATGGAGAAATACAACAATTTGCGCTCCTGCCGCGGATAGTCATGAATGCCAAACAATTCGCTGATCGATGAGAATATGGGACGTGGCATGGGTTGCACAATTGCAGTGCGTTCGCGATATTGCAACTTGTTGCTCAGATCTTGAAAGAATTGTTTCTCACGTCGCATTTTGTCCACATCACATCTCTGTTTGCGTATAGTGACCTCGTTTTCGATCAGCTGAATCTGCAGGCGCCAATAGTCACAATCCTTTTTATTATTCATATCCTCGAGTAGCTTTATTGCTTGGCGCTGCTCATCAAACATTTTTGTGGCATCCTCAATCCACTTGTTGCGAGACAACATTTCACGTTTTATGGCACCCAATTCATTGAGCAGACCGCGATTCTCAGCCAAACTGGCGGATAAACCGACCCTCTGACTGTCTATCGTTTGCTAAAGGCGCAGAATCAATTGGCTAACACACCCACACATCACACACGCACAACAACTAACTCTAAAACAAAAACTTACATTTGCCAACTCATCAACTTGTGTTTGTCGCTCGAGTTGTTCAAGCAATTCGGCATTTTTAACTGCCAGCTCCGCAATCTTTGCCTCGCACGCCACCAACGATTCCTGACGATCCTCCAAATCGGCTGTGGTAACGCCACGCTCATGATTCAGCTCCGCTTCCTTCGAGTCAGCCTCCAACAAAGCGTTCCTCAGCCGTTGCACCTGTAAGTGTAAGTATCGTGGCGATTAAAATAATTCCTTTCCTATAATTTACTATTTCCATTTCTTTGGCTTTCATATGGCTTTAACGGCCGTCAAAATATTACTCACGTCTGCTTCCAGGCTTTTGACTTTTTCAGCGTTCATATCATCCATGGAGACTCTCGGTTCCCGCTGCTTGGCGGCCTCCTGTGAGAAGATATCACATATTATATATATATATAATATATTCAAATGATATTTGTATTTTTATAGGCTTACCTCCAGCTGGTGAATATATTCCTGCATTTGCTCAATCATCGCATGGCTCTCCTGCTCCGAGTTGCGTTGCATATTCTCGTGCTCTGATATCGCGCGGGCTGCATCCTTCAAGAGATTTGTTTTCTCCTCGATTTCCTTGCGCAGCACTTCAATCTCAATTTTGGAATCAATCAACTGTTTGATTGGGGATTCACCCGAACTGTTGACAGCCCCACCACGTGCACCACTGTGTTTGTCCAAAAAATAGATGCGCAGCTTCAAATTGAAGTTCTCCATGCGCAACGTCGACATCTGCTCCTCCAGCTCCCGCACGGCACGTCCCTGAATCGGTGAATGTATCCCAACCGGCGCACGTGCCGCATCAAAACTGGAATCTGTATAGGAATAAACAAACAATTGTAATTGTAAGTTCAATGTATATATATATATATATATGAAAAACATAAACTTGCCACAATCATCAAACTCGCTTAGGCTATATATCGCGGACATCCTTCGCGAGAATGCTACAAAAACAAAAAATCACTACGTAAATGAAAAGTAAATATGGATTAGGGAGAAGCCGATTGCACAAATTTGCGTATAGAGAGTGTGTTTTCCGAAACGTACCCCTAATCAATAAAATATTATGTTGTTGTATGTCTTGATGACATAATACGCACCGAAAGTTGACAAATCAATTTTATGTTCTAATTTCAATTTGAAAATATTTTTGAGATAATCAATTAATTATTAAGGTAATTCAAATTCGTAAATAGTATTCAAATATTTTCTGGATCATAAATGAATGATTGTGGACTAGTTTATTCGAAATGCAAGGAATTCTTTATTCAATTCTATTAATGGATATTTTATTTTACAGTTAAAGTTCTAAATTTTCAGCTGTAAACCAAATTCTTGAACAGTTTCTATAAATTCCTTCCACTATTTTATGGCATCTCTATTTTATTTTGTACTCACATGAATTTTCCATGGTTACATCTTGAAGACCGCCCGGAGTGGTGCTGTAAATAGAAACACGCCATTAAACCACATTAGAAATACATCAAAAAATACAATTCCCAACTCCAAAGAATAATAAAGAACACACACAGATATATTTATCTTTAGGTGATTTAATATCTTTGTAGAACTGTAAGGTACAATCAATGTTAATGCTTGGGGCAGTGGTATTAGATACTATTATAATAAGTAAAGTTCAGTTCATTTCCGTTGCGATAGTCGTCATCTCCAACTCCAAATTGGGGCCAACTGTTGTCTCCTCCTCCGTCTCCTCCTCCGTGTCCATAGAATCAAATCCAAAGCACTCTTCGCCATTGTCCAGTTTTGTTCCATTGCAGAACTCCTCGTAGACCGACCAAGCACCCCAACCCTGCTGATTTCTGATAAGGCGAGCACAAAGCACAGCACTCGTAATATCATTGGTTAGTAAATCGGTGCAGTTGACATTGCAACCGTTGAAGGCATAATACGGCGTCTTCTCGGGTGGGGCACACCAGAACCGATCACTGATCTGGAAGATGCCATAATCGCGTGAGCCATCCGCATTGCGATTGCCAATGACATGGGTATTGAAGCGACTCTCAAAATCCGCGATGCACAACCATTGCCCGAGTTCCGCTTTGGGCACATCCAAGATATAGAGCTGGCCAGCCAGCTCGCAACGATCCAAACGGATCGGGCTTACTACAACCAGCAGTCCCAGACACATCCATATGCCTAGGCGCAGATTATCCATTTCGCAGCTGTAGTGGAACTCTTAACAAGCTTTAACAACAACAACAACGCTTTAACTGACAAAATAAAGTCGACGATTTAAACGTATCTCCAGCTAATCAACAGTTGCCCATCAGAGATGGACAGCAAAACAAACACGATATATTCATAAAGTAAACACCCGATATATATAGGAGTTGAGTTTTTACACTTTTCGCAATTACTTCACTTTATCCTCTCATTTTTATAGCTAGCTGAATTCCAGCTGCTTCCTTTGTTCATTTTTTGTTTTTTTTTTTTACTTTCATATTTGTTGCCCTTTGTTTGTTTTGCAATCGTCTCAGTCACGTTGACATCTCTAGGTTGGAGGTCATTTTAAACAGGTTTCAATTTTTTCTTTTGTTTGATCGTAGTTGTTTCAGGCAACTAGTATAATTAAGCAGTAGTTTATGACAAAGGCGCCTCTGCGCTTATAAACAAGTATGTATGGTTTTACAAGTCTAACACCTAATCAAATAATAATCAGCATAATAATGCCGCCAAGCAATGGGATCTCATAAGATTCAGAAAAGTCTATTTTTATCTTAAAAACGTGTAAATAAATTAAAAAACAAGTCAATAACTATATAAAGCCGAATAAAACACAATTTTGTAGTTTGGCGAATGAGAGGAGAGAAAAGTGAAGTGAAAAAACTAGCGAGATTTCCTATGAGAACTAATTAAGAAATTTTTATTGTGAATTAGTCTTAAAGAAAGGAATGGGTTAGAAGTGTATAGAGAGTACAAGATGAAGAGAGAGACCGACAGAGCGGAGTAGGTGATGTAGAAAGAGGGAAAGAATAGCACATGGAGAAAGAGATTATGTAGTAGGTGATGGAGACAGATTTTAAACAGGAGTTGTTGGAGGAGACACTGCTTTTCAGAGCGAGAAAGAGAAAAAGTCAAAGACACAATTAGAGAATAGAAAACGTTGCGAGTGGAAGATGCAGCGAGACTATTAGAGAGAGAGAGAGAGAGAGAGAGAGAGAGGAGTATGAATTGACGATGAAGAGTGAGAGAGAGGGAAACAGTACAAATCAGAGAAGGAGAAAGTATGAGAATAATATAGAGAGTTTGAGTAAAACACATAATATGAGTAGGAGATGAATAGAGAACGGAATTATGAGCAAGAGATAGAAAGAAAGTGAGAGTAAAATGTTGCTCTAAGTGAAAGGATTAACTAAAGAGACAGAGAGAAGTAAGAGAGAGAGAGAGAGAGTGTAGATCTCCAGCAGACTCATTTAATGTCACTAATCAAAATCATAAATTCTTGAAATTCGCATAGAAAGGTTCATATTCAAAAATGGAATTTTCCGAATTATACATATATTAATTGCAATACGTTTTCGAAGATGCCTTCTGTGCATTTTAATGGTTACATTTGCATAATGTTGGACATCTGCTGGGCACATTCATTTAATCATTCATTGCCGTATTCAAACATATTCAAGTCTGTGTGTAGCTTGCCAAATGGGGTCTCGTTTAGTAACTAAAGCAAACTCATCAGCAAATTAATTTAAATAAAGGCAATGTGTGTGACTATGTATTGGTATTTGTGTACGCCTACACAAATACCTAAGTGCTTATATAGAAAGAGTCGAAATTTTTGGGTCTCGAGTTAAGTGAAGCGTTAAAATTCTTTTGTCGTATAGAAAAGAGAGGCACACCCTGCTTCTTTCTTTCGTTCAACGCAATGTGACTTTTGATGTCATTCCAGTTTAACATAAATTCCATTCATTTGATATATAAAGCAGAAGAGTTTTTTTGACTTGAAATGTCTACAAGGTCTCTCGTAAAACTGGAGCAGTAATCTAATCATTAAGTAAACACCTAACTTCGATACAAAAAGTTGACCATTTTGAAATAGCTACATTTCCAAGCTGAAATACGATTTGCACAATCCGATTGCGAAAGTTTCAGCAAAGTAGAGATAACAAATAACAAATTTAACAAAATTTGTATTGATTTATTGTGAATTTGACTGCATTTGAAGCATGTCGATTTATGAAGCAAGCAAAAATGCCGTTGTCGATTGAACTTGGCTAGTCTTATTCTGATCTTGCCAATAATTATCAGCTTAAAAGTGTTGCATACCCAAATGTAAGCAGGTGTGCAAGAGTGCTCTCATTTCTTCAGTTTTTCTAATCCTCCGATACGGAGACAGTTATGAAATACACTTAATCTGCTCAAGAACTTGTATAGAAAATTTGAGACTGTAAGGTCACTGAGATCGGCTTGTTTATACATGGCTATATAGAGTCGACAATATTTCTATTGCTGTAGTCAGTTCAAACTGAATAGCTATATTTTTGTTTTTATTTTTAATTCTTAGCTTTTGATCGGTTAAGGTACTTACCATATTGTGGCTGGGGAGCCCGTACAAATGGAGAATCGTTTGACGTGCGCTCTTTGCGGCGTTTCATTTGTGTTCATCAGCGAATTGGTGCGAAATAAGTGCGCCATTTTACACAAATATATTTTTTATTTAGTTAGAGAGTTTTTTTTGGACACACTAATGCCGCGTATTGTTCACCAGAGCAGTGCATTTAATAAACTGCTGAATTAAATATGAATTTCTTTAATTTGTAAATCGATTCGAATGCGTCATCTTCTCGTTGTTTGTTCTCTGATTAAGTTCTTGTTTGTTGTTGTTGCTGGTTTTGGCTCTTGCGGCATAGCAGTCTATAAATGCAACTTCAGTGCAGGTATAATTACTTTGGGGTTACACCACACGCAAACACTCATACTCTATATATATATACATAGTACATATGCAGATACGAGAAAAATAATAGCACCACTCTCACAAGAAATGTTTCAAAAGATGTCTTCTTTATAAATTTGTAAGTTTAAGGAACTAACTACTACATTTTTCAAATGCGCACTTATAATCATGAAAATTGTAAATAAATAAACGATTTCTATAAACTATTATTTACATCGCTACTTTTCGGGGATTTTCCCTTTAGATTAACAAAAAAAAAAGTATATATATATATATTAAAGTAACTTCCAGGAGCAATACTAACTTTAATTTATATTGGGAATGCTAAACAGTATATTAAAAATCAACACGAATTGTTTGTTATATGTTGTTATATTGAAGTGGTGCTATTATTTTGACCGCAACTGTATTTAGTACATATAATGAGTCATTGGCGCGTCGATTTTACTGGCAGCCAAAGCGGATGTTTTTTGGGCGGCAAATGTCCCCGAAATCATTGCACATCACTCAGCAGCAGGAGCTCTACATACAGGCACAAACACGTACAAACACACGCACCCATACGCACACACATACACATACATATCTAAATCTATGTCTATAGATGTATGTATCTGTTTTGGCTGCAGTTTAGTTTTTCTGTTAAATCTTCTTCTGCTGGGCTGCTTTCCTTCACCGGTCTCAGCAGTTCGCCTTCCCCCATGTCTGCTCCACCCTTACATAAATGGGACTTTTTTATGCACGTTCGCATCTCGAAATTATTTTTGGAATTGAGCAAAAACCCAAATACGATAAAATACGACAAAATGCAACTGTGCAAATGAAAACAGTTTTTGTTTTTATGGTTTTCAATGCATTTGTTTTGACTTCTTTGCATAGCTATGGTTACAGCGCGGTTTCCCCGGGCAATTAAATAGTTGCCCCACAACAAAAACAATAATTGAACATGTGTACAACATGTGCAGAATTCAAGTTAAGACTTTTGGCAGACAACAACAGGTGTCGCAGCCCCTGTGACCCAAATAAGTATGCACACAAATAAAATAAATGTCTGCTAAACAGTGTTAAATGGTGTGCTACAACGAAATTAAAGAAAAATGCAGTAATAATAAGAAAATTATAACTGTTAGTTGGACAGTGTTCGTAAAGGAAATGTAAAATAGCCCATAATAATCAAAGGCAGACATGCTGGCAGGAGGAAATTAATTATTTACTTATTTAATTACTATTAGTTTTAAAGGAAACATCTGCGATCTTATCGAGTATATTTATGTGCGGCTTACCATCTGTTCCACATGCCACATGCCACATACCGCATGTGCCACTGCTGCCACTACCTGCACTACCTAAATTATTACAACCGTCAGTTGTAAATTGTATGTGTCTAAAACAAAATAAGGTCATTCCAAATAATTAACAAGTATTTCTAAAACAAATACAAAAATAATCGAACGTAATCAAGATACTTGATTCCAAAGCTTGACCATAAATGAATGCAATTTTTGCGATCCAAACTGAACTGATTAACAGCTTGCAATGCACTGAAAAAAACCGCGTATATAGAAAGGCACAACATACGGGATAAAAGTAGCAGCAGCAGCAAAAAAAAAACAAACTGTACTATAGTCGGAATTATGGTGGTGTAAAAGAGAACAAGGGGAACATTTAAGGGTATTTTAAATAACAAAGGCAAACAGTATTCTCTTATATATCCCCTATAGTAATATATATACATATATATTTACGCGATTAAAGTTGTTTTTCTTTGCAATGCGTATTATCATTATATATATGCATTAAGATATTGTGCTATATTTTTCCACAAACTAAATTTAGACGCAGCCGCAGCAACAACAACAGTGAAATTAACAACAAGATGAGGAGTACACACACATGCATATGCACTATGTATATGCATATGTGTCGGTGTAATTTATATAAGAATATTGGCAGTCTTCAACACTGATAGATGATTTTATCTACACACACACACAAGCACAATCACAAATTGAATTCTCACTTTTGCTAATGCATATTTGCTGTACACACAGATACATATGTAATTGTATATGTATATGTATTCGTATATGCATACGTATATATGTATGTAGACTGATAGGCGTTAAGCGAATCACAATCACAACAAACGAACAAAAATACACAATGCCAAATACTATAATAATTGATTGTAAATCTTCGGCGAAATGAACGACAATAGTCTAATTGAACCGAAAGTCAGAATAGTACTGAAAATGCGCAGCGCGAGATAATCAAAGAGAGAGGAAAGCCCAGCAGAAGCGACGCCGGCAGAGGCACCAGCATCATTCATCCCATCCATAAGGAAATGCGCTCAACAGAGAGAGACTCACACGCATACAAATTCACGACAGATGTTACGCTCATGTTATTATTGCTTCTCTTTTCGTCACCCCACCATATGGTTCGCTGCTGTTGGGTTCTGCTCTCACATTAAATGGGGTGGGTTATGTACACACAAACACAAACACCATGTGTGTAACTTTAGAGCATGTCTAACTCTAACAGAGGATGTCTAAGTTTAACAGAGGGTAGGCAACCTGCAGTGATGTTGCTTTTGTTGATCTCTTTGATGCAGTTCTGTCAACTTTTATGATAGGATTTGGTTGGATGAGAAATGACATATATATATATGTATATAACTGTGAAGCACTGCTTCTTTCAGTTGTTGGATCGAAGCCAAAGTGTGCGCGTTGCACTTGCACACAAAATGCATTGCCAAAAGCAAAACTTCAAAGGCAATACACACAATTTAAGGCACATAATAAGAACACAAATTGTTAGGGGTACTCACAGATCGATCTCTATGCGTTTGGAAAGTGCCTCGGCCAAGTTTTTTAATACTCTTGGATCGACTTCAACTTGGCCATTCTCAGCAAGGAAGCTCGTCACACTTTCAATCAGTGAGATCTCCTTTAAGGATGAAGTACACATGTCATCGCTTTTGTCGCAATAGTCCCGCGGCGTCTGTTTGGATTGATCCGGATCCATTTCAGGCAATAAATAGTCTATACAGATGATTTACACTTAACAAATTCGTACGAATTATTAGACAATTAGAAAACTAGAAAAAATTTAGCGCGCCCTTGTCAGATGTTTTTGGCGTCTATTTTTGGATTGGTTATTATCGATAAGTCGCAATCGTTGCGACATAGATATCAGCTTTGTGTTGCCAGATATAAAAAATGAACAAGGTGGCAAGCTCTAACTGCACGTAGTGCTTTGAAGAAGAAGAAGCAACATATATAGACTGCAAATTTAAATAGATTTACATTTAATTGATAAGCCGTAAGCATTTGGACAGCAATTAATTAGAGCAATGATATAGAAGAGAATCGACCGTAAAACGCTGGCGTACCGCATTGCGATAAACTAAACACATACATATTCCAGTTCAGTTGAGCTCGAGCAATAGAGACGGGCAGGCAACACAGCCACAAAAAAAATGTTCGCAACGCTGAAAAACAAAATCAAGGAGGAAACTGGCGAAGATGTGTCGACGTCAGCACCGCAGGCCCATCAACGGCACAACAACAACAATAACAATATCAACAATTATCGCATACGCAGTCGTCGTGTAAGCATTAATTCCAACCTAGCTGAAGAGGTGGGCGCGGGCGGAGGCATTTACAATGAGGTAAAATTCCCAACGTAAACATCAACTTTTAAGAATACTCATTAAACAGCTGTTAACTTTGTTTTGCTGCTGTTGTTGTTGCTTGTAGGGTGACCAAGTGTGCCAGCTGCGAAGTCAGTGCAACGAGCTCGCCGCCAGAGTGACCAGCCTCAACCAAAGTCTGCATCAATTGCAAGAGGAAAAAATGCGTGTGGATAAGACAAATGAGATTCTCTTGGAAAGCGTACGCGTTGCACAGACCCAAAAGGATATCTATTGCGAGGAGCAAGAGAAGATACAAAATTTGCAGCAAATCGAAATTGATAAACTAAAAAATTTGATAGGTTTTCGCGAACAGGAAGCCGTCGATCACATGAATTCTATACGCCAACTACAGCAACAAATTGAGAACTTTAGCCAGGAGTTGGAACGTGTGCGTCAAATCGAACCGATTGCAGAGGATTTGCGCGATGAACTCGAGCAGATGCGGCATGCTACACAGCATGAAAAGAGCCAGCTGACGACAACACTCGCCGCTGTTCAGGAGGACAATCGTAATCTTCAAATGCGTATGCGAATTGTGGAAGAGGCACGTCTGGAAACGTTGCCCACATTGAGTTCGGAGCAGCAGGTCCAAGCACTCGTGCATGAGCACAAGCTGCTCGAACAACATTTGGAGGAGGCTCATCTGCAACTCGCCGACATCAAGAGCTCGTGGAGTGGGCAAAATTATGCGCTGGAAAAGCAAGTAAATCGTTTGTCCCAACAAGTTGCCGAGGAGACAACCGAAAAGCGAAAGGCACTCAAGGCACGCGATGATGCCATCGAGATTCGCAAACAGATTGCCTTTGAGCTGGAGAAGGCCAACTGTGAGATCAAGCAGAGAGATGATAAGGTAAGCGTATAAATATAAATATTGTAGTTATAAATTTCAAGTTTCACAAAAACGTTTGAAAGTCTTGTACTATCGATATTCTTATCGCTCGATCAGCATCGATGAACAGTGTTGCTTAACAGAATTAGTTATATCGCCACACATTTCATATTGAGTAATTGATATTAAGACGATTATATTTTAATGAGCTTATCATTTAATATCGATTAATTAACCTTATGACAGTTATATTTAAATTGAGCTTAATTAATAGTATATATATTTACTTCAATTTGGTCGTTTGTTTCGAATGCAGATAAAACTATTGGCTGACGAAATCGATGAGCTCAATTTGGCGCTGAAAGAGTGCCGAGAGGAGAACGAACAGCAAATTCTCTTTGAGCGCAACAAATCTGTGAGTATCTCTGCTGATGTTGACGGTTTAAACAGTGGCACTTAAATTGCACACATACCAACCCACACACACACACACGCACACACATGTATGATTAACAAAAATATCTAACTAATTGTATAACTAACAAAACTTAGTTCATTTAATTAACTATTTCATGGAATGCTATTTTTAGTATATAGTTTACTGCATTTACTATTTTTTTATATTCTTTTCGTTTAACAATTTGTATTATAATCCATAGCTGTATTCTATCCGTTTTCTATTAAACTGCTTTTACTTAAAAAACAAAAGAATCTTGCAACTTATTTAAAAAACAATAAATAAACTTAAATCTTAGGCTACGCTGACCGCCGAAACGAAAGATCTGAAATTAAGACTGGCGACGGCCGATGAAAGATTCAGTGAATATGTGAAAAATGCCGAACAAATTGCACAAAAGTTACGTACGCAAATCACCGAGAAACAGGAACAGTTAGGAGACACCCAATTGAAGCTGGAAGTGGAGCGGGAGGAGAAGCTGACGGCGCTGTTGCGCAATGCGGAAATCTCGCAGAGCGAGGAGCTGCTCAAGCAGCAGCTACGCCTCGAGCAAACCGAATCGAATGAGCTCCAAGACAGAAACAAACAGTTGGAACAGGACATGCGGGAGGCTCGGCAATCTCTGCAGCTTCTGAACGATGCCGCCAAGCAGAATGCCAAAGATCAGGCCACATTAGAGTCGACGCAACGCGAAATTGTCGAAAAGAATAAGGTTAGAGAATTCAGTAAATTAAATTTACATATCATATTATTTAAAAAACAAAAATGTGGTAGTGGTGCTATTACTTACATAATATATATTCGACAGACAATAAAGACGCTAAATCAACGCTTGGGTGATCTGAAAAAGACGCTGCAAAAGGAATTTCGCAGTTCCCAAACAGCAACAATTGATGTTGTGGACACGGATCAAGTTTTACCCGCCTTTAGAATTTCAAATGCTCCGCTCGAAAACTTTCAATCGGACAACAAACCCAATTGCATTATAATGGACGAAGTGAATTTTAAATATTTAAAACATGTCATTGTCAAGTTCCTCACAAGCAGAGAGGTTTGATTTCTATATGGATTTTGCAAATGTAAACCTATTTTAATTAATATTTATTTATTGCTAGGTCGAAGCTAGACATCTTGTGAGAGCCGTTTCCACTTTACTGCAGCTTAGCCAGGAGGAGGAGAAATTGCTCCATGATACTTTAAACTGGAAAATGAGTTGGTTTGGCGTGAAACCGAGTTAAATTCGATTTAATGCAGCTCCATCAAGTACATAAATCCATATGTACATATATACATTCCATTTGTAAATGTGCAATTTAGTTTGTAATTTGTACTATGTACATAATATTGTGTTTTTGTTTTGTTTTTTTTTTTTCAATTGTTAGGCGATTAGTCGTATTTTGATACTGTGTTAACTATTGTATTTATTTAATAATTACTTAACTTTAACTTTCTGTTTATTAGTTTTATAAAATATACAATATTTTGTTAAATATACATTTATACACTTACACATATATATAATTAGAACGGTTTGTGATGCACTGTCAATAAATCCTATTCTTGATGCAATTTACATAAACCATTTACAAAAATAAAACATTTTAACGAAATCGGAATTTTTGTGTATAATGTTTGCCTATCGATAGGTTTAATCGATGCCGTTTTGGTATTTTTCAGGCATTATCATGTGAGAACGCTACAGGCACACTGTGTAAGAATGCCGCTTGGAAACGCTGGACGAATTGCTGCTTGTTGGTTCGTACCATATGTGCTGCATAACTTGAACGTAAATAAATGAAAATTGTGTGTTTTCAAAATAGGGCTGTTCTAACCGTTGGCGGTGTTTACGCATTTGTCTTGTCAAAGAGGTCAGTGGAGGGACGCAGATCCGAAACGTTACGTGTGCGAGACCGCATGAAAAAAGCAAATCAGGGCGAATACGATCACACTATTTCCGACAGGCGTTTCGATTAGCAAAAGCGAACAAACGACAACAATCTTTATCAACACTACATATAAAAATATAAATACAATATAAGCATGGCGATGCCACAAATCAGTTCGGCCGATCAGGCAAAATTGAAGTTGATGCAAGAAATGGAAATTGAAATGATGTCCGATTTATATAATCGCATGACAAACGCCTGTCACAAAAAGTGTATTCCACCACGCTATGGTGAAGCAGAATTGGGTGAGTCGAAATATAACACATTTTTTTTTATTATTTCATTTCATTTAGAAAATTTGTCATCGCAGGCAAGGGCGAAATGGTCTGCATCGATAGATGTGTGGCCAAATATTTGGATATACATGAGAAGATTGGCAAGAAGCTGACGGCGATGTCCATGCAGGATGAGGAGCTCATCAAGAAGATGTCCGGTTAAATTTTAAAATTCAACGACTTTGGTTACATTGACCACGAGTCCCTGTACAGTTTGCTTGAGCTACAGGCCCCAGGCGCATTTCAATTGTTAAGTTATTTTACACACAAACACTAAACACAGAATAAACAATATGCTACAGTTTTATTTTGGTTTGCATTGAGTTGCGATATTTTAGGCAGCAATATATGCCCATGCGCTTTTCAGTTGTTACGTTATAAACACAATAAACATTGCGCTACGGATACATTATCTCAGGCAGCATAACGCTCGAAAACTCAATGGCATTCTCCAATGTGCCCAGACAAATTACACTCGAATACTCTATGGCACTCAAAACCTCAATGGCATTCTCCAATGTGCCCAGCTGCATTTAAGTCGTTACGTTATTCGACATACACCAAAATAAACATTACGCTACAGATTTATTAATACTTATATGCCTCAGAAGGTTGTAATAAATCGTGACATTTCCGGGAGCATAACGCTCAAATCCTCAATGGTATTCTCCAATGTGCTCTCATCGGAACTATCGAGCTGGCTGGTGCGTGTACTATTTTCCCAATCAGATGAGGATTCCGGCTCCGGAGGCTCATTTGCTTCCGGTTCCAGTTCCGCCTGCTGCTGTTGTGGCATTTGCATCATTGGTCGCGAATCAATGGGCGCCTCCAGCTGTCGCTCCACGTAGATGTGGGTTTGATTCTATAAATGGGAATTGAAATTTCTGTTGCCCAAATGCATATTTGGACTCACCTGCGCCAGTTGCTGCAGCTCCGGCTGAACGCTTATGGGATTGTGGGATAAGTTCAACATGCGCAGAAATTGTAAGTTCTCCAGTTCCGCTGCCGACGGCATTTGATCAATTCGATTAACATTAAGATAAACAAATTTCAGATTTGGCATGGAGATCAGCATGGCAGGCAGACGATTCAGCTGATTACCCTTCAGATTGAGATGTATTAAATGCTGCAGGCATCCAAATGTTTGAGGCACTTCCCCAAGCCGGTTATTCTCCGCCGTTAGCCAACGTAATTCAGTCAGCTTGCCGATTGAATCTGGCAAGGATTGCAAACAATTTCCACGCACGCCCAACGTTTGCAGCCGTTCACAGTTCCCAATTTCCGGGGGTAATCGTCGGAGACCCGTGTTATTGCACCAAAACGTCTCCAAGGCCGTCAAATGTCCCAGTTCCGCTGGCAGACAATGAATCTCATTGCAACTCACATTGAGGAACTTCAAACGGACCAATTCACAGATGCAGGCGGGGAATTCATTAAGCTGATTGTAATCCAGTGCCAAAACTTGCAAGCGAATCAAATTACCCAGACCGTCGGGCACCTGGCGCATTAAATAATTAATTTAAGTAAACAATTTGAATTACTTATTAAATACTCTCTCTACCTACCTTTGTCAATTTATTTTGATTCAGAAAGAGTTTCATCACCGACTCGCAATGCTCGATGATGGCTGGGAGCTCCATCATTTGGTAATGGGATAAATTCAAGGAGAATGCCTTCTTGCAGATCACATCCTCACAGTTGGCCAATATGTAATTGGTGCGAAAGAAATGGCAGACTGTCTCCATCGGATGACGGGCCAAAAACAAAATAAAATTAAAATGTAATTTTTACAAGTTTCAATTTAAATTCCCAAATGTTGAACACATTTTCTGAGACACAAAGCCAAAATGACAGTACAAATATTTTCAAACAGTTTATTTAGAAGATATACTGTGGAAATCATCTGGTATTCGTATAGCTGAGCAACCAAAAATACAACAACAATAGTGCTGGGTTTCTAAATTTAAAATTAGCATTGCTTGCCAAAAATTGAGAAGATATATTAAAGGGCATCGAAAATTACATGCTCTTATGGGGCTAATTCTCTATGCTACCAAATACGGTATATATCATTCTGCAGTGATTTGATTTTTCTGACGTGAGATATGACTAGCAACAAACCATTAAATTGTTTGCATATTTGAATTTGGCGCCCAACGATTGATTGAATTGTAATTACATATGTTAAGTGCACTTACAACTGCAGAGGTCAGCGTTAACATCTCTGTTTCTCTCTCTGTAAATACCTCTCGCTCATGGTGTAAACTGTACAAGGAGGCGACATGAGCTATGTTGAGAAAGCGCACTTAAAAGCTGTTTAGTTTTGAAGAAGCAATTAAAATGAATCTTTATTAAATGTTTATTAATGAAATACACTCTACAATCTTTAATTGTAAGTCTTTTCGATCGTAATGATTTACTCTTGTTGCTCGACGACTAATGAATGCGGCTTGACCAAACATGTCATTTATTTTGAAAAGCGCTGATTAATACAAATTTTTCAACTACATAATTTTTTAACTAATTTATTTGATTATTAACAACAACATTATCAATATTTTTAGTTTCCAAAAGATGTCTTTTTATCGCTGTCCTCAGATCACTCTAACCGGAATACTGTGAAAAATTGGCGATTAAAGTTTGTTTAATTTTTTCCGATTGGACTTTGTCACTTACGCGTTGTGGTCCTCGGCCATTGGGACTGCCAGAGGTGATGACGCTGCCATCCTTGCCGACGGTGACGGTGCGTCCATCGGGACGTTTCCACACCGAAACTTCGTCGTTCCACGTACCGGCCTGATCTTCGCGAGCCACAAAATTCTCGCCCTGGACTCTAGCGCGTCGGTGGCGGGAGTGGGCAACGGTGCGACCATCCCGACCTTGGGCAGTGAAACCATCGGGGCTGTAGTCGACGGAGCGTCCATCGGCGCGAGACACGTGTATACCCTGTGGACTGCGACGATTACGCTGGACGACGAAACTACCATCACTGCCGTAGTCTACGGTGCGATCGGGACGAGAGACGTGAAAGTCACGACGATTGCGGACGACATGGTAGTTACCATCACTGCCGTAGTCTACGGTGCGATCGGGACGAGAGACGTGAAAGTCACGACGATTGCGGACGACATTGTAGTCATCTTCGTCGGCAACAACAACGCCGCGAGGTGGCCTATTGTATGGACCAGCCGACGCTGAAGCCCTCGGCTCGCCGCGGGTTGCAACTAGGCTGGGGCCACTTATGCTGTGTTCACCTAAAATAGGCAAATTCATATTACAGCAATAACAGCATGTTTCACTTAAATATAACAATCATTGTGTTAATATTACTCAATGTGTGAGCTAGGTTACTCTATTTTCTATACAAATTTTGTACAAAAAAAAATCTAAACACTATTGCTAGTGCATCGCTTACCTTGTCTGCGTGCGCCATGCTTCTGATTGACATAGGTGTTGCCCTGCTCATCCCTGTAGACATGCTGTCCCTGCGCCGGTGTATTCTGGAATGTGCCACCCACTCCGGGCACTTGGTAGGTGCCTTCATTCTGACCACGTATATAAACCTGCTGTCCAGGTGGCCCAAATACGTGCGGACCATCGCGTCCATCATATGTCTGCTGTGCATTTACTGCTGCTGCTCATAATCAGTACAATCAGAGGTCAATTGGCGAAGTTTAAAAATAGATTATATGTAGAAATCAGAATATTTACCAGCACAAAGCAGGAGCAGCACTGCGCTCAATCCAAGTATTGGCTGTGATCTCATCTTGTTGTCCGACTCGAATCTCTATCTGTCAGAATTGCTGGCTCCGCTACAGTATTTATAGTGCTTGAGGCTGGGAATCGTGCAAATTTCCCCAGCCGATGATAAGCAGTTCAGATCGGGCTTGGGGAAATTTTACAACCTCAATTTTATAGCATATATATGTACGTTCGCATATATTACTCAAAGTGCCACTTAGCTGCCAATTTGTTGATATTTTGTGACATTTGTTTTCTTTAGCTTACTGATAACTATAATTATGACGAAAGGTGACAAAAAATAAAGATACCCACCACCTTCTCCGATCTTATTGTGATGCTGTGCATACACTCGGAAATATATGGCACTGAATTCTAGATATTCGCTGTATTCAGAAAGTATATTTCTAAAATTGGAGGTTATTTTTCTTTTCTTAACTTCGGGTTGGTTTTTTTGAAAATTTAGAAAAAAATATATATATATATAATTTCCACAGAATTATTTTCAGAGCAGCTAAATTCCAATATATCAGTCGAAAGAGCCAATTTCACTATTATTTTCTGAATTCAAGACACGATATTTTCTAAGACCCATGTTTGACATTTCGACTGTCTAGAAATAATAGAAATTTTATCTAAAAATATGAAAAAGTTAAAAAAAAATACATTTTTGTCGATTTTTTTTCTGAGTGTAGCTACATGTTTACGTATACATATATTCTTTGTTTTCAATAAATAATAATTGTATGCTTTGTTTTTTCTTGTTTCGTTCTAAGTGATTACACTGTGCAATCGGCGGGGCAATACCCAAGTGAACGAACAAGTTTAATTAATCTAGGCAGATCAAGTCAAACCAATGCACGCACACATATATACATATATATATATATATATATATATATATGTAGAAATATATATGTTTATATGCATGTTGATAACCACACAAGTCATGCTCGTAAAATAAGCATTTAGTAGACAGCCAGCTTAACTTCATGGGAAATGGAAACAAGTTTGACAAGCAAGCATTACTGATAATATCATGGTAATAGCTAACATTACAAGACGACAGACAAGCTAATGAAAATATATTAGTTTGATTTTATTGTGAACAACTAAATGGAATTCCTCACATGTTTTTCATCTTGTTTTTTGCATTTATAAAAATTAACATTTTACTTTATTTAGTCTTCGGGCACCTTCCACTGCAACTGTTTGCCACGATCGTATAGATTTTTCAGAGCGTGCGTAAATTTCTTCTCCGCCTGGAGTTGCAGGTAATGCTTATAGAGCTGGAGTGTTGTGCGAGCATCCTCGATGGAGTCATGCGTCTCCGACTGTATCTTTGTGCCTATACACAACGAGGGATATATCATTTTGATTAGATATTTAATAGATAGCTAATAGAAATACTTACCCAAAAAATGCCAGGCCAAGAAGCGCAGCGAGACCATTCGATGATGTGGCAAATGGAACAGATGAACCGTATCGATTATTTGCTCGGATGGTACATAGATATTAATTACCCTAATACAGAGAACAAATCAATTAATAATAATAATATATAAACACGAAAAAAACACACCTGAAATCATTTTTTAGGCCATGACCCACAAAGATGACGCCCACATCAACCAGAAACTTTAGTTTCTGATACGAATATTTGAGGGCCGTCAAACGTTTATTGCTAAAATTGGCATCCAAATCGCCGGGTTTAATGCCCGAAAATTGTGTCAAATAATCGACGACCTTCTCCTGCGTTGAGATATAATCATCGATGAAGGGCACACCCTCATCCGGACCCTGGCCACGTATGCAGGATATGCGCGCCACACTCATATGGCAGGGTTTAATTGTTGCCGTTTTGCCATCTGGACGTATTTCATTCTCCTCGGGATTCAAGGTGACAAATTCCGCATCCATTGCTATTAAATCACCCGCTTGCGGCATCTCATTCGCTTGCAACGGTTTCAATGTGGCATCTGTGCCCAGATTGTTGGGCAATGGATTCAAAATATCCTGAGAAATTTAAAAGATAGATGATATTTAAGAGATTTTGTCCAGATTCCAGACTTACCTGCAGGAAAGGATTGTTTGGCGTACTAATTGTTGCCTCATTACTTTTGGCTGGCTCCTCGACTGTGTCTACAGTTCCCGACTCCAATTCGTGCTCCTCAAGACTGCGATAGAAGAGCACACAGGGCACCTTCCAGTCGAGGGTGAACCAAACGGATTCCTGTGGTGCCACCGGTGAAATGCTGAAATCATTAAAGATATACCATTGCTGTTGCGTCTCCTCCAATGCATCTGATGTGACCGCCTTCATTGTATGATATTTATGTCGCACATTCACCAACGATACCAAATTCTTTTGCGTGCCATCATCGATTTGACACACGACCGCATTCAGAGCATACATGCGCTGAACTTGATTCTTGGTTTCCGTTGGCTGCTGTTCCGTCAGCTGCTCCTCATCCTCCTCCTCCTGCTCCGATTTGGTGGTGTGTGTCAGTGATTGAACGTTCAGTTCACCCGTCTCGCTGATGCCCATATTGAAGGTGAGCGGAAACCATGATTTCTGCCGTGCACTCGGTGAACTGTTGCTTGGTTGGTTTGTATGCGATGGGGATTTGCTTTAGAAATTGGAAACATATATTTCTAGGAATACATCAATTCATTGTTAACTCGTCTAACTAACCGATCTGGATGCATAAAGTGGCAATCACTGCGGGAGCAATTGATGCCATAGCGACACGGTTTGCTGGTGCTTAGAGATGCTGCCTCGGCAGCTGGTCTCTCGGTGGAGCGATTCAGTTGTCGCTTCAGGAAACTGATATCCTTTTCATTGTTCAGGCCACAATTGATGGCCAGTATTTGTGGCAGTGAAGTTACCTAAAATGAGTATTTACATTAATTACAGCAATTATTCCTTTAATTTAATATTCTATATTACCTTAACACTTTGATTGGTGGGCGAAAATTTCTTACAGCTCTCGCAAAAGGCTTGAATATTTTTCTCCGAGCTCAGGGATCGCTTGAGAATATTCCCAAAATCAAAATGCTGCTCGCTGTCCTTGATGTGTGTGGGATACGATAAATTGCAGGCCAGCAATATATTCTCTTTAGATTTCTGCAAGAGTATCGAAGTTATTTCAACTATCAATTGGACATTTATTAAGTTTACCTCTGCCTGGCACTTGATGCAACGATTTATGCATATCTGCTTGGTGCCAAATATTGAACTTATATCAGTTTCCGCATTGATCTTGCAACGTTCCCGTTCCTCATCCTTGGCGCTCTCGTCTGTAAAGTGGATTTTTAGTTTTTATCATCACCGTTTTCTTATACTGACCAGAGATTGATTCAAACATTTCGGCGGGCGTGGAACTTTCAGTTGTGGACATACTTTCAGCTAAAATATGAAACAGTATTACAATTATATTTGAACTGAACATAAGATTAATATTTACCAACTGCTGATGAATGCTGAGCACCATTTAAACCAGCATTTTTACCGGAATCGAGTATTTCATAGTGCATTTGATGCAAGATGAAACGATTCCAATTCTGTAATATGCCAATTTGCAAATGAATACATAGAAAGAGTTTGAGAATTGCAACACTTGCCTGAATCAAGGTGATCAGATTAACATTTGATGATCGATCGGTTAAAATCAGGCCCAAAGCTGATGCTTCAGGCACGGTGCGAAAGGAGCGCAGGAAATTGCTGGCTTGGCAGGGCGTCGAAGCTAAAATGAGTACATCAATAGCATCTAAAAGCCATTACCTAGCAACAAAACCAACCAGTGCTTTTGTCCAGCATGTGAAAGAGGAAGCCCAGTTCGCAGGATAAGCAAAACTCCTTCGAGCAAGTGTGACCAATCAGCTTTGTTCGCAGCGGATCCGTGAAGTACAAAATCTAAAAATAAGCTTAAATTTAGTTCGAGTTCCAGAATATTTATTTAATTAAAAGCAATGACACAAATGCTTTTACACCAAGACAAAAAAAATTATTTATAATTATATATTCATATTTACCTGCAACATGGCATTGCAATACGAATTGGGCAAGGTGGCCTCCAGTCCGGCGAAGCACGTCTGATTGTGCTGTTCAAAATCGAAATCCTGTGTGCCCAATTTGGTGTATTTCAGTTCCACCTTCCGATAACGTCTGGGTATAATTTTAATGCCACTTTCCGCTTTTGTGGCAGCCGTATTCCCATTTGCACTGGCATTCCCGGCACCACACTGTCCCTGCTCCGTGAGATTATAGGGAATCTGATTGCGTCGCGCAGTTCGCGGATTGGGCGAGTAACCAATGGGTCCTTGCATTTTCATGCTGTTTAGTACATCCGCATCGATGGTCTTGGGCCGGTGATAGCCGTAATGCAACAGTTCCTCGGGCCAGTCGGAAAACCAACGTGAACCTGTCGTCAAATGTGGCAACAACACCGACGACAATGGAAAATTGGTGTCCGTAAACGGCACCATCGGCAGCTGGGGCACAACATCCGCAAATTCCGTATTCCTTGAGAAGGCATTGAATTGCGGCTGAGATGTCTGAACCGAGGCAATGGTATTAATGTGTCCGGATTGATCACCAAAAGCCATTGCCTGCGACGAGGAGCTGATGTCGAAGCTCAAACATTGACTACCATTCGTATTGATTTGATACATGGAGACGCGTGGTTCGCTCAATTCCACTGTGTCCACAAGCTGAAATTGCCCATAGCTGGAAACTACGGCCAGCCGAGATGTCAGCGATGGTAGAAACTTCAGCATTTGTGGATCGATGAGGACTTGAATTGGTGAGATCAGGCGCAGCATACGCAGATCGTAGACCATGAGGAAGCGATCGATTGCCAAGTTATTCTGGCGTCCACTATAACCACACGAGATCAGATAATTGCCCTGCACATCGAAATCGGACAAGCTATTCGTGTGCGTCTTAATTGTGTGCTCCACGCTCAGCGTATTCAAATCTCGCAGGGTGACGGTGCCAAATTGATCCCCCGCAAAGAGATAACGTGAATTCTTACGCAGCACCGTGCATCCGGCGGAGCCAACATGCTCCAATCTCGTCTCCTTCAGACTACGCATATCGAAATCAATCAGCTCCTCCTGCAAACCGGCCATAACCAAACGATGTGGCGATAGTTGCAACATGCAAACCATTTCCACCATGTTATTGGATCTGGAAGGGAACATAAATAGTTCAATTGGAATTGTCTATTTAATGTTTATTGCTTACTTGTGAGTAAATTTTGGTAAACCACGTCGGATCTGGTGGCGGAGGGAGGTCTGCGTCAGCACTAGTACTCCTGAGTCAATTGTGATGATCTGGCGCACAATGTCGCTGGCGTGCACCTGGAATGAGGTGTATTTCTGCAAGGAACTCGCATAGTAGGATGTAACGTGGCCCTGGAGAAAGTATGGCAAAAAGAAAGTTTAATAAGAGGAGATAGAATAGGATATTTAACAGTAATATTTAAAACGAAATTTACAGGCAAGTTAGCCGGCAAGTTAACAGCAGACTTAATCGAAGATTAACAGAAGATTCAACAGGCATTTGAACAGCAGATTTGACAGGATATTCAACATTCAAAAAGATTTAACAGATTTAACAATTGATTCAACAGCAGATTGAACAAGAAAATTTAACAGAAGAATCAACAGAAGATCCAAGAGGATATTTAGCATTTGATTCAACATGCATTTCAGCAACAACTTTAACAATCGAATTAACAGATTTAAAAGAAAATTTAACATGATGTTTAACAGCCGATTTAACAGGAGATTAAGCAGAAAATTCAAAAGGATATTTAACATTTGATTTAACACGCAATTTAACTCTCCATTTGACAGCATATTTTGATTTAACAGGATGCATGCTTACTCCTTGATTGCCCATCCAGAGCAGCTCCTCGTAGTCATCAAAGGCCACAGTGGAGACGCCAAAATTTTCACCGCCGTCAGCAAGTATGGGAATTGGGCTGGCGACATAGTCAGCATCGCTTGAGCCAATATTGAAGCCATTGAAACTGGGTGAATAATGGTCAGAGTTACGAGTGGGGCCTGTATCGTAAACACCTTAAGCAAACATTTATTATTACAAGTATATTTATATTATCATTATAAAAATGGAGAAAGTTGCTGTATTTGTGTGTTTGTTTGTGTTGCGCTTGACGTACTTAAAATGTCCTCTGAGGCACCGATTTGATCGGTGCCGCCACAATAAACGTAATCCATTTGCTAAGAAAACACTATTTAAGCACTGTTTTTGTTTTATTATTTTTACAAGCTGTTTTATTTGCATCAGTTGTGGCGTATTTTTATTTCGGCTCACGAATTATTATCGCTCAGCGCTAACTATCGATATCTGAAATGCCACATATCGATATCTATGTCTAAGAATTTGCTGTTAATGAAATTCAATAAATATCTAGTGCATAAGCAATTAAAGAGTTGTACAAACAAAAAAAAAAGCAAGCCATAAGTAAAAAAATCGTTTAACCCAGCAATTGCAGCTTACTGTCTCATAGCACGTGCAAGCACCATTGACACAGTGTAGGTTGTTGCATTGGCTATATTGGCTTCAAGTAAGAAATCAAGGTATATTTTAGCATCAACAAGTTGGCCATATCATTACAGATTTTCGATGGACATGGTGCATTAGAATTGCAAGCACCTACTCTGTCGAACTGCACTTTAGGATAATAGGGTCATCTAAGAACCCAGACACTTGCAAAAATTTCAACAAGGACGTTTGTGTATACACAATATCGATATTGCGATGCAGCCCTGGTCTGAGTAGAAAAAAAATGCTGCGTGCCACATGCAAAATTGCATTAAACTTAACTCGAGAGCAGATCAAACGAAACGTTAAAATGGCAGCTTTGCAGCAAATTGTGGAGAACAATCAACGCGCGGAGGATCTCATTGATTCCATCAAGTCAGAGGTGCAATAATATACTGTCATATATATACTTATTTATATAGTTAATGCAATTTCAGATGAGGGCCATACATAATGAGTATGAGGAGCGTCAAAAGCGACAGCTGATTGCCGAGAATGCAGCTCTAGAAAAGGAAATTGAGGCAGCCCTGGCAGAGCTAATCCAACTAGAAGTACGCAATGGCAAGAAACAGTTTCCATTACCAGGCGCTGGCACAGGTGCAACACGTGGAATGTGCACCAAGGTGGACACAGGAGAACCAGTAAGAGTTGCCACTCCTGCCTCGGCAATAGAATCAAAAGTGGCCCCCAAAGAAAAGAAGGAGAAGAAGGAGAAAAAACCGGCTGCGGTTGAGAAGTCAAATTCCGTTTCAGATGCAGCTCCAGTGGATGTGGGTCGTTTGGATTTGCGTGTGGGCAAGATTATTGAAGTTGGCCGTCATCCGGATGCGGATAGTTTATATCTGGAGAAGATCGATTGTGGAGAGGCAGCGCCACGCACAGTTGTCTCGGGTCTGGTGAAATTTGTGCCACTGGAGGAGATGCAGAATCGTCTGGTTGTCGTCCTCTGCAACCTTAAGCCCGCTAAGATGCGTGGCATCACCTCCGAAGCAATGGTCATGTGTGCCTCCACCCCGGATAAGGTTGAGGTGCTCAGTCCACCAGTTGGCGCTGTGCCTGGGGACTTAGTCCACTGTGAGGGCTATGAACGCCAACCGGATGCGCAACTGAATCCAAAGAAGAAGGTGTTTGAAACGTGTGCTCCGGATTTGATGACCAATGCGGAGCTGGTCGCTTGCTTCAAAGGATCAGCGCTGCATGTGCCAGGGAAAGGCGCCATCGTAGCGCAATCCTTGAGAAATGTCCTGGTTAAATAAGAACTTAAGCATAAATAATAATTTATATATAAATCAAATTATATATTAATTGATATAAACAAATTTATATATAAATAAAATAAATGTATATATAATTACATTTGTATATAATAAATTAATATATAATTTAATTTATATGTAAATATTAAATAATAATTAATCATTTTTTACAGACTCATTGGAATTAAATACGCTCATCTTCATTTACATTTGGGATTTATTTAATAATATAACTTGATACTTGGGGTGCGACCAGTTACCCAATTGATCATTTATTTATAGCTGGGTTAATAATGAATTGTATGCCACTATGGATGAGGTGCTCTGCGGACTACTGCTGATGTGGTCGTTGAGCAGGATGCGGACTGGGATTGGCCTCGACAACAATTGTCTTAGTGAATATATCGTAAGCTGTGCGATTATTCTTGAAGAAGATCATTAGGACACAGATGGGAAAGAGCAACGTCATCACCAGATTCTTAGCAAAAGCTCGCATCAGCGATCTCAGCAACGAGGGCACCTCTGCCGGATATAGAAGAGCACGCACCGGTTCCCGTTGCGCCTGGAATGCAAATTGTGGCATGATGGGCGCCTGCAACGGCAACACTGCTTCCACGTAGAGTATGCGTATCTTCATGATGGATTTTCCCGGTGTGGCCCCATCGAAGAACGTCGTCCACAGGCACTCATAGCAACAGACCATCAGCTTCGTCAGCAGCTCAATTAAAAGCAGATCCGAGGACATGGAAAAGAAATAAGTCGTCAAATCCATAAAGCTCACAAAGACATCCTCATCGAACAGGTCATTGAAATCCAAATTGAACAAATGAAACAGGGCAAAAGTCGCAATTATTTTCAACACAAACAATATAAACATATCAATGGCCTCAGCCACAAATCTCTTCCAAAAGGGCGCCACAATCATCTCGGTGCCGCCTACGCGTCGAATAATTTCTTGTTGCTGCACTTCGTCCAGCACACGAAATCGACTAAAGCTGGGCACATTTGCTGGTGGCACATTTGCTGCCTGCCCACGGTTTGGCTGCACTTGCTCAGTGTTTATTGGAGAATGAGGAGCAGTTGTAGGCATCGAATTTTGGGGAAATCCCATCAATTGCGGATAGTTGTAGTTAGCGAGGAGGTAATTGGGAAACATTTGGATAAGCGCCGCCTGTTTGGCCCATTCGGTGAGGCTGGCAAAATATGCCTCCTTCGTCGACAGCTCCTTGTTTCTATCCTTATCATTATTCTTATCCTTATCATTATCTGTATCTGCCCCTTTATCTTTATCTGCAGCTGTTGTTGTTTGCATTTGGCTGTTGGATTTTTCGCGTTGTGACGCCGCTGTCTCTTCGCTGCCTGCCATCCCTTGCTCAGTAGTAGTATTACTTTATATTGATTACTTAATTTTTTTAGGGAAACTTGTTTTTTTACATTTATTTTGCTTTTGTTGTGTTGAAGTTGACGTGTGTGAAATATGCGGTGTAGGGGTGTGTGTGCGCAATGTGCGAGAGGGCGGTACATACGGTTTTCAGGGTTGCATTGAATCACATTCGATGCATGAGGGCATTGTAACAACAACGTAGCAACATATTCGAGTTATCTGTTAAGCAGATGATTTGTTTGAAACAAACGCTATTTTTTCTTAATATGTTTTATTTTTCATAGCTGCAATTAAAGATTGTGGAGTTTGTTTCCTTATTAAATATTTATTTTATTATTTATTTCATATCGATAAATGACTGCTGCCGATATGTCATCTGCTTCGTGTTGCCAATTTTTGTAATTGTAATTGACAAAGCGCCATTTGCGATCAGCATTTAGCGGCAAAAAGGAGCTAGTAGGAACAGAATTACAATTTTTTGCAAAATAAATCAATAATGATTGACAACAGCAAAACGCAGCAGCAACTGCAGCAGCAGCTGCCACTCAGCCGGGTGCGCACCATCATGAAGAGTTCGATGGACACGGGCCTAATTACGAACGAGGTACTCTTCCTTATGACCAGAAGCACGGAGCTATTCATACAGCACTTGGCCCGGGAAGCAAACACAGCGTCCTTGTCCAAGCGGAGTGGCGAAACACTCAAATACGAACATTTGTCGCAGCTAGTTAACAAAAACAAATATCTGGAGTTTCTGCTCCAAATTGTGCCCGAAAAGATACGCGTTAGTGAATTTCTCGAAATGTTGCGCCTCAATCGTTCCAGCGCCAGCGACGAGGACTATGAAACTGGCAGCGAATCCGAGATGGATGATGATTAGCAGCGCACCGCCTCCTAAAATTCACATTCAGAAACTATATGTGCAATTAGTAGAAAGGAAATGATGTTTTAATCTAAATGCGAAACCATGCTAATAACAAATTCATGTAATCTCTGAGTTGGAATTTTGAATTTTAATAAAAATAAATTTTAATAATAACACATAATCATTTCGATTGAATACCCTAAGCACTGAAGACCGTTTTAGCTTTGCGATTTCTATTTTAAATGTATTAAACTACAGATCAAACCATGAATATGAAGCTCTGACTTTCGAAAATCATTTCAGTTTGGACAAAGTTATGACTAATGAAAGTTTGAAACGTGCCCATATAAAAATTATCCCGTACAACTTATAAATATATATATATTATTATATTATATATATTTCATGTTATTATATTTATAAAATTCGCTAATTCAAATGCAAAATTATTGGTTCAATCTTGAAGGTCTTTACAAATAAGCAATCAATTTATTAAATATTATAGTTAATGAATATTTATTTATTAAAATTGTTATGCACTTATAAATAAATAGAAGTACATACGTATTTCATTCTGCGGATGATTTTCAATTAGGCATTGAAAGACACATAATACATACATAGAATTTCTGATTCTGGTCACTGCTAAGAATAATAAAATACAATACAATATATATATATATATGTATATATATATATAACTTACAAAAGTACGCTTGCCAAAAAAAATCAATCTCACTTATATATTCGCCCAGTATACATATATATATTTATATATATGGATATCGATGGAGCGTAGTACATATATGGCTGGATGAATATATGATAAGTACATACACACATATATATGTATTTATATATATATAAGTTATGTGTTATGGATCTATGTATGTATTTATGCACATTTGATGTAAATTTTGCAAATCAGTTTGACAATTATGTTTTTTATACAATTTGGATTAGGATTAGGAATACATAATTCAACTAATTAATACAACTCTCTCTGTCTCTCTCTGCAGATCGGCAAGTATAGATTAACAAATATAAATAAAGGAATGCATCCGATGAACGGTTACCGCATTTATGCCATTTATTGCCAAACATTGCCAATATTTAAATTGCCAAATTGCTGATTTAAATTTGAAGTGACCGATGAGGAGGCTGCTGAGGAGGTGCTCGCAGTCGCTGGATAACCAACACTTGACAGCGGTTGCATCAGATTCATGCCGAGTCCAAGTTGCTGCTGCTGCTGAGATGTTGTTTGTGGTGCTGCCACAGCTGTGTTGTTTCCACCAAAGAGTTGCATGCCACCCAGCATACTTTGATTCTGAGTCTGCATTAGATTTGTGGCTCCTGCTTGTCCAACTAAATACGGGCTGCTAGCAGCACCGATGACATTGGGAAACTGTGCACCATCAAATCTAAGATTCATGGAGCCAGTTGGAGCATTGCTGAAAGCATTTGGTGCTGCCATCACTGGGGCATTATACATGCTCACTGAATTCGGTGGCGTCATAAACTGATGATGGTGCGTCTGTTGGGGCAGCTGCTGGTGGTGGTGCTGTTGCGGATGATGATGCTGGTGATGATGCATATAGCCACCGGGTGCCATGCCCGTGAAGCCACCAAAGCTCATTTGTTGCTGTTGTTGTTGTGGATTGCTGTGGGGATTGCTGGGCGCATTGCCATACAAAGCCAGTATGCTGTCCTTGGACATTTTGCCAGACTGATCCTTGTCATGACCAGTGCCGACCAGTGAGCCCTGGCTAAAGAAGTCCTGCTCCTGCTGGGCCAAAGAATGCGGCTGACTGGTTGGCAATGAAAGGGAAGCAGCAGCAGCAGCTGCAGCAACTACATCTCCGTTCGTCTTCTTCTCGGGACTCGGATTGCTGTTGGCACTCAAAAAACTGGTAAAGCTATCGTTCTGCAAATCCTGGCCAGCAACAATTGGCTTTGTGGGCGATGAGAGACCCAGCAAATCACTCTCCACGCTGGAATTGATGCTATTGTTGGCGCTATTTATTTGCACACGATGCGAAGTCTTTGGACTGCAGCCACCGACCTGATTCGGTTTTGGCTTGGGCAGCGGCGCTGGCAGTGGACCACTTTTCGCTGTTCCTCCAGCTGTCGTCGTCGTCGTTGACGTGGAGGAGGAACGCTTTTCGCTGGAGATGCTGCTGATGCCGCCCAAACTCCCGCCTTGAGCTGTTTTCTTTTTACGCTTCTGTCGTTCGAGTTCCTCATCGATCTCCTTGGCCCAGTCGACTTTCGGTGGAGATGGCGGCACCCATTCCCTAGCCAAGTACTTTTTGTGCTCGTATTTGGCTCGAATAAAATTCTCCAGTGCCGTATCCGTTTGAGGCCGTCGGAAACCATCCGGTAGCTGTGCCTCGTAGACGGCACGAGCGCGAGAATTGCCCATTTGTTGCAGGGAGATGACCTGTTCAGGGGTCCAAGCATCCAGATTAACGCTCTTCACCCGGGATATGTGCACGCCCAAATTGCGATGTATGCCTGCGCAGCGAATGCACAAGAAGACGCCCAGATTCCATGACGCCCAGCGTGGACCTGCAAATTGTTGATTAAATGTGAGTCAAATGAGAAAAAAAGTAAAAAGCAATCAACTTGCTTATCTCAAGAGTACCTATGCTACTCAAACTGACGATGTATTCATAATTTTAGAAGCATATATACGTATGTAGTTATTCATTTAATGCGGTTAACGGCATCACGCACACAGCACTTACAAAAATAGAGTTGGGGACGCAGTGAAACTGCTGCTGCTGGTACTGGGCAAGTGTGCCCGCCCCTAATTAATTACAAGTGTACGCTAATTCTCAGAAAAAGACTGCGATTTGTCTTAGAACCATGACTAAGACTTTAATAAGACAAAATACAATTAAATATTTAGCTGCCCTTGTTTGTATATCAGTTATACATTTTTTTTAAAATATATACAGAGAAAAATAGACCCTGAGCATGCACTTACCCTTCGCATCGCAATCGACACAATATTTATTGTCGTCATCACGTAGCATTTGCGTTAAAAGTGTTTGACATTTTTCCTGCATCAATTTCGTACGTTCCGTTTCCTTACGGCTTGCATTTGACGTACTCATATTTTTCTTGCACTTTTTATCGCGTTGCTTTGCGTGGTGTTGTTATCTGTGTAATTTCAATAAATTGCCTGTATTCTGTGTCGCTGTATAAATATGTGTGTATGTGTGTTGTGGGCTGCTTTGTTTAAGTTATAAGCCGCTGGTTTAGCTCGCTTGGCATACGTATAAATTGAATTTTTTATGCTTTAAGAATATACTACAACTTTTTTTTTTTGCTATCGAAAATAGTGTACGTCTGCGTCTAAACGTCACATTCATTTCGTAAAGTCTGGCAATAGTAATGTCAAAAAAAATGCGAAAGGAACAGTGTTACCAGACCTGCAAGCCAGATGGCAAGCCACTTGATTTTTTGAAAAGAAAAAAACTTTGTGCATGTGCAACAAGTGAATTCATTATTTTTTAGCAATATGCACTCACTAAAGGCGCAACTAGAGTCATGTCTTCGCTTATTGGATGGCGGAGGCAATTTAAATTGGCTAAATGTAAGCTTTAAGCAATCTTTATTTCTTATTAAACATTTATTGTTTATTGGCTTTTACGCTTACTTCTTTTTTTTAGGTTTTCTGTGCCGAATTTCTGGAATTTGTGAATAAGCTGCAAAAGAAAATAAATAATCAGTTCGATTTTGATGCTCTCGAAATTATTTGTTTGTGCTTAACACAAATTATGATATGTGTTCGACACATGGAATTCACCATTCAAACGGAGACCGCCAGCGGTTCAAGGATATTTGTAATAAATAATGAAATCGCTATTTTTATTATATTATACTATTTATTATACTACTATTAGGCTAGCCATCATCATTTTGTGGATCGCATAAGGGTTTGTCTGCAACGCCTCTGCGTTTCCTTGACGCCCTCAGCAGGCGTAGGAGCAGTAGCACAAAATAATGCCACCGAGGGCATTTCCTATTTGAAGCTACTCGATTCTCTGTTGGATTCCCTATCCGAATTCACCATCTACAATGAGAACAGAAGCTTTGAGAGCCATATCATCGACTCGCCGGTGGAAATACTCAACCTAAGCAAGCAAATAAAGTTACAAATAGATTTACTACTGGGCCAAACGTTGTCCTTTGCTAATGTGGCTCTGCAACAGGATAAGAGAGCGTTGAGTGCGCTTTGTCAAAAGGTATAAAATATATATATATCTTACTTAATATAAACATATATTATTTTAGGTGATGCGTGATTGTGGTGCATTCCAAGAGGAATGCCAAATGAATACTGCATCATTGCTTCGAAGCAGCAACAATTCTAATCGAAAACTGAGAGCGATGACTTTGGAGCACGCCCTGCACCAACTGGAGGAATATTTGAATGAGGCTCTTCTGCGCCTGGTCTTCACTTGTTTGCTCGACTTTCAAAGGGTATCGGTAGATAAAATACGCAATATATTGCGTAGCACACGGACTGAGGAATCAATTGCCACAGCTGATGATTGTATAGCCGATTTTGATGTGAATTTGGATCGTGCCACACAAATTGGCATATTTGCCATTGCATTTGCACCCAACTTGAAAAGTATATATATAAATATATATTATTTAGTTGTTTATTAAAGATGTATTATAATAATGCTATTTCTATCTCGCTTGCATTTTGTAGTTAAGACGACCGTTCGTAGCTGTCTCGCCTCGTTTGAGTATTTGGATACAAGTTTAATACCGTCGCTTCATGGAAATGCCTCAGATTTGCACTCGGAACTCCTGGAGCAGCACTTCAACGAAGAGATGTCAAAGTTTAAGAAAGCACTGCATGAGATTATGGATAGTCGTGCTTTTGTCGGCTGCTATTTGCATATGCTAACAACGGGCATTATTGCCGCAGAGAAACAGTTTGATAAAGCTCAGTTGGAGGATTTGGCACTGATGGGTTTCTATATTGTGGAGCATTTTCAGTTGGGTGTCAATCAGCAGGCTATATTGCAGCACGAACATTTGCATAATTTTGTGCGAATCTTACGGGAATGCAAAGCAATATTAATTTGTGCCTCGCAAGTTCAACCGGATCGCATCGTAAAAAGATTTAAAATATTACGCACCATATTGCGTAAATTACACAGCAGCTTAGCTGCCGCTGAAACTAAACCAGCTGCCAATGAACCTCATCCGCAACGAGAAGAAACCGATATCTGTACAGAAGCATCCTCCAATCCCATACAATCCTTAATGGCATCTCCATCGCGGAGTATTCTTTACGAAACCCGTAAGAATCGCAGCAGGACAGCTGAAATAAAGCAGCTCACAATATCTGAACAAACTTTGAACAAATCCCTGAAGCCGAGGGCCTTGAATTGTTTGCGTCGCAGTGAGTATTGAACTGAATAAGGCATTTTAGTTATTTACTTATTTATTTAAATATTACATTAAAAAAAAAGTTAGTTTAATATTACTATTTATTAAAACTTGTCTCAGTCAACAAAAAGTAAAAAACTATTTACGTATTTATTTAATATCAACTAACATCAGTCAACAAAAAAAAGGATAATAAAATAAAATGAAGTTGGTTAAAAATAATATTTCAAAAAATTAAACAACATTTAATATATAGAAACAAATTATTATTTTGCAGTTATTTATTAATATTATCTATGTATTTACTTGATCAACTAATAACTAATATCAGTCGACACTGAAAAATATAAATTAATATTATATACAAATATATATATATCTCTATATTTCGATTATTATTATGGTTTTAATTATTATTAGTTTATTTTACTTAACACATTCACAAATGTTGCAGAACAAAGTCTGCGCACCAACATGTTTAAGCGACAAACTATTGTGGGGAGTACCAATATTAAATTACAGCACACAGTCAGCAGTGAAACAGCAAGCTTGGAAATCAGTGGTACGATAAATACTATAACAAATGATATTATTTTATTATATTGTTCATTGTTTTGCTTTCAGAAATACTCGATCAATTAACGTGTTTAACGTCCAACTTCTCAGGCATTCTTCCGGGGCAGAAGTAGTTGAGCTTATTTCCTGTCTATTGTGAATGAAAAAACACACACATCCATACATACACATACACACACACACCCATAGACATACACACACAAGCACATATCGCATCCGCATCCGTAGAGAGCAGTGTTTTTGTTTTGAACATCTTGAAAAGATTCAAATCATAACAATAATAAACCCAGAAAAAACATAATAATAAAAAGTTCAACTACAAAATTAAACAATTAATTATTAAATCAACGTCAAAACACTCAATTGAATTATGCGCAAAATTGTCAACTTATCGATTTTCCACTGGCAAAAGCATGCTCACCTTGTAGATACATAAAAATATATATATAAAATTGTTAAAGTTGAACAAAAACTTGGAGGAAATGCCAACGGAATTAAGGCTTGAGCACAACTCCGATGATAAAGCTAGCCAAGCTTTCGAATTGCGTAGCAACAATCGACATGTGGTTCCTCTTGGTGTCCTTATGGTGCTCTGCACAATATATATAATGGTTGCCGGACTCCAGACCAACTATAACTACTACTTCAAGCCGGGCGTTGCGGCTCTCAATCTATCCAGCAGTCTACCAAATGTTGATGCTCCAAATGATGTCCACACTCAGCTTCAGCCCTTGTGCAGACAAATTGAGATTTTCACCGAGAATGCATCTAAAGGACAGGCAAACAATCTGTTGAAGGAACAATCAAAACAGTCTTCCAACAATCTTGCAATAAGACGCAAGCAACCAAGGAGTTCGAAATTAAAATCAACCAAAAAAGATATCACCAAGAAATCAAATACAGCCGAGCCCATTATCTATCTATTTGCCTTGGTCTTTATATATCTACTGCTGAAGGCCGCATCGGACATAAATCAACATTATAAATCGGTAAAAGTCGTCCAACTTACCTATTGCAAACAATTATTTATTTATTCTTTTATTTTATTCTATTATTATTCAACAGCAGAAGAAAGGAGATAAGCGTTTGCGTCGATGCTCCTTGCAATCCTATGCCCAGAAGGAGCAGAAGGCCTCCCATCTAGATCGACGTGCTTCAAAAGGTATTTCAACAAAAAGTTTGCCCAAATTTTGAGAGGATCTTAATAGGGAACAAATAAGAGATAAACAATCAAAACTAATAGTTCTTATTATGTAATATATGTGTTGTGAACTGATACTTGATTCTCTACTTATACTTCACTATATACTATACTCTATATATGTATCATGTGTGCATTTGTCTCGATGTAAAATCATATCTGTCTAAAATCAAACAAATTTTCTACTTTTTACCCATTTTCAATCTCTATATATATATATATAATGTTAAGTGAATGTCTATGTGCCGATTTAAATTTATATAAACCCTATAGAAATCTGTTTACTGTAAAAACTGAACTTTAAGAATAAAACTCTTCTCTGCACTCCTGTGATGATTTTACAAAGTATTATCTACCCACAATATACGTATACCACAATTCGTGTTTTATTTCCTCACTGTTTTCAACTTGGTTTTTTTGTTGTAATTATATGTGTATTATTATTTTTCTTATGTAGACGCTCTGCTGCAAAGTAGACACTATATATTTATGGAGGCCCGATCCGTATCCCTTGATCGCTTCAAGCGAATGGATGATTTGGCCATCGAGTCCAAGGACCAGCTCAAGCTTTTACGCAAGCCGTCGACACTTGCTGAACCTGCTCGAATTTACCGTCCAGCCAAACTTTCGGGTAAAACAGACGCTTCCTTGGAAAGCTTTGATTTGAGTTCCTTTAGGCTATGTTTTTTCCCCCTTTCTTTATCCACTTTAGAGCCTTTTAGGGGTCGTCGCTTATCGGTGCCCATTAGCATTAACTATCAAACTGTGCATGTGGCTCCTCCTGCTCCGGCACCTGTTGCTTCTCTGGAATTGACGAGACGCGGCTCTGTGTTCAGTGCGAGTGACATGATGACGCCTCTGCCGCTGAATGCACCGTCCACTGGCCTCCAGACGATGCCAATGACCGATCTGAGGCGGCGCGTTCGCATGATTAACCGCCACTAAAGCGAATGGGAATCGGAAAATGATATATGATATATAACTCAACTCAACGACTATATGGACTTCACTATCAACGAATTTATACACTCAGGAAAATTATCGCCGTGAATTTGGCGATTTTTTTCCTGAGTATTTTTAACTAGCTCCAAAATTGAATTTTAGACGTGCTTAATGGTTTTTGTTTTGCGTTTTAATTAATAGGTGTAGTATCGTTACTATAATTAAGGCATTTTAAACGTACAAAATACATTATTATTATTAATATTATTATAATTATTACGATTACTATTACTATTACTATGCCCATGCAATTTTATTAAGAATATACAATACTATACACACATTTAATAAATTGCACAGATGAGCAGCCGTATTACCAGAAAACGTACACTTATTTATATTTATGCTAATAATAATAATAATCTACTACTTAAGGCAAGATTTAAAACAATCTTAGGCTAAAATTAAAGTTTCGCTTGCAAGAAGAGAGAAACAAAAAAAAAATCAGCTGATGCAATTTTTCTGGATTTTGTGAAACGATTGAGATATAAAAAGAGAAGTCTATGCATGGAGTGTGTGTGTGTGTTCAGAGTAATCGATCAGTATCAGTATATATATATATATATATATATATATATATATATATATACAAAACTTTTATCGAATTTTGTGCTAAATGTGTTTTCTCCTATTAAACATTACAAATACAAAAATAAATTACGTATTTTAATTGCTGTGAAATATATATTATTATCATTATATATATAAATCTATATATATATATATATATATATATATACATATATATATATATATAGATATGTGTGTGGTTAGACTTTAGCTAAGCTCATTGCCCTCGTAGAGGCTCTCGCAGCTCTCAAGCAGCCGCAACACGGGCGATATATCATATGGATACAGTTGGCGCGAGACGAGCCGCGATATTTGCAACCGAAGACGGATTAGGACACCCATCGCCTCATCGAGCATGGCATTGCCCATGCCAAAGCTATGACAACTATGGACGAACATTGTCCAATTCATACGTATGTATTTCAACAGTCGCAGCAAATACAGCAGAAAACACGTCTCATTGCTCACAAGCAGATCGAGCAACAAATCGGAGCTATTCGAGGTCATCTTGAGAAACTCGAGAAATGTGTAGACAGGATTGAGCATGGCGACTAGCTCGGGAAATGCATTATTTCGAAACGAGATGCCGGAGGTGACATCTAGTGTGCAGACCATTGCCTCAATCAAATGATCATCCTGATCATCAAACAGATGGATCAAGATCTTACTGAAATGACATTCCGGATGAAATTCGAGTGTTTGCTTGATGAACGTCTCCAGCTTGCTGAGCACATCCCGAATGGATCTCTCTATGAGCAGAATATCCTGAAATGCATCATAGTCGGTAGAATCAATGGACGAATCTGAGGAATCGCTGCGTATCTCTTTGACGGTGACTGCTATTGATTTTAGGACGAGTAGCACCATTTTCTGCAGCACCGTTTTATCCATTTCGATAAGGTCGCCACCGCCACTTGCCGAATCCTCGCGTGAAATGGAGGCGATGAGTGAACCACTCACATAATTAATTGGCACACCATTATAACCAATGAGTCCCACGATATTTTCCGGTTGTCGTCGTGGCAGCGATTCGAGTATGCGCAAACTGCGCACATGGCAGACAATTTGGTGGGCCAACTTGCAGGTCTCCTCGGGCAGCATGTCCTGCAGCGCCAGCGTGGAACCATAACACAGCGCCTCATTAAACAGGCACAGCATCTGCTTGTAGACCGTGCAGGATAGATTGTGACTGAGCAGCAGTTCAAATTTATCCAGTTGAGCGTAGAAAGGGCGCGTTTCATCTATTGATAGATTGGCCTTGACCGATATAATGTTCTCCCAGAGCTGTAGGAAATTAAGCACACAATGCTCGGCCCGTTGCTGATGCAGCGGTGACATCAACTCCGACATATGTTTGACGAGCGTTGGCCATTTGTGCTCCAACTTTTGGATGGTGACGCATTTCAGATGCGTCGTATCAAAGCTCTCCGAATCGGTTAAGGCGACCACATGACAACCATTGGGCGGCACATAATTATTACTGCTAGTCGTTGTTGTTGTTGTACTATTGTTATCGTAAGGATTACGATTGCTATCGTTAAATCCTTGCCGGTGGTCTTCATCCGGCGCATCTCCCGTCATATCACGAAATTGCAGCGCAAAATAATTATTAGCCAATGGAGGATGTTGAACTGGGAAGTGCATATAGCTAAGGGAGGCATCAGCTGAAGAGGAATTGCCTGCTGCTGCAGCTGCTCCAGCTCCAACACCACTTGTTGCCATCGCCGTGCTGCAATCCTCATCCAGCGGATGCAGCTCCACATCCTTCCACTCGACAATGCGCTTAATGATGTCCAAACTAAAGTGAATTTTCTGCACAGCCGCCTGATCGAGTAGATCATAGTTAAACAACTGATCCACAATCTTTTGCAGCCATTCGTCGTTCAGCTCCTGCTTGGCAATGACCAAGAAAGCAGCCAGCACGCGTCCAGCCAGGAACTGGACATAAGCATTATTATAGCCAGCTAAAACAATGATCTCATCAATCAACTTGTGATCGTTGCGTATTAAAGCATCGCAAACATCCATAATCCGGGTGCAAATATAACCCTTGGCGTTCTGCTTCAAATATATGTCAAAGAGTAGCTGTAAATTGGAGAGAAATTGCAGCAGTTTATTTGTGGGCCATTCCCGCAGATAGGCAATCCGCTTCTGGCCATTCGAGTCGTGGGAATAGTGCGATTGAAATGGTTTCCTCAGCGTACGCTCCGAGACGCCGCACAGGCACTGACGCGTCAGCGATTGCTCAAATTCCAGCATATCATCGATGGTGGAGGAGTTTGAATTGGAGGCGGAGTTGGAGGCAGAGACCGAGTTGGAGGAGGAGCAGCCTGTTAGTGGTTGCTCCTTCCTTAATAATTCGGTTAGTTGCGTTGCACGATCCACTTCATCGTGTGCCTGTTGTGGCTGTTGTGGCAAGATTGTATTGACTAAATTCTGTAATTGGGCATAGGAAGCGGCACGAGAATTGCACGGCGTCGTCGTCGGTGAATTGTTTGTACTGCCCGAATGTGAATGGGTGGAGCATGACGAGGATAAGGAGGAGGAGCATAAATGATGCGTTTTATTATTGCCATTGGCATCCATTAGATCCGTGCCATCCAATATATCGGGCGGTGATTTGATGGCGCCCACTAAGCGTATTTGTTTATCAATTTTCTGCCGTTTTGTTTGCGGTTGTTCGTTGTGATTTGTGGGCGTGTTGGCAACGCCAGCAGCAACAACCGTTATGCTTGCCGTGGAACATGGGCAACCGCCATTTCCACTGGAAGAGTTGCTGCTGCTGCTGTTGCTTTTGCTGCTGCTCGTTGAGCTGCTGCCCGTCGCTGCGGTTGTTGTTGTGTCCATGTTTGGAGAATTGTTGCTTTTATTTGTTTGCTTGTGCGCTGCAATAAATAAAATGCATAACATTGAAAACAAAACAAAAACACATTCCAATCAAACAATCCACATTCCACGCTGACTGCCAACCACCAAGCCTTGCCACTGCGTTTTTGACAGTGCTACCGAATTACGCGTATTCCACAAGGTTACGTGTTCAGTTGCTGAAGCCAGCATTTAATTTTCTAATATATTTTCATGGCAACACTTTTGCATATAAATTCACTTGTTGGTTGGCAGTTTTGTGTGTGCTTTTATTATTTTGAGCATTTTTGTGAATTTTTCTTAACTACATCTGCAACAAGTTGTTGCTGCTGCCCACTTTTTTACCTTTGTAATGTTTGTATTTGTTGCACTTCACTCTCGGTATTTGTTTGTACACTTGCGCCATACATTATGGATTTGTTGTCTTGCGTGCAAGTCTTACATTATTTTGTTTACATGCTTTATTTCACTATAAACTTTTCTGGGGGCGCAAAAAAAAAACAACTGGCACTGTTAATTAACAAGTAGCGAGCGCGTCGCCATCTTTGTAGTGTTGGGTTGTTCATATGCTGGCCAGTGCCCACACACGTTACGACAGTATGACAAACTTACGATATTGCTGCATCGCAGCACGGTGCGACTGACTTTGCCAAAAACAGTATGTTAATTATGGTAAATATTTTTAGTTTTTTACTCACTGCCGCTGTTAATTATTTTTGTAGTGTTGGGTAGTTCATATGCTGGACAGTGCTCACACATGTTACGACATGATGAATGACCAACATACGATGGCGCTGCACCGTACACGTTACAGCCGACTCACACAAAAAACAATGTGATAAATAAGATACATATTTATGGTATTTTACTTAGCTAAGCAAATTAAAAGAAAAAATTGCAAAGCACATCAGGTTGTGAGTTCAGTTCAAAAAATTTTGCATTATCCAGTGAATGCTCCCAGTCTGGCAGCTCTATAAGGCAGCGCTGCCACTTAGCTTAAATAAATAAATTAAGAGAAGATATTTTGCTGCTTTACAAATATAAACACATATGTATACTAACTTTTGACAAATAGTGACAGAATTTATCATAAGTAAAACCAGAAATTTTTTGTAGTGTTTTTAAATTTGTAGGCGGTTGAGTGCACACAAAGTGGCAACACCGTCACTTGTTTTTCATTTGACATTGACACAAACACACACACACAGACACAGAATTCCAGCCGGTGGTGGGTGGCAGAAAAGGACGACAAACCATTGCGGTACCATTCCCAGGCAATTAGTATTGCAACGGCTTTTTTGTGGAGCTACGCTTTGGGCCGCACTGCCCAGTTCCGTTTGTTATCAAAGAACCTGAACTTCAATCAGTTCGAAATACCGAAATTCACATCTAAGTAAAGTGTTCTGTTGTGTTGTGTTCGACGAGCGATTGCAGTTGAATTTCGTCTTCGTTTCTAACAACACTTAATTTAAACCACGTAAATAAAAAAACCTTCAAAAGGAAAATGGCTGGTACACTGCCCCCCCTCAACGATGAGCCCATCTACAAGAAGCTTCAGGAGTATTACGATGGCCACAACAAGGAGCTGATCATCAAGGATCTGTTTGTCAGTGATCCCAAGCGATTCACCAAATACAGGTGAATAAAATGTTTTTTCACGGTCAACTTCACACACATATCCATATATACATATACACATACATGTAAATCGTATGAAAGCTACTTTCTATTCCATTTACATAAGTATCCATGTATGTGTGTATTTATGAATTTGTGAGTGTGCTGGAGTTTATTAAGCGCTAAAAATTTAACTATAAATTTTCAAAACCAAAACAAAAATATAAGAATAATTGCAAAATTTTTAAAAATATTGCAAAGTTTTCTTAAGTTGTATAGAGTAATTATTTATTTATTTGGTATAATAATACTAAGAAATTATTTAAATTAAATTGCTAAATTTTAAAATAATTAAAAGTTTTGAAAATAATTGGAAGTACTTATATATAATATATTTATATTATATATTTATTTATTTCAAAGTTTTTTGTGCGTATTTTAACCGAGTTCGCTTTGTCCTTGCAAAAGGTCAAAGCAATGACTTTTTTCAAGCCGTATTTTAAGCGTTTTCTAATGACAATTAAGGTCAATAAAATTGATTGCTCAATTATTAAATCGAATAATTTGTTTATTGATTTTCATTAGCTTGCGTCTGCAAACGCCAACGGATGGTGAAATTCTGTTGGACTACTCCAAGAATCGTGTGAACGAAGATGTTTGGCCTTTGCTCTTGGAGCTGGCGAAGGCGCGTCGGGTGGAAGCGGCCCGAGATGCCATGTTCTCTGGTCAGCACATAAATATTACGGAAAATCGTGCTGTGCTCCATACGGCATTGCGTAATCGTGGCATCGAACCGGTGCTCGTGGATGGCAAGGATGTGATGCCGGATGTCCGTGCTGAGCTGCAGCATATGAAGGAATTCACCAATAAAGTGATTTCGGGTGTTTGGCGTGGTTGCACCGGCAAACAGATCACCGATGTGGTCAACATTGGCATCGGTGGCTCCGATTTGGGCCCATTGATGGTCACCGAGACGCTGAAACCATATGGAAAAGGTTTGCATTCGCATTTCGTGTCCAACATCGATGGCACTCACATGGCGGAGGTGCTGAAGAGCGTCAGCTATGAGACCACATTGTTCATCATTGCATCGAAGACGTTCACCACACAGGAGACCATCACGAATGCCACCTCCGCCAAGGCCTGGCTCCTCGAACATGCCAAGGATGTGAGTGCGACGATCTCCATTTAATTCCACTGCTATTTCTATTATTATTTGCTAATGTGATTTGGTTTCTTTTAGGATGAGGCCGTTGCCAAACATTTTGTGGCACTGTCCACGAACAAGGAGAAGGTGACTGCCTTTGGCATCGATAGCGCCAACATGTTTGGCTTCTGGGATTGGGTTGGAGGTCGTTATTCGCTGTGGTCAGCGATTGGTTTGTCCATTTGCCTGTCCATCGGTTTCGAGAACTTTGAGCAGCTGCTCGAGGGCGCCCACTTTATGGATAATCATTTCAAGACCGCACCACTGGCTAGGAATGTAAGTGATGTACACTTGCGGAAAATAATATTAATAGCATCACTCTGTTTGAAAAAACAAAGTTTTAGTTTTGCAATTTTTCTCGCAAAAGTGATGCTGTTATAGATTTTCGCCACTGTATAATATATTTATATAATTTAATTGACTCATATCTTCAATTTTGTAGGCACCTGTTGTGCTGGCCTTGCTTGGCATTTGGTATTCGAATTTTTATAAAGCGGAGACGCATGCACTGCTGCCCTACGACCAGTATATGCATCGATTTGCTGCATATTTCCAGCAGGGCGATATGGAGAGCAATGGCAAATTTGTTAGTAAATCTGGCCAAAAGGTTGCCTATAGCACCGGACCCATTGTTTGGGGCGAACCGGGCACCAATGGGCAGCATGCCTTCTATCAGCTCATCCATCAAGGCACTCGTTTAATTCCGTGCGATTTCATTGCGCCCGCTCAGACGCATAATCCAATTTCCGGTGGCAAACATCATAAGATTCTATTATCGAATTTCTTGGCACAAACCGAAGCCTTGATGATGGGCAAGACGAGTGATCAGGCCAAGCAGGAGCTGTCCAAGGCGGGCTTGAGCGGCAACGAGCTGGACAACTTGTTGCCCCACAAAGTCTTTGCAGGCAATCGGCCAACAAATTCGATTGTTGTCAAAAAGGTTTCACCCTTCGTTTTGGGCGCTTTGATTGGTGAGTTCAGCAAATTGTTTTTGGCTGATTTTTATTTATTTTAATTAATATTATTATTTGCAGCCATGTACGAGCACAAGATCTTCGTGCAGGGCATCATTTGGGACATTAATTCCTTCGATCAATGGGGCGTTGAGTTGGGCAAACAACTGGCGAAGGCCATCGAACCCGAGCTGGATCATTGCGAAGAAGTCTCCGGCCATGATAGCTCCACAAATGGTCTAATCAATTTCATTAAATCCAATTGGAAGTAAACAACAACCACAACAACAACTACATTGCGTAGCGCCCCCCTCAAAAATCTTACTTATATTTATATATATACTGTTCTTGGCACAAAAATTCTATAACTATTATATTACCATATATATTTGCATGCATATTCAAATTATACGTACGTAAAGCATTTGATTTGCAAATTGGCAAAAATCTCACTAATCGGTAGTTTACACACCCTATATATATATATATATATATATATATATATGTATGTATAGATATATATATTGTTGTTGGATGTAGTTCATACATGATGTAAAATCAGTAAAAATGCATTGAAATTTAAAGCATAAAATGTGTATTTGGAAAAAACCTTATTTGATGTTACTTTTTTGGGGTGTGGCAGAAAAGATTTCATTTTCCAGCATCTGATTCTGTGTTATCGCCGTCGTCGTCATCATCCGATGAATTCTGTGTCATTATCAGATCCTCCTCATCGGCAGCCACATCATCATCGGCTTCCATGTTTTCATCATGATTTAAATTCACATTTTGCTCCTCCAAATCGCTCCAATTGTTGGCGGAATCAACGTCATCTGGGGAGAAGTTTTGTCAAATTAAGTTTATTTGTTTTTTAAATAAGTTAAGTAAATATTTACCGGGATCCTCGTCAACAACTAAAACATTGTTTTCATTCAAATGCTTTTCCGAATTACGTTTCATTTGATTTATAATCAAGTTAACACGACCAGAAACTCTGTAAATTAAAATATACAAATAAACTCGACGAATAATTAAACTCTTCTAAATTCGTGGGTCTTATATATAATATATATGTGGATATGGAGACGGATGCATCTCAACTGCCCTCCTCGAATGATGATAACAGTGACAGCGATGAGCTTGAAGCGACTTCCCCCCTGGAGGTCGTTAATGTCGTGACAGTCTACAATAAAAGTAAACTCGTTGAATCTATTGCAAGATGCCAGAAACCACTCTGCGAAGATGTGGATTTCGAGTGCGTGACGGATATGGTCAATGGGACAATTTGTGAAGCTGCCACCATTATTGAATCGGATCCACGAGGACTCTTTTGCTACAAGTACGTGAAGAATTTGAATATTTTGGACGTGGAGCCTTCGTTAAACTTGACGGACCCAGCGGACAGTGCACCTTCGAGTGATTTTGTACTGCGTTGGCAGACAATCGATCAGTTTGAATATGGCAATGCGGTTGCCTTGATTCGTCACTACATCGGACTGTGGCAAGTGTCGCCACAAACTAAATGTGTCGTCCTCTCGAATAGACGGGGCCGTGAGGTGCCCTTAAAGGGTCAAATATACTTTATCGATGCGCAGTTTTCACAACCCACGCAAACGTGCCCAAATCCCTTGGCCGTTGCCAAGGTCCGTTTTATAATTACAGTCTCCCGTATTCTGCCCAAACATTATCCGGTAATGATCACATATCGCTTTGAAGGATATCGTACATTGTATTATGCGTTGGGTGAGCGGGCCATCAATTCGAATTCATTTCAGAGGCTCTACATCGATACCATCTTGCACAGCAAGTTGAGCTTCTATGCGGAGATCTGTGCCTGCCGGCATGGCACTATGGACCAGCCCAAGGACAAGGTATAGCCATAACTTACTGTAGTGCTTCGGTGAGGCAGTGCATCCGCTGCTCAGCAATGCCCAGACAAATGCCCAACTTGTCCCGTAGCTCTTCCTTATCCCCGGACATCATAATGCTCGTGTGTGTTGTCGCCAGAATCTGCAGCCAGCGCAGGGCACAAATTACGCTAATTAATAAAATACAATAATAATTATAGAATATAAGAACAAGTGAGAATGTTCACTGAGAAATACTCTGATACCCTTAATTAATAGCAGCTGATAACTGAAAGAGGCTTCTACACTCAGCCAAAAAGTCTGATATTAGTTAACATTAAACGATTTGCGATTATTGATTTTTATTCTAATTTTAAAACTTAACAAAGGCAAGTAGACATATTGCAACCTTTAAGGCGCTAACTTCAAGGATGTCTTTTTACCTTCGGTATCAGAGTATCAAAAATATTAATATAATATATGTAAGTATGGATATATAGACTCACTCGGCTGCTTTGCCCTGCAATAGCACAGAGAGCTCATTGAGCAAGGGGCTGATATATTCCAGCGGCAGGCGATCCAAAGTTAATTGCACAGTCTGTGTATCATTTGTGTCCAGAACTGCATGCAACATGCTGCAAAGGGGAGGATCCGTTACCTACATTTTATATATCTCATGTATATAACTTACCTTTGATCCTGACTGTGCAGCGCCTGCATTAAAAGCAACGTCTTGCTTTGGCTCTGCAATTTACCACCTGACAATTTGGACGCTTGCACGGATAAGTTTTCCAGACGCGCCTCCATTGCCACCTCATTTTTTACCTTTTTGGAAAATGGCAGAGCACTATTGTACTCCACATGCTTAGACACCACAATGGGAGATTGAGTCTTCAGAGCAGCTGCACCCGATCCGATCTTGTTCTTCGCATACAATTTCTTGGGATCTGTGCGAACAAGTACAATCAATTTCTCCGCATAATTTGGAGTATATCGCTCGAATTGCAAGAGACGCCGATTGCCATAGCCAAAGAGTATCTCGTGTGAACGTTGTGCATCATACACAAAGTGAGCGGCAACAGCATGGATGGGTTCAACGTCATCCCCGCCATCCGAGGCAATTTGCAGCGACACCTTTGGCTTGATACCCTTCTCAGCAGACAAGCTGAAAATATAAATTAGTTAGTTAAAAAAAATCAAAAATATATTAATTATTACCAGTTACCTTTCCACATTGAGCAGATATATGTGTATGTTGCCATTGCGTGTTACACTTGCCACACGCAACTGGCCATCTTCGCGCACCTCACACGCCAAACTGTGGGCCACATCCTCCATGACCAGCGTGCAAATCGATGCCTTATTTCTGCCCTTTTTCTCAATTCTCCAAATGGAAATTACACGTTCCATTTTTGCTGTAGTCATCACATATTCCACATTGTTCTTAGTACAACTAAAACTTTTGATGGCATTTATTTCGCCAATGTGTCCCGTGAATGTTTCCAACAACTCAATGTTGTCCACATCAAAGATTTTCAACTGACGCGAGGCAACGGCCAATGTGCGACTCTTTGCCAAAAACACACAATTTATGGGTTTCTCTGGGCCAACGGACAAATCGGCAATACAACGAGCCTCCGCCACTGACCAAACCAACGCTCGACAATCTCCGCCCACACTATACAGATGTCCATCATGGGCATCATAGGTAATCGCAGTGACTGCTCCATGGTGGCTATCATCGCTCAGCGTACGCTCAACCTGCCAACCAAAATATATAATATTTATAAAAGTAATTATCGGTTTATTACTCACCTTTCCGTCGGTTAAGGAATATAGCACTACGGCGCCCTTAGCCGTTCCTAGCGCTATATATTCCCTATCATTATCGGAGGAAATCTGTGCTTGCTGCTGCGATTTGCGCGTCGGACGGTGTGCAGCAATTGTTAGCCACGTGAGTGCTGTGCAGGGGCCAGCAAGCTGCAGGTTGGGTGTGTATTCCTGCTTCAGTGTGTTCGCCTCGGTGTCCCATATCCGTAGTATGCTCTCGTCGTCAACTAAAGCGAAGTATTTGCCACCATTCGTTGAAAATCCCGACACGTGCTTCTTGCCCAGCGACATCGTTTCAAACAGTTTGGAGCAAAAACATTACCACCTGCAGTGTTGGTTAACTCAGCAAAGTTTACTTGGGCAAAACTTGCGATCAAAATACTAAAACTGTTAACAGCTGAAATATTTAATCACATTAGAGCATGTTATCGTTTACATTTAATTACATTTCCAATTAACAGCAGTTGCCTGCCGGCCGTTATAAACATACATTTTTTTTAACGATTAAAATCATTTTTCCCTCACGACTTACTTTTTCCATTTGATATATTTGCCGCACTCGCGCGGTTTCGAGTAAGTTTTCCCATAGCTGACGCCAAAATATATTAAAACACGTTTACAAAATTCACACAAACTAACAGTGAGTTAACAGTAAGTATCTAATAAAAAATATTCAATTTCGCGGTCTGTCTTAAACCCTTTTTTTAATGGGCTTTCATTATCGATATCTTTTTGACGCTCGAAAACACGGCTTAACAGCTGCAAAATATGGATCTATGTAAAGCATATTATAGCTTACACTTAATTAAATTTTCAATTAAATTCAGCTGTTAGCACATCAAATCTTTGATTTGTCAAACCTCTCATCTGGCAGCTTATATTTAACTTTTTGTGACATATTTTGTTTTTTTTCGATATAAGAGGAAAATACTTTTTTGGCATCGATAACTTTTTCCTATCTAAAAACAGCTTAACAGCTGAAATATATGGACATATTTTGGGCATGTTATAGCTTACATTGAATTACATTTTAAATTAAATACAGTTCTTAGCACATCAAGTTACCAATTTGTCAAGTAGCTGTTACCTGACAATTTAATTTTAATTTATTATGAAATAATTTGCATCTTCGATTTACTTATCGAAAATTCATTGTTGATATTTTTTTACAAAAACAAAGCAGTATTTTTTTTGCTTGCCGCCTGTAGCACACTAGCCATCGAGAATATTCGTTCGACCAGTTTCGACTTTGAGGTTAAAGTGAATACCGACTGATTTCCTTGCTTTAACTTTGGGCTACTCTTCGTTTGTCAAATAAATAAATAACTGTGCATAAAAATGGCTTTATCTGTACCAAAAGCACCCGGCATTTCGCAAATGCTCAAGGATGGCGCACGGGTAAGTGAACAAAACACACAAAGTGGAACAATTTAATTGAAATTGAGAGAAAAAAAGAAGCGCGTGATTAGTCATCACTTCTGATGAATGTTGAACATATGTCATTTATAATGACTTATTCTGGGATTAATCAAGCGTTTTTCTATAGATGTACAGTGGTTTGGAGGAGGCAGTCTATCGCAACATCAGCGCCTGCAAGGAATTCTCACAGTCAATGCGTTCCGCTTACGGCCCAAATGGGATGAACAAAATGATCATCAATCACATCGAGAAACAGTTTGTGACCAGCGATGCTGGGACAATAATGCGTGAACTGGATGTGGAGCATCCCGCTGCCAAGCTCATTGTGATGGCCAGTCAAATGCAGGACGCTGAGGTCGGTGATGGCACCAACTTTGTTGTGGTTTTCGCGGGTGCTCTCCTTGAATCGGCGGAGGAGTTGCTCCGGCTGGGCATTACCACAGCGGAGATTGCGGATGGCTATGAGAAAGCGTTGAACAAGGCACTGGAGATTTTGCCCAAACTGGTGTGCCACCAAATAGAAGACTATCGTGATGTGGATAAAGTGAAGGAAGTGCTGCGATCGGCGATTATGTCGAAACAATACGGGCAGGAGGATTTCCTTAATGACCTGTTGGCCAAGGCATGTGTCTCCATATTACCTGATGAGGGCACCTTCAATGTGGACAACATACGCATCTGCAAGATTCTGGGCAGTGGCCTGGCCAAGTCAGAAGTAGTCCGTGGCATGGTCTTCAAGCGTTTTGTCGAAGGTGACGTCACCTTCGCGGAGAAGGCAAAAGTTGTCATCTTCTCATGCCCTGTCGACATCATACAGACGGAGACCAAAGGCACAGTGCTCATCAAGTCAGCGGATGAGCTATTGAATTTCTCTTCGGGCGAGGAGGGTCTACTGGAAGCTCAGATCAAAGCCATTGCCGATACGGGCGTCAAGGTTGTCGTCTCCGGCGGCAAGGTCGGGGATATGGCTTTGCATTTCCTGAACAAATACAATTTGATGGCGGTCCGTCTGAATTCCAAATTCGATTTGCGTCGCTTGAGCCGCGCCGTAAATGCCACAGTTTTGCCCCGCATCACGACTCCCAGTCAGGAGGAGTTGGGCTACTGCGACAAGGTCTGCATTGAGGAGCTCGGCGATACCACAATTGTCGCATTCAGGTAAGTGAATATATGTATATATATATATTTCTACATTGTGTCTATATACAAAGGAATCGCAATTCATATTTGTTTTTTTATTTTCCTTTCAGAAATGAGGGCAAGGACTCCCGCATTTCCACGATTGTTATTCGCGGAGCCACCGATAACTTTATGGATGATATTGAGCGCGCTTTGGATGACGGAGTGAACAACTTTAAATGTTTAACCCGTGATGGTCGTTATCTGCCCGGAGCAGGTGCCACCGAGATAGAGTTGGCCACCCAATTGTCTGCCTATGCTGATACTTTGCCTGGTTTGGATCAATACGCTGTGCGCAAATTTGCCACTGCTTTGGAAGTGTTCCCAAAGGCCTTGGCCGAGAATTCAGGCACTAATGGCACCGAGATTGTTAATCAGTTGTATTTGGCCCACAATTCGGCGAAGGGCAAAAATATCGGTTACGATATTGAGGCGGAGAAACCGACGACAATCGATGTAACCGAATCGAAACTCTTTGATCTGTATCAGGCCAAATATTGGGGACTTAAGTATGCCGTTGGTGCAGCTGCAACCATCCTGAAAGTGGACCAGATCATCATGGCCAAGCGTGCTGGAGGCCCAAAGCCTCGACAGGCTGCAGGCAGCGATGATGAAAGTTAAAAAATACAACCATAACAAAATAAACGTTCGCTTTAAAATGCAAAGCTTAATTGTTTAAGTGTAGCCCATGGCGAATACAAAAACACCCATTATAATGTATTTGTTCACACACGAGTTGGAAATTTCAAATTTCATAAATAACACACACTCACACACACCAGCAACGCACATACTCAGTCTCATCTACACACAGCTTCTTGTATTAATAAACTAAACTTACAAAAAACTGACTTTCTTTTGAGCGTTTTTTATACCATGAAGCTCGAAAGTATATATTTTTGATCAGGATCTGAAGTTGAGTCGACATAGCCATGTCGATCTATCCGTATAAGTAAAGAACCCAAACAATAAACTGGACAAATTTCATTAAATTCGGAAAAGAAACAGCCGAAAATGAATCTTAGTTTTTTTTACGCATGTTTACATTTGGGTGTGCAAAACTTTCCAAAGGGAAATTTGACAGTAAACACTAGAATGTATTAAACAGCTGGAGGTGCAGGATATCTACGATATTCTTATTGTGTATCTGAGTAAATTAAACGCACTAGGTAAAAAATATTTGTTTTTTTTTGTCTCCGCTAGATAACTCATCTAAGCTTTTTTTATTTTTTTTTTTTGAATTCAAGCAAACGATTATTTGTTTGGAGTACATTACATACTTATTTTCAAATTGCGTATGCGCAGATACAATTCAATATTTGTTTCGAATAAAATTACGATATCGTTGTCGATTTTCAAATTGAAGTTAATAAAGTTTTTAAATTTGTATATCTCATTGTTTGTTTGTGATATTTCGTGCATTGCTTTATCAATAGTTTCGTGTTATCTTTTAGTTTAAATATATGCCAGTTGTAAATACAATTATGGAATCAAATCTCAAGTCTGCCAGAGTCAAACAAATGAAACTATCCGTGCTCCATTGGATAGTTCAATTGCCCAGCATCAGCAAACTTTATCTTCATCTTTTCAAAAAAATAATAAAAAGACTTCATTCAAAATAAAAATGATTGCAAAAATTATACCAAGATCCTGACCTGAAACGTTTTTTGCAAATCGAAAAAACTTTTGAAATGGTTAAGAAGCTTCGAAAGAAAACCAACTGCAGTTTAGGCTTGGAATAGTTTGACTACTTTTGTAAGTAGGCGAATTTTCAATTTTGAACAATTTTCTGCTGAATGCTCACGACAGCAGAACAGGGTCCAAAATCTATATGAAATTTTTGGTTTCGTTAAAAAATGTGTGATTCTTTACATAATTTTTTGTTGATGGAATTGAAATATGTTTGAATTGAATCAAACAAATGGAAGAACCGATTGAATTATATATTTATGTTTGCATTGGTTTCGAAATGGTTGCTTGAATATGAAATGAAATTTATATGCTTCACTTTTGTATGGAAGAACCTTTTGTCTTTTGTTTCATTCCAATGCCATACAAATATGCCCATTACCATTATCGAGTGTAAAAAAATAACTCGGCTTTAATATATATATATACTTTGCCATTCATGCCAATTACAGTTTTTTTTTTTTGATTTCATATATTGTTGTTTACAAAAATATAGGCTCAACCGCGGACAACTCATTTAATTCGTAGTTTTGTGATTTCGATTTAAATAACACAATTTGATGTTAAATAAATATCATGAGTGAATTTTTCCTTCTTTACAGAATCACACATTCTTTACAATATTTTGGAATTGAGTTTTCGATTCACATAGTTTCATACAATATAAATCCATTTTATAAAATAAATTATCGTTCAATGAAGCATTATATTGCATTATATAAATAATTTGGCAATAATAGCCGATTGCGGTTATTAATCAAAAAGGACGAAAACTACATTAGATATATATTTCTGTATATAAATATATATATATAGGTTGCATTTATATATATATATGTATGTATTATTTGCTGCGTTACTGCAGCGGGATTTTAATATTTTTTGCTAAGAAAAACTTGGATATAATAAACACACTAAAGTTGAACTAGCTTGTTATGGCTGCATTATATTCCTGCCTGAATTTAAAGCTTTTAAAGTAATCATATATGTATAGTTTAAAATCCACTTAACTGGGATCTATAAGTGTGTGTGTATTTTATATCATTTGTCTTCAATTAAGTAGCTTAACAACGTGAACAGAGCTTATATTTTTCTGCTTTTTTTCTTGAAATAAGTAGTCAAATTAAGTGTTTTACTTGTATTTATTTTTGTGTGTTTGTGTTTTGGGTGTGTTTACCATGTATTTTTATAATAAATATAGTATTGGGCTTGATATATATATGTTGTAGATATATAGATTTCATAGTTTATATATAGGTAGTTGTTGCTATATAGTCCTCAGAATAATTGTCCTTAAGGTTGGGATATTCGTGTACTCTTTTGTTACATACAAATAAAAAAACATGGTGATATTTTCGAATAAATGCCAAAAAGTTTTTGTTTGAAGAATTTAAATTGTTTTTTAATATTTGTCATATTTGTATCATATTGTTTGTTGTTATTTTCATATATAGCCCTCTAAATCTTTGGTACACATCTGGGCTCTCTTCTATTTTTTTTTTTTTTGTTTAATAATATTGCTTTTGTAATTGTAATTAATTTTTTCTCTTTGCTGGTGGTGCCGACTCTTGTTATTGTTCATCTTATTTTTTGTAAGTGGGTGCTTCTCTTAAAGAACTTAAAACTTAAGCGAACCAAAAATAAAGCAATTAGATCTGCTTAGAGAGCCGTGCACGAGGACTTCTCACGGAAGGGGTTTACCTTTTGGCTGGTGAAACCAGTCAATAGATAATCCTCCTGCTCGTGCTCCGATATATATTTCTTCATCTTATCGCAAGACATCGATACCGTTTGACGATCGATAGCCGCCTCACGACGCAGCTGTTCAACGACGATGCGCTGCTGTTGTAGGGATGATGACATTACGTCCATTACGGCTGTCTCGGATAGGCCTATGGTTGAAAATGTTCTCAGATACGGATACGGATAAGAGCAAATTGTAAATTAAGTAGTGGTGGTTGTGTGCTTTCTTTCAATAAATACTATGAAATATTGTTTGTCTTGTGTTTTTTGGTTGAATTCTGAATAATAGAGGGCGCTGCAAATGTAGAGAGCAAAAATGCAACAAAGCATTTGTTTAGATATGTTCTTTGTAAAACTATCACGACATCCTTGTCACATTGAATATTACAACGACACAGAGTACATACAAAGAATAGTGTACAGCTTGACAGGAAGTAGTAGTTTGAGATCTCTAGATAGGCAGTGTTAGGTAGAATCTTAAGAAATTTCGATTAATCGTTTGCTAAGTTGTATTTTTTTTTTAAGCATCGCTTTACATGTACGTATGTCTGCCTATTTATATGCATGCGTGGGTATGTATGTAAATACAAAAATGCTGGTCGCACTTTAATAATATAATTTATTGCTGGTTTGTGATTCATATTTATATATATGGAAATCTTTTTTACTATCGCTTAGTCAGCTTTATTTGTAAGGTTTCCCACTCTACGCAAATTAAGTTAATTATAATTTTCGTACTGCTTTTTTTTTTTCAATTTCCAATTGATTTTATTTGTGACTGTGCAAAAGCGTTGAAGAACACACACACATGCATATCTATACACACACATACGTACATTAAATGCGAAGACATCTTTTGTTAACACCAACATTTGAGTAATTAATAAACACACACAAGCACAACTACATGTTAATAACAATAATGCTCAAATTATTTACCAGCTTTCTAACAAATATTTTGCTAATTTTTCCGAATAACAGAAATCAAGTTCCTCCTTGACGACCAAAAAAGATACACACCCAAACCAATGAAACGTGAAGTTGGCTGCGTGTAAAGCTGCAAATCGTTATCGATTATAAAAATTATCGTTGTATTACATGTGGGTGTGTGTTTGTTTGTGAATCCCTGGTTGCCCCAGACTCGCCAAGTGCAAAAAAAATGACGGCTAAGGACGAATGGTCGGCGGAGGAGGAGCTGCAGCTCTTCCATGCAATGGAAGGCCTGCGTCCCGTTGGCATCAACAAACACTTCTACATGTCCTGCATTGCAGAACGCCTTTCCAAGTCTCTGAACCGGGAAATGCCCAGCGATCTGATCTGGAAACATTTGGGCACAATGTATAAACTAAAAGAATTGGATGAACTCGAATGTTTGCCATTTCCTAATGAGGAGCGCGAATTTTCTTTGCCTGAACAAGATTATGCGATGTTCGTGAGCAAAAAGACGGGTAGTCTCAATGGAGCTAGCGAAGATGCTTCAGATGCGACACCAGCTCCATTTGTGGTTTCCGATAGCAACAGCAAAGGTAAAATTAAATCAGCTAAGGCCTTGGAATATTTTAAATACCGATTTTATAATTTTCAGCTACAAAATCCTCAGCTGGGCAAGCGGCAAACATTGGCAAGGAGGTGGAAAAGAAGTTGCCTTTGAAAGTCTTGGATTTGCCAAAGCGTCCAGCGAAAAGGACGCGCGGCTCCATGTCGAATGAATCGATTAGTCCATCAACGACACCGCCACCGATGCAGAGCAACAAACGTCGTCGTATTTAATTATTCTTCCTTTATTCTTTATTAACAAAAAATAGTTTCGCTGTTAGTCGTAGTTAAACGTGACCAAAACTTTGACTTATTATTGACTTTATAATATAATGTAAATGTATATTTATGAAAATCAATCTTCAAAATCACTCGAGTCCGACTCCATTGCCCCATTTTGTGGCGTTTCCGTTGTCATTTTCATGGAATCCAGCAGGGATTTCAGCAGACGCTTGTTTAAGTGATCCGTTTGTGTTAATTCTCTCACAGGCTGTGCCTGCTGTGTGTTCTCCACCTCTGATGGTGGCGCTGCTGGTGGCGTATTCACGGGCATTGCATCGATGTTCTCCAAATCCGGCATTTTTTATATATTTATTTTTCCTTAGCAAATAAGCACTTTATGCGTTTGCTTGCTTTTTTTGTGGCACAGCTGCTAGGGCTACCGTAAAATACTAACATATCTATTTGGAGTTTCTTTTTTTCAGTCCCTGGTTTATAGCAGCCGCTTGCGCAGTCAGTGTTGAGTCGCGCTCGAAGTCAATTTCATTAAGCAATTAAAAAATATTATTCAGATATTTTATTTTCTTATGTTCTTTATTTACGACACAACTGTTAGGGCTACATTAACTTGTATGTCAGCATAAAAACGCATTTAGCTGAAGGAGTTTCAGTTTCATTTGTCCGTTCCTGGCTTGTAGCAACCCTGTTTGCGCAGTGCAGTGTCGAATTGCGCCCGAATTCAATTTCAATAAGCTATTAAAAAATGTTTGTGCCCGAAACGGAGGATATGCTGCCAAGAGCGGCGCCCAGGCCATGTACGGCCGTACCGCTGGGTCACGTTGACGAGATTGTTAAGCCGACTGTGCCGGAAGTCTCCATACTATTCGGTGAACCGCCGCAGCAGCAACAAGCTCAACTACAACTACAACAGCAGCAGCAACAACCGGCGTCGGCGCAACGTCCCCTGAGCAATTTCGCCACCTGGAAGAAACAAATCCTGCCCCGGGTCAACTTTTCGCCGGTACTTGTAACCGAATTGGGGCCTGGCTCGCCGCCGGCTACTTCATCTGCTGGCAATGATCATAATTATCTACCCAGGAGTCGCTTTAATGAAGTTCGGACCACGCCACCCAGCAATATGAATCTTGGATATGCTGCTCCTGGACCGTATGCCCCAGATCATCTGGTGTCGGCACCGTGCCTGCCCAATCATAGCGATGTGCTCACAATATGTGCCAGCACCCAAACCGAAACTGACAGCATAGGAAGAGGTGCTGATCTCAATTTCAGCAATTTGGCGGAGAAAAAGGACATTAGAGAAGTGTTGGCTCTGCTAGAAATTATGCGCCAGGAGCAGCAGCAATTGCGCCGCATATGCGAAACACTCGCTCAGCAGCAGGAGAAGCAGCAGCAACTTCGTATTCCAAGCTGCACGACATACAAGGAGACGGCTTCCCAATGTGATTTAATAGTGTCCAATAAAAGTAAATTAAATGATGCTAAAAAAGTGCATTTAAATATCTTAAAACTCTTCCAGGCAATGCAACAGTGAAGCGCATAACACCGATTGTGCAGGATTACATAGTCGAGGAGGAGGATGAGGAGCTGCCAGTAACTTATGAGCTGCCCACGAGAATGACGCCCAAATTTCAATCGCCACGCGCAGCGCCACCAATGGCTCAATCCACTGGCTATCGAGTGAACACACCAAAAGCTAAATCTGCTCCGGCTCTGCTGCCCAAGCCAACCACGGAGCAGAGCATGGTCATGAATGAGCTGGCTCTCAAATATTTGCCACAGCGTCAAATCAATGAGCTAATGGATGAGTTGCATGTGTCTCCAAAGGCGACTACCACAACGCCACTGCGTCCCATAGATAACTTTGTGCCCAGTCCGAGCAACATGTCCAATGCCTCCTACAAATACCTCAAGAAATATCGCCTATTGTCTGATGAGCAATTGGGCTACGAACAACATCATCAGTCGCCGCAAGGAATGCCGAAGATGCCACAGCACAAAGTGGGCCAGGAGCAGATGCTGGATCTGAATAATATACGCAATCAGCCAAAGTTAATATAGAAAATAATTGTTTATTATTGTAATTCTCAACTGCAACTAACAGAAGGCAAAAATAGAGTACAGATATATATAGAAAAGCTGCAGTAACATAAAAGGGATTTTAATTTTTTAGGGGGGAGTACGACAAATACACACAACAATAATCGTAAATATCTAGCGCAAAACCAGATGCATTTCGGATGCCGATTGCAGCAGCACCTTCAATCCCTGCATGAAGCCAGCACATTGGGCAAAATCGGTGCCAAAGGCGATCCTTGTGTGCACTTCAAGGGCATTTGCATAATCGGCGATTTGAATATATTGCACGATTTGATTCAAATGCTGTATAGTTGTCGCTGTTAACTGTTTTTTGAAATAGTGTTTTATTTTCAGTTTTCATTTATTCGTATTTGATTTAAAACTTACCCTGCCATCGCGCAGGCAATCATAGAGATTTTCCAAGCGTTTCACAACATCCACAAACTTCCGCTTAGTGCGCTGCAATAGATATATAAAAGATTTACTGAAAATTAAATATTTGTGCATGTGTTTAAAATATGTAAAGACCAATCTACAACACAGTTATTATTTATGTTAATAACAGGCATATATCGATACTGCGCTCGATAACCCAATTTGAATTAACGGTCACGCTGTGTTGCTTCAAATAATAACAATTGACTTACCGGATCATTGGTTGAGCTTAAGCATTGATTTTTCAGCTCCTCGAGCACGGTTTGCAAATAGATATATTCCTCTGGCAGTGGTGGCTTCTCCTTGGGTGGCTCTGGCTTACGCTGCTCCTGTATGGCTGCCGGCTGTTCGGTATAACCAAAGGTTTGCTGTGGCTGCTGTTGCTGTGGCTGCTGCTGACCGGGCCAATATTGCTGTGGTTGTTGTTGTTGTTGCTGCTGTTGCTGGAAATTCATTTGTTGTTGTTGTTGGGGGAAGCCCTGCGGATTATTATTGGCAGCTGGATTGTAATATGAAGTGCCAGCAGCCACTGGCGGCACACTCTGGTATTGATTAGGATCCATGTAGCTATTCGGATTTTGATTCGGATCGACACCGTATAAGGGATGCAGTATCGCTGACGAAGGCTCCGCTGATGGTCTCGGCTTGGGCTGAAAGATTATAATTACGACAAAAAGAGTAAATTAATAAATATTAAATACAGGCTTGAATCTTACAAATATTTCTTATTTTTTTTAATATCAAATTTTATTTTTAATTTTAACTATTTTTGTCTTTTTATATTGGTTTCTGTGCCGACTGACTTTAGCTGAATTTAAATATAGTCTTACCACTCATGTGGAATTCAGAGTCTGACTTTAGTTGACATTAAATAAATAATTAAAACTGCTTACCACTCTTGAGGATTTCAGAGCAGGTGGATCATTCCAGCCGGGCGGTGGCGTCGGATTACGCTGTATATTCTGCACAAGAGGAGCCGGCGCTGCTTCAATGGGTGCAATTCCTGGCATATAATTGCTTTGTGGTGCACCAATAAATGGCGTTGGATTATATGGTTGACTCGTCGTTATGGGATTGGTATTGAATGCACTCGTATTATAAGTCTGCGGCACACTCGCAGGCTGAGTGATGGGAGCAACTGCACCAGCGAAGGGGACTGCTGCAGGGACTGGCACTGGATTGTAGGCCATGCCATAGGCACTTGTGGGTGCCGCCACCGAAGGATCCAAGACATATTTGGAACGCGAATGCAGACCAGAGCCAACAGTTGGCACTGGTGGTCCACCCGTGGAGCTGGCATTGCTATGCGGACGTGGTGGATGTATTAAAGGTGCTTCAGCTTTCATTTGTGGCGGATTAAAGATTTGCGCAACTGGTTGAGCTGGCAGAAGAGGAGGAGCTGCTGCTGCTGGTGCTCCTGGCCAGCTATTGCCATTTGTGGTGGCATTTGGATATGGATTGAGCAGCGGCGGCGGCTTGGAGAAGGAGCCACGTGGCTCCATTTGACGCATATATCCTCCAGTTGCAGCTGCAGTTGCCCCAACCGCTGCCGGTTGAATACGATCCACGTTGACCGCATTGCTGATGCGTTCGCGCAGCTCATTCAGATCCTCGCTGTCCGCATTAGTCCTGCTCAACGTGGTTATATATTGCAGGGCGGCAGTCAGAGCGCCTTGGGAGGCGAGTAAGCCGCTATATTCCGAAATGAAGCCCGCAAAGCGACCGGCGAGGTCAACGGCAATGCCCTGCTGCTCCAGGGACTTTGTGAGCAGCATCACCACCTCGGCTAGCTCCTGGAGCTCGCTAGTGTTGAGCTTGTAGTTGTGATTCTGTTGCTCCAGCTGCTTCAGTTGATACCAGGCGGCAACTAGCTTATCAATGCTGCCCGCACAAATATAACAGAGCATCGCATTTCGGGTCAATTCAATACTGTTCGACGACGATGACTCATTCAAGAGACGATCCCCAAGTCTCTCACAAATATCGACCAGTTTGCGTTCACTATGCTTGAGTGCCGCAACGAGTGCCTCCTTCCAGGAGTCCACCGTGCAGCGGTTGACAAAGTCCAACCAATCTCGTGTGACCAGTGCTGATATCACATTGGACAATTCGCTCTTCTGTTGCATCAAATAGCGCGTCTGGATGCGTGTTAGCGTCTCTATTCCCGCCGTAGAGGCGATGATAAGAGCTTCGGGTATGCGCTGAGCCTCCAAGCACAGCTCCACAGCTGCCTCCGTGTTGGCCGTGAGGATGGCCTCCGTAATCAGACTGTCAGTGTCTGCAAAAACGGAAAGTATATTAACAATTAATTAATAATAATTTATATATATTACATTATTTTATATAGTTTTAGTTATTTTACTTACGATCACCGCTGGGTATTTTAAATTTAGGCCTCGGCGCAGCTGAATATTCATTGGATAAGCCATCATAATTATTTTTGTTGTCGTTTGTTTGCTGTTGAAAAGTAGAAATCATAATTATTTCAATTGTATATATATATATATATTGTATATATATATATGTGACTTGATGTAAATTGACTCAATTACAAGTTCCACTCGGAAAAAATCGAACTGAATTTTAGAAATTGTAACTCAACTTATTATGCAGAGTATATTTCTAAAAATCTTAATAAAATTTAGAAAAATATGTTTAATTAACATTTGCCTTTTTTATGCTTAGTATTTGAAGATTCCACAAATAAAAAATATTTTTTTTCCGAGTGTAAGTCTTTTTTTTTCTTGTGTGCATCCGATTCCTTACCGAAATTTCGGTGCTTGAAATGATGCTTTGATCGCACTCAACCTCAGAAGAGTCGCTCTGCGCAGAGAGGAAACACAGACAAAGCAACCCCGAATGTTTGGCAAGCATGAGAAATTGTTATCAGAATAAAAATACATAAATCGCGCATGGATGAACAAACTAAAGCTGATAACGCAATCCAAATCTGACACATACAGCTCCGGTCAAAATAATGGAGCAATGTTAAAAAACCAAATATCTAAGATATGGTTAAAAAATTACACAAATTTGATTTGAACAGAATAAATCATTATTGAAAATAAGTAAACATTATAGCATAGCTATAAATTATTGTTCGAGCAAACATTGAATTCCCTTAACGTAAGGCGGCTTATCATTATTTTACGGGCAAGTTTCGATTGTAATAGTATTTTAAATCATTTCCCCTTAATTATTTGTAGTTTTTCGTAGAACTAAATTTTTCGGCATGTTGAAGATTTTTAAGAGGTGTCGATTTTCAGCCATAAAATCAAACATATTTTTATGGATTGCTTTTGAAATAAGCCAAATAAGATTCAATATATAAGATATGTAAAATAAAAAATAAATCTAAGAGTGATCGTAGGGATTGTGAAAGGAGAGGCTAAGAAAATATTGACAAATTGCGGCACTTCTATTACTTTGACCGCAACTGTATGTGCAACACAAGATAAGAGCTGAACTAAAAACTACAATGAACACATAAGTAGAACAACAGAATAAAGCGGAAACAACTCACATGCGTAAGAGTTGATATACGGGTCGTAAGGGTATCCACGTCAGATTGCGAGTTGCTCTCCGGCTCTTTGACGAACTTGCTGAACTTGCCATCGCAGTCATCCTTATTGTAACCTTAAAAAATACACATATGTTAATCTGCTATTATATTAAATGTATATATGCTTACCCAGAAGATTGAGCATCTCCTCCTTGGGATTAAGTTCAAAGTTCGCCTTGATGAAATACCATATATAACGGCCATGTTGATCCGCTGATTTATCAGCCCGTTGTCGGCAATAATCCGAATAGTTATTCTCCGCCAAGGACAACTCCAAGGCATTCGCACGCTCCACAAGACCCGCCTCGGTGGTCAGCTGCGACACTTGCACCGTCCGCGAGTTGCCATTGAAACTGACCAGCTTGCCACCAAACTAGAAGTAATAAATATTAAGTTAAATTATGAATATTATAAGGATAATGATTATTTAAATACTAACGCCAAAGGCAACGCCACACGGGCGCTTCATCCATTTGGGTGCGTGCGTCAGATCGTGATAGACGACTTGCGTAGCCTGCTGGGGCAGCGGCTCCTGGGCGAATTGATCCATGCCCGGAAACGAATCGGCAATCTTCTCGGAAGTGTGCACCAAATGATGAGTGCCTCCATGCAGCGAATAAATCGAAACAGCGCCCTCCAAACTGGCGCTGGCAATCAACGCCGGATTACGCGGACAGAATTGTACATCCGAATACCAGGATGCAGTGGTCGCCACCTCTGAAAGGATTTCTCCCTCGGGTATTTTCGTATTTGGATTCCAGCAGTAGATCCGATTATCTTTGCCACAAGAGACCATTAAATCTGGATCCTGCAAACACCATGACATGCCCAGTACGCCACGATCATGGATCTGATAGGTTTTGGCTGGTGCGGTGGCGTAACGCAAATCCCACAATTGCACCACGGGGGCCTGATCATCCTCGGAAGCCAACCAGACTTGGGTGGCCACCTCCGGATGCCATTCGATGGCATGCCAACGAACTCTTGACTGCGTATCCGACAACTTGATAATCTGCTGGCTCTTCCGCAAATCCCAGATGACGCAACGTGTGCTAAACACTGAGGCCAAAATATGCTGCACCTGCCGATTCCATGCCACATTCTTGACATCTTCCAGCGGCTGCGTCTTGGCTCCCGGATTGAGTGGACTAACAGGGTTATTTAAATCCCAAATATAAATTTCCGATTCCGAGGCGCAGGACGCCAACAGATTATTCAAAAAAGGATTAAAATCTAGGCCACTAACGGCACCCGTATGCTTGTCCTGCCTGGCCAACAGCGATTCCTCATTGGCCAGCAACTTGGCAGCGGAATAGACATTAATATGACCAGCCTCACAGCCACCCACAATAAGGCCATTCGGATGGGTACCATTATTCATGCCATGCGGACTCCAGATGAGCTTCTGAAATCTATTAAGATTTGCATTTTTGTTAGTTATTAATTTGAATTATTGCGACAGTTACTTGTAATCGCTGGCCACACTGGCCTTAAGCTCCAGGTCGTAGCTGGCATCGCCGATGCTCGGTGAGTAAATCTCCAATGTGGCATTTGCATTTGAATCAAATTGCTGCGCAGCGGTGCCGGCGGCCAATAATATTTGTTGCTCCTGCAACGGTGACCACGCAATGTTTACCGTCTTCTGTAGCTCCTTGATTTTCATGTTTGCACTGCTTAAACTGCAATTAAACACAGAATACTCATGAAATTTTAAGTTTTGCTGTTGGATTTTGGTACTGAAATTTATCGCAATTGTCCAATTGGAGCGAGCCTCGTCATCACTTTTTCCATTTTTTTTCTTCTCTCTCGCTCACTATAAATACTGGCGTGGCCCGCATAATGCTGGATTTAACTTAGTTGCCTCATTTCGTTATACAATTATAATTGTTACTTACACTCGTTTAACTCCTTCTATTTAAATGTATTTAAATTAAATTATGATTCTTGTATTATTTTTGTAAGAACTATGAACTGTGGCACAATCGATGCTGCTATCGAAAGCAACATCATGGTTTCGATTGCCTTGCAATTTTGATATCGATGTATCGTTTGTAGCGATGTGATAAATATTTTATTTACGCGCGTCTTTTCAAATTTAACGGAAAGATAATAATATTAATATAGAGATACAACCATGATTAAAAAGCGCTGGATATTAGAATGGATCACTTTTGACAAAGTTATGACTGCAAAGATTAAAATCGTTTCAAAGTGAATTCGTAGCATCGATTTTTCAGGCAGAATTGCATTTCCAAACTTTTAATGTAGAATTAATCGAAAGGTCAAACCATATGTCTCGGATTTTAAGAATCTGATTACAAGCCAAAGTTATGGCTATGGAAAGATTTTACTGCCAACATTTTTTTATGACACATTTTCAGATGAATTTTGAGCCAAAATCACAAGCTCAACTTCAAATGTTGTACTAATATTGTGCCTAAATGCTTCAGAATTTAGTTCAGCAGCTTTATTAATATAAATAAATATATATATTTCACGTATAATCATTAGAATGCTAGAAATATCAGATAATATGCTGAGCAAATTATTTAGCGCTTGTAATTGCCGTAACTCGTTGATCCACTTTAGCCACCTTCGAGTTGATCGTTTCTAGATTCTGGGCAAAAGTCTCCTGCACGGAATGCAAAAGTTCCTTATTGTTAACCAGGCTAGTGGTGATAGTGCTCTGTTTCTGCTCAATTTCGGCGATGATCTTGGCAAAATTGTTTGCTTGAAAATAGAAAGAACTTTAGTTAATTAAATTGACTAAAAATAATAAATTTACCATATTTATGCAAGGATTCCAGCGCCTGCATGCGTTCAATGACATGCGGCAATATTTCGACAACAGGCTCGGTGCGTTTAGCAATCTCGTAGAGCTCGGAGATATTTTGATCCCGCTTCGCGTCCTGTGCACTGCCACTGGATTTCTCCGCAATGGCATCCATTTTGCCAGTCAACGAGGAGAGACGCTGCTCGATGGCATCCAACTTATCCGGTTGGAGTAGTGCCGCCTTGGTGCTCAAATGTCGAACAGCTTCAAGCACATTGGACGTATTTGTGATCGCTGTGAGGCGACTCAATTTCTCGGGCTGGGCGCCCACCGCCTGCTCCAACTGGTGCAGACGCTGTTCGAGTTGTGCCACGCGCGCTGTGGCAGCGAGATCGGTGCCTGGAGTGGGAAGCGCTGTCAGCACACCAGACTGCTTAAATTCCTCTACTTGGGCAACAAGTGCCTTGACCTGTTTATCATTTGGCATCTGCTCCTTGCCTAGCACTTGCTCCAGCTTTAGTGTGTCCAAGACACGTTTTGCTGTGCTGATCACAGTGGCAACGGCATCATACGATTGCTTCTCCTCATCGGCAATCTTGCGATCCACTTGCAATGCAGCTACTTCATTGAGTAGTTCATTCATTTCGATCTGCAAACGCTGACACTTTTGCATGGGCGTTTCCCTTTCGCCCTGACCCACCAGCACATACTCTCCGCCACGTACATCGTAGCCACGGCACAATCGGCGTCCAATGCGGTCCGTGAAATCCACATTCCCCTCAAGAGTTGCACTGCTGAAGCGTTTGTGGGCAACGCTCGGCGATATGTGCATCCGCTCAATCGCCTCATTCTCCGGGTCCTCCTCGTAATAGTCCGAGGTGTCCACTTCTGGATCATCGGCAGTCTCATATACATCCGGCTGGTCATAAGCCTGCATGGGAATAAAAATATATAAAGAATGAGTGTACCCAAAAACTAAATATATATATAAAATACGCTTTCTTTTTTATGCTGCGCTTACAATGCCGGGCAAGTTTTGAAATTTCGGATCGGCCATTATGTTGGGCACTGCGAGTCTTGTGTTTAGCGTACGTTTCGAGTTTGTGGATTGTTATCCGTTTGCCAAAAACTATTGAAAATAGTTTTTATTTGCTTTTAAATAACAAATTGGACAGCAAAGCTAAAAACTGATGTCATAGATTTTAAAGTGTGACCAAATTGCTAAAAGCAAAATGGCAGCAATAAGAAACCAAAGCAGCTGTGTTCAAGAAAATATTAAACAGGCAATGCATTTGAATTATGTTCGTTTCAAGTCGTATCTCCAATTTGTAATATTTCAAAGTAGTTCTGCGAAGCTAATAGGTAAGTATTAACAGAAATGGGCACCAAACTAAAAACTAACTTCAAAGATTTTAAAGTGTAACCGACTTACAATAACCCACAGCTTTGGTCAAGAAAATACTAGATTGTCAACGATTTTGAATTATGCTCGTTCAAATAATTAAATGATAAAGTTAATTAATTAATACAATTAATGTCAGCTAACAAAAACTAAAAAGGCACAAATGACTCGCAAAACAGATGTTCTGAATATAATATTAAATGTTCCTTTCAACACTTAACTCAAATTTGTCTGGTTATCAAAATAGTTCTGTGAGGCTAATAAAGGCAGTGCTCTAAATAGTTACTCACTTTCTGGAAAAGTGAATTCTTAGCTTTCGAGAGCAAATGGTAATTTAGATAACTTTTAATACGGCCACACTAGCACCGATAGAATAGTATACTTTGGTTTGTGGGAGGCAATTTGTGTTGCACAAATTAGGTGTGATAGTTTTCTTTTGCTCGAATACAAAATCATCTAAAGATATACAGAATGTCGTCGTCTCAGGATAATTATGTACATACCTACAGAAATCTGCCGTTGGAGGTGATTGTTTGGGATCTCAAGTCGAGACTAAATAGACAGCTGATTGCCAAATAATAATTATTTTGCACAGATTCTGCTGCGTATATTTAAATATCTGGACTACACAGATTTATTGGCAGCTGGTACAACTTGTCATCGCTGGCGGAACGCTATGTTTCAACGGGAGTTCATTGAACGAACGCGAGTTCGTTTCTCAAACATTGTGCTCTCAGATAAACATAGTCAAGCGGTGGCTTTCATGCGTAGCAAGCGACGCTTTCGACATTTTCTACTGAAGGATGTGACGCTGGGCCGTTGTCGTTTTCTGGTGTATTATATTGGCAAGATGGCGCATTCGCTGAAACTCCACAATGTCGATCTGAGTGATAACCAATACTATGCCATGATACCTCTGTTCCCTCATCTTCGTTCGCTGTCCATTGGCCGCTGGCCGATGTCTGACTCTGATTACTTCGGAGACACTAACGGAGACATGGCTAGCATAAGGAAGATGGCCATAACAAATAACAGAAATGGGGAGATTAATAGATTTTAAGAATTTGAAGTGTGACCCACAAGACCGAATATCAGCTGTGGTCAAGAAAATACTAGATTGACAATGAAGTCATTTTATGCTAATTTTAAGAATTAAATAGTTATGTTAAATTGAACTAGTTTGTTACTTTTAAGTATATTTCATTTTTCCACTTCAGCTAATTTACGGAACTAACAAACGGCTTTGAAAAGTCAGCTTAAAAAACTAAAAAGGCAAAAATGAGACGCAAAACAGCTGTACTCAATAAAATACTGAATGGGCATTTGAATTACGTTGTTTCAACTCAACTCGAATTTGCCTGGGAGGCTAATTGATACAATGTTCTAAATAGTTACTCACTTTCTGGAATATTGCACTTTTTGCTCTCTCGAGCAAATGGTAATTTGGAGAACTTACAATACGGCCGCACTGGCACCGATTGAATAGTTTACATTGGTTCGTGGGAGGCAGGTTGGGTTGCACATATTTGGTGTGCTAGTTTTTTTTACATCTCAAATACCAAACATATATGTTTAAATATATATAGATAAATAAACACACCTATGCAGAATGTCGTCGTCTCTGGATTATTGCCTATATAGCTACAGTGATCTGCCGTTGGAGGTAAGTGATTGTTTGTGATCTGAACTCGTGACGAAAAAGTCAGCTGATTCACGAATTATAATTATTCTACACAGATTGTGCTGCATATCTATAAATATCTGGGCTACACAGATTTATTGGCAGCTGGTACAACTTGTCACCGCTGGCGGAGCGCCTTGTATCAAACGGAGTTCATTGAACGAACTCGTGTTCGTTTCTCAAAAGTTGTGCTCTCGGATCAACACAGTCCAGCATTGGATTTGATGCGTTGCGAGCGACGCTATCGTCATTTTCTATTCGAGGATGTGACGCTGGGCCATGTCCAGGTGCTGATGTCTTTTATTGGCCAGTCGGCGCATTCGCTGAGCCTCGACAATGTCGATCTTAATGATAAGCAATTCTATGGCATGCTGCGTCTGTTGCCACAACTTCAGTCGCTGGCGGTGACCCGTTGTTTGCCTCTGTTTATGTCGGCGACATTTTTGGACACGACCGCTTGTGATCTGAATGAAATAGCTGCGCATTTGGCCAGTATAAGGGAGCTGACCATATGCAAAAATCAATATCTTACGGATGCGATTCTGTTGCGGCTGACCGCATTAATGCCTAATTTGGAGCTGTTGAATATGTCCGGTTGCCAGATATCGTTTCACAATGCCATCTACAAGCGATTCTATCCCAACGAAGCAAATACGCCAAGTGAATCGGTGCTGACTTTTCGATATGTTCTCAATGTGCTCGTCCAGCAGCGAAAACTGTTGCGTAGCTTGGATTTTAGTCACACCCTCATCGGGCACTCGCTGCAGGCGATCTCTGATCTGAGTCAAGTGGACGAGAATGGACATCCGGGTTTGCAGCTGGAGCGACTCAATCTCGCTGGCTGTGTCCAGCTGAATGCGGCTACTATTAAAAGATTCCTCAACACACAGCCGAAATTGAGCGTTTTGGATTTGTCTGGCGCGATGTGTCTGAATGATGATTGTCTGGCCACAATTGTCCAGGCTAATCCTCAGCTGCTTGAACTGCGCATAAAGGCATGCAATGGAGTCACCAGTGTTGGCGCCGCCAAATTGAGGCTCTTAACACACCTGCAATCTTTGGACATCTCCAATTGTAACGGCATCAATGGCAATGGGATAATGGAGGGCGTTGCAAGCGAGGAGAACACTGTCCTGTTGGAGCTGAATGTTTCGTATTTGCCCATCTGTGAGGAGTCCATCAAAACGATAGCCAGAAATTTGCGTGCTTTGCGCACTTTGCACTTGAATTATTGTGTCAATGGTGTCACGGATGAGGTGGTTCAGGCCATCATCCGGGAACTTCACTGGTTACGGGAGCTATCCCTTGAGAGCTGTCGCAGGGTAAGTCTGAGAAATGATTCAATTTAATATTTAATTTAATTTACATTTATTATTAATTTGCAGCTCACGGATGCCGCGCTGACTGGCATTAATTTGTCGAAGTTAGAACTGAATCAGACATTCGTCTGTCCGCCATCCAACGTTGCCGGAATCGAGACCGGCGCGGTCCCTGTGCGAATATCATTGCGCAGCAAGGCCGAGGAGGAAATTGTGAAGGATGCGAAGCGTAAGCAGGCCATGTTTGCGATCTACGAATTGAATCTGATCAACGAGGAGGATTTCGAGGGTCACAATATACAGGAGCTGCGCGGACTGCGCTCCTTGAACCTCCGGGGTTGCAATAAGATCAGCGATGTTTCTCTGAAATATGGCTTGAAGCATGTGGAGCTGAATCGGCTTTTGCTGTCCAATTGCCAACAGATCTCGCTGCTGGGCATGGAGGCGCTGGTCAACAATTGTCCCTCCTTGGAGATACTCGATCTATCCGATTGCTATACGATTAATGATCAGGGAATCAAGATAATTACGGAAAAGCTGAAGCGTCTGCGTTCGTTGGACATCAGCGGCTGTAGTCAGTTGACGGATCACACAATCGATGCCATCATTGTGAACTGTGCCTGCCTGGAGACCCTTTCGATTTATCGCTGTCGTCGCATGTATACGGACATTGAGGATCGACTGTCCGGCGTACGGAATTTGCACATGGACAATATCAATCCCATGGACAATGCCGAATTCTTTCGTGTGAAACGACTCGATTGCTGATATTTTGCGGCAATTTTCGTTGTATTTGTATTATATTATTTTCAATTGTACAGTTTTCGCTAGTCTGGCAGCTAAATAACTAATCATTAATCAAACACATATGGCAATATATTAAATATATATATAAATATATATGCCTGCTCCATGTCCACCCAAGAACAATTAACATAATTGTGTAAGTTAGCCAAAGTGAGGAAAACTAGACATAAGTAGCTGTGATTATTGTGAAAAACTCAATTTTTTTGTTTTTATGTGAGTATTTAATATTTATGAATGTTGTTCAAATGAATAAAGCTAATCATGACTGTTGTATTTGCCTTTGGTAAAAATTAATCAATGTTTGTTTACTGAAAAGGTGTAAAATGATTATTTTTTATGGCGTGGCGCATCTTGATGCGATAGATCCTGACCAGCATGTCGTAGCACCTGCCGCATAGCAGCGTTGTGCTTCACATCTCAGTATTCAAGTGTTTGGCAAAACTGAGCAATTAAGTTTACTTTATTTTTTTTATCGATAACTGACTCTTTTTCGCGAAAATCGAAAGATATCGACAGCAATAAAAGTACAATTTTAAAGGCAGGAACTTATTGATATATTCTGTCCATTTACATATTTTTTATCAACTGCCCAAATTTTACCAAGATCATTTATGAAAAAAAAACAATAAATAAATGATTTTAATATTATTAAGGAGTATTTAATAGTTGTGAATGTTGCCGATCCAAATAAAACTAGTTATGACTGTTGTAATTGTCTTCGGTAAAAATGAATCGATGTTAATTTTTATTTATTTTTGAAGTTAAAAACATTCTATAGAATCGTCATTGTCGTCATCATAATCATCAACATCATATATGCATACAGATGTATGTATGTATGTAAAATATACATAAGCACTTACATTAAATTAAATTAATTGACTAGGAAAAGAATTCCAAAAAAAAACACATGTTCAAAACCAAATTAATTAAAGTTTAATATTTAGAGAAACATAAAAATGAGGTGGAGCAGGCGGAAGAGGAGCTGTTAGCCACCCCCGCCACCGCCGCCGCCGCCAGAGAGTTCATCCTCGTATTGCTTGCGGAAACAGTCACCGACTGGGAAGAAGTCCCAGCTGCGCTGTTGATACATATTCCACACGTACGTCTCCTGGCCAGTGTATTCCGTATCCGGTTTGTTAATCAAATGCATCAGGAAGAACATATAATTGGCCAGATTGTGCTCCTTCTGCACATGCGTATCGAAGCCGTGGGGCACAATGTCAAAGAAATCCTTGCCCATGCCACAAATAAAGCAATTCGATTCCATATTATCCTTGACGGATTCCAACTGATCACGCAGCTCGCCGAATGCGTCAATAATCAGACCCTGAATGATGGCCAGCAGGATAACGATGACGAAGAAGAAGAACGTAATATCAAAGATGATGCGATAGACCTCGTAGTCATCACCATCCGGATCACCGATCTCGTCACCAATACCACCGCCAGCTCTCACACCCTTATACAAATGGAAGACGAAACAGGTCAACATATCGTGGCACTTCTTGTCCACCTCCTCGTCCTCCTCCTGGATGTAGAATTTGCGGAAGAAATTGAACGCAATCACCGTATAGATATACACGATAATCGTGAGCAGCATCACGGTCAGCACCAGCTGTTTACCATTGTGTGTTACGGATTGTAGAATGGTGCGAAGCGTCTTAAATCCAACGGCCACATCCAATAAATGGGCGGCAAAGAAGAAATTATTGAAATTGCCCATGACGGAGAAGCTGAAATACCACAGTGAATACAGGAAGGCATTGTCCGTGAAGGTGACGCCCGCCTTCCACACCTGATAGCGCCAATCGATGTTCATGATGTACTTAAAGATGCCCGTCTCCTCGCTCTCCTGTGCCGCAAAGGCGCTCTTCTCCATGCCCAGCAAATTCGAGATCGAGTCGAAATCATAGGTTTCACTGTACTTCTGGCGCACCTTCTTCTTGACGAACTTATCCCAATAGTTGACCGGAAAACTTTTCGCAGAGATTACCAACTTGTCCCAGTGGGATTTGAAATCATCATCCTCCGGTTGTTCAGCAATGAAAAGACCATCGAATTCCAAACGACGAGCGATCTCTTTTTCCCGTTTAAATATGGCCAGTGGCACCTTCAGATGATAATAGGCAATCAACATGGCCAGCGAGACGAGGGAATGGAGACAGGCAGCGATGCGCAGCACGTGCTCCATATAGAAGAAATCCTCATCGACATGGACCAGCTCCGGTATATCATCATCCTCGAAATCACCATCGCCAGAGCCGCCATCGCCGGAACCACCCAGGCCAGAGCCACCCAAATCGCCAGCACCCGAACCGGAGCCCAAAATCAATTCCTCCTCGCCAGAACCTTCGGATTCCTCGGCTAACGAGGTCACCTTATAGAAGAGGAGCATGAAATTAATGCTAAAGGCCAAAACCAGGGCAACATATTTCAGATTATAAAAGTTACGGGCCAAAAAGCTGACGGCCCGGTGAGTATATTGCGAGAAGTCGATTTGACTGACGGCTGGAGTTTCTTGGGGCGCTGCGGAGGACTTTTTGGCCTCTGCTTCAATGGAGGCCATGGCAGCTTCCTGCGCCTTTTGGGCCTCCTGACGCTCTTGGGCCGCTTTCTTTGCTGCCTCGCCACCGAGTAGATCCACTATCGAAATGGGCTCCTGATGAGGTTCACCATCGACGAGTTCCGCTGTGGCCAAAGCTGCTACACCATCTTCTGGACTAGATTCACCGCCTTCATCGACGGAGGAGTTCGCTGGCGATTCGTGAACGACCACCTTATACATGCCATTATCCTCCTTGTTGATGTCCAAGCCGAATGCCTGAACCGGTCCCGGTGGCTCTTCCAATGGCAACGGTGGCAGCGCTCTGCCAAATGTTTCCTCCTCCGCAACGGCCATTTCCTCCTCCTGTTCCGGAGCCGGGCCACGCATCAGATTCAATAGGATACCAAATATATAACGAACGACACAATAATGCGCATAGCCAGTATAGTAGAACATATAGAAGATGATCCGGAAGAAGCCAACAATTAATTCCGGTATTGATTTCGTTTGCATAACCCCGATTTGATGTTTGATATTCGAAGGACTCAACATATGGACACCGAATTTGAGGCCCTCCTTGACGGCAGTGATGGTTCGCCGGATGGGATCACGAGCGGCACGTTCCTCCTCCTCCTCGCTCATGTACGAAGTGTAGGCAGTATCGCGTTTCACATTACCACCGCCGTCATCGGTGGCCATCAGACCGGAGGCATGGGTCATCTCAAAGATGGCATCCTCACAGAAATTGACGAAGGCTTCGAGTTTCTCCTTGTCACCACCCTCGGTGACAATCGAATAGAAGAAGGCACGTTTCGATTCACGAATCTGCGGCTTCTCCCATTGCTCAATATTTGAATCCTTGATCTCAAAGTAGACGCGTTCAATGCGCTTCGAACTGCCCAAGATTTCGATGCGACCCAGGAACGGTTCGAAATAATTCAATACGGATCCGGCTGTCTCGAGGAAGCGGGCCAAGCGTGGCTCATTTGGCATATGTTCACTGAGGTTGGTCAGCAGCACAGCCAGGTTGAAACCGATCTCCTTTGATGGCTCGTGGAAACGTTCGACGAAGGCTCTATAATCGATTTTACCTTCATGATTCCGTTCACAGCAGGCCAAAAGGAAATCCATCTCTTCCCTAAATAAGCAATTACAATATTACCGTTAGCATCTCATCACTATATTATAAATTTTGAAGTCCACTTACGGCGTGTAGTTCTTGGACTGCTCCATTTTGTCTCGGAAATCCTTGGGTATTACCCATCCCTCGTTCTTCATATCGATCTCATGGAAGCTGGGCGACTCGATCAAGTCGGCCAATTTCAGGAACATATCGAAATACTTGAGAATCAGTTCAACATTGCTAGCCGATTCAACAAGCGTGTCCACCATCTGCTTGCCAATGGTGCCTAAACAAAGATAAATAAGATTGGATGAGTATTTTAGAATATTTTTTGCATTTAAATACCACCAGAAATCTTAGAAATATTTCTGAATAAATAAATGTATATATTTGATAATAGATCAATTATTTTTTTCACTTCTATAATTGTCACTTTCTCTGATTTGAAAGACATACCATTGACAACATTGCCCTCCAGCATGGATAGCATCATGGTGATCATATCCTTTTGCAGATTGAGCAGCTCCTTGAGTAAATCCACCTGACTGGAGTGCTTCGATAGTTTGTCTTGCATGTGCGAGAACAGAAATAGGAAACCACCAACCGCATCCCACAATCTGGAATGGGCCAAGGCTTGTTGATTGAGAGTACATGGACCTTGGATGACCTCGGTGAGGGTGTTGAACACCTGACTCGCCACCCCAATGGCCTTGAAAAAGTTGGCTTTGCCAGCCGGATCGATGATCTCTTTGCTGGAGTAGTGCCAATAAAAGTCCATAATCGATTCCTGCAGACGCAACAGATAATCCACCGTACAAATAACCACATTAACCGTTGTCGTATTTCCCGCCTGTGTACGCAAATAGTTTTGCCATTCTGGAAGGGATTAATCAAAGACTGAGTTAGGAAAAAAGAGAGATAATATCAGAGATGTTACTTACCCAGATTGTGGCCTTCACAGGTGAGTTGGATGAACCGGAAGAGAGCACACGTGAACTCGGCATCGTGCATATTCTTCTCACCCGCCGCGCCCTCGGAGCCGACACCAAGACCTGCACCCGCACTTGGAATATACTCTTTGTTGTGGTTGTTGCAAAGTTTTGGTTTGGGTTTGTTTTGGGTGTACAACGAGATAGCGGGAAACATTCAGGATTGTGATGGTTGCATGCGAGGTGGTTTGATGGTTTTTTGGGGGAAGTAGTCGGCGAAAGGATAGACCAAATCAATAATTCAACTCAGAATAATGCATGAGATCGATAAATCGATAAATCGATAGATAGATAGATAGATAGATAGTGGTGCGGATGCAACAATAATCAACCATAACAACTCAAGAAGAGGACAGCCAAATAAATAGCAGGATATTCCAAAATATAATCAGGATTTTTATACTACTTTCATTATTACACTCAGAAAAATAATGTCCCTGCTTTTCTAATTCTCAAATTTGTTGTATTATATTTAGAAACGAATTCTAATTTCAAGAAAAACGTTTATAATTCTTGATTATTTTGATTATTTTTCTGAGTGTATACATATATATTATTAACACTCAATGCGTACGAATTTCGGCTCGTCAAGCAACAACTTACCCTCGGCTTTAGTGTTACGCTCGAAGGCATCCAAGTCGAGGACACTGCACGAGCTCATCAGCCCGGCAATGGATGTGAAGAAGCCGACATCCTTCTTCTCCTTGAGGTGATTGAGCATGCCCATTTGGATGTCGATGTTGCCACCCCGCAATATGGCGATGCCCAAATTGAGTGTCGTCATGACCATCTCCGAAGGTATACCTTTGGAGGCGGAAATGTGCAACAGCACCATTTCGGCAACGCCACGATTCGAAAGTCGAGCCTGGTGGAACAGCAGCTTCTGTTTCTCCATTTCTTGTTCCTGTGCGATCATTTCATAGTTCATTATTATAATGAATATATATTTAAATATATATATTTGTTAGTGAGCTTCTTTGGTTAACCATTAGCAGGGAATTGCAAACAAAAACACTTCCTTAATAGTCCAAAGAAGTTTAAGCTCATGTTATTTTTTTAAACTAGTTGAAAGAAGTCTATTAAATTTTAATATATAAAATATGAGAAAAAACGTAGTAAAAAAAGTAATTCTGAACTTTGTGAAAACATTTTCTTGACATAGTGGATAATCTGAAGTTATATTAAACTGTAGTAAAACTATAAATAAAATATGATACGATAACAAAGTAAAAATATTAAAAAATTTAATTTCTAACTTTGTCCTAACATATTATATATATGTGTTAGTGAGCTCCTTTTATTAACATTTCATATTAAATAATTACCATTAGATGGGACATGCGGCACTTTCAATCAAAATTGATTGATTGATTGATTGGTTAGCATGATTGGGTTATTATTAATTGGTCTGATTAATGCTGCTTTAATGTATCAAGATATATCGATAATTATCGCTTGGCTTACATGAATACTAGTGCCTTCGCCCTCTTCTCCGCCCTCGCCGCCTTCGCCCTCCTCGCCGCCCTCCTCCTCCTCCTCACCACAGGATTTCGCAGCAATTTGGGCATACGACATATACAACAGATCCTCTTGGAGTGCTCCACTGCGTTCCGTCATTGCTCCACGACAGAATGTCGTCACCAATTGGGTCAATGGATCTGGCTTACCCTCCGCCTCCTCTTCATCCTTCTTGGACTTCTCAGATTCCTCGAATGTCTGCGTCAGATCCTCTATCATTACCTCCTGGCCAACGTTCTCCTCCTGCAGCCATTGCTCGTAATAGGTGCGTGCAAAGATATTGCAGGCCCGATGTCTGCGAGGGGGCAATATATAATATACATCGATATAGTAATATGTATTGTAAAATACGCAATCATTAACTGGCATGCGATTAGTATTTAAGATTAGTTATACAAGGGAAAGCTTTAAAACGTTAATTGAAATCCTCGCAGAGCAAATTGACGTTACGTCATTTATTACGTTATTGCGTTATGTAGCAACCAGCTACGATTATCGATAAACAGCAGGTGTGCTTATCGTTTCTTAACTGACTCGGCAAGTGTTTCAATTTCATAAATTATGTTTCAAGTGGAGTATGTATGTATATATATATTTATATATGTATATATTTAGATGGATTAGTAATTCACTGACTACCACCTGCTCAAACGATATAGATGCTTCGCGCGTAAGCTTGAAATAATTGCCTGGCGTCGTGTGACCGAAATTTTCGAATTCCAACGTTTCGATTTGTTCTTTTCGCCGGATGCCTATGTGGATGTCGAGCGTACATATATATAGTGATAGCAAGCAAGAGCACAAAAAAAACAAAATACACACATTTTAAAATATTACAAAATGTTTTTGTTAACAATGGTCACCTTAACTGGTATTGCGTTTTAGTACATTTTATTAGATATTGAGAACAGGTGGTGAATGTGACAAAAAAATACAAAGTGCGGATATGTGGAATTAATATTCAAGTCAAATAAATATATATATGTAACAAGTGTTCGCTAAAGCTTTTGTATGTGTAAGTATTTCTAATAACTTCAAATGTATTTCTTTCGCAACTGTATGTATTTACGTATGCAATATCATTGAGCTTCTGTCCACTTGACAGATGTATGTTTACCCTTCTAGACAAAGCCTCACTTAATAGTTGTATGCATGTATGCGTGTATGCAGCAGAGCGAGAGACAATAAAATGCAGTTAGACAAACCCATACACACTAAGCAAGCTAACGTATGATGTGTATATGTTGTGCGTGTTGCGCAGCAGAGAGAGAGAGAGAGAGAGAGACAGGGAGAGTTGATATTAATTGCGGTAATAACCTGGGCAGAGAATGTAACGATGTCTGACGGAAGCATGCGATAACGGCACGCTTCCTTTGGATCGAAACAACGCTCCTGTAGACATTTTTGCTCTGCTGTTGTGGATGGTCGATCTGTAATTCGACATTCGATATTCGATATTCGATTTCGTCAGCATTGCATCGATAGTTAATTGTTGTTGTTGGTTGGTGGTTTTGTTGTTGTACGAATATAGTTGTAGAGTTTCAAAATCGAAAAGAAAAGTTGAAATGTGCCAAGTGGTAGAAAGTATAATAAGTAATAATATCGATTGGTAAAGAAAATGATATAATTAAATGAAAGTACATGTATATGTGCAATACCATATATATATATATTATATTCAGATGAACCCCTTTGGAAGTTTCTTACCATATGCAGGCCAAACAGAACCTTTGCCATGGCAACAATGCGATCCACAGTCTCCTGTGTCTTGTCTTTACCCTTCTCATTGGAGTTGGCGTTGATCTTCTCCAGGGCCTGCTCGTCGACGATCTCCTCCGTTTTGCCCAGCTTGGAGTACAGGTAGTGCTGCCAGGACATCTCATCCGAGGGATCCAGTTTGTCGGGCAATGTGAGTTGATTGCGTGCAAATTCGATAACATCAGATTCGTTCATCTTCTTAAGGTATCTATCTTTGCAGTGTTGCACCAGCTCCTGCTCCCGGCCAGCAAACAGATTCAATCCGACGGGCAGCAGACGCTTCAGGCAGGCAACCATTAGACTTGCCTGCACCTCCTTGTCCTTGTCTCGTTTCTTATCGCGGTTCTTCTTCTTCTTCTTCACTTTGCCTCCCACAGCCGGAGCACCCTCCGAAATGGCCGAACGCCTCGTTGCTGTTGGCATAATCAGCGCCATATTATCGATTTCATTTGCAGATATGAAATTCTGTTCCTCCTTCAGGAAGTATTGACTCTTCGACCAGATGTTAAAGATCTCTGCGACATGATTGTACAGCTCCTCGGCCTCCGGAATGTTATCTTTGAGCCAATGATTACGCTGCAAGTCCACATACTTGATGAGTAGTGGATAAAACGAGTAAATATCGCGCACGAGCAAATTCCAATCCTCCTGAAGCTGAGTTTCCACCTGGGACGTATCATCGGTGGCGGACTTGATGAAGCCCCTCATACTCTCCTCCTTGTGCAGCATATTTTCGGTGCGTTTCTTCACGCGTTCTGCCAACGGCAGGAATGGATCCTTCAACAGCTCCTCCGATGTATTTATGATAATCTGTTGTGTGTACGCCGCAATTCTCGTCATCCACGGGGCACTATCGTTCCCAATATTCTTCTTGATCATTTTGAGCACATTCCGCAACAGTGAATTCATATGATCTGCTGTGACCATGGTGACATGATTGCCACTGGTCGGACTCACGTTATCGGGTCCCTGGGACCACCAGAAAGGCAGATAAGCACAAAGTAGCGGCAGGATGACATCAATGATATGCGGAGCATCATTATACGTCTTATCGGACTCCACAAATTGATCGACCTCGCTGAGTATTGCCTCCAAATTGGGCATACAACTCTCCATTTTGACCATGATATCCTGCGCTTCCAGCGAATGATCCGCAATACGATTGAGCAGCGAGTACTGATTATGCTTGTTCAGATGCGGTTCCAGATAGGCAACCGGAAAGCAGGAGCTATACGCACCCAGACACGAGCCCAACGCCGGTCGATGTCGCTCGATTTCCGTCTTCAAATATTTACGATCATGTGTTAAAGTTGCATCCGTGCCCAAATGATACAGAGCAGCTAAGATCTTATAGGACGCCACCTGAATCTCGTCGAGCAGGAGATCACTGCCATAATCACAGGCGGCGAGATGGTCGAACATTGCTGTCAACACTGGCAACACCACCTGATTTACGTAGCCCAGTGATGTGGAGGTCTTTAGATGTGTGCCACGCAAATGACTGTACTTGCCATCCTGTAGATTGAGAATGGTGTTGCCCAGATCATCCGATGTCTGATTGAAGAACGTCAGCATTGAGGTGCGTATGAATTCGGGACAGTTCTTTGTCAAGGTCTTGGCATCGATGCCCTTGACGAGCACCTGCAGGCAGCGCACAGTGATGCGCACATCCGGCCCAAAGGCGCTCAAGCGATTGCGCAACAGCGCAGCCAATTTGCAGAATATGGAGGCAACCATTTCCTTCTCCTTCAAGGAGGCAGCGCCCACATTATTCGTTGCCGTCGCAATAGCAATAAAATAGTTGCGATGTGTCGAAAAGTACTTCTCCATCAGTGGCAGCACCACCTTCGAGAAGAACTTAATGTCTCGCGATGCGGTCTTGAACGAGGTGCGACGACTGAACGTTGTCGATGGCTTCAGCAGTTTCATGTTGATTGTCGCCCGATCCAGATATTGTATGAGCTTCTCCAGCAGCGAGTAGGAGAAGCGCAGCTCAACCGCTGCCTGTGTGGCACCACCTTCCTCAACGGCACCACCCTTGGAGGGCCTGCAAAAAGGGAGGTTTGTTTTTTATTATTATGTCTTATTGTTTGTCTCACCAAAACAGTTCCCTTTTTGTTAAAAACACTTTGGGCTTTACTAATATAGTCCACTGGCTATAAACATATCAATTATCAGACCAATCCTCTTATACGTCTTATCAGGATACAGCCTGTGGCTGAACTATGTATCTCATGGTCTATTCGCACCACACCAAGTATCCCTTCTCCCAGATATGGATGGAACCTGTGGAATTTGTGCATGCACCCCGGGGGAGCCCCTTTTTAACCGATATATCGCAGTTAACAAAATTAGGACTATCTAAAATTGCGAAACTTATAAGCGCACCAGCCTGGACTCATTCTTTGTGCAGTGTCTTACAAGAAGAATATAAATCTGACCTAAGTGTCTCCATCCTACAGTCGACAATTGTCTTACCTAACCTATATATACTTATATCCTACCTATTGTTAAATTCAGAGAGGGAAAATTCTTTTAACTTACTTGTGCAATTTGTAACCCTGATACTGCATGTATTTGAGGAACTCCTGCGAACGCTCGCGATCCTTCTTCTTCTCCTTGTCTGTTAGCAGATCGTAGGGTACCAACTGAGGATGGATCACACCACCACAGCCGTTCAGCTCTTCGTTCTTCTTCTTAGCCCATATATCGTGGGAGTTTTCGGCCAAACGCTCGGCCATATTCTGCATCTCCCTGCTCAGCGTCAGATTGCTCATGTCCACTGGATGTGGATTGTAGTTGAAGGGATTGCCCTCATTCTGAAATTCATTCTATGGTTTTAGCGGCCAGTTTTTTAGTTTTTTTTTATTTGTGGGTAGTTTGGCCAATTGGTTTCGTGTTAGCGGTATTCCAGAAGAAATTTATAAGAGGTGTTAATTATCTTTGGGTTGTTTTCTTTAGGCATATGTGGGCTTGGCATACATACAATTTGTGGTTTCGATTGGCGACGCGTCGAGCCGCGATGATTGAGCGGCAAATCCATTTCGGAGTGCTCCACGGTCCAACCGATTGCCAGGAGACCCTTCAGGCATTCACGTACCGGATCACGGTAACGCTCACGTTCCTGTGAATTATTAACAAGTATTAGTCAGATGAATAGTTAGTAATTTTAATCAAATATTTATTTGGTGCAATATTATGCATATGATTGCGGTTAGACGGTGATGTAAGTATGCCCGAGTTGATCGATTTGATTTCGGATACTACGTACATATTCTGTGAGCATATTGTAGGGCTTTAGACGCGGATGCTTGCGATCGTTATCGGAACGAATTTCGCCATAGGTCCAGCTACCTTCCAAACGGCGACTGGCCCAAGCATCGTGATAATGTTCGCTGAACTTTTGCACCAACGAATTTAGATCATTTTCCAAGTGCACATTGTTCGTATCGATGGGATTAGGTACATACTGGGGCTGATCTGGTGCACCCATCTGCCTGCCATAGTAATCCTCGTCGGTGTTCTTCGATAAACTATAATCGGGTGGCAGGGCACAGCCGATGGCTGTTAGACAGGGCAACGCTTTACCGAACAGTTCCGGGTCATAGTCCATGTTGCTCAGCGAGTCAAAAATGTTCGAGAACAGAAGCATTGTTAAACGCTTCTCCTCATCTGACGATGCTCCATACGAGCCCTGGCCTTGAGTCGAGCCATAGTACTTAGCGCACCGATCGAAGTGCAGTGTGAGCAGCTAAAAGATTGCAATAGTTCTATTAGTATACTCCTAATCCAATAAATCACTACGAATTGCCCTGAATTTTAGAAATTCGCCAAGCGTAATTCACTTAATTATTCAGAAAGTATATTTGGGATTGTCGATTTAGGACAAACTTTCTAACTTTAAGAAAAACGTTTTCTTATATTTAGAAATTCTTTTTAATTTATGGCGATTTCTAAAATTCAGTGCGTTTTTTTCTCAGTATAGAGCTTACCCTGAGCGCGACAGTTGTGTATTCGGATAGCTTGGACACATCGACAGTCAACTTGCGCAATAGCTTCAATAGCATCGCAGGTTGCATTTGTGATGTTAACGCTACGAGGAAATCGGATACGGCCTCACGTTGACCCTTGGTTAGCATACGGTTCTTGGACAGCCGATAGACCGTGTGCAAAGTGGCATCCAGCAGACTGGCATAGTTCTCAGCCTCGTTGTAGAACTTGGAGTGCTTGATCAACAAAGGCAGAATCGAGTTGCCAATATAACGATTCATGGCCAAAGCCATGTCACTCTCCGACCCATCACTTTTATCCAGGATGGTCGCTGTACGCAAATCTGGCAGAAATGCATCTTCAAGCAAACGATAGAATAGATCCTGTGTCTCAATGCCATAGACACGTTCCAGGAATAAAACTATGCTCTGCTTGTTATTGGGTAACAGACCGGAGGGCATATCCGATTTCGGTTTCTCCTCGCCCGGAGCGGTTTGTGTCAACGTAAACTTTAAGCTTAGCACACCCTGAAGGTCTTCCAGTGGCACCAGAGATCTCAAAATAGCTCTAGCTCTCAGTGATTCATTCTTGCCCTGCTCAATGACCGAGACATCGGGGGCGCAACGGCCCAACAGATCGACGAGGGTACAATAGAAATTCAAAATGGCGGCGCCGGTATCAATATAATCCTCATCCTCGTCACCTTCGGGCAAAGGATGGGTGAAATTGAGGCCGACAATGGTGCCTTCGGCTTCGTCCTGCATCTTGCAGCGATCCGAAATGCGTTCGGACATACGATTCGCTTCGACAATGGCACGGAAGAGACCTTCTCCTTCTCCTCTTAGGGCCGGTCCCAAGCATTCTGGACGACGGATAAGAAGACGAATGACAAGGTTTGCATTCTCCTCGACGCTCTCGCCATTCACCCAAACGCAATAGCGCAAAAAGTCCAAATAACGTTCACCCTCGGTGGGATCCCAACCCAGATCCGGATAGCCCTTCTCCACGAGCTCCGAATTGCTTTGCAAGCCACAACGCGATAAATAAACGGCAATTTTCTCCAAATAGTGTTCCCTAAGTGCCAGAGCTAATTCTGTGTTCTCCATCAAACTCGAGTATGCCACATCCAATGGGGTCGAACCACGCAAACTGGGCCGGGCCAACAATATATTCGCATTGTCCAACAGAAAATCAAAGTGATCGAACATGGCCTTCTGATTTTGCCTCCCAGTACGGCAAAAGTAGCACAAGAATCGACAACAGGCTACGACCATCTCATGCGATGTGTCCTTCTCCTTTGAGGGCACACCCTCAGCACCCTCTGTCTGGGTGGGTGCATCGCTCTGTGCCTGGGCACGACGCCCCAGCGTATTCATCATGACGGCCATCACATTCTCGTGGACACGTAGAATGCGTATCAAATCGGGATGCTGGAAGAATGTGGCGTTATTGACCAATTTCCAGAGACGTTTGCGCATCAGTTCCTCCTCCTCTTGGCTCATTTGGACGGGGAGTAGGGCGCGTATCTGGCTGAGGCCAACCCACATCTCAGCGACATCGTTCCGTGCCCGATTATTGATGACATACGTCTTCTCGAGCGCTCGGACAAGTTCTCCGACCGTATCGTATTGTCGGACCAGCAAACTGAACATTTCACGCACCAGTTTGGGATTCTCAATTTGTGATTCTTCAGCCCAGCTGACTATGGTTTTGATTAGGACTTTCCGGAATACCTCTTCGGGTGTCTTCTTCTCAGGCTCCTCCACCTCCTTGGGTCCCTCTTCTAGCTCCTTAACGGTATTAATGAAATTATAGATTTTGGTTATGGGACCCGTTTTAATCTCTTCGATTGCTGTACTCTCGGTACCATCCGGCTCTTGCAGCGCATTCAGCGACACCTTCTGCATAAGCAGATCATGGAATTCACTTAAGCGACCGCGCAACTCAAGGCCACAGGTGCAATTGTCCTGATCGTCTGGCTCCAGATTCTTAAAGCACAATATCTGATTCATTTGTTCGCGCGGCGGACAACGGAATTCCTTTGTCTTTTTGGCCGCAACAGCACTTGGTAGATCGGATTGTTTAATCTCGATATAACGTCGCAACTGATCGGTCTGCAGATCACCAACAAAATCATGCGAAAACGATATAATGCTCTCCACCCGATGTCGCAACTGTGTGTCGTACAGATGATGCAACAAGTAGCACATTTGCAGCTTGGCGCCCTCCGCCATTTTCATGGTCAACAGACCCTTGCGATGCTCGTCTTTACCCTCTGCAAATATTACCATTAAAACATATTAGAAACAATTTAGAATAAATGTAGTTTTTCTCTTTTGCTGCTCTTTTCTTTTGATCCCTTCCCACCTTTCGTGAAAGTGGCATCCCAGGTCTCTGGATCCACCATTACCAGTAGTTTCTGCACATCATCGTCCGTGAGCACGCCCACCAAGAGAAGACGATCCGTCAACTTGATAAGTGGTCTATAATATATAATTGATAATTGTTAATCGGAAATTCTTTTTTTTTTCGATTTAGACTACACTTACAAAAATAGATTCTCGTTTGTCCAACCGATGGGATCACGATTATGCACTTGATTTAATTCGACTGCATCTTTGAGGGCTTCCATCACAAATTCACGGACTACTTCTAGGGGGAACTTCGGGGAGTATAACTGATCGATGTTGGGTATCGGTTCGCTGGAAACACTTGGCATACTAGATGTTGCAATCACAGGGGGGCTGAACGGGGTTCGAGTTGTTGTTGGTTGTTGTTTGTTGTTGTTGAAGGTGCATTGAGTGTTGGATCAGTGCAGGTTTTTTGTTTGTGGATTGAAAGTAATGGAAATTGTAAAATGACTAATGAGCAAAGGAGCAAAACATTCCAAAAAAAATAAAGAAAACACACTCAGCTAAAAAATCGCCGTGAATTTTTGAAATGCGGTATTCGATAAAAGTGCATTTATAAGAATCGAGTTTCTTTGCATATTTTTCTAAATTTTTAAAAGATATTTATTGTTTTCAGAATGTTTTTTCATATGTGAAGTAAAGAACTCGAACTTAGCTTTTTTGTTGATTAGCAATTTAAGATTTCACATATATTTTAGATAGTAAATCAATTCAGGAAACAGCTAATATTTAATATAAAAACCGAGCGAGTAAATTGAATTAATTGAATTAAAAAGCGAGGACTTTTTGATAATAGCCTGAAAGGCGATTAATGGACATAGGGCCAAACTTCAAAATGCCATAACTTCGTCAAAACTCAACTTATTTTAAAAAGTGAGGGCTTTTTGATCATAGTTTTGCCCCTAAATCAATCGTACATTTAAAGCTGAAAACGGGATTTGAGGTCGGAAGACAAGTAAATTTATAGCCTGAAAATCCATTAATGGGCATAGGTCGAAACTTCAAAATGGCATAACTTCGTCAAAACTCAACTTATTTTAAAAAGCGAGGGCTTTTTGATCATAGTTTTGCCCCTAAATTAATCGTACATTGAAAGTTGAAAACGTGATTTGAGGTCAGAGGACAAGTAAAAATTATAGCCTGAATAGGTCGCATTTCTACTTTTGAGAATAATATAAATATTTCTAATAAATAGAAAAAAACAACATATTTCTTGGATTGTCTATTTATGACGAGCCTTTCTAATTTTTATGACAATTTTTTGTTATACTAAACAAGTGATTTCTAAAAACTGTTTCTAGTTTTCGAGTTTTTAGTTCGATTTTTTTGACTGAGTGCACAGGATGCAAAATGTCGTTGAAATGTTTAAGGCTGGTTCAAGGCACAGTGTGGCTACTTGGGGAATACTTATCTAAAAGATATTCGGATAAACAGTAGACCGCTGTCACTTACGTGATTTCCGTCATGCGGAGCTGGGGCCGCACGGACTCGGTGACCAGAGAGCGCAGCGAGTGACGCATCTCATCCTCAGCATAGAGTTCCTTGAGCTCGGCACCCAGCGGGGTGATAAACTCATTCTTGCACACTTCCATTGTGGTCGCATGCGATTCCAAGTGCAGGGCAATCAGTAAATCATAGAAACCCTGACGCAACGGACCACTCATATACTCCGACCGTATTGCGTAGAGCAGCTGCTTCTGATCCACGTGCTGGCATAGAGCATGGGCCGCACGATAATTGGACTGATAGCAAAGTGCCGCATACAGCGTCAACGTGTGGGCGTGGAACGAGAGCAACTTGTCCATTTCGATCAGTTCGAGTATATCGATGCAACGATCCTCCTCGGGTATGTGCAGCGCCAGCATTGAGACGGGATCCTCGCATAGCATTGACCAGCCCCGGATATCGGACAATTTGAGTGCGTGCACCTGCAGCGAGGTGTTGGGCACCCGGGCCCATTGATGCGGACGCAGGCACTGCACCTTCAGCCGGGGTGGCGATTGCGGATTAATGTGCTTGTCACTCGTGGGCAGCACGGCTGCAGACAGCGGCAACGTTGTCTCTGTGCGTCCCAGTTCGATTTGTAGGATCTCCTTGCTGGTAGCCTCAACGAATATGGCCGGAAACAATTTTGTATCCGGTTCCATCATCCAGCGGTGAGAGGTATCCTTGCCCTCGCACGTGAAGCGTATTATTCCCGTTGCCGTATCCACAAAACAGCCCACAAACATGCCCTGCGATGCACCCTTGCCGGATGCATCCTGCGTTACCTCGTTGAACAGTTCGTCCGCTCGGACAACGTAGCAGCTCTGGCGATCAATACGCTCGATGGGCACCTCATAGTAATCCTCAATGTAGACGGAACCGCGACGCACTTTGCTCTTGTTGAATTCGCGACTATGCAAATGATACTGGGTGGTCACCCAGCCCACATAAACGTGTGTGGGATCCTGGCCGGGAAAGATGCGTACGCCATAAAAGTATTCGTTGATCAGCTTCAGGCACTCGGCATCGAAAATTTCGTTGCCGGATGATTCCACATTCGGTTGGCCCAGGTTCGAGGAGCTCAGCTGCTTGGGTCCCTGTGCAACGGGACTGGGCGGCATATCCGCCTACAAAATTGGGAATTGGGAATTGTGAATTGTGATATATATAGATTAATTGTATTCCCTGCTAGAATTGGATGAGTGATCTTTATTTTAATCCAGAAAATGGATGCTCTCTAAACTCAACTAATGGCTCATGTATGAGGAGCATAAGATGAAGACGCAAAGCTGGGACTCTCACTTACATTGTTCAGTCGCAGTGTTGGTGCCCTGGTTGTCATCTGCTGGGTGACCACATTCCTGCCATGGGCAACCGTATTCCTACGCTCCAGCGAAGTGTCTGCCGTTCTCGAGCCATTCTTCTCCCGGCTCTGATCGCGTGATTTCTTCGAAAAGAACTTGAAGGGGCTGCGACCACGTTTCTTCTTCTCGTCGAGGTCGTCACCGAGGCCATTCATGTCCAGCACCGATGAGGAGCGTTGCATCTCATCCAAGGCGGCCGTCATATCCGACTCGAAGGTGATGTTCCGGGTGAGCGAACCCTTGCGTGGCGGTCGATTCGGACCACGCATCATGTGCTCCGCCTCGGCCTCGGTGTGATCATCGAAATTGCGGGTCAAACCCTTAATGTCGTTCATGTTGAAGCCACCCTTCAGCATGTGATCCATGTGGGCGGCATTTTGGGTCTGCTGCAGCTGAATGGCTGCCTCCTGTGCCTCACGCATCAGACGATACTGGCGTAACTTAATCTCCTCCCAGCGTCGCGCCTTCTCCTGCTCACTGATGAAATCGCTCATGCAGGTGACGGGCAGGGAGAGACGTAAGAATTCCCAGTTCGCCTTCTCCATCGTCTCAAATGTGTTGTGCGAGATCTTCAAATGTGGTGGCGTATCAGCGCCACCTGGAATACGGGTGACATCGATCCGGCAATCGGGCATCTCCTCGGTATTCTCAAAGATCGGCTGATCCTTAGTATACCAATGCGTAACAGGCCGTCGCATATTGCTGCAAATCGAAAACATTAAATCTGGAATCTTAGATCCATAATTTGATGTCAAGTACTCACACACAGAAGGGTTCGTAGCCCTCTTGTAGGCCACAAGTCGTAAAGAACTTGAGCGAGTCCACATCCTGACCATAGATGAGACGCGCCTTCTGTCCCACACCCAAGGTGCAGGCAGGCACAAAGCCCATTCCCTCGGCCGTTACATCCGCAAAGGTTGTCTCTCCGCCCAGCGCATCCATCAGCAGTTCGCCATTCAGTGAGAAACCTGTACAGGTTTTTAGAATATTTAATTAACGACTTAGCAGCGATCATTTAATGATCTAATGCAAGCAGCTCTTCAGTAAATTAGGATTTTTTTTTTTACAATCCGAATTCACAAAAAAGTCGCATCGCCTTAGATAAATATTAAAGTCCTATATATATATAGGAAAATCGTGCGTATTAGAAGATTGCTTGCAATGCGCTTTTGCTTTTGTTTTCTAGCAATTGGTTTAGTTTAGTTTTCCAGTCAAATAAAAAAAGCCGTTTAAACTGATTCAGCTGCTAGCTATCATGCCAAATTTTTATTGTATATATAAATATATATATAGATATATATATATATATGTTATATTAGTTAGCCAATATGAAAGAGAAACCAATGTTGAATTTATATTCAGTATTTAGCAGGGTGTCAATCCGAAACGAATTTAGAAAAATATCTGGAATCTGTACAAGATTTATTTTTGAATTTACGTGCCAGAATTAGAATCGGCAAATTCTGATACGTAAAGTGTAAAAGGTCTGATAAGGATTCCATATAAAAAAGGCATCAAACGGCTCGTGAAATTGATCATTTTATTTTTCGGTTTTAAGGCGACCAAACTGAAATCCACCCTGTTAAGCCACTGTTAACTCTCTGTTAATTCACTGTAAGCTCACTGTTAATCTGTGTGGATTTTGTAATCATCTAATAAATTTTATATATTTGGAAAGGTTCCGTTTCCCGTTTGACACCCTGATTGGTATTCAGTTTCATTTTCATTCTCCGATTAGTTGTAATTGAATGTTAGTTTAACTTAGATGGGTAGATATGTAAGTAGAACAGGCAATACAATTAAGTAGCATTAGTAATAAGCTTTCTATGATGAGCTGATGTGTCACCTTTGGCTCAGGTAGTCCTCTGTCGATATGCTATGCGTTTGTTAGGCTTTTGTGTACAAGGGTAACTAGAATTCAGGTGTTAGGCCAGGGGACATTTGATTGGAAGTGACCAAAAAGAAAATAAATATTTTAAAATCAATGGACTACAAAAAGTGACTAAAAATGCATAGTTTTCTTTTTTATATATCGGATTCATACGTTGCTCAAAATATGTATGAATACCCTGAAAGGCTTATAACGACTATAAATCTTAATGGTAATAGTGGATTGTTATTCGGTGTGCTTTTTACTTAGCCTTCGAGAAACCCTTAAATTAAAATATATGGCTGTGGTTCACATTTAGTAGATATCAAAAGCACGGATACACAAAATCAATTTTCTTTTGTTTTTTTTTGGGTGTTGGGATTTGATTTTACATTACAACAAGAACGAGCATCAAGTAGAAGCGATTCTTACTAATTGTATGATCGGCTAGATCGAGAAAGACACCGACTATGTCCCCAGGTCCACACTGTTTCCCGAAGGATTCACTGTTGCCACCGTAGACTTTCTCTTCCTAAAAAGTTTGCAATAGGTTTTTTTTTTTTAAATGCTTAAAGTGATTTCTAAATGATTTCTAAAGTGCGAATCTATTTTTGACCGTTGTTGTTGTTGTTAATGAACAGATATGAGAGTATTGCTAAATTAACAAAAATAATGATTAGAGAGATAGAAAACATAATTATTGAATAAAATAGAGAATATATATATAGAGAGTTAAACAAAATGCGTTCGATCAAAACGAAATAAAAGAAAAAGAAAAAAATAAAACAACGTGTTGCAAAACGTTGGCAGTGCATGTGGAATCCTTACTGATCGTTTGCTCCTTAACATCGATGAAACAACCAATGACGTCACCAGCCTCATAGCGCACACCAAAGTGCTCAATTGTTCCGGCGTGCATTTTAGTCACCTATATATAAGATCATTGTGGATGATTTTCAATACTTCTGCAATCTGGACACCTATCGCAGGACCTTCTTCTTCTGCTTCTTCGCCCTAATATCTCTCTCATATATACATATATATATAAATCTGTTTTGGTTCCCCTTCAAACCTTGCATACTCACATTGTGACCATCAAATGCCCAGCTGGTGTCCTCGCTGCCCAACATCGCACCCGGATAGCAATCTGCCCGGGCCCAACCCACTCTCATCGGACCCGCTGTGAGCACCTCAAACTCGAAATACCATTTGCCGGAGGTGACGGCGTAATTCCGTTCCACGCGATACGTCCGGAAAGCGGCGAATTTTAAACGTTGTGCCTCCGCCAGCAGGGCTTCGGTGCCTTCGCCCGTCGGTGGATCCAAGACATAGCCGTAGACGAGGAGAGTTCGAACCGTCTCCGAGGCTGTGTCACGATTTGCCTTCTTGATTGCCTCGTCGACTTTAGCATAGGGCACCAGATGCGGGCTGCGATGATTGTCGGAGTCCTCGTTGAGGCCGTAGGTCCATCCTTGTTGTATGCGCTCGCGGGCCCACAAGTTGTGCGTATTCTCGGCCAGCTGATCGACAAGCTCCTCCAGTTTAGGCGTCAGAGTCACGGCGCTCAGATCGAGCGGAGCCGGCTTGTAGCCATTGGCCTGCATGAAGATCTCGTTGGGCAACCTCACGGGACGTATACGTGCCGGTGGCTTATCCATCGTTATGTAATAACCCAACGAAATGATTGTCCTGTGGAGAGTTTAGATTGCAAATCGAATTTATTTATTGACACAGAAATATACAAAAAGTAAAATTCAAAATTAAATTTAATATTTTAATTTAAATTGGAAAAATTATTTAGAAGATTTGTTTATATCAATCAATCATAATGCTTACTTTAGTGTTTGAACAGCCAGTTGATTGTCGTAACGCTTCTCGGCCGCTGGCAGCTTCTCGAACTGGGTGAGGCAGGGATGGATGCGTTGATAGTCATCTCGATGCTCGCCCCACGACCAACCGGCATCGATCTTATTCAGCGCCCACATTTCGTGTATATTCTCCGCCAACTTCTCCTTAATTTGATCCACCGAACTGGGCAGGGAAACGCCGCTGGTATCCACCGGCATGGGCACAAACGGTGTATCGTCCTCGATGAGCCAGGGACCAGCGAGCACATTTTTGCTCAAATTACCAAAATAGAAGCAGGGATCCAAGCTCAAGATCTGATGTGGCATCAGGCATTGGACTAGCGCTGAGAAGCCAACGGGTGGTGCAAACTTTAAGCGACCATGATCGCCGCCAAAGAGAAAGCGACAACTGAGCTTCGAGGAGCAGCTCATCACCGGGAAGAACATGCCATCCAAATTGAAGTCCCTGAAACAGCCGCGCACCTTGCCGCCATTAAAGGTGAATGTAATCACGGGCACGGACAGATCGATGGCCACTCCAATCACATCACCCTTCCTTATGTACGGCTCCTCGGGCAATGTATCGACTACAAGGGACTTACGTCCACCTGTCCACAGGAAGGCGCCATCGAAGCCAAAGGAGTAAAGATCATCGCCGACTCCGTTGCCACCCCATTTCTTGCCACCACCCGGATACGGCACATAGCCGGATGTGTTGGCCCAACCAATGCGCAGATGGGGCATGATGTGCGTCGTCTGCTCAATGTGATCCATGGTCACCTCAAAGTACCATTTCTGGTACATAGACGAACCATCGACGCGTCCCACAAAGATGTTCGGACGAATGCTGGCCACATGATCCACGAGCAGGGTTTGCAACAGCAGATTCTTGCCGGGCAGCAGAAAATCACAGATGTTATTCTGCGAGGAGCGCACAGCGACTCCATTGCCCACACACAGCGAGCAGAGGACGTCAAGGACCTTGGGATCTCGTCCGTGCTTCTCCAGCAACGATATAATCACCTTGATGTGCTCATCACGCATCATGTTCAATGCCTCCGGCGAATCGATGAGCACACAATGGAGCACATCCAACATACCGGACCCCTCGCTGGATGCCTGCGATCCGAGGCGCGAGAAGAGCCAGTTCAGCCGATTGCTATTAGCGAACTGGGCACAATTGGTGTGATTGCCCTTGATGATGGCGGCGAGCAGTTGATACAAATACGTAGAGATCAGGTCCCAACTCTGGCCAGTTTCGTCGCCAGCCAGAAAACTGGCCAGAAAACCCTGCGAGGTGATTATATTGATCTTGTCAATGGCCTCCAGTATTAGATTGAGCACTCCCTCCTCCTGAAACAGATCCTGACGATTGCGCAACGCACGGAATCGATTTTGTTTCTCCTCGTGCTCTAAAGTGGGAGATTGGAATGGAGATTGTGTGAGGCATCTACTCTTTAAATTCTGCTATTCTATTCACAACTTACCCATATCATCTTCTGGCTGTGAGAAGTAATTGATTAAGTCCTCCAGACACATGACCATCTCATTGAGGTTGACTTTTTGGAAAAATATCGAATGGCGGCGGTTGGACTGCAAGGTTTCCAAGGCACTGCGAGTAGTGAAAGTTGATTAGACACAAGTAAGAATGATCCAGTCGAGAGTGCTCAACTGGGAAATATGTATATATAGTAATGAGAATAGCTAGCTGCTGCCTGTTACAAGTTCATTGTCCCTTTTTACACATTTTAATTCAATGAAAGATGGGAGACTTACGTTATAAACTGGGTGAAGAGACTGCTGCACTTTCGGATGACGCGTGCCGTCTTCGATTCCTCCTCCTGGGAGCGGGAGAAGTCGAGGCAATCGTCCATTTTGCCCTCCTCGTGGAGTATGGCCTGTTTCTCTTCCACTTTGCCGACGCCCTTCTTTTTCGTTTCATAGCTCTTGTAGCTGAGCCATAGGCTGGACTCGCAATGTTGAACGATGACGGTGGTGTCACCGTATTTGATGATCGGCGAACCGATTACCTCCAAGTCTTTGTCCTCAAGCACTTTCTTTTCGTCGTCTTTTTCTTGCCTCAGGCAGAAAGTCGTCGTTGCAATCGAGGCCTCCTCCTTTTTCACCAGGATCAGCTCGTTGCTGTCGTTGACGCCCAAATAGCGTCCCGTCGTTATATGACGTATACGCATCGGATGATACCAGTTTATAAAGCCACCCGTCCACTTTGTGCGTGCCAACTCCAGACGCCACAGAGAACGCGCCTGCGCCATGACCACGCCCCCCTCGTATATGACAATGCTGTGGGAAACAGTTTGATATTAGTTAAGGCAACTTTTTACGAGTAATACCATCGACATACTTTTGACCCGGCTCACGGCCCCATGTGCTGGGTATGGTCAGGCACTCGTCGCCGCCGTGAAAGAAGCGAAGTACATCTCCGCCAAAGACATAGCCGACATATTTCATGCGTGAAATGCCCGTGCCGTAGGGCTGTACGGACCAGTGGGTCACATGGAAGCTGGCATTCACAATCGACTGCTCGTTCTCCTTGGTCGTGTGCAGATATCGTTCGGTGGCAACCGATACCAGAATCAAATCATCGCCGACACGCACCTTCTCGCCCTCGGAACGTTGCTTACTAGCCGGATGGACGGTCCACCAGCAGGCCTCGCCATGGCTATGCTCCTGCAGACCCACATCGAAGGAGAGCTTATCATTCGACGATGATGTGGACAGGCAAGCGAGGTACTGAAAAAAATAGCCGAAAAATCAGAGACTTTCGATTCCATCCCATATCTAGATGTAGCTCACCATATCGCTATTGTGATGCCTGAGGAGTATCGCGTTGCCATAGAGTAGTGTTCTATGGCCAGATCCGGTGCCTTTACCCTAAAGATTTGCAATAAATAATTAATAACTGCTATTGCAATGGAAACCTTGTGTGGATTAAGGGGTATTAGGGTATCGCTTGGGTTTCTATGCTACTACAATCAATAAGGGGGGAAGGGAAAACAAAGAAATATATATTTACAACATAATGGTGTAGTACTTAAAATATATACATGTATGTCATTCCAAGGTGCTCATTATTAGCATTGTGTACAGTTGAGAGTTGAGAAGGAGAGAGAGTTTCTTGATATTAATTGAGAATGCAATGCTTTTGAAGATAAACAGATTTCACTCTTCGATAAGTATTATGTCTGTGATACATGATTGTTAAGTGTCGATTTGAATTGAGTCCTCGGCCACGTTTCATTGGCAAACAACATTTACAGAGAGGGATAGAGATAGATAGATAGTTACACGTATTAAGTAGAACGCTAATTGATTAGACTAGCTGAAGCCCGCTAGACAGAGACAGAGAAGCACAAGTAGCGATAATAGCAATATATTATTGTAATAGTAATTCAGTAATGATAATAGTTATAGTTATTAAAACAACGACTACGTTATACCGCAAATAGTGAGAGAGAGAAAATAGTATACATAGAGAGAAAGAGAGAGAGAGAGAGATAGCAATAGATAAAGATACAGATAAAGAGAAAGAAGCGCGATTTTATTCAAAATACCAAAATACGATTAAAGAACGTTCGGTATACTTACAAGTCGACTATCCTGTTTTTTTTTATAGATAAATTTTGAAAAATAACGAGAAATTTATTGATTACAATTTGTGTAAAACAGAAATGGAAATTATAGTGAGCACATGCAGAGCGAGATAGAGTATATGGTATATATATTTCTATAATATATTTAAGTTTTTTTTTCTTAGTCCGCCAAAATGTAAAAAACCATTTGAGATTTGTGTGTAGTATATAGACGTAATGTGTGTAGAAAGTGGATAGTGTATAGAAAGGGCGGAAGTAGCGTACAACAATAAAAATTAGGTGGTAGATAACACAATAAGGGATTCTGCTCATTTTTTTTAAAAAATATGTATTCTTATGGAGAGACTAAACTTTTTGTTGTTGTCTGCTGTACTCATTGCACATGCTGATAAGTGAGATATATGTTGATAGATATGTTGTGGACTTACGGTTTCGGATCCAGCTGCTGTGACCAGCTCCTGCAGAGCACGCACCGACAGCGCCTGTTCAATGACGAAAACGCATTGAGACAGATCGGGTGGCACATTCTTATCGGCTATGTTTTCGAGAAAACAATGTCGATTACCAAAACCCTCAGCGGCCAAACAGACACGTTCTCCCGTTGCTGTGCAGGAGAGCGTGACCATATCTTCCTGCAAGTAAATAGCACAGATCATGTTATTAATCATCAAACACATCATTTCAATTTGGATACCAGTCAGCATGCATGTCGTCTAAATACCAATTGGCAATTGCTAGTAAAGGCCTCACCCTGCCCGATTTGACCAGCAAACCAAAAGCTATGCAACATGGAAACATGGCCTATTGGGGCAAGGAATCGATGTATGGGGCTGCTGGGCAGGGGGTGTATGTATGTGCTTGTGTGTGGAATGTTGAGGCATCATAGCACCGACCACAAGACCGGCATCAACACCAAAACACCGACCTCTATTCGAACCTGAACTCGTTTGCCAAGTCAGCTGGGATTGTGGTCAGAATTGTTGTGTGTCTGTGACTCTGTAAGTGTGTGTGTAGTGTCCAAGTTAAATGAACGGTAATGGATTTCGAATCGAGCAATTTACATAATTTAAATGGCAACGAGGTAACCGTATCCTATTGCCAGCTGGCAAGCCACTTACGAGCCTACAACTGACCCACGTTGGGCGCCACTAAGCTTTAAGCTATTTTTTGGTCATTTTTCTATTTTAATTTTTTGAATATGAAATTAAGCAAGTGAGTTATTATATGATATATTTTATTCGAAGCGTATCTTTGTCAGTATGTTTAGGACGGATTGCCAGCCGCCAACCTCACGTTGTGCGCCAATTAGCCATAAGCTATTTTTTTGGTTATTCTCTACTTCAAATATATTTGAGTGATCAATATATGAAGTGTGTGATTAACTTATACACCTGGAATTAGAGCATCCAAGGTGCAGTGTTAAATTAATTTTTCACTATTCTAGTTTTATGGTCAATTCACAAGCATGTTTTGTTTTTGCTGTGTGATTACTATTTGATTACTATAAATTTGAAAGAATTGCCATTAAGTCTAATTTGACGGCAACATCTAAAAAGAAGAACGAAGGAAAGAAAGAAACAAATCAAGTGCTCCCCTGACGTAGCTGTCCGGGGAAAACACCAACGCCAGCCAGCCAGCATTATATAAATGCTCAAAGTGGCCAAAAAAGGAGAAGAGAAACAGAATAGACAACAAAAAATGCCATCTGCAGTTATGTTGGCCCATATTTGAAGCATATTTATTGAATTCAGGCAAGAACAAAGAATGCGGGTCGAAATAGATACGGGCTCATCATATCGAAATTGCCCCGGGGATTTTGGGGGTGGGTGGCAAACAAAAAAAACTTGACCCGCTTGGCGAGAAACATGTTTATTTATTGCATCAAGGTGCCAAATGCTGACCTGCTTGCTTGCCCCACGGGAGGGCCGAGCAACTCGAAGGATTAAGAAACGATTCGATGGCGATAGAGGGTTGCCAACTGCTATTTATCTCCCAGAGATATATCAATCTGTGTATTTAACTATACATATTTACACATAATGACTGTCATTTTCTGGGGGGCGCCAGGTGTAGGCATTGATATATTGGCCAGTTGCTGCATTTGTCAGCTGATGTGACCCCATCTCCCCCGGAGATATAAAATCCCCCGTAAGCTTTGGAAAAGTACGTGGCGAAGCTGCAGTGATTGAAAGTGTGGACCTGACTTTTGAATTTATTGGCTGGCCATAAGGAAAGTTGGCGGAGTAAATCGGAAACCATAAATAAATGCAATACATTCGTATATCCCTCTATCGACTGACTACTCACACGTATCCTCAGGAATGTCTAGCTGTGTGTGGGTGTTTTATGACATCAATTGTGTGAAATCCCCGTATTATATTTTATTGAGTAAGTGTAATTGATTTTAGATGTTGTTTCAATGATTTCGGGATTTGTTTTCCATTTTTTTTTTTTTATATTATTACTTACCGTTCTCAGGAATGAGACATCATCCTGCTCGGAGCCACCTTCCGCTTCAGCCATTTTGCTGTTTAACGCAACGACTGCAGCGTAAAATCAAATTTATATGCACTTGTGTACTATTATTTCGTATTTTTTGTATTTTTGCCCGCTTGCCTAAGTGTCAGTTGACATGTAGAAAATCGAGAGAACATTGATCAGTATATGCTACGTTAATTACATACATTTCAATTACATATGTACACACATTCAATCTCAATCGTCTGTCACCTCACTCTATGTCTCCCCAACTAGCGATCAATTTTGAGAGAAGATTTACCTGAAAATAACCTAAAGCGTAACTAAACGCAACTGGATTTGTGGAACACAGTTCTGGGGCATCTGGATCTCAAACAAATTAGGTCTCGGCATGCCCTTTATGGTAGATTAAGTTAACCAGATATTAAATCCAATCCAGAAGACTCAAAAGACTTCATTTGTTAGATCTGCTCTGTAGATAAAGTAGTAAATATTCAGCTAAGACATGCTAACTTTGCCATGAATCACTTTATTATATTCAGTATATGTATATAAATAGCTGCTAATGTATTGAAACTTAAAAAATTTAATGATTACCTCTACGGCAAATAGATCTGAAAATTTGTTTAAAATATTTTGTGTTTACCAACTCTTTTAATAGATTGGCTCTCACGAGAGCAATTATAGTATCTCTCTCTCTTTCGCTGCTACTCTCTCTCGCTCTGTACTTCACTCTCTCTTCTCTCTCTCTCTCTCTCGCGCCCAAGTCTCTAACTATCGGAAGGCACTTCGGCTTTTAGTTTGTGTTATCTATGCTTCTCTCTCTCTCTCTCTCTCTCTCTTGCGTTCTCTCTCTGTCATTATCCGAGGGCTCGTCGTTTTATTGTTTCATCTGCCTTGCTTGCGAAATTCGCTCAGCTGTTTTGCCGGTTTATCGTATATTTTTTGGTTTTGTTTTGCTTTCTTTTTCGGTTTGTCGCATTTGTCATTTTGTGATTTTGTTGTGCACACACTCTTCGCGTGTTTTATGCCTCATCTAAATGCTGTGTGTATGTATATAATAAGTATGCCTAATTGTATAAATAGGTGGATTATATTCTTTTGGGACTAAGCCAAAATTTACTGTGGACTTTTAAGTTGCAAATATTCGAAAGTTACGCAGACAGCGAGAAACATATGTATTCAAATAGTCGACATTCAAGCAACGACATTCTTTTGGCAATTGAATGTATGTACATATATACTATATGTATGTATGTAGTGCATATATTAATATATATTATATTGCTTTGTTGAATTTATTTTTAAATTTATTATTTAATATTAAATTGCATTTGTGGTTGTTGTATTCAATATTAATTTGAATCTGTTGTTGTTGTTTGTATTTATTTATTATTTAATGTTAAATTGAATTGGTTGTTGGATGTATTTTGAATTTTATTGTTTAATATTAAATTGTATTGGTTGTGGTTGTTTTTTGCCACATGGATTAGGTTGTCCTTATCCTCAGGGTGTTTCCAGTGGCGGAATATTTTCACTACGGCGCTCCCACTGCGGCCAATCAGTAATCCAGGGTCTGATTGGCAGCGTCGCCTTTACATACATAGACGTATATATATACTATATATACATGTATGTACATATACATATGTATGTAATATACCCGGCACCAAATTTCAATATATGCTCAGTTCTTTTGCTGTTTTTTTTTTTTTTTTTTTTGAGAAGACAGTTTGATGTTGGCAGCCGATTCGTATGTTTATTTTTGGGTTTCTGAACGCGGCACGAACGCGCCCGAAGCACCGACGAGCATCGCACACATATCCAAAAATATCACACGCAAAGCCCTGGGCAGCACCAAAAAACTAGCACAGTATTTCGAATTTTCTTGGTTTTTTTTTTTTTCGTTCAAATTGTTCATAATTTTTTCCCGTAAATTTAATTGCACTTCTTATGCAATTTCAGGCAGTGGATTTTTGACAAATACACGCGCTGGAATTGACTGCCGCGCGGCTGAATCACGCATGGATTTTCCACGAGTTTTCCATGAGTTTCATCATCATCATCCGACACTCACACATACATATATATATTCTATACTATATGCTCGATGCTGCTTTGGGCCAACGGACCCACGGCTAACTTACTTTTCGTGTCGATATTACTCTCTAGACTGACGAGCACGGAAAAGCAGCGACTACGAAATTGTGCCGAATGCCAAAATGCCGAGCGACGATTCGAATACGTTGCTGACTGTGCATGGTGCGCGGGGTGGATCGGGGAGTGCGGCGTGCGGCTTCCGTGCTGGGGCACGCAGCATGCGGCAGCCACTCACAGCAGAATCTATCTCACTGTACAGTGGTGCGAAATCAGCCGAACGGGATGTCAAACTGTAATTGGAACTCCATTTTCCTAAATTTGGGAATCTTTACAAGAATTTTTATACTTTACAACAAATTTTGTTTTCAATATTTAGTAAGAATCTTTTTCGAGATTTTGCATTTTTCATAGTTTTGGACACTGTGCCACGAAAGCAATAGCCACTTTACTCTCTCTGGCCGGCACAGTGGGTTGTGGCTCGGAGGATGCGAGAGAGGAGCAGAGGGAAGATGGAGGGGAATGGGAAGACAACTGGCGGGTTAGCAGCTTGTTGCTTGCTGGTCGCTCTCTCAGTAGCTGCAGGCTACATATGTATATATATATATATACATATATATATATATATATATATATATATATAGATGTGTGAAGAGCCTGAGGCCGAAGTGTTTCGACAAAACAGCTGTTTTTGCGTGCTCGGGGAACGTGCGTCCGAGTAAATGGCATAATGCCTGAGTATTTATAGATAAAAATAATATAAACATCTCATTCTTTTTGTCTGATATGTAAACTTATTTTAAGTAGTTTTCTGAACGTTTGCCAAGACACCGAGTGCCCAACAACCTACAGAAATATACAAATAGGAATTTGTAATAGATAAATATAATTTCACGTAAGTATGTCTATATATATAGATATAATATAGGACACATGTGTTTCATTCAACTTGAACTTGCCAAAAATCATCATCATCATTCATGAATGAAAAAACGCATGCTCGAAGGTCGGTTGTGAAAATGTCTTTGCCTTTGAATTGAATTGAATTGAGTTGAGTTGAATTGAGTTGAGATGTATTCAGTTGGAAGATGTCTTCATATAAGTTGCCTGCGAGTTGGTTTTAATTCCGAGTGCCAGAATGTAATGTGAATTATTGCGCATTTCATTGTAAATCCTCTGGAGCGGGCGGAGCTGGCCCCAAAACACACACATCACACACACCCCCTAGGAAGATAAACAGTTAGCGAACTTTCCGTATAAATTAGCTTTGTACACTAAGGAAAAAGAATATCCCTGATATTTAACAATAATAATAAGTAATATACAAATTATGTAAAATGTTTGAATATTAGAAATCCTTAAATACTAATGTTTAATAATAATATGTGAATAATAAGGTGAATTTCTAAAGTTCAGTTCGATTTTTTTTGCGAGTGTATATTTGAGTGAAAGGATTTTGAGTGGGCGAATGGGTTGAATAAACCACTGCAGTGCAGCGATAAAGTGCTGCATATTAAAATCTTCCATGCCTCGAAATGAATTTTGCGCAAATTCTAAACAAAAGTGAAGAGGGAAAGGGATAGACAACAGTATAAGTACAGTGAGACTGGGTTTTTGCTTCCTGCACCCGTCGTATGTGGTGCCATCAAGGATTTGGCCTTTGTATTTGATTATCCATTGCTGCCGGAACGAATCTGAATCCGAATGTGAATGCGAATCCGAATGCGTAACTCCAGTTTTCAGTTTCCAGTTTCCAGTTTCCAGTTGGCTAATGCAAAGATACAGCTCATAAATATAAGAAATTGTTTATGCAAGCGAAATGTAATTTCATTCATTACGTTTGACTGACTGACTTTCGATGTGGGTAAACTTGAATGCTCCATAGTTTTGTGCAGCAATCTCTTTAATTAATCAGAGTGGATTGAGAGAAGTTCTTTCGTGGTTGTACACCAACACATAGATTTTTATAACTCATCTCTAAAGCACATTAAAATATTCATTAAATGAAGTTCGATGAGGGTTCGTTCATTCATTCAAAATAGCTGTCATTTTTCGACTCGTTTCCTTTCGCGCCAAAGTGACATTTTTACGAGTGTTTGGGTTATTAGATGATCTTATTATCCTTGAATGCAGTTCGATAAAGTGGTTCCTTGCGATTTTTCTGTAACGCTGCAAGGATTTGTCTGACTTATGAGCTATCTTCTAGTCGCTCAACTGGCTCCTCAAAGTATGCTGCGAATTCTTTTCTTGGGCGCAATTTTCCCAATGCAGCAACCCATTGTGACATTTGACATGCTATTTATCCCGTACAGCAACCTGCAAACCAAATCGATGTTGGGTGACCATATTTCCCTTCCCCAGATAAAAGAAGGAACGGTTTTTGGTTCGGTTTAATAATTGTTTTTATTGTTGTATACAGAATTCCTATTGTTAAAAAAATCTATCGTTTTTGTATTATTCAAAGTAAAATAGTAACAGTAAAATGAATCAGCTTTAATACGCAGCTGCGCAAAAGCTGCGACATTGTAATAATTAAAAGTGATAGTAAATCAGATCAGATACCAATATAAACAAGAAATATGTAATAAATGCATAAAGCTTGTGTTTGACTTAGAAGATCTAGCAAACAACTCTGCGTACGGATGCATTACTCAATAATACATTTCATTGTATACAGAATGCATTTGGCTAAAAGGAGTCCTTCACTAATTCGTTTAAGCTCAGCTCTAAGCTCTGAGACCGACTGTTGTTTGGGCTTTCCACTCTTCCATACTATATACTGTTCCGATCTGAGCAGTGAATTTGGACGATAATTTGCAAATTTCAGCGTCAATGGCCGTGTCAATGATTATTCCTCCACCAAAGAAACAAAAAACTTTTCTATCGCCATGGCAAATGCTTTTGTTTCGTGCCCTGGCTTTGATTTTGACCAGCTGCAGCAGCAAATCAGTACTTTTTCTTTGTACTTTGCTGTTGTAATTTGAGTTTGGCGGACAAAGTTTTGGCCAAGGTGGCGTTGTAAGCAAAACTTTTCCATTTACTCGTCCAGATGAACTGGCGGCTAAATGCGAAGACGTCGCAATTGAGAGTTTTCTTTGAGGTGCGTTAATCCCTTAAAAAGTGACTGCGACAGTCTCTTCTCCGATAGATATACATATATATATAAATAACAATGATATTGGCTCAAAAGGAGCAGAGAGAAAGCTTCCTTTGCATTTTGCCAGCCAGGCTATATAAATTGAAAAGTAATTCAGAGCAGATTCCGTTACCTCAAAAGCTTTTCGTTAACGCTTTCATTTGGCTTTTTTGGCGGAACTAATTAAGTTCAATTTAAATGAAATACGAGCTGCGATTTGGGCGCATCGACAATGGGCCTCATAAAGTCAGCGGCGAGAAAAAAAATAATGGATCCACAGCAACATTGCAAATACATCTCATATCCAATGTGCCTCCTGCTGGCTAGGCTGCGACTGAGTCTGAGGAAGCTGTTAAATTAATGCCCGCTCGTAAGTTTTACAAGGAATTCAATTTTTTGCCCACCAAGCACACCAAAAGCAAGACGGATAGTGTATACTTTCCTCGGGGCGTTGCTTACACACACCTACACAAACTACCCCAACTCCAACCTCTCCTCAACCTCTACAGTTGCGAACAAAATAATAGCCACACTACTCGCACAAGAAATGCGAAAAAATCATTATAAAAGACTCAATACGCATACTATGCAATAGAATAAAAATTAACATTTGAAAAAGTTGCAAAACTAATGCTGTGTTTTTCATACGTAAGAGTAAAATGTCCTCGTAGTGGTGCTATTATTTTGACCGCATCTGTAGTTACAACTTTAGTTTCAGCTTGGCAATCTCTCAACGTCCTGTCCTCTTCTCGGTCTTCTTTCCGCTTCCTTCACATCTTTGTTTCGCAGTGTTCTTTTAGTTTTCTCTGTCTCCATCTCTGCTTCTCGCTTTCTCTCTCCCTATCTTTCTCTTGCACTCGCATTATTTGAGTCGATGGAAATTGATTCGAAAGTTTTGCCATTAAATTGTCTTTTGTCGTAATCTTCCATTTGACGTCACTCACTGCGAAATTCTGGTCAAATTCTGCGATTTCATCAGCAGTCGATGAAATTCAATTGTAACCCCCAAAAATAAAACAGCATTTGTATTTTTATTTTTATTTCTTTTTTTTATTCATATATTAACAGATTTCTTAAAAATGCATTAAGTTTCATATGCATTATTCCCATTCCTTCAAATTAATTTATACACTGCTTTTTTTTGCTCTTTAAACTATGCACTTTCTTTTTTGTTTTAGCAAATAAACTTATATTTAATTTGTTTTGTTTTTTTTTTGTTTTGTTTATTGTTTCGCTGTTAGCTTATGTTTCTGTACAACGCCTAGCCGGTTAACTGCATTCATAATTCTAAACGAACTTACATCATACATAAAATAAAAAACATTCACAATAGTTGATTTTTTTCTGGTTTGGTTATTCACTTTTATACATGTATGCATGTGTGTGTGTGTGTGTGCGTGTATGTGTGTAGAGATTGAATTACCATTAACCTAAATGTAAGTATTCATTCATGTATTCAAGTATTCAAGTCTTGTCTGTCGGCTTTAACTATTTTTACATATCAAATATGCATATTAACAAGAAGATTTTAATTTGAGATTTTTTTTGTTTATTTAAAATGAAATCAGACAAGGCAATCGAGTATTAAACAAGCGAAGAGAGTAAATAATTATTTTTTCTTTGCTAACAAATCTCTTTGGCCTTTAACTACAATACATATCATAATATAATAATATATAATTATAATAGAATATAACTTAATTAATTAATTCGATAACGTAACATAATAATTAATGTTTAGTCTTATTTAGTTTCCCCCATTTTATATCATATGTTAGCATTACAAACTAAATAAATGCATACTCGTAGCGTAACCCATATCTGTGTGTGAGTGTATTTGAAAATTATTATGAAAAATTCAACTTAAAATTATTGTAATATTTATTTAATAAAAACTTCGATTTCTTACATACCCAAACAGAAAGTATTATCTATTATGCGGGGAAGACATTTTTAGCTTTGTATCAAAAATCTATACCTTACTCATGCACTCGAAAGCACTCATTCATTCATTCATTCACTCACACAATCATTTTCTTTCAGTTATAATCAAGATATATTCGAAAAGTGCAGATAGTTTTTTTTTTTAACAGTAAGATAGTATTTATGTTTGTATGTAAGTGTGTATGTATGAGTGTATATATGTATATATATAATCGGGAGACACTGAAAGGCTTAAGTACTAAGTTAATTCACACACTCATTTGTCACGTTCAGAGGAGTTGTGTGTAAAAAACACAGTTCTTTCTACAAGTACGAAATGCCGGATTTAAACTACTTTAATAACTATTTATGCTTATTATTTGTTTTTGTTCTTGTTTTTTGTTGTTGTTGACTGTCTGTTTTTTTGTATTTCTTTTTTAATATACCTGCATTTGTCCTTTCCAGTAATCTTAAGTCGTTCTTAGTGTTTTCTTTTTATTGTACAAATTAAATTTGGCATATTGATTGAGTAGGTCTCTAAATACGTTTACGCAACCCTCGCATTTTCTTGCATTTCTTGCATCCCTCGCATTCTCGCATCCCTCGCATTGTTTAATTGGTTTGGCTTAGCTACTTACGCCTACAGTTTTAATGTTAAATGCTCTGTTATGAAGTTTTGGCAGCACTATATGGATTAATAAGCTTTTCACATATGTTTATCTTGACATATCGCATTTGAGACGTGGACAAAGACAGAACAGCAGCAGCATCAGCACAGAAATGTCAATCACTTCTCTTCTCATCTCATCAAATAAAAAAGGAAGAACCATCAACAGTATACATGTATATGCATGTATACATACTTACGAATTATAGTAGGCAAGTGTTTCATAGCATTAAACAATTGACACAGTGCAACTTAACATTCAAGGAGATCGATAACAACTTTAACTAAAATGGGCTTAATATGAATGTTAAATAAAATAAATAGCCTATATAAAACTTTGCAAGATTTTAACTGTTCTCATAAAATATAAAAGAGTTACCTACAGTGTAACATACATACGCATATTGTAGTAGTCACAGTTTACATAGCATTCAGCATTTTACACAATACAATTTAACATACACGGTAGGAGATCGAAAACAACTCGAACTAACACCAGCTTAACATAAATGTGGATAGCCTGCTGCACACTTTAAAAGAGAAACGCGCGCGCCTAATTGTTCTTCTGAAACATAAGAAAAGAGTGAGCAAATACACACACTAACATATATATATATATACACATGTGTGCTCTGCTGACCTCTCTTGTGGCCTCTTCAGCGCAGTTATAATTTTCCGTATTTTCCTGCTCATTTAACTTTTATCTCGCCACGGCAATCACAATTATTTAACAGCGGAAACCAAAGGCAACTTGGGGCGTGACAATTTGTGCGGGCTTCAGTTTGATTGTTGCAAGCACAGCAGCTGCAATCCCGTTAAAATTGATAAACACACACGTATATAGCCTGTGTGTGTGTGTGATTGCGTTTAATTTTACTTTTAGTTTTCGAATTCATTTCCTTTCTCATTGTCTTTGGGCTGGCGTGCGTTAATTTTGACTCTACATATATATATATATTTAATTTAATTTTTAATTACTTTGCTCAGTCAATTGTCAATTCAGTCAGTCATTCAGTCAATTCGAGTGGAAGAAAACAACCCTGTTGCTATTTCACATGCTTGCCAAAGACGAAGAAGCGGAAGAAGAAGCAGCAGCAACAAAAGCTCATTTTTTCTTGATGCTGCACAATTGCAACCATAGTGCTAGTGAGAGTGAGAGGGGGCGAATAGCAGACAATGGCAGCTGCTGTTACTTGCTAATTACAGCTCGATGAATATTAATTAGTGTGCATGTTAACACATACACACACATAGCTGCACATGTGTGTGAAAGTTTTTATTCTTTTGGCTTTTGTCATAAAATGTGGCAAGGAGTTGGAGTCGAGTCGAGTCGAGTTGAGTTGAGCGTGTGTTTTCCATTGCATAATAGAATTGTCATGATGTGCTCCAGCGCGGCCAGCAGCAGGCAGCAAGCAACAAGACAGAAGTTAATGGCTGCCCCAAGATGAGGATGTCACGCTCGCTGGTCTGCGACGACTAGCAGCAAATGTGCGGCAAGCACTTATCCTCTCTCTCGCAGAGATAGGAGCAGAGGGAGGGTGCCCCATCATAGATCTCAATCGAAGCTGTTAGCTTGGAAGCCTGCACATAATGCCATGTGCCACGCCCACCGCAGCTGCTGCTGCTGAGTGGAGCTACTAAAACAAAACAACAATTGGACTACCTCCACCCTCCCCCATCTACAACAACTCCTGCTCCCATTCCAAACTCGGTCTTAGTAATTTTGCACTCGGCAAAAGAATCGCACTGAATTTTAGAAAATCGCCTTGAAAACTGAAATTTTTTTATTAGTTTTGAAAAATAATTGTGAAATAATTTTTCATGAATTTAGAAAGGCTTGCCCTCAAAAGTGGAGCGCAAAAGATTCTTTCTAAATTGGCTCACTCGACTGGTATATTTGATTTTATCTGTTATTTAATTTAGAGAATAAGTAGTTTAGTGAGAAATCAGATGAAGTTCTATGAAAAACGAGTTACTAAAATGTAGGCCGATTTTTTTTGAGTGCATAAACAAGCTAATGATAGAGACAAAAAATATATGCAGAAATTAAGAAAAAAAAACGGCAAAAGTATGTATTAAAACTAAGAGCGGTGTATTTTCTCTAAGTGTAACCCATTGCGCGCTCTGTTTTAGTATTTTTGGTTGCACACTAACTGGCAGGCTACAGACACTAGCAACAGCATGGAGAGCAGTTGGGGCCAACAACTAATCGCTTGCCGTAACTTGCTGCTGCTGTCAACTGTTCCAACTTAAACATATACAAATATATATATATATAAAAATATATTGTTTTTTTTGTTGCCACGCCCAACGCAATCACGTGCTCATCGACTTGAAGCCGGAGCACGCCCCAGGGAGCTGTCAAACGGCTGCGCGCTGTTTCGCCTGCTCCCAGCTCCCAGCTACTGCTTCCTGCTCCCTGCTCCAATCTGCTGGTGTACCAAACTAATTTTGAAAAATTTTTGAGCGTGTCTCAAAGTTTTTGTTATGGCTGCTGTTATTGCTGCTGCCCCAGCTAATTAGCAAAACGCAAATCCACGCCAAGCAAAGCAGCGAGAAGGAGCTGGTCATCCTATCTGCTCCTCTCGCCCTGCCAAATGGCCAAGCAATGAGATCCGTTCCGTTTGTTATCTAAATAAACAGTCCAATGTTTTATGGAGAGTGGGTCGAGTTTTAAAATTTACATAAACTAATTCTGTTGCTGATTTGAATAAGGTAATGGCCACGAATTGTTGTTGTCTTTGCTGCTGCTGTTGCTGCTGTTACTGCTGCGTGTCCAAAAAAACACGTCTAGAATAACCATAAAGACACAGAGTTAAAGAGAGATAGAGAAAGCTTCTAAACTAGCTACGAGTCGGAGTGGAGTACATTTTAGGTATATATATGTATATATGTATATGTGTGTATGTAGATGTACAGTTGTGAACAAAATAATAGCTCAACTTTCACAGAAGAAATATTTTCAAAGGTGTCCTTGTTTAATGCAAATGTTATTAGAAATGCAAGACGACTCTTAAAAAAGAGGGCACAGTTTTTAACTTGGACACTGCTAAACAATTAAATATTAAAAATTAACTTTTGAAAAAATTGCAAAGCTGATATTTTGACTTTTCATTCGTAGGAAAATATGTCGTCGCAGTGGTGCTATAATTTTGAGCGCAACTGTACATGTGTTATGTAGATGTAAGGATGCAGTTACCATCATTGGATAATAACCTCACTCAGTACCGGGACGACTCCGCCGCTGCTAATGCGGCTACTGCTGCTGTTGTTGTCCCAGTCTCCGCCTACAGCTATACGAGATGTCCGTCTGCATCTGTGTAGGCAACCTGGGCACCCTGCCCCGATCCCAAGCTGCTGTTGTTGCCCGCCGCCCCATTAAAGGTGGTGAGGGACGCCGGATCGTAAGTGGCACTGGTTGTCATCAGCAGATTGCTGCCCAACTGAGCACTGCTCACTGGCAGATTGAGGATCTGCAGGCTGCCCATCGGCAAACTGGCGTTGAGCAATTGTTGCTGCTGCTGCCTGTTGCGATTGGGATCCTTGAGAATGCCATGTGGCTGGCGGGGCAGCGTTGATGTGGCAAGTGGCAACGCTGTTGTCATGCTCCCATTGAGCATTGTGCTCGTCGTCAGCGTTGTGGCACTCAGATTTACCGGATGTTGCAGATCGTGCAACATTTGCACGCCTCCGGCCGTCGTGTGATGCGTCACATCGGGCGGCGGACCACCCACGACGCCCCTTAGTATGCCACGCCTCAAGGTGCCGCCGCCTGTGGCGCTGCCATTGCCAATCAGCGTTGCTGCCCCATTGCTGGCCAACAGTGCTGCCTGTGACGTCACCGTGATGGGCAGCGGCTGCAGATGCGTCAGTGGCACCCCCAGCGGCAACGGCGGCGTGCTGAAATCCAATGCCGTAGGATACTCCTGCAACGAGAAGAGAAGAGAATGCAATTACTGATAGTTCTATGCATCAATGCCTACATTCAGAAAAAAAAAAATTCGATAAATTAAACAATTTTCCAATTTTCTGGACGATTTTTTCTGAGTGTAGTTAACGTTACTGCCTTGTTGGCTAGCCTGGTCATTATTATGCATAGAGTTGAGACAGAGACTGGAAAAGGTTTCCAGTTTCGGTTATCATTCTCAGTTTCAACTGCAACTCGTTGGCTCAATGGCTCAAAAAGTTTTCTCATTTAAATGTCGGCATAGATATGAAACACAGAGAAACCCCGAGAAAAGTGAGAGAGAGAGAGAGAAGCTGCAAGTTCTAAGAATTCAGGCTTTTGTTATGTTTTTCTGTAAAAATAACAATGATATTCTTTTCTTGCAGTAACAACAACTGTAAAAAATGATAGTAAACGACTTCTATCTTGGCCACATCTATCTGAGAAATTTCATAATGCGAAGGTTTCTTTCTTTCTTTCCTTCCAACTGCTAACAATGTGGATAATTATAGATTTCCAGTTTAACCTTCTTTTTCTTACAGCTGCAATTGCTGTGCATTGAATCCTAGATGTGTGTGTGTGTATAAAAGTTGTGGACAAGTTGTAAGTTGCAAGTTTAGTAAAAATGTGCTGCATTTTTCGTTGCTGTTGCTGTTGCATGTCTGCTGCTGTTGCTGCCTGTTTGCTGCTGCAAGTTGAACGCCTTAGTTAGAAATATTATCTTCTACTTCGAGTGACATGACACTTTGTGTCAGTTTGGAAATTGTTTCGCATGGTGCATGCTGCATGCTGCATTCTGTTGTCCACCCGTCCATTTGTCCGAGAGAATTTGCCGTAGTTAGAGCAAGTTTGACGCACCCGTAGACTACAACACGGGGCCAGTCGTAACTTTCGGGAAAAGAGCAAAAAACTTGAAGTTGAGCGGCGTTCCTAATTGGTATTGGAATACTGCAGACGAGGTAAAAGTAGAATAAAACGAAGCAAGCGTTTTTTTACAACGATTTTATCGTTAAGCAGATTATATTGAAAATTTGTAATATTGGCAAATGATAAAGTCGTGGACAGCAAAAGAGTTGAAACCAAGATGGGATAAAAGACATTAACAGAGGGAGTGAAGGAAAGGGAGGGGAGAGAACTGAGGGGGTCAAGGGAATTTCTACGCGCTCTGCTGGTGGCACTGATTAACAAGGACACGGAGAAGAAGGCCTCTGCCTTGCGTCGTGCGCCTTTTGCATGGGTAGTTTAGGATAAAAAGGACTTAAGTACGCCAAGGAGGACATTTTGTATCAGTTTACAAAGTTAAATTGTCTTTAACGAAAACTTTGAGCCGTGCTTTTGCGTGGGGCGTATTTTGTGGGGTTACTTTTGGGGCTGGCCAACAATTTGTTGCACTAGAGAGCAACAGCAAAAGCAATGGCAGCATTTTGGGGCTGCAAAAAGGGGTTACGCGCAGCACAAAAAACTTTTCAGCTTGTGCCACTTAAAGGTCTTTGTTGTGCGTCTATGTGTGTGTGTGTATGTGTGTAGGCTGCCTTCTAAGCTGGCGCTAATTCTGTGCCCTTGGATCGACACGAAGGCCGACTCATTATTGTCGTTATTGTTAAAGTTGCCACTTGCCAGGCGGCCAGGAGTTCATTTTGCGTAAATAGAATATCAAATGTGTGACTACCCCAAAGGACTAGCCTCCCGCTGACTACACTCAGCAAAATAAATCGACCTAAACACATTTTAACTAATTTGTATAAATAAGAAAACATTTTTCTTAAAATTAGAAAGGCTGGCCCTAAATCGACAATACCAAAAATATGGTGCTCATTTTAGATTTGTTTTTAGAAGTATACTTTCTGAATAATAAGTTGAGTCTCCACTGAAAAATTTCTAAAGTGCAGTTCGATTTTTGTTCTAAGTGTACCTCAAGGACTGCCTGCTTTTAGAGCCATCAAACTTTATACATTAAATCCGGCGTAGCGGAGCCAGGCTGCTTCCAACACCGAGCCGAGCCAAGAGGACGGCCGCTGTTATCCTGGCTCCTGGCTGCTACGAAATTAAATTATGGACACTACGGCGAGTGTATTCGGTTATTTATTTAATCGACATCAGCTGCTTGAAGCCTTGAATTTTAAACAAAACTCGCACTCTTTACTTGACTTTCAACTGGCAAGCCTAAAGGAGGAGCACACAGCGCGTATGCGCATTATTATATTATATTATTTCGTATAATAAGCGAGTTCTGCTGGCAGACTGGCTGAGTGGCTTTCGAACTGTCTCCGACAGGCCAGACACGACTCCTGGTTCCAGATGAATTCAAGGAGACAAAAAGTGAGGCAACAATACCAAGTGCCCCAAAGGCCCGCACAAAACTAATTGAATTTTGAAAACTGTGCAGAATTCGCTGGCTAAACGAGTAAGCCATAGTTGAGTTAAGGGCGACGACGATGCCACTTTCCACATGCACGTAGAGTCCATCCTCATCCTCTCACTCGCCAGCTCTGCTGCCAGCCTTCGAGATCGGACATCGGACATTGGACAGTGGGACATGAATGTTGCGCATATCTAAATGGCACAGCACAGGGAGCACAGCCAGCATTTAACTTATCAACTACAAGTTGGGCGTGACGAGGGTGAAGGGATCGCGGAGGGGTGTGTGGCGTGTGTGTGTGTGTATAAAACTTTATTTTATTATTGTTGTAGTTGTTGTCAAAAAAGAGGGCATGCAGAACGCAATTGGCAATAAAATACAAATTGCCGCTTAAATAGTTACATGTTTTTGCAACTCGCAACTCCGAACTGAAATCCCAAACTCGACTCACAACTTTATGCTGCAATATATATATATATATATATAAATCATATATATATAAATCTATATATATATTATATGTGTGCTGTTGCAGCAGCAGTAAAGCTGTTTGCTTTAAATACAACACTTGAGCACACTTTCAATGGGAAAGACATTCGCTGCTCGAATTACGTATGCGCCGCGTGGGCCACGCTGATGAGGCACGGGCCGCAATCCTGTGCTGCATGGCCAAGAGAGTGAGCCAATCAACTTGGCGTCCAACTCGATGGCAACTTACTGTCCATATCTACACTCAGAACAAATATATATACAAAAAATGCTTTTTAAAAACCACAAATCGCAATTTTATAAATTTATTTGCTGAATAAAAGGTGAGCTGTTATTGATGCCAACAGTAAGGTGAATTTCTAAAACTGAGGGCGATATTTTTCTGAGTGTATCTACGGATAGCGGTGCTGTCACCGCAATTGTCGTTTCTTTTTCGGTTTGGTTCGATTCGATTTGGTTGGTTTGGATTTGGTTTAAGGACAGCTAAACGGCGTATCGCGTGGATGGATGAATCTTTTTGTTTTGTGTGAAGCATCCGATTGAAATTTAATTTGATTTACTACTGTAAATTGTTTTTATTCATTTCGTTTTATTTGCTGGAACTGGGGCCAGCCAACTCGCCGACATCTGTGCACCAAAAAGTAATTTAGTGTTGGCCAAATGTTTTACAAAAAAACACCACTCCTGACACAAACTGCTGTCTCTCTATCTCTCTCCCTCTCTCTCCCTTTCTCTCTCTCCCTCTCTCTATCTCTCTACCCTTCTCTGTTCCACTGACCCAACAGTGATTTGTTGCGCTCTCTTTCTAACCCACTCTCTCTATATTTGTATATATATATTTTGTAATTTTTCTAATGATGTTTATCAAATAATTCAATTTGGCTCCACAAAACATTTCTTATGTGAACGAGAAAAGGCTGCCCATAAAAGTAGAGGGGTAGAGGGAATGTAGGCACACACACAACACACACACAACAAACACAGGCGCATACTTACATTGGCATTGTTAGCCAACTAAACCGAAATTGAATTTTTCTCCCTCGTTGACTAAAAACCGCAAACAAAAGGTTTCTGTCCCATGTTGACTCTGACTAACATGTGCAATGGCGCAGCTTTGGAGCAGCAGCAGCAGCAGCAGCACCGGGACAAGGAGCAGGAGGAGCTGGAGCAGCAGCAGCTGTCCTCTGATAGAGCATTGATATCCCTCTAGTGGCGACTCCATCATTTAACTGTTATCCACACAGTAAACAAACGAACAGACAAACAGGCAACAACTGAACTGAACTGAATTGAGTAACTGGCCAAATCGCATAAGGCATAAAGCCCATAAAATGGTCAGCTGCTGGCATAAATATTATTACATTACCAACCATTAGCACTAAGTGTGTGTGTGTGTGCGTGCGTGTGTGTGTGTGTCATGCAGCTTAGGGGACACGACAAGAGTTGTTTCTAGTGCCAACTGCATTTTGTTCGCATCGCAACTCTAATTTATACAATTATTGGCCTGGCAACGCCATAAAATGCCAGATGACAGTCGCTATTCGAGGGGATGAGGTGGGGGGAGGGGCTGAGGGGTGCAGAGGGATCCTGAGTGTCATTCGCATTGAGTGTCGTCTTAACTTGTCACATTTACACCCCTTTACCAGACGCAGTCGTCGTCGTCGTCGTCGCCGTCGTTGTCAACTAGAGGCAGTGATAAAAAATACTTATACACATACACATTCATATGTATATAAAATATAAACATATATATCACAAAAAAAGAAGAAGAAAAAAACGTAAATGGAACGAGGGTAATAAATATCGAAAATTGATTTTCTCATGTTTATTGTGAATTTGTGGAATTTATATTGGGTTGCCAATGCGACACACACAGACGATGAAGCTTTCTGGGGAATTTCTTCTTATATTTTTGGGTTTTTTGGGTACACACATAGGGTCAGGTCAGTCAGCAGAGAATATGGCATGCCAATCTGGTAATAACAACAAATGAGTGGGTGTGCGTGTGTGTATGTGCATGTGTGTGTATTAGTGGGTATAACACTTTGGATGCCTTCAAAATCAGAATCTGCGACACGCCCAGCGAGCAGGATCAGACGAGTAGAGCTGCTCTTTATGAGTGATGTGGCGCAAAACTTTGTTGAATGTAATGAAGCACACACCCACACATACACACACACACACACACACACACACACACACACACATACACACACAAACACACGCACACACACCCATACACAAAGGAGTGATGTGGCAAATCACATGGGATAAATGGCTGCTACGATATGGATGTTGTCGTCATAAACGTCTTCCTTTTCGCTACTCCTTGTTGCTGTTGCTGCCGTTCAACGCTGCGTATGTGTAATATTAAATTGTTGTCTTGAGAAAATAATGTTTACTTTAGCAAGTACAAACAGCAGCAGCAGCATCAACAGCAAACAAATACAAAACGACGACAACAAAGTAAATGCAGCCCAAACCCGCTCCTCGACTCCGACTCCATCTGCTGCCTGGTTGCAGCTTAATGCTTTTGAATTTGTCGTTTGTCTTTGCAGCGTTGCATGTGGCACGCGGATTATAAAAGTCGAACCGAGTTAACTGGCACTGCACATTGCTGCTGCTCAACGAACATTGGCAGCTGCCAGCTGCACAGTTGCCACTTGGCAGCTCTACTCACTGCATCCTTTCCCCTGCCCCCTGATCGCATATAAATATGCATACACTCAGAAAAAAGCCATAACATTTAAAAAGTAATTCGTGTTTTTAGAAATAAATTCTAAATATTAAAAAAGATTAAAAATTGCGTTTATTGTTTTTCTTTTTTTTCGAGATATAAAAACCATGACCAACCATTTAAGAACTATATTTTTTTTCTGAGTGTTTATATACATACTGGAATGTGCATATGCATATGTGTGTGTGTGTGTGTGTGTGTGTTTGTTCCCTTGGCTCTCTCTTGCGCGACGGCAAGTGGAGCTGGATTTTCTGCCCGGGGCATTGTGCATAAAACTCTAACTAATTGCGCGAACTAATCCTTGGCCGTGACTAGCCATAAGCGACAAGAGAGCAGACAGGAGCCAGCAGCCAGCAGCGGCTGCAACTGCAAGCGGAGCTGAATTACTTCCGACTCGATATTGGGGATCAAAGGGAAGCGGCCAATAACATCGCATTGCATCAGCTAAGCTAAGCCAAGTCAGCAATAAAGAATTAGCGAAAGAACGAATCTGTCATGCATGACATGGCAAGCATAACGCAGCTAAGAATAGCAACACGGAAGAAGGTTCGAGCCTAGAGAGCTCGACTGGGGAGATGCCTTCAAGTCAGCTGTCATATATCGAGACAGTGCTGGAGTATTATTATTATTATTTTTACTGGGGGCTTCAATCTTTTCTGTTCATCAATCCTTTCTGTCTCTATGTCCTATGTCCTATGTCCTATGCTTTATGCATGTTGCCCTAGAATTGTACGTCTTTGCCATCGCAATTGTCGTCTGACCTGAACTTTGGTTTTTAATATCCCATTTTTTCTTATCTTCAAGGGAAATAATATACTATTTAGTCTACTCACCATTGGCGGATAGGAGAGATATCGTTCACTATTCATGTTGTAGTAGGATCCATCTGGCGGCGGTGCGGGCGACGGGGACGGTATATAGACGCCTTTGCCGATGAGCATCTGATCGTCGCGCGTCATCTGGCCAGCAGCGGCTGCAGCAGCGGCTGCCATCATTGCAGCGTGCCCCTGATTGTGCCTCGGATGGGGCAGCGTGCACGCATTCACTGCAATTAAATCCAAATCAAGAAATATAAAGAAAAGCAAGAATTAATTTTAAGCGAGTTTGTTGCAATGTTTTTCTTTTTTGTTTATAGCTCCGCTTATGCATGAATTTATGACAATTTTAATGCGTTTCTCGGGCACGTTTTACACATTGAACTCTATTGATTTTTTGCTTAACCCATAGCTCTGATTGTTGGTAAAAAAAATAAAAATAAACGTCTTGCCTGTTATAAAACCACAGACGGGCTGCAGCACAATTTCAATTTGGGCAGACTGCAAATGACACATTTATAGCCGTATTTGAAAAATACGAAAAAGAAAATACCCAAAAAGGCAAAAGACTTTTGCAACACACATAGTGAGGGAGAGAGAGAGAGAGAGAGAGACGATTACTGCCAATGCACACGTATGCAGCAGCTGCCCCTTCTCTGCCTTTGCTGCTAGGTACTTGCAACGTACCACTTGACACCCACGTAGGTGCAACATTTTGCTGCTTTCTGGTTCATTTGATGTGCAAACGTTTGGAAAGTGAATAAAACGAGTGCCATTAATTGCAACGATTGGCCAGAGGCTGACAGATGATAAGCGTCTACTCTTGCATGCCACATGCACAGCAGCAACACCTTAGCGATAGGCAAATCTCAACTTATAACATGATAAATGATTTGGTATTTTGTCAGCCACAATGGGAATGTTGCTGCCAGTTGTCATCCAGTCGTCAAAGGTGGCAAAGGTGTGAAAGCCGCAAACGTAACAAATCTGTAAATTTGTAAAATAGACTTACAACACTGGTGCACATAGATAGGCACACTTAACACACACACCCACACACATACCGCTACAATCAAAGTTGGCAACGTGCAGCTCGAGTTGCGAGTTCTTACAATGGGCGCTCAAATGTAGGCAACAATAATTTTGTTAAGCAACTCGAGGAAACTGCGGCTGCGGTGACAACAGCAACAACAACAACAACATCAGCAACAACAACAGCAACAACAAGAACAGACAAATCGAAGACTTTTCTGTGCTGGGAGAAGCCTAACATGAGGCAGCTGTCCTTCAAAAGGAAATTGAAATCAGCAACTCAAGCTGTAGCTGTACACTCAGAAAAACAATCGTACTGAAAACTAGAAAGTTTTTCATGCTTTCAAATATACATTACTTATTGCGAATTCCTCAAAATGTAGGACCTGATATTTTCTGAGTGTAGCTATAGCTGCGGCTGCTGTGTCTTAGAGCTGCTTACCGAAGCCCATGTTCATTTTGTGGCTTGTTTACTTTGCATATGCGTATTGGTATTGAGTATGCGAATGTTGTACATTTCGCATGTTAAACAATGAGTGCCACAAAAGACACACAGCCAGCTGCTTGGCTTTGCTGGGGGGATTGGGGAGCGTTTCTCATGAATTATTGATTTTTCGATCAGTGAGCAACGCTCGCAATACTAAATCCCAATCAGAGCCTAAGAAGCAAAAGGAGATAAAAGAAAAAAAAAGAAAACCCATCTTTGTACATATGTAATGTGCGTAATTGGCCAGCTTCTGGCCATATTGCTTCAGGTGCCAACATTCATTTCATATTAATAGCAAAAATTTGTCTGCCACACAGCCAACTTTTGTAATTGGTAATTGGTCATTTTTCGTAGAATTTTGTTTGCTAGAAAATAAATGCGAACAACAATTTGCTGCTTTGACTTTAAGCTGGCCAAGGCCTAACAACTGGCTCAAAGCGTGACTTTTCAGGGCATGTTGTGTATATATATGAATGTGTATGTGTGCGTGTGTGTGTGCGTGTGTGTGTGTGTTGTGACAGTTGTAGTTGCCAAATCGCCCGAACAGCTGCCTTCCATGGCGGTGGCTGGTGCTCATTAACAGGGTGGCATCTTGAATAGCATCTCATTAAAAATGCGGCACACAGTTTGCTTTTGGTTAAATGCAACTGGCATACTTTATACAGCGAGGCTGCATGGCAACGGACATGGACATGTTGCTGCTGTTGTTGTTGCTGCTGCTGTTGCTCATCTATTATTTGATCTCAACTGAGCCAGCGGCAGCAGCAGCAGCAGGTGGCGAAAACTAACAAGAAAATACGCGTGCCACCAGCTGAAAATATATGTTTATATTATCTATGTACACTCACAAAAACAATCGCTATAATTTTTTTTTTGGAATTCGAAATAGAATTGTCAACAAGTGTAAGACCCACAATTATTCAGAAAGTAAATTGCTAAAAATCAGGTTATTTTACCGATATAGGATAAGCGTATAAATTTTTGAAAAATTTATTTTCTTACATGTAGAAATTATTTCCAAAAAACAAGAAAAAAACTGTCTAGTTTGAGGGCACTTTTTTTCTGTGTGTAGTTATGTACATACATATATATATATCCCGACAGCTCTTCCTCATGGGGAATTATTGCCTTGGGCGCTTGTTTGAGATTCAGTTTCCGGCAAGCATTTTAATTTTGCTGCCGCTGGGGAGATTTTTGTTTTCGCATCTTTTTCTTTCATCCGTTCGCGTGTTTTTCTATGGTTTCTTTTTTGTTGACGTTTGTGTTTTTTTTCTCTTCTTCTTTCGGTTTTTTGTTTTTTAGCACGCAGCCGCATACATAATTACGAGAGCTGGAGTCGTTTCCGTTTATTTGTGGCAAGCCAAGCAAGTCGTTGCTATTGGCCTTGTTGCTGTTGCCGCTGCTGCTGTTGCTGTAATGGCAGCTACTTTTGAAGTAAGCTCCACTTGCCAAATTCGTTGACATAAGGTAATTGTATTTTACTTTCGACTCGAGAGAGCGAGAGAGAGAGGCGCCAAGTGACAAGGCGACAAGACGGGACAGACAGACAGCACAGACAGGACAGACGGGACAGACGGGACAGACAGAAGACAGAGGCCAAAAGTTTGCAGCTAATGTATTTTTATTATTTTTACGCTTTGCATTTCAAGTGCAGCTGCCGTTGCTTTCAGCAATGTCTCTCAATGTTATTGTAATGCCACGACTATTGTCTTTTCCCCTACTTTCCCACACAACTTTCTTCTTTCTTTCTTTCTTTCACAGTTATTATTTTTTCATTTTCATACGGTAATTTCCAGTGCAGATAGATAGATGCGATTGGTATTCCTTAAATTGTGACTACTTCTGTGAACGCATTCTTAAATTGGTGCAGCAGCAGCGTAGAACGTGATTGGGTTTCTAGTGTGCATACACTCACTCATTCACACACAGTCACACACACTCGCATACACACTTAGCCACACTCATGACTCAATTGAAAATCAAGACTCGCAAAAACTTTGCTGCTCAATTACAATTAAGATGGAGATGTTGCGCACTCAAATTGAATTTTCAGCTGCCGCGGCGTACTTGGGGTATTAGTACTCGTTGCATGCCGCATGCTGCATGCTACATGCTGCTCTCTGTGTGTATGTGATTGTGTGCATTTTTACCGATTTCCGTTTTTACATCGCTTTTATTTTTAGCTTTGATTGCAATCATGGCATCAAATCAGGCAACAACTGCAACGAGTACACTGTGAAGTGGCAAGTGGCAAGTGGCAAGGGGGGAGTTGTAACAAGAAACGTACGCCTGACATGCTGACAGCACTCGTAGAAACTTTGTTTTACTTGTTTGTTTGCTTTTTGGTCAAAAGTTAATTATCTAAAATGCGTTTTATTTGCACTTCTTCTTCCACAGCGTTATCTGTGCTTCAAGCCCGATCTTGACTTACCCATATTATTTGGATATAATGCTGGCAGAGTGCCATCCTTTTGGTATCTGGGCGGCGGCATATCCGCACTCTCCACCAGATACGTCGATGCCGCCTTCTTTCGCGCCTCGTCCTGCAAATGAGAGAAAAGGCAGAAAATCCTTTAAATATTTCTTAGCTTTTCATTTTAATTTAATTATAATAACATTGAATAAATAAATAAATCAATCAAAGAAATGCAAACCAACTTCAATTCAATGTGAAGTTGAAACTAAAACCGATTTTGGCCTGAAACAATTTTCCGTGATTATTCCGCACTTGAGTCTTTTGTTTTATGGAGGGCGTTGAAAGTCATTGGCGCATAATTGACAGCCGGCAATGACAGCGACGACATGGACGACACCTTCTCAGACTGTCTGTCCATCTGTCAGTCTGTCAGTTTATCGTGGGCGGGTGCACGTTGCGTATACGCATTGCTGATTTATAACAGACAGCAGCCAGAGTTGAGAGTTGAGGGTTCCAGCTTTGAGCATTAGGCGGCAGTTTTTGTGGTTACTTTGCCGCACAGCAAGATTACGTTCGTAATAAATGATTTTAATAATTTGAAACGATTTGTTTGCCGTTGTCCTTGCCACGACTTGGTTTTGGTTTTGGACTCGCGCTCATCATTATCAACATCAGCAGTGCGTAATTAATCACGACGTCTTAGCATGCCGCTGCTTCCGGCTGCCTGCTTCAACTGACATCCAGTTCCGGCGACCCCGATGTCAACAGTGTCTACCCACAGACCAAACCCCATCCATATCCCATCCGCATCATATTCCCAGCCTCAGTTCGAGTTACGGCGTTGAGTTGTAACTTCAAGCTACTGGCAATAACTTAAGGAAGCCCATCGTTTTTTTCTTTTTCTCTTTTTTTTTTTTTGGTTGGCAACTGGCTTGTTTTGTTACCTTCTTTGCCACCTCCTCGCTGGATAAGGCGACATTCCTCTGTGGACCCCATGCTCGTTTACAAATTGCATATTCATGCACACCGAACACGACCAGCAAAAATAGTTTTGGTTTAAAAAGTGGAGCTAAAAGCTGAATTCGTTCGTTCGCTTGTACACTAAGCAAAAAAAAAAAAAAAACAGCAAATCGCACTGAATTTTAGAAATTCGCCAAGTGTAACTCAACTTATTATTCAGCAGGTAATATTCTAAAATTCAAGGTTGTGGCTTTTCAAAATAGTGACTTTACATTTCACAATTTCAGCATGGATATTTCGCAAATTTAAAACAAAAAATGTATAATTTGTGGGGTGTTTTTTTTCTATGTGTACAAATGAGTTATTTCTTTAGTCTTTGTTAGAGCAGCTTCAGATAGTTTATATAAGTCATATAATTAAATCATTATCCTTATTTAGGGCAAACTTTTCTGATTTTTAGAAAAATGTTTTCTTATATTTAGAAATTATTTCTAAAAATAGAGGCTATATTTTCTGCTGAGTGTAGTGCGTGGTTGTGTGTGTGTGTGTGTGTGTTTGGGATACTCACAATATATTCCGGTTGACTGCCCTCATTGGAGTAGGACTCGCTCTTCTCCGACACGCTGGACAGTGTCTCGCCGGTAACGGTGTCATTGTACGAGCTGGGCGCGTACATTTCGATGGTCGCCGTTTTGCCTGGTTGATTTGTAGTTTCCGCCACTGGATGCGACAAACAGAGAGAATAAGAGAGAGAGAGAGAGAGAGAGAGAGATGCAGAGAGATGGGAGAGGAGATAAGGAGAGAGGGAGATAGATAGTGGGATGGCAGAGAAAAAGAAGATAGGTAGGTAGAAAGTATGCGGCGCAAATATTGAAAAGGTGTAATTGGCAGTGACATGCCGAAAATTGATTGGGCGGCAAGCAGGCAAAACGCAGTGCGCCAGTCATTTGGAACACCGCACGGGCGGAGCACCCGAATTGTTATTGTTGTTGTGCCAGAGGCGGATATGTAGGCGTGTGTGTGTGTGTGTGGATGTAAGTGGATGGGCATAGTTTCAGGCAATGCAAATCAAATGCAAATAGCAAAGATTTTTCAAAGTGCACAGCAAGCAAATTTGTTGCCCAGACGGGGAGGTGAAAGAAGCGGGAGTGGATGTGGGTGAGGTGTGCGTGTGGGTGTGTGTGGATTGTGTTAAATTATTCACATTTGGTGCATTGCCAGCGTCGATGTTCATTTTTATGCCAACGCATTTTTTTGGTTTGTTGTTGACGTTGGTCAAGGGTTAAAATCAATGCACGATGTTCAGTTCGGTGATGCGTAGAATTCCATCAGAGAGAGTGAGACAGAGACAGCGAGAAAGAGTGAGAGGGAGAGAGAGAGAGAGAGAGAGAGAGCGAGAGAGAGAGAAAGAGAGGGATAGAGCAAAAATGCAATTAAATATATATATACAAAATGACATTAAATGATTCATGGTACATTTTCACAAATGGCAACGTCAAAATGACCGCGCCACATGGTTAACACGTGTTTTCCACAAAGTCAATGTGATGTGTATGTTGTGTGTGTGTGTGTGTGTGCGAATGAGTGTGTAAATTTATAGAGTGCATTTGCAACACAAGTTTTTTCCATATATTCGCACAAAGCAGTATCGCGTTGAGTGGTTTGATCAGGTTCAGGTTCAGGTCCAGTTTCAGGTTCCATTAGAAAAGAAAATAAAAGTTGAGAAAAAACACATTGTTATAGAATATGTGAAATTTTTTGTTTAAACATAATTTGAGCTATATTAGTAGCTACGTGTTGTTATTGTTGCTATTTCCTTGGCAGCATTTTTACAAAATTTTTGTTATTCAAAACTAACATAGAGATAGAGATATATTGATGTCTTCAGCTTGAGCCAAAAGTAGTCTAGACCCTTTACCAAGCGGAATAGAATTTTTACGTGAATTCCACATAAATTATGACCAAAATCGAGTCAAAAGTGAGGTTTTCACTATATATGTATGTATAATTAATTTAGAGGTGAATCCATCATCATTTATGAAAATCGTATTACTTTTGACAAATTTATCATATTACTAAAAACCATTGTTGAGGCTATAATTTTAAGACCAAAATCGAGTCAGAATCGTAAGCCAGCATCGTAATCAAGAGCCATGTTTCGAGCCAGAATCGGTTCGCTTTTGACAAGGCAAGTTATAAATCATTCAAAAGTGGATTTTTTCAGGGCGTAAAAGGTATTCAAACCAGCATTGTGTTTTTGGGATAGCATTTTTACTGAATTGCAACCTAAAATGCACATGCCAAAACTGTTGTCAGCCGGTTGCTGACAGCAATGAGTTAAGCCCATAATATTGAAAATTGGTCATTGCATTAATTTTAACAAATTTATTAAATGTGAATGAATTTAATTGCAGAGGTCATCAGTTGTCGAGCAGCCCCCGTCTGTTGTGGACATGTCGTCACGTATTTATTATGGGCGGTCCGTAATTCGTTAATAAAATATGTTGCCTCGGAGTAGTTGCACTCACGAATACTGCGCAAATGCATTCATAGGTTAGTGAATTAAAAATATGTTTTTTATTTTCATTTTTTTTTTGGCATTTGTCACATGCCTTATTCACGTTGACACGTGGCAACAGCCAGCAAAGCCAGAGAAAACGACGACAACAACAAAAAAAAAACAACCGCAATCAACTTTAAAAAGGTTAAAATGAACGAGCCTGTCTTTAACATATATATATATATACACATATATATCAAATTAAAATAGACCCGTGTATATAAAAAGAGAACATAAAAAATCGCTGCGATTGCCAAAGGTAAACTCGACTTTTCCAACCAACCTGCCAACTGTCCAGTTCTGAGTATAGACAGAATTAAAGGTTAGCCTGCCAAGCTTATCACTGTCAAAAACCCACACAGAACTTGTAGGCGAGGGTATAAGGAGAGGGGGTGGTGATTTCACTGTGCCAGACGACAAATAACTAGAAGTCGAGAGGACGTCGTTGCTGCTGCACTTTATGCCCGAACACAGAGATTACAAATTTTGCACTTATGCTACGACAAACCTCAAAAATCTGGACAGACAAGCAAACAGACAGCGAATGAACGGATTTGTTCCGCTTTTCCCTTGCCAACATATAAATATACATATATATATATGTAAGGGTCGAGTGGGGCGATCGGCTTAGACAGCTTTTGCGGTCGTCAGTAGAGTTAATGACGTCGCTGTGTTGACGGTTACGTCTGCTTCGAAGGTTTTTCCCTTAATCTCTAGCACGGAAAAAAAGTAACTGTCAGTTATTTTCGGACTTTACCGACTTTTTTGCCAGCAGAATGCACAGTGTGACAAGTGTTTGGCAGAGTCTTCTGTGTTTGCCTCACTTCTCTTGATCCAAAGCTGGCGGGCAGAGTCCTTTTTTATAGAGTGGAAAATTATAGAAAATTGGTAAAAGGGGTATAATGGTTTAGTGGCAATGTATGTATCAGGCAGAAGGAAGTAATTCCTACACCATTTTCATATTGATCTTAGTTTCTTCTTACACTTCACAACCTGTGGCTGCCATAAGAAATGAGAGTACTTCCTAGCATGCTTACATTTGAATGTGCTGGAGCTCACTCGACTATAGCATTCTTATTTCTTTTATTATACAAATAGCGAGAATATTGATCAACTCAAAAATATATAGCCATATATAGAAGCATGCTAGAAGACAACTTTAAACATTCAATTCAACCGAAGCAGCCAACTTTTTAACTTTCGGGCATTGGCAATGGCGCCAATGACAGCCTGTGTGTGTATATATGTGTGTGTGGTTGTGTGTGCTTATCTCAATAGATTCAATGGCCAGAGCTAGTGTCAAAGACAGAGCCACAGCCACAGCCAGAGCTAGAGCCAGAACCAGAACCAGAGTTGAGTAGTCAATTGTTTAAGGAGTGTCAAAGTCAAGTGGTTTTCGTTTGTTTTCACGCTTATCTCGCTTATGGCTTGTGGCAACGTTGGCAAAAAACTTTTGCGTAGTGTGGCACCCCCCTGCTCCTACCCTACCCCACACACACACACACCACAGTTTGTCTACCTTATTTTGTGTGTCTCTTGAAATTTCAGCTATCGCTGTTGAATTTTACATTTAAAACAATTTAATTTATTCTTTGTGTCAACTGATATTGATTGACATTAACAAAAATAATAAATTAAACTAAATATCTGCTAATCAACAATTTCAAATGGAAACACAAAAAAAAAACCCGAAATGCCCAAAAACTAATTGAATGAATAGTCAACGATTTTTCTTTTTGCCTCACTTCATATGTGAAAAAGCAATAAACATTAGAAATGGACCCAAAGGGGTATGATATATGTATATTTGTGGCAGCCAACCAATACCCCACCGAGGTCAATGACCATGTGGGGAACAGTCGAAAAGTTGAAGCGCCAACCACACAGCACTTTTGGCATAGTTTATCGGTCAACTGAAATGGCGAAAGCTTCTTAGACATCTCCGCTGCGCCACACAGCTGGGATGATTTCCTTCTTTTTCTGGGGGGGTGGACTGGGGCTGAGGGTGATTTTCGTTTCCGTGTTGCGGCATTTTGACACAAAAGCGCAAATGCACATTAAAAATGCATATCCAAAGGGGCCAGCAGCACAACAGACAAGCAAACAACCCACAAGTCAAGTTTCAAGCTAGTGAAAGCATTGAAATATGCACAGATATCTCTTCGGGCCGAAAGCTGTCCGCCATTCCCAAGTTCCCGACAGTTCCCTTGCCGTTCCCGTTCCCCCATATTCACTTCCGGTTCGCACTGTTGTCCACCCACTCGGGGCTTTTAGCAAACGCTGTCACTCTAGCCAACGCACCAGTTTCCCTGACAACTCCTTTATGGCCAAAAAAAAAACGGGAGCAAAATGCTTGTGGGCATTGTCAGTTATCGGCTTATGGAAGCGGCAGCAAAAGCCAGCCGAACATTGTCATAAAAAATATTTTTTGGGAAAGACAGTTCTTTTTTTTATGTTTTTTTTTTTTCTTTAGCTGGCAGCCTTCTTGCTCGCTTAACAGTTTTACTTTTTCATAGCAAGCGGCTGTTAAGACTGAAATATGCATTTCTTTTGTCGCACTTGAGGGGGAGCAGGGGCAGAGGGGCAGTGGGGCAGTCAGAATTTGTTTGGGGTTCTTGCATCTCATATTCAAGCGCGTCATTTGTTCAAACACAACTGCTGTGTGCTGTGTGCAACTGGAAATAGAGGAGAGAAATGGCCAGTGCCTTCAAACTCATACTTATACCTATTTTCGCTCATCCCGTATAATAAAGCAAACTGAATTCTAAGAAAAATATCTTATTTATGTCCTGCGGCTGTGTCCTGTTTATGCTTCGCTAGTGGAGAGAAGTGCCTCGTTTCTCGCTTTGCGTTTCACGCTCGTAACGTCAAAAATCTTGGCCCACATTTCACACACAGACTCAGATGCAGGCATTGAGGATGGAAGCTGCGGACAAAAGTGCCTGCTACAAATCCTTGCAGCTGCTGCAAGCTGGGCGCCTTTTTAACGAGTCGAACTTCATTAAATGAAACACAAACACAGAGAGAGACTGACAGAGAGAGAGAGAGAGAGAGAGAGAGAGAGAGAGATAGAGAGAGGTATAATGTAATATAATGCTCGGGCAAATTTGCTTATCTGTTGTGCAAAAAATTGTATTATATTTCTACAAGTGACAGAAACACTCAGAAAAAAATTTAACTGAGTTTTAGAAATTCGTCAAGTGGAATTCATCTTATTATTCAAAAAGTAAATGGATTTTTTCTAAGAATCTGAATTTGCATTTTTACTTTTTAGAAATGTATTTCATAATAATGGAAATTATATCTATATTTCAAATTTCTTATATTTGAAGCTTAATTCCAAAAACAAGAAAAGCTTGCTAGTTTTCAGGGCGACTTTTTTTCTGAGTGTAGCTAAAAGTAATTCACGCGTGTTGCATATTTTTCAACTTTATGTGGCATGCAAAGCGAGCCATTAAGCCGTCAAAAGTTGAGCTGTCAGATAAGTTAAGCAACTTATATAAGTCAAACACTGGTCGTGTGTATGGGAGCATGCATTAATACTGCAAATATGCAACGGAGCGTATACATGATATGCACAAGTATCTGCAGCTGGAATGAATCCCTGTTCCCTGATCCCTGACTGCAAAAGTATCTCCTTTGACTCACGTACCAATGCGTATGCACAATTTTGGTACGATTGCATTTGGGCAAAGTCTGATTGAGAAATGCTGCTCGTTCTGGTTGTGGTTGTGGTTCCCGGCGTGTTTAACCACTAAATTTGGCTCAATGAAAAATAATTTGGTAAGCGCATTGCTTGGCCAAGAATTTTGTATGCCCTCGCGAGTTCTTCATCTCGAAGTCGTTTTGCACGCTGCACGCTGCACGCAGATTTGTTGGGCTTCTTGCGACCTGACTTGCCAAGAAATGTTGGCAATTTTCGAACGGTCGATGCTGTTGTGGATTGGGCTGGCTTCAGTAGGATTGCTCATATTTATATATTTTGTTCGTTTGGCCTGTTGAAATATAATTCCCACATTAATAAACAATCTGCAGCTTCAGCTGCAAATTGAAGCGGACAGCACGTGTCCCTTGCTCTGTTTTCTAGTCGAGTTTCTGTCTGTCTGTCTGTCTGTTCGTCCGTGGTCTGGCAACAGCAATCTGATTTCCGTAAGATTGTGCGTTCAGCTAAGAAAACGATGCACATTTATCTTCGGCCAATGGCCAAAGTGTGGCAAACTGGATGGGGCATGTGGCAAGGGGTGCCTGGTTGCCTGCCTGCCTGCCTGTCTGGCAACGTCGTTGTTCAATAAACAGTTGCACTTGGCATGGCCTCCGGGTCGTCCTTGCTGCTGACTGCTGTTGTCCGCTGCCAGGATGCATCATTATTTTCTGTCATCATTATATTCTTGTTGACTGCTCAGAGCGCTGTGCTTTTATTTTCGATTCGTTTCGTTTTTATTTTTTCCCTTTTGCTTTTTTGCTTTTCGTGTTTCCTTGCCACGTTCTCTGTGTCTGTGTCTGGTCTGCTCGCGGAAATTACAGGCAGCGCATATTGCGCATATACGATATATATTCCGAGAGATTTATATATGTATATGTATGTGTACATATATATTCCCTGTTAGCCATGAACTCTAGCGCCACCTTTGTGCACACACAGAAATTCATATTCGTGTAGCTATCATCTATGTAGATGCAGGAAATTGTTTAGTGAGCATCATAAAGTGAGCAGCGACGTCGACGTCTGTGTCCACTGAGAGAAATAGGAAGTTGCACAACGCGCTTACTTCCTGTGAAGTTGGCGGAAGCGGTGCGAGCGCCACGAAGCGCCAGCCAAAGATAATGCCAGAGATAAGAGTTTTTGCCAAACTTAAAGCCAAATGCAAATTGGCCAAAGCTTAATGCCAAAGAAACAACGGAAAATCTCTTATAAACCCTAGCGAATATACCAACTTAGAATTCACCACAAAAACTCAAGAATCGAACGTAGTATTGAAGGTAATTTAAACAGTAATAATAAAAACAATAATAACCTGTAATTGTATGGAGAAACAGTTGAGCTTGGCACAAAGCACACGAATCGAACGTAATATTTAACATATATTAAATAATGATGAATAATGAAATAAGCTGTTGTGAGATGTGAGATTCCCTTACAATCCCAGAATCAAATGTTTTGCTTAAGGGTATTTTAGATAATAATAATAATAATAAGCTATTAATGTGAGATTCCCCTGCAATCCCAAGAATCGAACGAAATGAATGTTAAATAGCTACAATAATAATAATAATAATAATAAACTATAATTGTGAGATTCCCCCACAAAAATCGAAAAAATCGAACATAATATTTAAAATAATAATAAGCAATAAATTAATGTATGTCAACGAACCTTTTTTGCGTCTCTGATGCACAAAGAACCAGGCAACTAGCGCCGCATTGACCAAAAGGAATCCGAATGCCGCCAGAGAGATGGCAATTATGACCAGATTCGGTGTATTTGTGGAATCCTCCGTTAACTCGGTTGGCATCAGTTCAACTGCTGTTTCCCGCCATGACGATGTCGCAAATAAAGTCCCAAATAAAGCAAGCCAAACCAAACGAATCGAATCGAAACGAGAACGAAAATAAAACAGGAAAATATGCTTGCAAAAATAAAATAATAAATAAATGCGAAACGAAATGAGAAACTGTAATAAAAATGACGCAGACGCATCGTTGACCAAAAGGGACTCGCATATTATTCTGTTTGTGTGAGTGTGTGTATGTTTGGGTGTGTGTGTCCGGGTAAGGAATGGAAAAGTTACTCAAATCACGTAGAGACCATGGGGCGACTCACAATGGCGATTGTGAATCTAGATGTGGATGCCTCGACTTGTGACATGGGGCAAATGAAATTAGCGCCGCGACTGATGTTGACCGTAGCACGAAACGTGCCACAAGAGGCACGGCCGCGTTTTAAATGCAAATTACATGAAACGCTGAAATGCTGAAATGCTGCGACAATAGAACAATAGCAACAACAACAATAACAACTGCAACAACTACTACCAGTTGTGGTACCTCGCTTCAGACGCTTCTCGTTGCGCTTGTGCAGGCAGCAGCCGATGACAAAGATGTTGAGCAGCACAACTGTTATGCCAGCTGCCACGCCCACCAGCAGCATGCCCGATGTGCCGCCCAAAGGCGTTTGGCTGGTAGTCGGTGGTCCACCACCCAATGACGAGGCGGGCTGCGATGGCGGTGGCGCCTCTGCGTATATTGTATATCCGATTCCAATGAGGCGCAGCAGCAGCAGACAAAAGTTAAAGTGTGAGAGTGATTGGGTGAGAGAGAGAGGAGAGATCATTGAGCAATGCAGCTAGCTATTCAGCTGTGAGAGTCTCTTATTCAATCTCTAGCTGATGTAGGAGTAGTCAAAGTAGCAGGAGTACAGCGGCTGTTGTCCATAAATGCCACATCAATCAATGGAGCAGACCCATCAGTAGTCCGACAGACCCATCGGCAGTCCGACAGACCCATCGAGCGAATGATAGACCACCCCGCAGCTCGACAGATCCATCGGTCGTCCGACAGAGCCGACAGTGCTGGCTAATTTAAATATTTTCGCGGTTGCTCGGGGCTTACCTTTGGTCTGGGCACGCGTCAAATCAGGCAGGTAGGGGCTCTGTCCCAAATCATTCCACGACATGACCGAAAACAGATATAGCGTATTCATGCGCAGACCGGCGATGGTCAGCTTGTGACTGTTGGCCAGTCCATCAATGTATTTGTACTGCTCGCGGTCAGCCATGCTGTAACGAGACAGAAATGCCACACATGAGAACGAGAAGGGACTTGCCACGAGCAGTGGTAGGGGGCAGGTTGCTAGGGGGTTGGTAGTGCAACAGCCACATGCTTCTGGCTGAGCTGGCAATTTCATTAGTGCGCGTGACATTTGCCGTAATTGCAACGGAATATCCTAGAGCATGCAAATGCGGTTGGGGTTGGGGTTGGTGTTGGGGCTTGGGGCTGTTATTGGGATTGGGATTGAGGTTTGGTTTACGTACCGATATCGCACACGGTAGGAGGCCTTTAGACCGCCATCGAAGCCGGGTGTCCAAGCCACAGTCACCGTGTCGTGGGTGACATTGAGTATGTTGAGGCTGAGTGGTGGCTCTGGCGGCGATGTTATATCCAGACGCACCGTTTCCACATCCTCGCCGAGTTCGTTGCGTGCGACGCACTCGTAGGCACCGTAATCGGCTGGCGCCACTTTCTCGACAATCAGCGTTGACTCGTAGGTGAGGGAGTCGATCTTGCGCTCCTCTACCTCGTACTTGAAAGTACGATTGATGGGCAGCTCCTTGTGTTCCTGCCGCCAAATGAACTGCGGCCTCGGCGATGCCTGCGCCCGGCAAGGCAGCCGTCCGCGTTCTCCAGTGCCACTTGCCGCACGCAGCAACGTCGGCGATTTGGCAATCTCGGGTGAAACTGTGCCACGATTTTGAGATTAGGCATAGAGAATCGGTTGGAAATGTTGGCGTTTGACTTACACTTGACAATGAGGAGTACGTCGCGATTGGTGGGATTCGCGACATGATTGTCGGCCACACAACGAAAATTGCCCACATCTTCGCGCTGGGCGTCCTTAATGTGCAAATAGGCAGTTCCATTGGTGAAGGTCGTCGTGGTCTTCTCCTTCATCTCGTAGCCGACCCGCTCCCATTTGACATGATCTTGTTCGAGGGGTTTGCCTTCGACGCTGCACGAGAGCATTGCATCCTCGCCGGGACTGACAATAATGTTCTCCGACACGGACTTGATGGTGGTGCCATCTTGGGAGGAGAAGCAGCTTACAATGTAATCGAATCGAAGGTAATCCTTCACTTGGTCTACTCACATTCGACGACAACTGTTATGTTGATGCTGGCCTTGCCCTGCGAATTGCTGGCGGTGCAGGAATAGACGCCAGAATCTTCGCGATGCAGCTTGGTAAAGTTGAGCACGGCACCATCGGCAAAGATGCGATGCTCGCCAGGGTTGTCCTGTGGTATGATCGCACCGTTCTTTGTCCACGTGTAGCTGATTAGCTCCGGATTTGCATTCGCCTGCAGCGGCACCTGCAACGATTCCTCCTCCAAGCCCACCGATGTCGTCGACGGCGGCGGCACAAACTTGGGCCCAACTGAGAGTCAGGAAAAAATAATAAAAATAGCACATACAGTTGCGGTCAAGATAATAGTACCACTTGAATATTTGTTCTTCCTAGTCTTGCAATTTGTTTTATATTTTATTTTAATTTTTTTGTACATTTTTAAGACTATTCTTAAAACGTATTCATAAGTTCTATTGAAAAATTGTCTTGTTAGAGTGCTGTTATTATTTTTTTTTATTTTTTTGTTTTGCAAATGTGTAGTAATTGAAATTGCAATTTCAATTCAAATTTAAATTAAGAATTGGGACTAGGTCTAATTGCTCAATTAATAGCCAGACGACGATGGATGATGGGTAGGGAAGTAGATGAACTAACTACTTACACAGCACATTGAGGCTAGTTGCCTCGTGGACGCTGCGCTGCAGTGCCTCGTTGGCGCTTTGGCAAGTGTAGACGACACCGTTCATTTCCTGGCTGATGTTTAGCCTGAACTCGAGCGTGGACACGGTGCCACCCCACAGTCCTGGCTTCGACGTATTATTAATGCCTGCAATTGAGAGACACACAAAGAGAGAGAGAGAGAGAGAGAGAGAGAGAGAGAGAGGGGGAGTGGAAAATTAGTATGGGCGTGATTTTATTTTACTGAACTGGACTTTGGCTGACGTTGGCTGGCAAGCAGAGCGAGCCAAAGCGAACCAAGCCGAGCCGGATGTTGTCGTGGCAACGCCTTTAAAAATGCAGCGACTTTAGAGAAAATGGCGCCGCCAAGTCCGTGTCTGTTGCCGGCTGCATGGGCAAAGTTCCAATTCTATTCGAGCTTACGTACCTTCAATGGATATGCCATCCTTCCACCAGGACAGCTTTGCCGGCGGATTGCTTGAGCTGGAGTCGCAAATGATGGTCGCCTCTGTGCCAGGTCTCAGCTCTTCCGGTTCAATGCGTATTTTTACCGTCTCTGGCGCAACTGTAAGCAGCAGACACACACACATACAACAACAACAACCACAGTAAAATCTGGTACAACAACAACTCACAGTGCACACTGAGCGTGGTGGACTCGAACAGTGGAATTTCGGTGGCACTGTTCGAGGCCTCGCAACGATATTGCGCCTGATTGTCGGTCACATTGGCCAATATTGTTATTTCAGCTGACACCGACCTGTCCGCAGTCCGAATGACAGAATTGATCTGGAAAGGAAGAAACGAACAAATATACACAATATAAAAAAATTCACATCTCAATGGTAAAATATATGCACCTCCAAAATGAACAAATTTTGGGTTGCCAAAATTTACATATTTTTCTAGCCCTATTGCCAAATGCCGTCAAATAAATTATATTTAAATTCTAAACTTAAATAACTCATGTTCCAATGGCAGATATATAGATATAGTAGTTCGATCTCAATGATTATTTTATGCTCAAATGTGAGAAGCTTAATTTTACTAGACTAACTTGCTAAACACCGAAGTTTTCACACCAACTTTCGCCCAATTGTTGTTATGGCAGCTCTAGATTTTTTTTTCCAAAAAGCAAAGGTTTATTGGGAAAGCAAAAAGGGTTTTAATATAATTTCCTCATAAGTTTCATTCTGTTTTACTGGAAAATAATAAAGTCTTCCAAGCAAGTGATTGTGAATCCTTTGCAGCAATATAATAAACTACACCTGATCAAGTTGTGTGCTTTAATGCATTACACATTTTTACAACATTATGCAGTGCCCGGCAATCGTATAACACACACAAACACACACATACACACACACACTTCCAAAGAGGTGTGCGACAAAAACAACAACTGCCGGCAATATGTTGCATACATGCAAATAGACTCAGGCAACAGAAGCCAGGAGACAGCAGCAGCTGGAGCCAGGAGCACAGAAACACAGCGCATTTTAATTTTGTTGATAAAATATCATTTAATCTGCGCAAACAGATGAGCACCCCTCCCTGGTGGCTGGAGGGGGTGGTGTTTTTTGTGATGGGGGCGGTGGGGATAGATAACAACCGCAAGCGGCGATAAAATGGAGAACTTGCTGGGATGCGGAGAACTTGGCGTGTAGCAGTTGTTGGTTTGCTGTTTCCGCTGCTGTGACAGAAACCAGCAGCAGCCTTGGCCACTTGGCATTTGTTGTATATCAAGCTAAACAGCTGCTGCAACGGAAAGGAACGCAAGGCAGCCCCATAAGTATGCAACAGCAACAGTGGCAACAACAGCAACAGCAACAAGATGAACATTTGAGTGGAGCAACTGTGGCCACCACTTCCGCTGATGGCATTTGGCTGATGGCAAAGATTAAATTTGTATTTCAGCCACTGAGACAATTGCCAGATATAGCCAGATTCAGCCAGACAGGCAGCTAGCCAGAAACCCAGATAGCCTCATCAAGCAAGCAGGTACACTGCCGAAAAAATAAGAACAGTGTACACTCACAAAAAACATCGGAAGAGCTAAAAAGTTGTTCTGATTTTTAAAAATAATTTCCAAATATAAGAAAACAATTTCTAAAAGTTGTTTGGAAATATTTTACAACATTAAGAAATTCAATCCGCTCTAAAATTAAAAATAATAATAAAAAATAAAAAAAAAATCCGGTTTTTTAAAATTTACAATCTGAAATGTAGTCAGCTTATTTTTTTCGAGTGTATACGTGTATGTGTGTGCTGACAGATAAAGCGAGGCCGGTGGCGACGAACTGCCTTATTAGCACTTTAAGCCCATAAACCGGAAGCGGAAATGGTCAACAAAAGGGCCATTATTGTTTTGTGCATGTTTGTTGTCTGTTGTTGATAGCACTGCGCTCCGTCTGTCACTCTGTCTGTCTGTCTGTCTCTGTCTCTGTGTGTGCTTTACATTTACATTTTAATTTTTTTTTTTGTCAGTATGCTGCATATCGTTTAGTTTAGTGCGCTGCAAATGCAGCAAAATGTTGTGCAAAAAACGAAACACAGTAGAAAGAAACTCACCCGCTTGTCGTTTTTATACCACGTTAGCGTGGCCAGCGGATTGCCACCCGATGAGACACAGAGCAGTTTTTGCACCGACCCAGCCGGTATAATTTGTCCTTCTATATAGCCCGAAATTAATGGCGGCGCGGGCGGATCTGCGAATAGATAGACAGAAAAACGTGTTCAGCGTCAGCACATACCATAAAATTACCTAAAAACAAACAAAAACAAAAAAAAAAAACAAAAGGAAATGAAACCAAAAAAAAAAAACTGAAAAAAAACACAGTTCGGCCAAAAACTTAGCCACGAGCCAGCCAACAAATTATGGCCTACTAGGACCAACCGCTGTGACGTCGAGTCGAGTCGCTGGCCAAACAATAAAAATTAAAATTATTTAATTTGCCGCGCATAAAGTAAATGTAAAGTATCTAGAGGTTGGCAGCCCCTCGGGGCTATCCATATAAGACACACACACACACACACACACACACACACAGGGACACACACATACACAACGGCCTTGAACATTCTATTTGTAAATGCGCTGCTGGTGCGAAAGAATGGCCCAAAGAATTCTGTTTGGCTAAAACAGGCAAACCAGCTGGCCAGCTGCAGTGTGTCAGCACAAAGCAGGCCCTGTCATTTGGCCATAATATGAAAATGGAAATGGGTTGGGTTTTCCGAGTGGGTTGTGCGGGTGGCGAGTGGGTAGGTGGAGATACGCTCATTACCCCGAGGCGCCTGTGCGGTATGGGTAATAAATGTAAATCTCACAGTCGGCTTTCGCTTTTGGGCAACGCTGCTTGTGTTTTCAGTGGATGCTGGTCAGAAAAATTAATTAGCGCTGCAGGAGAGCACAAAAGGGACGCGTGGACAACGGCGAAAAAGGCAACCGAACAGCAGGGCCTTCAAGTGTTCAAACACATAGCCACACACACAGCCACACACACAGCCACACACACATACAACCACACACACACACTGCTGGTTTTAGTCACTGCTGCTGCTGACGGATAAGTCAAAGCGGAAACTTGGCCAAATCGGTCAAGTAAACGAGCAATTATTAATAAGCCCAGTTTTGCGAGTTTCGCCTCTTGTTATCGAACAGTGACAGCTACTAGCCAATAGCTACACTCGCAAAAACAAAAATTGGCCCGAAATTTGACAAATTTCTGGTTTTTAGAAATAAATCGGAAATATAAGAAAACATTTTTCATACATTTGAGAAGAAAAAAAAAAAAAATATTCTAGCAATATTTTCCATAATTAAGAAATGCATATATAAAAAGCATAAATACAAAAGCTGATTTTATGAAAAAATGCTTTCTGAAAGCTGTATACATTAAAAAAAGCGAGTTTCTAAAATTTAGTTTGGATTTTTCTGAGTGTAGCTAGTTGTCCTCTCTGAGTTGTTATTGGTTCGCTGTTCTCAGTGCTGTGTGCTGTGTGCGTGGCTGTGTTGTTTCGTGGTTGTTAGCGGAGAGTAACTTGCAGCACTTCTAATTGAGGCAAATGAAGAGTGACGTCGAATATGCGAACATAATGGAGTTCAAGACACCTGCGTCTGCTACGTGGCAAGCAGCGATGACAAGCTGGCCACATCGATTCAGCTAGAAATTGTGTGTTTTTTGTTTGACATTTATTTGGCAACCGAAAATGTGAAATGGCCAAAAATAAGCAACGATGCACAATTTTATTGACATACTTGAAATTTTGGTGAACTGACATACGTGAAAATTGTTGAAATAATACTCAGAATATAACGGAAAGAATTTATTGTACGCCGCAGCTGCCAAAGATGATGCTGCGGCTGAGCTTGCCATTCTTGGTGCCGTAGCTCTGAAGGCCATCGAGTATCTTTCTGCCTTTGATCACATGGCCGAAACCAACCCGAGAACCGTTTACAACGGGCAACGGCTTGAACGATATGGAGAAGGACATCTGGTGACGAAAGCCCTGCAAGTGATCCTTGCTAAACGAGAGCACATAACTGGACTCGCCATGGTCAACGATCTTCGCATCGTACTCCAGAGGCTCATGCAGTTCAGCACTGTCATTATCCAGCAGCGCCACATCAAGCCAAAGATTGGGAAACAGTCGGCGAATCAGGAATTTCTTGTGCATATCACAGCTGCAACAGCGCAGCAACTGCAGCACCACCATCGGTGCCGCCTCCGTGCACAGCTCGACAACGATGCGGCCGAGTGCACGACCATTCCTCAGATGGATGTCAAAGTAGATGTGCGGACGCAGCAGGCGCCAGCGTTCCTTGTCCGTCGCTGGCAATGTGATCTGATCCTTGTACTTGGCCAGACCCTTCTCGGGCATAATAAACGGTTTATCCAGCAGTTGGCTGCGTTTTGGCGTGCTTTTCAGCGTCGCCCCCAGACCGGTGTCCACCTCACTGACCACATCCTGCAGACGTTTGGCAATGTCCCTGTTCTCATTATCGATACGCTCTAGATTCTTAAGGGTCAGCGGTATCGATGACGATGCAAAGGCACGCTCGTAACGAAATGGTTCGACGACACCATGGGTTCGCATCAACTTCGACAGCTCGATCAGCATCTGAATATTAGCCGTGGTCCGCTGCATATACGCGACGGCATTCTGATGCAATCCGGACACCCCAGTTATGTTGGATGCTTGCAAATGGGGCGGACTCGTATCCAAATTGCTCTTCATCATCAACACTCGTTGGCGATGCTCCTGAAATTGATCTGCATGTGTCGAAAATGGATTCTTCTTTTTCTTTTGCAGTTTTATTTTATCCATCTTTGGCTTGGATACATTATTCAATTGTAGCTCTGCTTCTGAGTTGGCCTTAGGCGACATCAGCGATACACATTGGGGAAGCCGACTCATCGCAATGGGACCAAGGCATATGCAGTAATAAGATCGAAAATATACACGATAAATTTCAAAACAAAAGGCAGACTTATAAGTTTGTTGTAAAATACAAAACCAAAAGAAGAAATACAAATATAGTCAATTAAATTGATTGACAACTTTAGCTTTACTTAGAATTTAGTTTTTGGGTAAGTAAATGTTAAAGAACACCGCAGCCGGTGAAAAGAATGCCACGACTGAGTGTGCCATTCTTGGTGCCGTAAGTCTGCAGGCACTCGAGGATCTTGCCACCCTTGATGACATGACCGAAACCAATGCGGGAACCATTCACCACACTGAGGGGCTTAAAGGAGATGGAGAAGAACATGCTGTCACGGAAACCCTGCAGGTGATCCTTGCTGAAGGAGAGCATATAGTCCTGGGCACCGTGATCGATGATCTTGCCATCGTATTCCAGGCGCTGGTGCAACGGTGATTCATGCTCCACTGGCAACTCCACGTCCAGCCAGAGGCCGGGAAAGAGTCGCTTGATCAAGAACTTATTGTGCATGTTGGCCATGCAACAGCGCACTAAATGGAGCACCACCAGCGGTGCCGCCTCCGTGTACAGCTGCACCACAAAACGGCCAAGTGCTCGCGTATCCTTTAGATAGATGTCAAAGTAAATGCGCGGACGGAAGAGTTCCCAGCGCTCCTTGTCCGTGGCGGGCAACTTGAGATGGAACGTTTTGTATTTGGCCAGTGCCTGTTCTGGCATCGTAAATGGTTCAGTTGGCGCTTGATCATCGCATTTGCCATCTGGCCTGAGACCGGAATCCACTTCGCTAACAATATCCTTGATGCGTCTGCCCAGATCCCGATTATCCCGTTCCATGCGCTCTATGTTGCTAATGATGCCGGGCACGGCGGACATTACAAACGGCGCCTCGTAGCGGAAGGGATTGATGACGCCATGGGTGCGCATCGTCTGCGAGAGACCCACAAGCATTTGAATGTTGTCCCGGGTGCGTCGCATAAATGTTTCCGCATTCTCACGCAGCACATTCACGCCGGTCATCCGCGCCGCCTGAAAGCCGGGAGCTGATCTGTCCAGATCACTGACCACATGCAGCAAGCGTTGTCGATGTTCGCGCCACATCAGCAGACGATTCGCCTCCAATGGTGGCAAGTTCTTCAACGTTGCTTTTCGCTGTTTTTGCTTCGTCTTCAGTGGAAAACTCGTGTGTGGCACCCTCTCCGCGGACATAGAGGTCGCACGAGATTTGTGGCCGGAGGACGAAAGAGGTGGCGCCTCAGAGGAATCGTCGGAAACACATTGCGGAATTTCGTGCATATTTAGAAAATGTAAAATGCAACAATAATTAACAAAATAAATATATAAACAGCTTTCGAATAGAAAACAAATTGTTGGCAAATATCCCAGCGTAGGCAGACTAAGTTAAACTCGATTAGGGTTGTTTCCTAGTAGTTATCGACTCATTTATCGATTTTTACTGACTCTTAGCTTTTGAACACAACAGATCTCAATAAAGCAATTATCAAGTTGAGTTGTCAGTGAAAGTAAATAGAAAAATGTTGAAATGAAAATATAAATAATAAATTGAATGCTTTTCCTACTCACATAGCACATTGATCGTGTGTGTGGCAACAACATTTTCCGTTAGTTGCATGTTGAGGCCATGACAGATGACAACCAGCGAACGCTTATTCGGCTCCACGATGGTGGTGAAATTCGAGGTGGTTATGGAGCCGCCTGAAATGCCAAATCGAATGGATGATATATGAATTTATATTTATTCAATCATACATTCATCTATATATGTATTTATTTAAAGGAAAGTTCAGACTCACCTTCTGGGCTGACTGTCGTCCGGGTGGTGGCATTGCGTATTTGACGACCACCCACCATCCACTTGATCTCGGCGGGCGGATTCGAAGGCGCCGTGGCACACATCAGTGGCACCACATCGCCAACGCGCGCCTCCGTCGGTCCCGTCACTGTCACTTGCGATGGTGCGACTGTCGAGTTGGCAGTTGGTGTTGCGAGTTGGTGGTTGGGTGTTGGGGAGAAGAGAAGTACAGTTAACATGGAACCGAGTAATTTTGCTGTGCATTAATATTTAATAAGCCATGCTCTGGCTCACTTGTGGCATGCCACACACACCCACAACTGCTGCTGCTGCTGCTGCTGCGTATCGCTCATTCTGTCTCCAACAACTAATGCTGACTAACTGACTGCCAACACTCAGCGAAAAAATCACATTGAAAGTTTTTCTTGTTTTTCGAAATAATTTCCAATTATTAGTAAAACATATTTCATGCAATTTTACAGGCCTGCCCAATATTAGTCGACATTAATTAAATAAATAACAATAAATAGTAAATCTAAGTTTTTTTTTTTGCTGTGCACTCCAAAAGGTATAGACATTTTTTCACATAGAAAATGAAGAAAAGAAAACCCCTTATTTTTAGAAATATATTTTCTGAAAAAACCTGAATTTTACGCTTGCCAGCAAAAAAGTTTGGCGAATATCTAAAATTCAAGTCGATATTTTTTTGTTTGTTGAGTGTAGTGTAGCCTGCATGCAAATGATGACTGAATGAATGACTGAGTGACTGAGTGACAGGCGTCTGTTCCCGTTGCCGAGCTATTACCTAATGCCAGCATGAAGCAGGAGCAGAAGCAGAAGCAGAAGCTGTAGCAGAAGCTGCAGCTGCCTTCCTTCCATTTGGTTTGATGGATAAGTGCAGGCAGTAGCTGAAACTGATGCTGGCGCTGTAACCGGAGTAACAGCAGCTGTGCATAGACATTACGCATACGCCGTGTACATCAGCTGGGCATATGCAAAAGGCGGGGCGGGGATGGGATGGGAGGAATACAAAAGTTCGACTCGATATGTTTCGCATATAAATAAACATTATGAATTCTTAACTTCTCGCATCTCGCCGTACAGCTTCATTCCGCTCACACACACGCACACACACTCTCACAGGGTGTGTGTGTGTGGGAGTCAATGTATTCCAGCTACGTCTTCATTTTTGTGTGTGCCACATTTCGTTATACATACATAAATAATGCGTGGTGCTCAAAACGAGCGCAGCTGTGTACGTGTAAGTATGTGTGTGTGTTGGCCACTCAAAGTGGCATATTTTTCGGGGCAACCAAGGTAAACAAGGCAAACAAAAGCTGGCTGACTAACCAGGTAGTCGCATGTAAGTGCTGGCAAAACAAGAGCCAGTTTGATTGGTATTCGTCCGTAAGCTGGACAAGTTGCACGTGCCACGTGCCTCTACAATTGGAATTAGCCACGTCGAATCAAGTTGAGTTGGTCAGAGTCGAATTTGAGGTCAAAGCAATTCATTACACTCAGCAAAAAAATATTAAATTGAACTTTAGAAAAGAGTTGTGAAAACTAACAAGTTTTCTTGGTTTGCGAAATAATTTCTAATTGAAAAAATCTAGGCTTCAAATACCAGTAAAATCAGGTTTTTTTAAGATTATGTTATTGGAATTTATTGATATTACCAGAATTTAATAATAAAATAAGCAACCAAACTCTAATGAAAGAATTTCTCAGCGCCCTGGAAATTAGATACATTTTTAATAAATTTTAGAAAAATCTACACTGCAATTTAAAAAATGTAAGACGTTCAGTTGTGTAAATTGGCTATTTGAATTTCAAAAATTCAGTGTGATTTTTTTCTGAGTATATGCAGGAGGGAGCAGTTAGCAGTTGGCAATTAGCAGGCAAGACATCGCTAAATAGCGACAATGCTCAGAGTGGCCGCCATCGTCTCTCAACATTCCAAATTTGAATATCACGCATACGGAGCGTGCCCTCAAGTTGCCAATTTGCATGCTAGACACACACACACACACACACACACACACACATAGATAACAAGGGGCAGGGGCATGCAACTGAAGTGCATGCAAATGCCGTCAACGCGACTCGACTTCCTTTTTAAAACTGCAACTGCAACGCCTGCTAACTGCGTTCGGGTCCTGATTGCAATTCTTGTAGCAGAGTAACAGAGATAGAGAGAGAGAGAGAGGCAGAGAGTGAGGGGCTAAGAGAGGTAAGGCGTTGGAAGCGCGTCAGCGTTTGGGGGCAGCCAACACTTTTTGGCACTTGAAAAGAATTTGCATTGCTTGATTTGACAAAGCCAAGTGGAAGTTGCAAGCAGTGGATTGAAGGCTGAGTTTTAGAGTGCAAACTTAAGCTTAATTGCAAAAGAAAGCAACAGCCAGAGAGAGAGAGAGATAGAGAGAGAGAGAGAGAAAGAGCGGTATGGAGATGGAGAGAGCTAAAGCGTTATCAGGCTTATTTTCGCTTTGTGTCGCGTGCCAAGTGGCAGAAAAGAACGACTGTTGACACAAACCAGCTCGCATACGAAATGTGTGTGTGTGTGTGTGTGTGTGTGTGCGGGTGTTCAAGAGTGTGCAAATATGAAAATTAACGAAATACAATTAGGCAAACATGCAAAGGATTCGCTGGAGTGTTAGGCTGCCAGGCAAATTGCACCCGTTTGCATAACAAGCACTTTCTCCCTCTCTCTTCTTCCCTCTCTGTCTCCTTCCCTCTGTCTCTCCCTCTATCCCTGGCCAGCAGACAGGCCAAATTATCTGGTCGCAGTTGTATGCACAGCGTGTGCAGGACTCCAAGTGCCAGCAGCATTGGGCAGGCAGCAAGCAGGCTTGCTTTGATGATGAGACTTAAATGGGGGGTGGAGGAGTGGTTTAGGGGCTGGTTGTTTAGGGGTTGCACTTACATAGTACTGTCAAATCGACTTCCGCCTTGAGCGGCGTCTGGGACATCACATTGCTGGCCTCGCACCGGAAGCGAGCCTTGTTGTCGCCCGCCTCGGCGGTGAACGTGTAAATGTTTTCCGACAATCGCCCGGCGGTCCTGTAAAGTGCACAGAAAGGATTGATAACTCACGCTGATATATAGACTATATGTACAGTTATGGTAAATATAATAGTGCTGCTTTTTAAAATCACACTCAATATTTTCACAGCCCATTTCATAATCCCTTCGATGCGACGTTTGTATTCGGTTTTTGGGCTGTTTTGTTTTAATAATGCTTAAAATAAAGCTTAAAGAAAAAAGGGATTATTCAAAAGGCTTAAAAAATATTGGGAGTTTTCAGCACTGCTATTGTATGTGCCATATATATGCTATATCTATATATATATGGCTTACCTGTAGGCCATGCGTATCTGGGAGTTGTTCTTGTACCAGATGAGTTGGGCAGGTGGATTGCCGCCGCGACTGCGACAACTCAACTCCACGGTCTGGCCACGTCGCAGGGTGTCGCTGGGCGAATAGCCCTCGATATAGGGTGGTCCGGGTGGATCTGTGATAGACAAAAGCAGACCAAAAAATAAAAAGTGGTTACAGTAGAATAGTGCGTTGTGTTTATAAACCCATAATGGACGCAGCAACAACAACGACAAACGGCAACAGCGCTGAAAAACATGTGTGTTTATAGCGAGCATATTTAATTGCAGTTGCTGCCACAAATAAATTCCATTTACACTAAAACAAATGTGGCCAGTTGGCCAGAACCGAACAGAACACAACATTTTTGCACCGCTTTTAATTGAAGTGTTTGCATGCAAATCGTTTATGTGGTCAAACACATTATTTTCCGATTGTCCCTTTGGCCCCGTTTTTTTATTTTATTATTATTGGTTTTGATACTCTTACTCTCTTGGAGATCTTCATCATTTTGTCATTAAACGGGAGGCGATTCCGATATCATAATGTATATATATAAATTATTTACGAACTTCATTAACCCTATTGATATGGCCAAGACTGCGTCTGTCTTTATGTTCTCAGCCAACTTGCTGCAGTGTATCTTAGATTCGTCACTTTGCTGCAGATAAAGTAATACATAAAGAAGACACCCATAAAGAAGAGTATCTAAACTTCGGCCTGCCTAACTTAGCCATTTCCAGTTGTTTTTAATCATATTGGTTATTGTGTTGTTTTGGTTGTTGTTTTTGTTGCACAGGCGTGGTGACCTGTTCAAATGTGCATCTGCAACGCATTTGGTTAAAGTGCTGTGCTGACGAATGCAGACTGTCTGACTGGCTGGCTACACTCACAAAAAAATCAATCTAAAAACTTGCAAATAATTTGCTAAAATAAGCAAACATTTTTCTTGCCCTAAAGCGATAATCCCAAAAATAAAATAAGTTATTTTTTTTTATTATTTATAAATATTTTCAATTATAAGGGAATGCCAAAAGTATACCGAATTTCTTGAATTCAAGGCGATGATGTTTTTTTCGGGTGTAGCTGTTAATTTTGCGTGTTGATGTAGGCGGTCTAAATAACATTGTTAATGCCGCAAACAGTAAACAATGTGACCTGTTCAACGTGGCAATAAAACAATTAAAAATACTACTACTACTTGGATCGCTTTATTGTTTGCATTTTAAATTTGTTTGTTAAAGCAGCTGTTCAAGATGCGTATACGTAATATCCGTGAAATGTGTGCCACACACACACACTGCTGCAGATATGCAGAGCCGGAATTAAACAAAGCGGCACAAAATTAAATTAAAATCACTTGAAATATCGACGAGCATTTGCTGCTTATGCATCATATAACATATTATATACATATATGCATATATATATATATATATATATATATATATATACAACAACCAGCATGGGGCTGACTGAATCCGATTATTGCAAATGACACGATCTGCTCCTGCCGCCCATAATTGGAGTGTAGAGAAGGATATTGCAATAATAGCGCATAATTAAACGGCGCAAATAGTCGGGCAGAAAATATTTATAGATATATATGTGTGCATGTCGTATCACTGAACAATTAAGATGTGTAAATATTTATAACACCAGCACACACACACACACACACACACACACACACACGTATAAAGAACTATCTATGGCTGCTGCCTGATGCCAATGACAACGTTTTTGTAGACTGCATTTCAAATTTAGGCAATGAATATAAATGTTTGCGATGGGGATTGCTTTGGCTATTATTCAATCTATTATATCAACGGCCAAAAAGCACGAAATGGCTAAATGCGTGTGTTCTCTATGTGTGTGTGTGTGTGTGTTTTGAGTGTGTGTGGCAGCAGCAGCCTTGTGGCATGCTCTGCAGCTGCAGCCTTGGCTCCATCGGCAGCTGCCTATGCATAAATAACGAAACATAATTAATTTGAATATGCCGCACGTTATGGGGATCGGGAAAGGCAGCGGGAGCCGGAGTAGCAGTAGAAGATGTGGAGTGGGTGATGGTGACCGGGCACAGGTAAACACTGCTGGTCACCTGGAGAGCAAGCCCAGTTCGCCGGCAATCAATAACAGCAAGTTGGAAATTTGCAAATTCCACGCACTGCGCTCCCATTGCTGGCCCGACTCCAAGTTTCGCACGCCTCACCCCCAACTCCTACACTCAAAAAAACAAAGTTGCCCTGAAAACTGTAAAAAATCGAATTTTTCTATTATTAAAAATTACATTTCTAAAAAGTAGAAAATATGCTATTTCTAAAAATAGAGAAACCTTTGTTTTTAGGAAGATACTTTCTGAATAAAAAGGCGAGTTACGCTTGGCTAACTTTTAAAATTCAGTTTGATTTTTTTGCGAGTGCAGCTCCAACTCGCAGGCGACTGTGACTGCCACTCGCAATTGCTGACCCCACACGCAGCTGAGGCAGTGTTGATGGTCGGTGCGTAATGCGTGGCAGCAGCTGGGCGTCCCATTAGAATTTAAAAACTAATTAATACGCGTGCCAATTGCGCAATTAGCGGCCGTGAAGACCATCAGTGGCAGGAGGGGCCAACGGCAGTGCCAACGGCAACGGTTGTTGTGGCAATCGCTCTTTGCCAATGCTCTCTGGCTGTGTTTTGCCTGCCACGAATGCTCTGTGCTGCGGCAGGGGAGACGTGAGGGCACTGAGCATAAGCATTTCAATTGTATTGCCAACTTGGTCATTTGAGATGGCTAATGAGGTCGGCATTCGACATTTGGCATTCGACGTTCGGCATTCGACGACTGGCATTTCGCATCCTCTATCCCTCTGTCATTTGACATTGGTGGGCATCCCAATGGAATGGGGAATGGGGAAGGGGAATTGGCTCTGGGTAGTTGGAGTGGCTAGGAATCTAGAGGTCTACTCACACAACACGGACAGTTGCACGGTAGCACGCATGGGCATGTCAGGCGACAGGGCCCGGTGCTGCGCCTGGCAGGTGTATTCCGTATAATCATCGTTTGCGCCAGGCTTCAGCTTCAGGCTCGAGGTTGTTGTGTAGCGCTTCGGCGTCGATTCCGACACTTTATCCTCGCGCTTATCTGCAAAGAGAGAGAGAGAGAGAGACAGAGTGAGGTGGCATTAAAATAGTGATTAGTTATGCCTTTTGCATATAATCGAAAACTATAAAATATGGGCTATAATATAGTAGTGGTCGTAGTAGTAGTTGTAGATTAAGGATTCCTTCAGACTGCTTAGATGGCTTGGAGCTCATTTGTCTGTCGTCTACAGTTGCTGCTGCTCTTTGTTTGGATGGGCCAAGACTCTGTTTGTCATAAATAATGACGCAACAAGCGAACTACCCAAAAATGCAGCTGTTGTCTGCATGTGTATGTGTGAATATGTGTGTGCTTGTGTGTGTGGATGGGTGTGCGTGTGTGTTATAAATTCTTGTGCGCTGCGTTAAATGTATGCGATTTATCATAATAACAACAACAAACAAAAAGAAGCATCAAAAGCAGCAATCCGGCAAGCTTTTCACAAAGAAAATTAAAATGGCGGGTGTGTCCGTGAGTGTGTGTATGTGTGTCGGTGCGAGTGTGTGTCTGTGTGAATTTTCCTTCTAACTTGCTATTGCAAAATTTGCACGCCATTTTCGCGTACGTGCAACTGCCCCCAACATCCCCCAAAAAGCCATGCCCCACGCCCCCTGCTCCACCTCCCCCGCATCTAAGTCGTTGTCATAAAGTTTAACGCATATTTTATGAAGTTTTCTCCCATTCCCCCTCTGTCTCCCTCTCCCATACTCTCTCTATCTCTTTTTGTCTCACACTGAGCCATGTCGCGACCCATGAAACTCATTTGTAGGCGCATATTTCGTGTAATATTTGCTAACAACAACAACAACAACAGCAACAACAACATCAACAACATCAACAACATTTTGTGACGTAATTTCGAGTCATAAATTGTCAATGGCTTGTTGGTGTTGTTGTAGAATTTTAAGGACTGAAAAGCTGAAGAGCCTGCTGCAGCAATATTTATATCTGCAGAGAGAATATGCTTTAAAATGATGCCTCAAACTATTTTCGAGTTCAGATACAGCTGCGGTCAAAATAATAATATTGATTCTCAATATATTCATAGCCCGAGTTCATCGAGTAAAATAATACATTCTGCTTATTTTATGACACCTCTGAAGAATTTCCAAACACAATGTACAATAAACAATCCAATGCATAATTTGAATATGTGGGAGACTGTGAAGAGCACATCGATTTCTCTATGTAAAAAAGATCGCAAATTGGTGGTTACTTCTAATAGGTGTTATGCAACCAAATACAAAACATCCACACATCTTACATAGTTTTTCGAAATAGTATTTAGCCTCTGGCAAAGTTAAGAAAGATCCACTATCATTAAACCAATATATAATACACAATTTCTTTGGTTAATAATTTTATGACTTTACCATCTTTTAATGTTTTCAAATTCTCTGAATTAATTGCTTGGGTTCAAGGAATATCTGCACAATTTTTTAACTACATTTTAAGTATTTCTTAAATATAGCCACTGCTCTTATTTGGACCGCAGCTGTACATATTTATTTATATATTTTTTTTTGGTTATTTATATATGTATGTATTTATACAAAATATTTAACATGGCAGCGGGATAATGAGCAAGCTGTTCGGCTTATGCCTTGAACTGGCGCATTAACCGTCATTTACGCGACCGCCAGATACGTACAACACACACATACCAACACACACACACACCAACACACACACACACACACCAACACACACACACACACCAACACACACCAGCACACACACTCATAGTTGCCCACGACCCTGAGCCAGTGAGCCACATAGCCACAGAGTCAGCGCCACTGACAGCTTGCAAATGATCCTACAGTCTGCAGACACCCGGACTCCGGTCTCCGGTCTCCCGACTCCGGCTCCATCTCCATTGTCGTAAAGTCTCGTGAAAACTGAAAGGGAACGGGTCGGGAATTGGAACGGGAACTGCGCCTCGCAACAGTCCAGCCGCAACATATTGTGTCGTAAACATAATTCATCATGCAGCTCTCCGTCCCGTTCCGCACTTCCTTGCTATGGAACTGCCCACATTTCCTTGCGGATTTTCCTACATTTTACGCCGTTTTGCGAAATTTTCTTATTTTTGTTCAGTTTTTTTTTTTTTTGCTTGTTTTTTATTATGTTTGCCCAAAAATTTCCATCATCATCGTCGCCATCACCATTGCTGCTGTGCGTCGTTTCACATTTTAAGCATTTTTAACGCGCCAGTTGTGCTAAAATGATTTCGTTAGCCGCCAAATGACAGCTTCCAGGGAATGAACCACACACACATCCACACCCACACACATCCACACCCACACGCACACACACTGACTCCCACACCTCTATGTATATATGCATATCATAATCATTATGAAAATTAAATGTCGTGAAGGCGACTAAGCGCCCTCTGATGCTCCCAATCCGAACCATGTCCTGCTCTTAGCTGTGTGCAGCGTTTACATTTGCATTTTTTCATATATTTTTGGTAAAAGCGTCCAATTTGACTGGCTAGCTGGCAAAATGGCTGAATGACAAGGCACAAAACCAGATAAGGGAAACGTCAGCATCAAAACATTGGCATCAACATCAGCCACGTCCACATCCACATCGACTTCGACATTGGCAGCTAACAGCTAACAGCGAGCGTTTTGTTGGGGTATAAAATTATTATTTAAGCACCGTCATCAAGCAGAAAGTCAACGATGGCCTCTCTCCCTCTGTCTCACACATGTGCCCCAGACAAAGGACTGCCCACAGCTCCAGCTCCAACTGCAATGCCCAATCTCCAACTCCATCTCCAGCAGCAGCCAAAACCCATTTACACTTTTTGTTTTACTCTTGTTGTTTCTATTTTATTTCATTTTTTTTTTTGGCAAGAGTGGATCAAGCCACGTTGCTGATGGCCAAAAAGGGATGAGTGGGAGGGTCGGGTTGTAAAAGTAAGGATAGTGGTAGGAGGAGGGAGGTGGAGAGACTGCCATTAGAAGAGACATGCGTTCGTTACGGATATTTCGGGCGGCTGTATGTTTGCTGTCTAAGTGGACATTAAATTTGATGGCTTAGTGTTGTGTGACACTTGTCACGAGCTGTGTGTGTGAGAAGGTGTGTGTGTGTGTGGGTGTGTGTTGATTATAAATATATATATATAGAGATGTATATATAGATATGTGCATATGTGTTTATGTACTAACCTGGCTTATATTCAACATTGCCGCGATACCAAACGATTTGCGCTTCCGGCTTCGCGTTCGCCACGATGCACTTGAGTGTCAAATCCTGATTCTCTCGCACCTCCACCTTGGCGTTGTGGCTGTAGCCTTTGATCTCGATCGATGATGGTGGCGCTGCAAGAGAGAGAGAGAGAGAGAGAGAGAGAGAGAGAGAGAGGGCGGGTTAGAAATAGTGATTAGACGACTGTTATTTGCAAATGCAAGCAGCCAACAACTGTTGCGAATAATGCTTAGCCGTAGCCAGGGGCGAAATAAAACAAAACAATGCCAGGCAGCAACAGCTCCAACAACAATAACAACAACAAGAGCTAAGAGCTAGCTCCCGCTCATTATGCGACAATGCGGCATGTTGGCCAGTTGGTTGGTGGGTGGGGGGGGGGGGCGACATTGTTGTACTGTTGTTGTGGCAGGTTGAATGGCCGCCAAAGTAGTGAATGCAAATGGAATGCAGGGCCTGCAGCAAGCTCACCGTCTAGCTAGCTAGCTAGCGCCCTGCTCACCGCTCCCGGCTACCAACTGCACGGCAACCCGCGGCCCGCTCCAGCCTCCCATTAATGTGCTCAAGTGGGAGTCTCAATATTTGTGCAGCAGCAGTGGCAGCACACTCAGAGAAAATTAGTAAATAGCTTTCTTGTTTTTACAAATAATTTCTAATGAGAAAACATTTCTCAGAAAATAAGAAAGGCTTTCCTAAATCTACGAGTGCTATCTACTGATACAACCAATAAAAATCATCGCCTTATAAATTTTAGAAAAATCGAAATTTACTTTCCTCAAATGAATGGCGAATTTTTTTTCTGCCGAGTGTAGAAACAGCAGCAGTCAAACACAATGGGGCAAGAGTTGTAGAAACAGCAGCAGCAATAGGATTGCTAAACACACAACCACACACACACACACACACATACCCATACACTCGCACACACAGGCATACATGAGCTCGCACACAAACAAACAATTGTGGATAAAGTTAAGTGCACGTGTGCATTATTTTAATGCCACCTGAAGGAGGCATGCAGCATGCTGCATGCAGCAGGCAGCAGGCAACAGCAGCCGTTGCGTCTTGCGTTTGCCATTGTTGTTGCACAGCCACCATGCCACACCACGCCATGACACGCTGCTATATGCAACAGACGCCCAGACAGAAAGCTTGTGTAAAATGCTCGTTGCAGCAACGAGAAATACAGAAAGCGGGATAAAAAGGAGTCGCATTTGACATGCAACATATGTTGCCTGCTACCTGCCTGCGTCGGAGAAGTTGTTGCATGCGAAATGAATGCTTAATGTCAGCGTCGCAAGGATGATGAAGCAAAAAAAAGAATAATAATAATAATAACAAGGTGGAAACGTCTCTGGCAACTAAGCCGCACAGCCACGTCGAAGGTAATTGCTTTTCTTTGCTACCAAATGAAATCAACACCGACCAACGCAGTCCTGTGGAGTCCTTTGATAGGTGCCTCCGCTGAGAGGTCTGCTTGCCCGCCACCCCTCTCCACCCCCTTGTGCCCACCTGCCTCTTGTCGCGCTGTTGATGCCTCCAAGCTGCCTTGTTGTTTGTGAATTTTATTTGCATAGCTCTGGGCGCATTAAATTATTATGCACAAATCAAATACACAAACACCAAATCCCGGGACGCACACACCACACAAGCCACACACTACACACACACACACATACACATGCACATACACGCGGGCGTCAAGATCAGCACACACACATGCATAGCCATGTATACACATATATGCCTTGCAGGGTTTTCTGAATTAAATTGCCCCAACACTTGCTACCCATAATGGCTGACTATATTGTATAAGTAATCTGATTGTCTGCCCCCAAAAGTAGGCAGTAGCAACTGCTACTGCTGCGATTCGCAGCGCCACCTGCAAAATGTGCCAAAAATACGTTGACGAGCTGGTGGAAAATATCAGAAAAGGTTGAAACTTACACTTCGAAAAAAATCTCCCCACTTTTAGAAATTTTACATACTTTTTGCGTCGTGTGGAAAATCACCTCATAATTCAGAAAGTACATTTCTAAAATTGAGTAAAAACAAGAAAACTTACTAGTTTTTAAAGGGGCGGCGATGGACGGAAAGACTTTCCATTTTGAAGACAAATGTTTTCTTATATTTTGAAATTATTTCTAAAAATCGATTTACTATATTTCCGAGTTTTGTTCAGTGTTTGTATATAGCAAAATAGCGATCTTATCAAGACAGAATGTTATATGTATGACAGTAGTAAGGCCAAAGTTGAAATGGTCTCTTGCCAAGCAACTTTAACGGATGCACGGCGTGGCAAGCGATATGTGGCCTTTGATTGGGTGTATTGACAATATTCATATTCGCAAATGCATAACAATATTTGATTGACCCTAATGGAGGGTATTCAAAGTTAAATTCAGTTACATATTATGATTGCATTCGCAGAAATTGCAGTTCGCATTGCAACAACAACAAGAAGAGCCTGTGTGCCCACACACGAGGAGGTGGGGTGTGTGTAGATTGTTGTGTGTGTGTGTATTGTTGATTGCTGTACAAATTGTATTTGATTATTGACATTCATGCACGACATTGATCGATGAACGTAGCCGCCGCCGTTTACTTTGTTGTCGAATCGAACAACACCTTTGAAGGTTGCAACAAAAACTGATTGTTGTTGTTGTTGTCGTTGTCGTTACAACTGATTATGAATGAGCTTTGAAGGTGCAAGACCCGCCCAGCCAACCTTCCCTTGGGGCAGCTTCAGTTGCAGCCCTACAAAACATAGGAGAATTGCTCTCGCAGCGATTCGTTGATTAAATTTTATGCACTGGCCCAGCAAAGGGCAGGGTAGGATCAGGGGAAGGGCGGGGGAAGTGGGGGGGTTTTAGATGGGGTTAGCTGCAAATAATTTATGCAGCCATTGTTGCACTGCTCCTGCTGCTACTGCTGTTACTGCTGTTGTTACTGCACTCAGCAAAAATATTACCTTGAATTTTAGAAATTTATCATGCTTTTGGCGGCAAAGGCAACCCACCTTAGTATTCAGCACATACATTTCTAAATTTCTCAAAGAGCAGGGTTTGCTTTTCTTAACTTAAGGATAGACTACTCTAAAACTTAGAAATGATATGTCTAATTTTCTGGGCGTTCTGTTTTTATGTGTATACCATAGACTCTTGAATTTTAGAGAGGTTTTTCTACAAATTTGGGTATGCATAACTGATTTTTAGATGTATATTTCTTAATAATATGACATATAAAAATAACCATATTTTTGGGAATGTCTAACTTTAAGCAAATGTTTTTTTTATATTTAGAAACTATTTTTAAACTCCAGAAAAACTTTCTAATTTTTAAATCGATCTTTTTTCTGAGTGTGATGCTGCTGTTGTTGCTGTTGCAAGGATGCAGTGCAAAGTGCAATTTGCCATGAATTCAGGCGGAGCTCGTGATGTTTCTTAGCCTGGGAAGCTGGTTCTTCTTCTTCTCTCCGCTAACCCGCTAATAGTACGCCTCATAAAAATTTTATGCGCTGAAATATTTCTCGACATTTTCTTTTATTTTCATGATTTTTTTTTCCTCAAGCGGCAGCCGGATAAGAAAAACCAAGAATTGGCAATTTTTCCATTTGACGTCAACTGCTGCGTTGAGGGAGAGAGAGAAGAAGAAAATAATGGGACAGAGGGAGCGAAAAATAGAGAGAGAGAGAGAGAGAGAGAGAGAGACAGCATTTTCAGGCCAAACTCCAAATTGCCAACATTTCAGCCAAGATGAGACAAGGACGCCGGACTCCAACCCACCCGCGTGTTGGGTGTTCTCTGACTTTAAGGTCACACACAACAAATGCCTGTCCATAATTCAAGAGCCTCGCTTCAGTGTGGAGAGAGACGCTGAGGGGTGCCTATAAACTTTGATCATTTTCACTACAATTACGTTGCAATTATTCGAGTCAAATGAGCGGAAATTGATAACGAATTCTTGACCATTTCAAAATCATTAAAGCACATTTATTGCCCGCAGGCCACACAAAAAGAAAAAATAAGAACTCCAACTGTAACTGAGACGTCGACAGAGACTGTGTGTGTGTGTGTGAGTGTGTGTGTGTGAATTCGTAAACCTCATTTTTCCATTTTAGCCCCAGCTGGACTGCAGCCGGCATTGCATAACACAGAGAAAAGAGCAGAAAAAAAAGTAGAAAAAACATATTTCAGCTCTTTTTCTTTCAATTTTTGCATTGCTGCTTTGTATTAAAAATTTACAAAAGGCAGCTCTGGTTTTTTGGCCGAGCATGCCTTGAATTCCATTGTGCCCCGGAGCTGCAGAGCAGCTGAATCGCCATCGCCAGGCTCAGGACCAGGACCAGGACCAGGCCCAGGCTCAGTCATAGACTCAGGCCCAATCCCCTTGCCAGGTTCAGGTTGAGTTTCAGTTTTGAGTTAAGGTTCAGGTTCCCAGTGCGTTGGCAGCACAAAACTTTTCGACACGGTCACCTTGCGGCATGTGTATGTTTTTTCGGTTGCGTTTTTAAAAATTAATGGCATGCGAACGAATTTTCTACAATTTTCCATAAATTTGCACGTGGACTTTTGTGTGCAAAAGTTCTTTATGCTCTCTAAATGGCCAACTTATAATCTAATTGTGGCCGTTCACCTATACGTATGTTATGTGTGTGTGTGTGTGTGTGTTTTGTGTGTGTGTGTGCAGTTGGGTCCATGAAAGTTTTGCTTAAGCGGGCAGCGTACGTTGAAATTAGTTGGAAAAGAACTTTGCCTCGTCTGGCTCGAAATTTAATTTGTGAATGACAAAGGTTTGTTCATTAGCATGCATATGTTATGTTAATTAGAGCAAGACAGCAATAGAGAGAGAGAGAGAGAGAGAGAGAGAGAGTAAGCGAGGGAGTGAGAAAGAGAGACAGTAGTGAAGCCAGAGCTGCTTCGATTAAGCTTATTAATCAATATAGTATTCCGAAATTAGATTAATAAACAAATCAAATAAATTTTACTTTAGCTTAATTAATTTTAATTGTATCAAGAGGACAACACAGAGTGAGAGAGAGAGAGAGAGGGAGGGATAGAGAAGTGAAAAAGGTTTTTTGTATTCTAATTTCAAATCCGCATCAGTCATTAATCAATATCGAAATCCGATATTAGATTAATAAATAAATCAAATATAAACGTAATTTGAACTTAATTGAATTATTACACATTTGTCCACATTCCGAACGGAGAGCTAATTGCTGCAATAATGTCGCACGTGTTTCTCCCGGATGCCTACGGTAAATACCTATGTATGTGCAAAATATACACACACATACACTCACACATGCCTACATATTTTAGTCATTCAGTTTAACACAGTAGATGCCATTACAAAACAAAGAGGGGACAGAACAAACACACTCTGACAAGAGAGAGAGAGAGAGAGAGAGAGAGAGAGAGAAAGGGAGGCAGATGGAGAAGGGGCCGGGGGAGCAGAACAGAACTCACAAGTACCCAACAATTATGACAAACATTTCTTCTTCTGGCTGCTCTGCTCAGACAGAGGACGACCTTTCCCCACAACAACAACAGCAGCAACAACAACCATAACTAACGAGCTTATATGAGAATCCGAGCCGGAGCCTTCGCGCTTTTTATACCCTGAACCCACTGAAAATGTGTAGATAGGGTATAATATGTTTCAGGCCAAGTATGTAAATGGCACAAGAAAGCAATTCTAAACCCATAAAGTATATATATTCTTGATCAGCATCAACAGACGATATAGCCATGTGTGTATGAGCAGAAGAATCTCAGAGACTACAAGACAAATATCAAATTCCATCAATATCGGATAAGTAACGCCGAACTTATAGTCGAAAATTTATTCTCGTATTTTTTTTAGTCTTCATTTGAATGTGCAAAACATAAAGGGAAAGTTGACAAGCAAAAACTAGAATACAATATTTAATATTTAACTGTTGGGTTCATAGGGTATATCGTAGTCGAGCGACCTCGAATACAACATTCTAACTTGTACTTGCTTTGAGTTTTTTCTATGGCTCTCCTCTCGGCACAGACACACATCACCATTGTCACAGCTCATGGCGCGTAATTAACTAAACAAACGTCATTAGGCATGCGCATATTTATATGTGTGTGTGAGTGAGTGAGTGTGTGTGTGTGTGTGAGTGAGTGTGAATGTGTGTGTGTGAGTATGTGAGCCTTGGGCAAGACAGCATCACGTTGCCGGCTAACATTGCTAGGGCATGTCAGAGAAGAAGTGGGTCGCAAGTGAAAAGATGGAATGAACGAAAAAAAACCCTACTTGAATAGAAAGAAGAAGAAACAGGAGAAGAAGAAGAAGACAGCCAAACGAAGCAAAGGAAATGAAAATCGCTGTCATCAAATGTAGCGCAATTTCTTGAGTGATTACAACAACAGCAGCAGCAGCATCAGTTGTAGCAGCAACAGCAGCAACAGGAGATACTCACACACACACATTCAAAGTGATTACTCGACAGCAGCAATAACAATGCAACGAAACACACTCACACACACACAAAGGCACACACAGAAATACGCACACCCTGACATGCACTAAAAACAAAAATAAATTCATTTCGCTTCAATTTGAAAATGCTTTCTGTACACACCAACTTCCACATCCACTTTCAATTCAAAATACACTCAGCAAAAAAAAAGCTTAGAAATAATATTCAGACCTTTTATTATTATCATTATTATATAATATAATTAGTATGAAAGAAGCTAATGTAAGAATACTTGTGTGTACTTATAAATATACTTTATAAATAATAAATTGGGCGGCTACCCTTGGCGCCAACAGTTTTTTCCAATTTATTTCTTAATTTATATTTTCTAAATCCCAAGGCTACATTTCAGGGAGAATAGTATTATTATCTTTTTTTTTAGTGTATACAGCTCCTTTTCCGACAGTGTCAGCTCACACAGTGACTCCTTGGAGCAATAAACTGCGCTAAATTCAGCTCAGCTCGCACTTTTTTGTTGTTGCTGGTGTTCCAGTTGCCGTTGCTTTGCAAATTGCTGACAATAAATGTTGGCAGCTACAACCACCAAGCCAACATCCCACCAACAATTTGGCCAACACCCGCATAGCGACAGACATTTAAATATGCAAGCACAAATGCTATAGGTGCAATGAGGAGGAAACCCAAAGGCAGACAGGCAGATAGACAACCAGACGAATTGTATTTAATACTTGAATTAATTGATGCTGCTAACAAGCACACACAGAGACTCAAAGAGAGACATATAGATATATACATATATATATATATATATATATATATATATATATGTGCGTATAAATACTTACAGATGACAGTCAGCTTGGCATTGGCTCTGATTGCCGAATTGAGTCGAGCTGGGCCTACTTGACACTGATACTCGGCGTCATCGTTGATGGATGCATTCGAGATGCGCAAATTGTAGATGCCCTGTTTGCGATCCCCGAGCACCGAGTAGCGCGGATAGCCAGGTATCACTGTGGAGAAGCCCAAGGCGAAGCCATCCTTTGTCCACTGCACCGCACCGGCAAGATTGGCGACCTCGCAGCGCATCATCGCCTCGGCACCCTCCAACACCTGCATATCGTAAGGCGTCGTGCGAAACTTTTGTTGCTGCGCATGGCATACGTCTGGTTGCAACAGCAACAGCAGCACGGACAATATAACTGCAAGAGAAGAACAGGATGTGGTATCTCGTTAGTGACAGTTGACGATTTAGTTTGTTGAGTAAATCTATTACTTAATTTCATTTGTGGATTTGGGGACTGTCTGCCTTACACATATATCGCAACCCTCCTATACCCAAACTTAGGAAACAAAGCAGTCGCAGGAGCAACATAGCTGAATAAAAAGAACGAAGAGAACGAACAAAACTTAATTATTTATTAATCTGATTGCAAATTAAAGCAAAAACATGATTTAATGCATTTTAACAGAGATACGAGTGTATTTTATTTGCAGTTATCTAAATTGCGCCTTCTATTTGAGAATGGCTCTTTTTAAAGAGAAGGGTCATCAATGTAGAAACGAAGGTGTGCGGAAACCATCTCAAATTGGTTCTTAACTGCCCTATTAATAATAGCTTAACTGCTCACCGTAGTAGTATTAATAAATCGTTTCTTCCTCAACGTAGAAACATTCTTGATAATCTTCTTATAATTCGGAAGGTATCTATTTATCTGTCCCTCTCTGCTGACCTCCCACTTCGGATCTTATGGTGCATTTAAATATAATATTTCCCCTTAATGAATAGTGCCATATTTCTATGTGCTCTATTAAAACTTTAGTTTTGCATAATAATAAAAATGCAATGATTAATGCCGTTTGGTGTCTTTCGACAGACGTCCATTTCTATTAGAGACGTGACCCGGAATGGAAGTAAAACTTCTGACAGCTTTTAGCAGCTCTAAAATATGAAATGTGTATTTTGACAGTTGCCCGCAAAAAACAATGGAAACTGCCTGCAGTCTCACAAAGAGACAATAGGACAGATAAATATAAAGACAAAGAGAGAGAGAGAGAGAGAGAGAAAGAGATAGAAATGGAGATGGTAGACAGGAGACAGTCGCCTAAATAGCAAATCCTGACCGCAATAAGGCAGAACATGCGGCTGTCAGCGGAGTCGCAGTGGCAGTTCCTCATCTACCCCTCCCCGCCCCTTTTCATCTTCACCCCTTAGACACTAAATTGCCGCAGAGCGCCGAGCTGCGAGTTAGGAGCAGTTGGAGTCAGAGTCATAGTCGCAACCGAACTTTGACCGCTTGGAAAATGAAAAGTTTTTTTAATGAAAAACAAACACATTTCCACTTGCCTCCTCCATAAATAAAAAGCGCTGCCCCCTTTGCACAAAAGCCAATTGTGGGCGTGGCACTTCGCCTATGCGGGTGACTGTTTGCCAAGACTTATTGCCGACTGCAGTCGCTGGCAGTTTATTTCTTCCACCAGCAACTATTAAATTGTAAAAAAAAGGACAAAAGGGGGAAAAAAGAAAGGCGCAAAGGAAGCTTCGCGGAACCGAGCTCAGAATCAACAAAAGCATTTAACGCGGCCATCAGGCAGCTACAGTTGTTTTAGGCTCCCCTCCGTTTCTCTCTGGTCTCTGGTCTCCGTCCGTATCCGTATCCGTGTCCGTGTCTGTGTCTGTCGGCGTCCGCATCGTTGTCCGAGCTCAGTGCACTTTATCCCGTGCAACGGCGCTTTCATAAATATCAAACGGATCTGCTCTTGTGGAATGTTGAATGCGGCATGCGGCATGCAACGTGCATATAGCCAAAAAGTACCACTGCCTTGTTATTCATTTATTAGCGCCGAGATGCAGTTTTAAATACCACACCGAAAGATAAGAAAATTACTGAGATGTTAGCCACAACACAAGACACAAGAACTGCTCCATAAACCACCTTAGTTACGACTCACAAGGTAAACCAAAAAAAAAAACAACCAAGTAAACAAAAAAAAGGCGAACCCAAAACCTAATCGCAGACGAACCCAAAAAGGGCCAAGGCCATGATTAATATGGGCACTATTTGCATACACATGATGTCTGAGTGGAACATAAATGAATTTTAAATACAATATACTATAAACCATGTACCATCCAAATCCAAATGTGATACCAGGACGACATGCATAAATCCACAATGCGGGACCAGGGATGTCTGTCCGTGTGCCGAGTGTTTGGGTTCATTGCTGCCGACTACTGACTACCGACTACCCAGCGACTACACTCAGCAAAATAATCGACATACATTTTCGAAAGTTTTTCTCAAAAATAGGCTATATAAAATATTATGTTAGTATATGGGAAATCTTAAAATATTAATATTAATAATAACAATAAGACTAATGTTAGAGTTGATTTTACGCATTTGAAAAACAGTTTGATTTTTTTTCTGAGTGTAGGCAGCCACTGACAACTGGCAAGGGCCAACTCTTTACGATTTCATTATTTTGCTCTTTCGTACATAATTTGTGTTTGCCGCTGTCGAGTCGAAGGAATGCGATACGAAAAGTTGCCCCTACCCGGAGAAATCTTATTGCTGCCGCTGCTGCTGCTGCTGCTGCTGTTGTTGTTGTCGATGTTGTCGCGCAATTTAGCATAGAAGTTGTTGTTATTGTTCGGGGCAGCAGTAGCAGCAGCAGCAGCAGCAGCAGCAGCCGCAGCCAGGCAGCCATCCCGCCAGCATTACTGTCAATTTATATAAATTTTCAGATGCCTATGCTCTGTGCCTTCTTTGCACCCCCCCTAAATCCCCTCAATCTACGTCAATTCTCCACCGCTTTATTAGAATGAAACTGTCAAACGCAGGCGAATCCGAAACACCAAATCCAAACCCAAACCCGAACCCGAAACGGGAACCCGAGTCAGAGTCTGAGTGTTGAGCTTGGAAACCCTTGCCAGCAGCAGGCGCGGCAATAACCTTTGCCCCCTCTACGCAAATGTGAGCCTATTTCACAGACAACACACACACACACACATATACACCCACACACAAACACACGCAGGCGTGGGTTGATGGCATTGGCCGGAGAGAGTTCATAGTTGAGTAAATTTTTACCTCGTTGATGATGGGCGCATCATTGGCGAACTTGAACGCCTCGGGGCCAAAGAACTTCACTTGTGTGTGTGCGCGCGTGTGTGTGTGTGTGAGTGTGGATGTGTGTGTGCATATATTTGGATATTCAACAAATTTGCGTAGCTTGTTGTTTTGTCTTCATTGCCATTGTTGTTGTCCCATATTTTCGAAGCGAAAAATTTTAATAAAGTAAATTCCTATTTTACGGCTTGAAAGGAGGAAACCCATTTTTGCCGATGGGTGTATTAGGTGGGGGCTCATCCTGCTCCTGCTCTTGCTCCAGCTTCAAGGAGTGTGCACACTTTGTATTGCGAGAGCATCATCAAATTGAAATTGAAGCATGACACACACACACACACACATAGCCACTCATGTGTCATGTGCGGACAGCAATAGTCGCATGGAAAAGCAGCAAGCAACAAGCGTAGAAAGTGCGAAAAGGATTTAAATGCTTTAGGCGTCACCTTTTGACCGTGCCCCAGCAAAGATTGTGAGCGATGGGGCAACATACCCCAAGCTCCCTTGCCACACAACAGCAACAACAGCAACATTGCCAAGTTTCTGTGCGTTGTTTTCTAAGCTTTATGTGCGCACGCGAGAACTTGATTGTTTCTGGGTGCTGGAACAGCATTTCACATACACTCAGAAAAAAAGGCTTAATTTTTATAAATTCGAATTATTTATTATTCTTTATTTCAGGCTGGTTTTTATTTTGTTTTCTAAGAGTTAAAATTTCGACTTTTTAGAAAGTATTTTAAAAAATATAAAACTTTTTTTCTCTTGTTTAGAAAGTCGAGAAGAAAAACACTAATTTTTAAGTCGCTCTTTTTGCAGAGTGTAAGGACGAAGACAGACATATTCACGCATACACACGCACACACAGGCAGACAGGGAGACAGATGAGGACATCCGCATACAAATCCCGGCCGCAGTGCTTTGACATTGACGCGAGCAGCGTGGCCAAAAAAAATAGAAAAAAAAGAAAGGGTTTTATTTTACGAGCGGGACTATCAGTGTTATTGTTATGACTGAAATTTGATGGCCTCAACCGCTTCTGGCTTGAACTGGAACTGAAACTGGAGATGGAGATGAAGCTGGCAATGGAGGCAATGGGGGCTGCGTTGCACAACTAGCCAAGTGATGTATGTATGTGTGAAGAGAGGGCGGACGACTGTTTTAGGGCCTAAACCCTCTAACCCGCCAACCCACAACATCTAACCCCATCAAACACTTGCCGCTTTATGGCGCTGACGCAGTGAAACGATGATGCTGATGCCTGGCTCCCGCCCAGACAGTTATCTGCCTCATGACCGGAGCTGATTAAGCAGCCCTTTTCGGCAAAAGGGGCGCAGCTTGCTTTAACGAGATGGCAAACGCCTGCCTCGCTCCTCTGCTGCTGCCTCTTTTCAAGTGACACCTGAGTGGCAACCCCATCTATAAGATCTCATCCAATCTCTGACACCATACTTATCGCTGCTGGTGAGTGTGTGTGGAGGGGAAAGCAGTTAAGTTTTATTCGCATTGCTTTAAACGCTCACGTCCTTGTTTGTTGTGGGCCCGCTTTGACGCCAAAGCACCAATTTGAGCCTTGCAAATTGTATGCCGCATGCGAGACAGATATATATTTAGAGATAGAGAGAGGGAGTGAAGTGTACACTCAGAGAAAAAAAAAGAAAGCGCACATAGAAACAACTTGGATACATTGAAACGCATAAAAATTAACTTGGATTTATAATAGCAAAATTCGTTGGCTAGATTAATGAGTTTATATATAGGCTAATCTATGAAAATCGGTTCAGTCTTGACAGAGTTATGTCAGTTATGGTGTGGAGAAGTTTGCCCTAAATCGACAATAACGACAGATTTGTCCAATTTTAGAGAAACGTAAAGTAAAAATGCAAAATATGTTTTTAAAAAATTCCTTTCTGAAACAAACACAAAATTTGAGAAGCCGCAACCAAAAGTCTGGCGAGTTTCTCAAATGCAGTTTGATTTTTTGCTGAGTGTAGAGAGTGCTCGTTTATTTCATGATTATGATTTTCACACGGCCAAATCGTGAGCTCCTTTTACGGTTCGATTGGCAGCTTGAACTCGATTGCTGATGCCGCTGCACGTAAATGCTGCCAAAATAGGCTGGGCTGCAGCTAGTCTGTCGCAGTTGCCCTGTTTGGCATGTGGCACATCCTGGCATGTGGCATGTGGCATGTGTGAAGACGTTGCTCGGCCACGCCTTCGCGCTGTCAACAACGTGCTTTGCATGCCCAAATTGCCGAGTTCGCATGGTAAAATATTGTTAGTCCAATTTTTCTTGCTGCAGCTGCTGCAAATGCAATATAACAATAGCTGCGCGACCTTTCCGGCTAATGGTGCATTGCTGCAGCAAGACACCTACGTGCAACTCAACGAGCAGCAGCAGCATATGCCACACTCGATTGCTAGCATGGCAAGCAGTACCAGTTAAATCTTTGGTACACTCTCAAAAAACAGAATCGCCCTGAAATTTAGTAAGTCGGCCTAAAATGAAAATCGGACCATAAATCAGAAAAGTTTTCTTGTTATTAGAAAAGAAACAAGATAACATTTTTCCAAAAATTGGAAACAATCACCAAATTTTGTCAAAAATCCAGTTAATTCAGGTTCTATAAATAGATTTGGTTTTCGAAGTGTCCAACAAATATTGCTACAGATACACAGACGGAGTTGGGAAATACCAGTTTAAGGGGCAATTGGCAAATGTCAAGTTGCAAATTGAAAGGGGCAAGTGGCAACAACAGTACGTGGCAATTAATTGCATACATGTGCAATTGGCTCACATGAGAGCGGATAGTAGACAAATATCCGCTAATGGTAATTATCACATGCACAACTAGCTTTAAATTTCTTGCAACAGTTGCTGCTTGCCCCACAGCCAGGCTGATAAGCTGTATTATTTGCGTCAGCGGCAGCAGATGCAAAACAATCTCCGACATAATTTCCATCATAGTTGCCATAGCGGCGCCAAGAGCAACGCAGTCAACTGTCCTCTGCCAACCTGCCCCTCCAGCCTGCACCTGCCACAAGCAGACAAGCATCTGCAGTCTTGTCTTTCCTCGTGGACATAAAAATGGAATAATAGCAGCAAAAAGCGGCAGCAAGGTAAAATGCACGCTTAAAATGCTGCAGCAACTAATTCCATTTATGGATTAACAGCGAATATACTTTGTGGCGCCACAGCGAGACAGCTGCAACTGGCATACACTGCCAATTTTTGGCAGGACCAAATTAAAATCGATGTAACTTGTACAGTTTTATATGCGAGTAGAAAAAACCAACTTGGATAAATATAGAAAAATTGTGGCAGAAAAATCAACTTGGCTAAATAATAGAAAACATTGCAGAACCCATCCCTAACAAATATTTTTCTAAGATTAGATGAATGAATTCCAGCCAGAATTGGATTTCCGAATTTAAATATGGGCTAAGCTGTGAAAATCGGGTCAGCTTTGTCAGAGCTATGATATTTTTGTACTATAATTTAAGCATAGATTTCAAAAATCTAATTTTCAACCTTAAATGTAATATTAATCTGGTTTCGAAAAACTGATCACTTTTGGCAGTTTTACCAAAACCTACCCTTATTTTTGGGTCATCATTTAACATAAAAATGCATTGAACTGTGCCTTTGAGCACTTTTTAGAAATATTATTAAAAATCGCGTTTTCAACTTCAAATTACTTTCGAAATTTCAGTTTTTGCAAAGTAATTCTCGAAATAATATTTGGCATGTGCTCGAGTTGAAACGTTCTTGTGAAACTTGCTGCTCTTTTACAAAATTGATTTGTATCTACAATTTTTGTGTAGGTTTTTTGTGGCATTGAAGTTTGTGATTTTGACTGAAACTGTTGCACTTGAAGTGCTTGAAAACTGGGCAACTTGTTGAAGCAACCGACCAATTGCGATTTGAGTGTGGGTAGGGAGGGTGAAAGATGATGGAGGGGTTCTAGTTGGAATGTCTATTCTGTGAGTGTTGCGTTTGATTAAAGTGTTCATCGTCATAGTGCTGCATACACTTGTTGCAGCCGGACTGTAGCAGTGGCAGCCACCACTTAAAGGGTTTTTACAGTGTTTTTTTTTTTTGCCATAAACTCGTGCAGTCGCTGGTCAAATACAACAAGTTTTATGCGTAGCTATGCTGCAATTAGCAAGCACAACCCACTCCGAGTCCAACAAGTAGCATTTTGAAAAGTCACCATTTACAATGCTGGGAACAAGTTACCATTGTTTCAAGTACAACAACTGTATTTAAAACATGCGTTCGGTTTCGAAATTAATTTGCTTAGTACACGCAACCAGGCACTTTAAAGTAACGCCCCCCAAGTGGACCATCAGGGAAGTACTTTTTAAGTACTTAAGAAGCTCAATTTTGATGGAGGAAACGAAAGAGGGAGCAGACCAACAAAAATGCGTACACTCAGAAAAGATAGTTCGCCATACTCTTTTGTCGCCAAGTCAAACTTTGTTGTTCGGATTTACGACAATTCTTTCTAATTTTAGGAAATATGTTTTCTTCCATTTACAGTTTATTTATATAAATAAACAAAAACGTTGTAATATATATGTCGATGTTTTTGTTTTTATTTATTTATTTTTTTTGAGTGTAGCATTGAACGGCATTTAAATGAAATGCCAATCTCTATACAGAAATCCAAAGCTGATTCGAGCGACAAGCATTTGAAAGATTGCTCCCCGTATGCTTGATTTATTTATAACACATGCTACGCATCGCATATACTTATGAAATTCACAACAGCAACAATAACAGCAACAACAAGGAGAATATCGAGAACCAAGGACGACAACGCCGAGATACAGAGGGACAAACGACATAAAAAGCGACATCATCCAATCAATTTATGCGCCAATGTCTCCAAGTGGGTGGCTCAGGGACCGATTTGGGATCACACACATAAGCACAAGGCACACACACAGATTGGAAAATGGATAATTGGAACTGGGCTGAGCTGCCTCTATCACCCTCTCTCTCTTTCTCCTACTGTCTCTCTGCTCCTCTCTCTCTCTCTCTCTCTCGATTTTTCTTTGATGGAGCCCTTCGTAATATTATCTTTAAAAAATCATTTCAGTTAAATCGAAATTGTGAACGCACTTTAACCAAAAGGCCGTCTCACAAATATGCAGTTAGAAAACACACACACACACACACAATCTCAATTACCATAATTGCAAACTGGCCACATAGGTGTAGCTGGATTGGGTTTGGGTTGGGGGATGAACTGGTGTTATTTTAGCACAATAAACCCATCAGTTGACAGCAAAGAACTTGTCATCATTATCAGCTAACATCGTTGTAAAAAGGACAACTTTAACTCCGATTCCAACTTGGATTCCAATTCCCACTTTGCCGAACTCAACTCAAATTCTGAATGCAGTGTTTTGGTATTTTTGTAGCTGTCAGCTGATAGCTGTTGTTGTTGTTGTCGTTGCTGTTGTTGTTGTTGTAACGCTCTCAAAGTTATTTGCTGTCCATTTCCAAACATTAAACCAGAGTGACTTGAATAAATTTCATATTTGAAAGCCTCACACACACATATACATACATAGAAACATACATATATATATGTATTGAAGTAGGGGTAGTCGGAAATATCCAAAGGAAAGTAAACCAACATGGCTAATATGTGCGGCAGCAACTTTTGTGGCAGGCAACATTTGAGCCCAGAGGTAGATGGTTATTTTGGTTGTTGTTGTTGTTGTTCTTGTTCTGTGTGTGTTGGGGCATAAACCAAAAATTCCTATACGCTGATGCAGCAATTTCCGGCCAGAGTGAAAGTGGTGCGTGGCACATTGGTTAGTGGACAAAGGGGTGGATAGGGGGGGAGGGCATAGTGTGCCACCTTATCAGAGTGAGAGCGAGTCCTGGTCTGTGTGGCAGGCAACCAGGCAGCAGGCCAGCAGAAGGCAGCCACTCAAGAATTTTGTGTTCAGCCCTGCTCTGCTCGAGAATAGCTGATATTGCTACTTGGCAGGCAACTGTGGATGCCATTAACAGACGCAAATTTCATTCACCAAATATTCATACACTTGACAGTGGTTTTGGGTTGTCGACTCTTCCACTGATTTCCATTTTTCTTATATTTTTTTTTTTTGTCTCTTAAATGCTTTAAAAGCAGACACAAGCAAAAATATTCAGCAACAAGAGTCAGAATGGGGCAACAGCATCATCAGCAGCAGCAGGACAAAACTATTTGCAGCCGCAAAAGAAATTTAAAAATTATGTCAGCAAAAATTGAACGTGTCAGCAAAAGTTGCAAAAGTTGCTAAAGTTGAGTGCCAACTTGGCTCTACACTCAGCAAAAACAAATCGCTTGATAATTTCGAATATCATCCTGAAAGTTAGAAAGTTTCTGTGTTTTTAAAAGTAATTGCTAGATAAGCGTTTAACAAATGTATTAGAATTGGTACGGAAATGTAGCTATCTTTAAGACATGTTTTTGAGTAAAATATTTCTAAAATACAGAAATTTAACGAAATGAAAAATAAATATAATAAGAATAATAATAATTTAAGTAACATAAAAGTTAATGAAAAAATTCATCGCATTTGAAAACAAAACCAGCAAATTACACTATGATTTTAAAAAGCACTGTTATTTTTGCGAGTGTAATTGAGGGCCCAGAGTGTGCCACTTGCTGATGTTCTCGATTGTAAATACATATTTATATCGATTGCCTCAACTTTTGATTTAGTCGTCCAACTAATTTTAAAAATTTGCATATTCTGCCTAAAACAAAGAATTTAACTCTTTATTTTGGGCGTGGCTAAATCGATTCAGTTTGTCATTCTTATCCAAAAGTTTACCAAATATTATTGCATATTTTTTGGGTGCCTGTTTTAGACTGTATATCCAAAGGTGTAAAAGGATAAACACAAAACTGAGAAGTATAATAAAGATAGGAGAAAGAGGGTGAGCGGGAGCGAGAACAGCAGCAAGATTGCCAAGTTAGAAATTGAGACTGCAAACCTGCCAACAAGCAAATCAGGCACTAAATCGAGCAATCTGCAAGAAAAAGCTGGAAGCCCGAAGCTTGTTGCTTGCACCACCGAAATGATATTTGTGGCTGCCACCGAGTCTGAGGCAGAGAGGCAGCAGCAGCAGTAGTGTTTGTCAACTTATTGTTTGGCTTAATTGCCGTTTGAGCTGCAAGCGCGTGTACAGCGACCAAAGAACACGAGCACGAGCACTTTTGCATTGTTTGCCCAAATTGCTCGAAGAACACATAAACAACAACAACACACACACACTCGCACACTCGCACACTCACACACACACACACACACAGAGGCAGACAATGAAAGTCACCCCAGGAAAAATAATGCGACGATACTGCGATGCTGCTGGTTCAGGCAAAAGGGTTAAGTAGAGGACTCCAGTTACACGGATTGAATTTGCGGGCCTGAGTATGTGGCACACACACACCACAAACACACACACACACATGAGACAATGCAAAGATGAAAGAAGTTGAGGTGTGCGTGTGTGTGAGGGTGTGGGGTAGGGAGGGGGTGTGTGTATTTGTTGCCTGTCAGACTGAAAGTCCAATGAAGCATGGCAGCGTGTGAAATACGATGAGAGTGGAGTGAGTGGTGCAGAGTGGAGTGAGTGCTCTTTGATTGTGGGTGGGGAGTGTTTTGTTGCACAGCAATTCCCAGCAATTGTTTCAGAGCAAAAAAACAACAAGTAGGAGTGCTCTAGATGAGAGTGAGCTCAACTACGAGATACCCTAAACACAACTGTTAAATATTAAATATTATAATCTAGTTTAATCACCAAAATTTGGCACCGATATGTATCGATATTCACGGCAAGGATGCAGATTATCGATGAAATAAAAAAAGCTTGATCTGCGCGAGGTAAACGAGAACTTTTATACCAAATTTGAAGTCTCTAGCGCTTATAGTGTCTGAGATCAGGTGTTCATACAGACGGACAGACGAACATGGCTAAATCGACTCAAGAATCGAGAGTATATATGCCTAATGGAGTAGGAGTGGCTTTCTGCTGCCTATTACATACATTAACTTACAACCATTATACTCTTTTCCACATTTTCAATGGGTTAAGGGTATAAAAAAAGAAGAAAAACGAATTGAGCCCAGTCGCAATTAAAAGTCGTCGTCTTTCAAAGATGTTCCCAAGACTGCGTCAGAGATTGCCACACGGCGAGTCCAACAGGTCAGCGGCTAGCCGGCGAAGCGGAACCACACGTCACCCACCGGACAGACAGATAGCTGGACAGACAGACAGGCAGACAACCGTACAGGTGATTCAAAAGGGTCGCTCGAGTCAAGTGAACTGATGCGTGGCACACACAAAAAAAAAAAGAACAACAAAAAGCGACGCAGACAAAAGTCAAAAGTCGCCACTTGAAAAGTTCACACGCTGCGGCAGCGTTAAGCCAAGAAGCCGCGTCCACGAGATGAGCCGCTTTTGCTTTTGCAACTGCAATTGCAACAGACGAGTTGCAGCAGCTGGCGGCAAGTTTCAGTTGTTGTTTTTTACATTTTTTTTTGACTTTCTGGCAAAAACCGGTTCAACACGCGCCACGCAAACTTCGCTCTTGTTTTACGGCTCACGCGTACACTCAGAAAACATTGCCCCAAAAATGAGTTTTTCAAAATAATTTCTAAATGAAGGAAGGCATTTTTCTAAAAATTAGAAAGGCTTGCCCCAAATCGATTTTTTACAACATTAAATTTTACAAATCAAATAAAATGCAATGCGTTTTTTTTGCTGAGTGTATACACACAACGTGCAGCGTGCCGCATAAGCAATCACAAATCATGCAAGTTGAATATTTGCCATGAGTTGATCAAATATTAATTTTCAATATGTGAACACACGCAAGAAGAAGAAGACTGCCCGTAAATAGTTGTTGTTGTTGTTGTTGTTGTGCTGTAAACTTATTGAATCTGCATAAAATATGCAGAGACTGCCACATCCACATGTTGCACAATAAAGAAGGAAGCAAAAGCGAACATTCATACACAACATCAATATGTAAAATAAAAATGAGAGAATGGAGAATGGCAAAAGGAGAGAGAAACATAAATAACATTTCAAAATTCATTCAACTTGCGATGATTTCGATTTTAATGCTTAAGTAAAATTGAAAAGGGCGAAGGACGAAGGACGAAGGACGTGGCAGACAAACGTGAACTAAGGCCAAACGGGGCGTACCAGTAGAGGTAGAGTAGGCGTGGTCGTGGCTGCCGCTGCTGCTTCTTATATCGATAACAAAGCAATGAGGCAGCTCCACAAAGGAAATCGACTCCCTTTGAGCAGAATGATGCAATTATTTACACTTGATTAAATACTCAAGAAAAGTGAAAGTGTGTGGAAGCTCTCGCTCTCTCTCTCTCTCTCTCTCTCTCTCTATGTATATATTTATATTGGGTATATCGCTTAGGCATAAAATTCGAATGAAAAATAAAATACAAAGTGCTTTTGCCATACGACAAAACAAGTACAAAATTGAGCTGTTTAAGAATTCATAAATTTAAATTAGCAAAAATGAACACATCTTATCCTCTCCGTCTCTCTCTCACTCTCTTCCTCTCTGTCTCTCTCTCTCTCTCTCTCAGTCGCTTTTTACCTATTCACAGCTGGTATTCAATTACAATTGGACGCAATTTTAAGGCAACAATTCTCCCCCCTTGGCAAACATTTAATTTATTGACTTGGTGGAGCTGGTGAAGCTGTTTCTTATTACCAAAAGTGCCAGTCGGGCTGTCATTGCCATGGCCAGCACACCACCACACCCCGCCTCAAACCCTGCCACCCGTCCCCCCCCTACTTGCCGCAACCATCTGTCCATCTGTCCAGTCAGTCAATCAGTCAGTCAGACAGTCAGTGAGTCTATGAGCTGTCTCATTTGGCATTTGCTTGATTTGCCCTCTTTATTTATTCATCCATTCTGGACAACTGTCTGCCTGCTGTTTCTACTTCTACTCCTGCTTCTTCTTCTTCTACTTCTTGAATTGTATCAGTCGCTAACCAAATCAATTCGCATCAAAATCGTAGCCTCGAAACCCATCAAAAGCAAACCATCTATGAATCCCATCTCCTCTCTCTCCCCCACTCTCTCTCTTTCTCTCTCACTCGTTTTGTGCATTTTGACGGAATATTCTGCGTAGGAAGTACGCCGGGCTGCACATTGCTAATATCCTGCGATGCTGTCAGTAGGCCTCCACCCCACCCCTTCATCCCCCAAACACACACCCCCTACATAGTCCTGCTTCGTAGTTAGCCCCTTTCGACCCTGACTAAAACTGCTTGAAATTCATTTCATTAGCAGCAGCCGCAAGACCAAAGTGAGAAACAGAGAGAGAGGGAGGAGGGAAGGATAAGGGAGGGGCTAGGTAGAGGACCCAGGTACAGCTGCACAGATTTCTACTTTCAAATCAAGCACATAGCGCTAGTTTTGAGTTTGCTGCTGCCCAACATTTCCTTTGACCAGCTGGACTACACTCAGAAAAAAAATCACAATCAATTTTAGAAAATCGTCCAGAAAACTAGAGAGAAGAAATAGTTTCTAAAAATTAGACATGTTTTTCCTAAATTTTAAGAAAATCAAAATCCTGATTTTTAGAAATATGCTTTTCGAATAATAAGTCAAATTTTACACATTTGGCGCCAAAATGATGTTTTCTTCTGAGTGCAAGCATGGACATTAAGCGCACAGCGACACAGGAAGCAGAAGCTGAAGCTGGACGTGTAGCAACAAAATAGTTTATTTCGCATAGGCAGCGAGGCGTGGCAAGGGGCAATCCATCCACACACACACACATACACACACACACTCAAGATGGACAAACAGAGTTATCGAGCCAAACATAGACAAAAACAAACATAGATCGCATGTGGCAGCATTGTGGGATGTGTTGAGCACTCATAAATCTGCTCCCGGATGAGGCACAGGTAGCACAGTTGTGGCACATCGCACGACGCACACACAGCAATTACCACATGCTACGATTGACAAACGCAGCAGGAGTCCACTTGAGTGCAGCAGTAGCAGCAGCAGCAGCAACCAAAGTCGAAGCTGCAACGGGAAGCTGCAAACTGGAGACCTCTATCTCTATCTCTTTCGCTCCCTTTCTCTCGCTGTGTGTCTTGTTCTGTGGCTGGCTCTCTGGGCCGACTTCAAGTGCACTTTTGTTTGCGCACATTTGATCTCCGTCTGGTTTCGCTGCTATATACCCCTTGATGCTGCGTCTGTACGGGGTATGCTCACTTTGGCAGTCAGTGTTTTACAAATCTCAAGAAAAGTATAAGTAGAGTTGTCAGCCTGCTAGGGTACTCTCATATTTGCTGTTTACAGTTGTCGTTGTTGTTGTCGTCTGTTTCTTGCCACATGCTGCTGGAGAGTGCAAGCGATTTATTTATACCAAATATACACACAGAGAGACACATGCATTTTTTTATTGTATGCTCACAAATTGAATTTGCTTGTTTGACTTTTGCTGCACTTGATGTTTGTTGTTGTTGCTCTTGTTGTTGCTGATCCGTGTTGACAACTCAGCAATTTCAGTGGCATGCCCCTGTTGGGCTGTGGCAAGCGCGGGTGCGTGTGGCCAATGCAGTTTATGGCTTTAAATAGCCAAACGCTATTTTGGTGCTTCTGATGTTGGCCAACGCACTCAGATTCTGCCTCGCCGTGTGGCAAGTGCACCGCAACTCATAACGAGCCAGCATTTTTGTAGGTTTTCACTTTTTGTCTGAATTACGCCAACTTTGAGCAGACGCCAACGCAACTCTGGCAACCTCTGACAGCTGAGCTCAGCTTTTGTGTCTCAGTTGCCTCAGCAGACACCAGACGCATGTGGGTGTTAGCCATGGCTAAAACTGGTTGCTCAAATTAATGAATGGCTGAATGGCCAACTCAAGGTGTGTGTGTAGCTCCGTGTGACAGTCAAGTAGTCAACACGCATGCATATATACATATATATATATACAGCTGCGGTCAAAATGATTGAACATATTCATATATATTTAAGATATAGTTAAAAAGATAAGTAAACAAAAAAAATTAATTATTTAAATTAATCAGGGACAGAAGTGGAATAGTTGTGAAGCTTTCTTGGCATTTCCTGGGTCTAAATAATATTTACAAAACTAGATATGATATGTGGATGTAATATAATATGTTTAGTATTCGGTTGCATAACGCTTATTTAAAATAACCATCAAATTGTAGCCTATTTCTGTATCTATCATCTCTCTCTTCTGTACAAATTGAAATTATACGTTGGATTGTTTATTATATGTTGTATATTGTATATATACTGAATGGAAATTTCCTCCATATTGAAGATTCTTAAGAGGAGATTCATCAAATGACCAATATTTTTGATGGAAAGCTTTTCAATAAACAAATAATTAGCTATTGTATTATTATACTCAATAATCTCGTTCGTTTCGATTATTTCCGCCAGAAGCTAACCATAATAAATTGGAACAATAAGAATAATGTCATTAGATATATCGAAGAGTAAAGTAATCCAAGGCATCAAAGTCAATTGCTAAATTGCATTTTATGAAGCAGCACCATTATTCTTTTGACCGCAACTGTCTATATAAATATCAATATATATCTTTACCTATATCGATGGGCGTTGCATCTACCTACACACAACAAGCACAGGTTGAACACAGCAGCAGTCGCGGTCAAAATGGGGCGCAATCTTTCAAACTTGGCTCTTAACTGTTGGCCGTTGGCCGTTAGCTGTTAGCTGTTTTAGCTGCTTTGCTTTGTGGCTCGCTGTTGGCAATTGACAGCTGGAAGAGCAGCGCAATTAACTTTCAAGCGAGCACAAGCAAAGTCAAACACAGACAAAGCACTAAGAACTAAGAGCTCGGAACTGAAAACGACTAAGCGAATGAATGGAGCGGAGAATCTGCAGGCAGATACAGCATATATATATATATATATATATATACAATTTATATATGCATATATCAGATTGTCCATTGCAAGCAGACAACTTTTATGTGAACTGTGCTCATTGCAAAAGGAGTTTATTGGCTCGTAAACTTTTAATTAAACATGTATTCGTTCTATCAGGTACCTCTTAGAGATCAGGAAAATATATATTTAAGTTAAATATGCATTTGTGATTATTTGTGTTTAATACGTATTATATATATAATTGTATTATATATATATAACTAGACATATAAGTAGATATATATGTTTATACAGTAAAGGATACATCAGTAATTCAGCTAACTCTCTCACAATAATCATGTAAATCGCAGAATCGAATAGACTTTGAGTATAACTTGGAGATCAGAAGAGTTACAGATATAGATAGATAGATAGATGGATAGATAGTTAATGTAAAAATGAGTACTTCTACTCCATAACTCTACCAAAGTAATCTTGTATAGGGCATCTGCTATTCTGGCTCTCTTTTCAATTTGTGATTGTTTCTGTGTATGTTTACCACTTGTCCTTTGAGCTGTTGAATGAATAGAAATAGAGTTCTGCATGCATCTCTCCCTCTTTCTCTCTCTCTCTCTCTCTCTCTCTGTGTGTCTCTTCCGTTTCTATCTGTCTTCCGCACTATCTCCTCCATATTGTCAATGCACTCCACAGTACTTTTACCAGCTGTCAGAGACAACGCTGTTGGTGGCAATCTTTTGCTGGCAGTCACCTCCCATCACCTCCCATTTCCCACCTTCCCCCTTTTCCCCCCTTTTGGCTGCTTTCAACCTTTCGCTCATTCTGTCGCTATCTATTACGACATGTTTGCGCTACACTTTCGCCTAAGTTCTTGTGGCACACATCTTTTTTTTTGCCACACACACTAAAAAAGGACTCTTCTTTCATCGCACTCATCTTCTTCTTCTTCTTCTGCTGCTGCTGCTGCTTCTTTTTGTTTGTCCTTGTGCTTGTTTTTGGCGCTGTCCAACTAAAGCCCAGTTTCCCTCTATCCCACTGCACCACCTGCCCCACTGCATATGCTGCGTCTGTTTGTTGATGTTTTATGATCCTTGATTATTTTGTGCTGACAAATAAATGCTTTCATTTTGCTTTTCTCTGCTGTTTCTATTTTTCTTTCCTTTGCTCTTTCTTCGTCTTCATCTTCCGTTTCATCTTTTTGCCTCTCGGTTTTTTTGCGGTCGCTGCTCTCCGGTTGGTGCAACTCCCACCTACCCAGTTCCTACCTCAACTTTGGGGACTGTGGCAAGCTGGTTGCCAGGCCTGCCAGTGTTGCCAGGTGAGCGCCATTCCGTCTAATTGGAAAGCAGCAAAGCCCAAAGCATTAGATAATACTCCCCATGTCCCCCTTGCTCCCAACGTCTACAGAATTCTAGCTTGTTTCCTATTTTATTTGTAGGCGTTTCAGCAGCAGCTGTTCCCCTCTCCGCACAATAGATAACAGCTAACGCGAGTGAAGTGGGAAGCAAGAGGGGAAGGGGGCTGGGGAGGTGCAGCAAGCAGCCGTTGGCATTGCTTGATTGCCGTCGACAACAACAACAACAACAATGGAAACAACCACAAAGCCAAAAACGCCCACCAAAAAAAGCCCACCAAATCCAAAACAAGAGGGGAATGCGAGGGAACGGGGGAGGGGATAACGAGGGGTACGGGGTATTAAACCGTAAAAACTGTGGGCGTTTAAACATATTTAGTGAATTATATTTGATTGCTATTATTGCTGCTGTTGTTGTTGTCGTAAATGGAAACGAACAAGTTCCGTAATACAAAACCGATTTAAAATTTATAGCCAAGAAACAGAATTGGCCAAAAAAGGGCAGCTAGAAGATAGGGCTTGAGATCTGGCCTGGGATTGAGGGACGGAAGTGCGTTAAAAAAAGTGCATGATAATAAGTGGGAGGAGTGAGCGGAAAGAGAGGAAAAGGGGGACAAGGGTGCAAGGGGAGACTCCCTTTCTAGTAATTGATTTGATTTGATTGCATTCTGGTTTGTTGCTTAGTGTTTCTTGTTTGTTGCACAAGAAACGGAAGCAAGACGCTGCAAACAACGTGCGTCCGGCTTTTGTGGCTTGTTGCTTGTTGCAGTTGCACAATTATGCTGCCTAATTATTAATAAGCCCCAGCTTTGATCAGCCATATCAACAATGCACAGTAGTCACTAGTGGCTAGTTGTAAGAAAATTAAGTTTTTTCAGCTTAATTTATTATGCAAAGGTCAATAGCATAATAATATGCTTATTGGGTAAGTTTGAATAGGTCAACTTTGTAGAAAAACAGTTTTCTATCTACAACAACTCAACTTCCTATGACATTTCTATGATATAGTTATCAGATCTACAGCATTAAGACAGATATAGGCAGATATGGATATATATATATATATATATATATATATATATATATATACATATATATGTTTTTCTTCTCTGCATTTCCGATCAAATTATCATATAAAAAAAATAAGTTTTGTACTTTAATATATTTAATTTGCAGCTGCTCTTCTTCTTATTCTATAACTACTTTTTCTTCTTATTCCATTTCCGCTACCTCAATTTAAACTTTGACTCATTTTGTGGTCTAGAAAAGCACATTATTTTAATGCCCTTCCCTTTTCTATGGGTATGCGTATGTATGCGTGTGTATATGTGTGTAAAACAGCGACACCTCTCCACACACACATACGCACACACACACACCAATTTATGCTTATGCACTTGACCGCAACACCAGTTATTAAAAGCAAGTTAAAGTCACCACAAGCGCACGCACACATAAACACAAACAAAAGTGTCCCTTCCAGTTGGAATCGGACTTCTCATCTTCTTCCTCCTTCTCCTTCTTCTCTTCCTCCTTCTTCAACCGCAAAATGTCAAGCGGAATTTAAGTTTTGCTGGTGTGTTTTTTCTTTTGCCTAATGAGTCTTTTTGGCTATTATTAAATATAAAAAAAGCAACAGCTGCAAAGGGAAAGATGGCATGCCCCTCGATATACCACCCCCAACCCCATTCCACTCCTCTCCCTAGTCGCTTACCAATGCAAAGCAATTTGAGTTGTTTAATCCACTGTTGTTGTTGTTGCTGCTGCCGGCAATTGTTGTTGTTGTTGCCGTTGTTGCTGGAGCTGCATTTGCTGCGTCGTCGACGTTTTTCTCTTTGTTGTGGTTGCTGCTGTTGTACGCGTCGCGGTTCTTCTTCTTTATCCCCATCCGTTTGTGCTTGTTTCGTTTTCAATGCCATTTTTTACACAGCTGCTGCTGCTGCTTCCTCTTCTTCTTCCACTTCTTGCTTTTATTGTTGTTGTTGTTATTTTGTCACATTCACCAATCAAATTGAAGCTCGCTCAAGATCAAACATGTTGCGGCTGCGAATAACGGCACTATGGCGAGGGGTGGGGGAACAACAAAATGCAGACGGCTTTAGCTAAAAAAACCATTACGCTGCTGAACAAGGGAAGTGAGGGGGAAAACGTGCGAAGATAGCCTATAAATTGACAACCATAAGAAGATGAACGACAACAACAACAACACCGCGCACAGCGAAATGTGCCGTTTAATTTCAATATTTTCTTTTTTTTGTTGTTCACTTGCACTTTTTTTTTAGGTTTGGCGAGGTTAGATTTAGATGTTTTGAGGCTGTGCTTTAAGATTAACAATTGCTATCACTTCTGGCGCAGACTCGATAATTTGGCGTTGTTGCCGCGGATGCTGCACACACATACATGTGTGTGTGTACGTTGACTGTGCGTGTGTGTGTGGATTGCTCGCGACGCACTTTTGAACGGCCCGTATTTTCTTTTAGCAAGGCGTCCACACAGAATGAGAGCTAAAACCGAACTAAAACTTCGAACTGAAGCGAAGCGAAGCCAGACAAGCAAGCGAAGTGAATTTCACGAGCGCGCCTCGCACTTCGTACGCTCGCATTGGCTGCACACACGCACCAAGAGGGAGCGCGCTCGCATAACTCTCGTTGTGGTTGTGTTTGTGTTTGGCCTCAGCATTGCAGGTGACTCGATTCGCACTTATACTGCAAGCAGAGCAAAGCAACGCAAGCAGACAAAAAACCATAGCCGGTTTTTCGCTCTCTCTCACAGACAAGTTCGAAGCTGTGCGTCTTACACAAGGCGTATACGAGCGTAGAGCAACTAGCTTTGAGTCGTATACGACGTGTTCGTATATTTATACTAATAAAATATTTCGCATGTTTTGCTCGCATACTCACGTACTTGTATAAGTGCGACAAATTTTATGCTATCTAATATAAGTGGTGGTTTTTTCTGCTGTCTGCCTGCTGCTTATACTGATTGCAACTTATACAATTTGCAACCCGCATTCTGGTATAAGTATAAGTAAAGTAATAAGTAAAAGCTTATAAGTGGTGGTTTCTTTTACTATATGCTTACTGCTTATACTGACTGCGTCTTTTTTATACGACAAGTAACATACTTGTATAAGTGGTGGCTAGCACGACTGTTGCGTATATAAGTACATTTAAGTAATTGTATAAGTACGAATATGAGTCGCAACTGCTACTCGTCTTATACTCCTCTTCATGTGGCCTGTGTTAAACGCTATCTTATAATTCGATGTTTATACTCATAGCAAAAACTGTTCTACTGCGTATAAGGAACGTAGAAGACGCATCATTTGTAGAAGTTGCGACATGTTCGATGGCAGGCATTCATTGCAACAACAGCAGTAACAAGCCGCAGCGCAGAGTATCAAAAAAGTAGTAGTAGTAGTAGTAGGTAGTAAGAAAAGTTTAAAAGTGCTGCTCGACATAAATGGCAATATAAATATTTACAAAACAAGAAAATTTTCGCTCAATTAAGTACACTGTATAAAATAACTAAATAAAATAAATGAATAATTAAACTTAGCTGGGCGTAATAGAGAGAACAACAGAAGACGAAGAAGAAGCGAATAACTGTTTAAATTGATATCCATAAATTTAAAGGATTTTTGCTAGTTGAGCGTGTTTATTTCAAACTTGTTTATTTGTGCGTTATTTTGGCTGTCATATTTAGAGCTACTCCCGCCCACACTTCCGCCCCCACCCAACAAAACAATGTACGCAATTCCCTTGCTAAGTGTAAGTGAATTTCATTTCATTTACACACACGTGTGTGAGCGTGAGTGAGTGAAGAAGTCGTATGGCTGATGGGGGTAAAAGAGACAACAACAAACACTTGTTACACGCGTTAAACGCGAACAATTCTCGCGGGAAAGCTTCGCATGCAATTTGCTTGGAATAGATGAGAACGTATGGGAATATGAGTAGATGGGAAGAAGGGAAGATGGAAAGTGCGAGGGGAGAACGAGAACAAACTGTTGCTAAACAAACGGGGGATGAGTGAGTGGGAGAGAGCGAGAGAGAAAGCCGTGAAATATTTTAAAATATTCAAAAGAAACAAAGGGCAACCAAAAAAACAAGCAAACAATAATAAAAGCCAGATTAAATGCAAAAAAGGAAAAAATAAATTTGGAATTCTCATTTCAAGTGCGCAATTCAATCAGCAGCTGGAAATAGAAGAGAGGGGGTGGTGAAGCTAGGGGGAGGGGTTAGCCTAATAAGCCCTAATTTAAAATTGAGTGCTAATCTCTTTATGCGAAACAGCAACAACAACAACGAAAGCAGCACAATGAAGATGGGCAAAAAAGCGGGCAGCGCTGTATGTCCTTGAATCAAGCAACGACTGCGCTGCGTCTGAGCTGCCCGCTGCACAAAGGAGATGCCCTGAAAAAAGAACAAGAGGCAGGAGCAGAAGCAGAAGCAGAATACAGAACAACAGCAAAATAGAAATTCGAAACTTATTTTTGCGAATGTATTTTGCACGTCATCCCCCCCCCCCCCCCCCCTCCCTTCCGTAACTCTTTCTCTATCTCCTACATTGACAGTCTATCATTTCCCGCTTTCCTTTGCTATTGCTGTTTTTGTTGCTGTCCTGCTCCAGCAAGTTTGGCTGGAAATGCAGCTGTCTGTTGGAATTAATTTAGTTGTCAGACCAGCAGCTAAAGTGTATTGAAAAACGGTTTAAGTCTTGGCAAGTGTGGCAACTCTGCAAGGTGAATAAAAACTTTGATTTGCTCATCATTTACAGTTGCAACGAAAAATAATAGATATGTTTTCAAAGACTCTTTTTTAATGCTGAAAATCACCATGATTTCTTATCAATGTTTCCCATATAAATTCTATATGAAAAACAAAATTCACACACGAAAAAAAGCTTATATTTATTAGTCTAAACTTTGCCAAACGAAATACAAATCGACGCTGCCACAAGCCGCCAAAAAAAATGGAGTTGCAAGCAGGCATTTGGATAAGGATAAATTGCAAATTGTATATAAAACTTGAACTTGCTAAAATCGAAGAGTGAAGAAGAGCCGGGGGATGGTTGGCAGGGGGAGGTGGTGATTTGGGCGGGGTGGCTGGATAAGTTGTCGCTGAGCTGGTAATGTACGAAGACAAATAGCAGAAGAAAAAACAAAAAAAAAAACAAAAAAAAATAAAGCAAAAAAACACATGGCGAGCATTTGAAGCGAGAATGGGCTGAATCAACAACAATAAGTAAATAAAGACTACAATGGCGGCCTACTAAGTAAGAGTAGAAGAAGAGGGTGGGGAAGGGCGGCCGAAGATGAAGTAGACCAAGAGGAGGAGGGAGAAGTAGAAGCAGAAGCAGAAGAGCAGCAGCAACCCTTGGCAAAGTGAATAAAAAAAACACCGCAAACAAGACATGAAGCATATGAGACTGGAAGCTTGAGTGAGAAGCTGAGCAAAAACAAAAGAAGCAGAATGGGAAGAAGATGATGAAGCTGAAGCTGAGCTGGGAGCTTGCAAATTTTTATTTATTTATTTATTTATTTAACATCAACTAAAGTCAGTCGGCGCAAAGAAATACAGAAATATATTACATTAAATAAGCCAGCAAATTAAATTTGAATTCAAATGTGAGAAATGTTTATAAGAAATACTGTATTTAATAGCTGCAAAGTTGCAGAAGTATATATGTATATATATATATATATATATATATATAAACCAGATTTCTTAAAATCGGATAACGTTGGCATTGGAAAAGTTTCGATGCATCTTTACAAGTTTTATTTTGAGCTGAAAATGGAATCGAAGAGAGCTGCCGACACTTTTATCAAATTAAATGCAAATATTTCCACACACACAAAAACAACAGTAACAACAACAACAACAACAACAACAATAACAACAACAACATGAGCAGCAAGCAGCACAAATATTTGTCTCGAGAAAAATGAGCCATCAAAATGTTTGGGCCTAGAATACACACACACACAAACACACACTCGCACACACACACGAACACACACACACGCACACACACACGTACACACACAAGCACACACACATACGCACACGCATGACAAAACTTAAGATTCATTTGCAAACAATACACGCAAACTGGAAACAATGCTTTCAGTCTGAATTCGAGTCCGAGTCAAAATGCGAGACGAAGACAGGGTCCGGCTCCGGGTCCGGGTCCGGTTCCGGGCGGGGTTTCCTCCAGCTGGCCACGTACACAGCAGTTTTTAATTATATTTTGTAATTTGCTCACACTTCATACAATACACAATGCAGTCCCTTGTTATAGGGCAGCTTAGTTCTGCCCCACAGAATAATGCAGGCATATACTAAATAATATATAATTTATGGTGTATATGTATATTTATATATAGTACATAAATTTAAAATAAGTTATCTAGTTTTTGGAAATAATACTTAACCCAGAAGAAGCTAAGAAAGCTTCACAATTATTCCACTAATATTATTTAGAACAGCTCTTTCTTCAATGTCTCTCTCTCTCACTCTCTCTCTCTATCCCTCACACACACACACACACACTCTCTCTCTCTCTCTCTCTCTCTCTCTCTGTATCTATCTCTTTGTTTATGTATTTTAGTCAGTAGAAACTTATTATGATTTTAAATGTTATTCTCAACACTCTGGAGATGGATTATAAACAACAAAAAATACAATTTTTAAAGATTATAGGCTATTTTCTGCTTCGGTGTAGGCGTGGCATACTTTCTCTTGTTGTTTTCTTTTAATTTTGTGTTTTTTTTTTGGCTACTTTGTTTTATCTTAGCTGCAAATTCAGCTGTGAAAATGTTGGCATACGCAAAGAAAACGAATTCATTTCTTACAGTTGAAAAAAATTATAGTCCTTAAAGGTGCCCCAAATTTGGCGACTCCTCTCCCTCACACACACACACATAGACACACACACACACACACATAGACACACACACAAGCACACAGCAGCAGCAATTGAAAGTTATTTGTGAAAATTTTATTGTAATTACAAAAGTTTTGCCAATGTTGTTTTCCACGCTGCTTGCCACGTCTCACACTTGCCACAACCTTTTTTGAAGGCACCGATACCTTGAATTTTACTCAAAATTCCTTCACTACTCCCGGAGCCTCACGCCTCACGCCTCATGCCGCATGCCCCATGCCCCATGCCCTTTCGCAAATATGCCACAACTGACGCTATTTCTGTTTCTATTCCTGTAACTGTTCCCAGTTGTTGCTGTTGATTCAGTTTGGTTTTGGTTCGCTTTTTTGGTGGCGCCTCCCCGCCGCCATGCAGCAAACTTTATCCACTTCATTATTTGCTCATTTTCATTGCTTTGTTTCGCTATTTGCCAGTTTGCTGCTGTTGTTGTTGTTGCTGCCGCTTCGTTTCGATTTTAATTGTATCTGCTACAACCAAATCCTCCCCAGCCCCTGCCCTTACCACATGCCCCATTTTATGGCAAAGAGGTGCGAGTATATTAAAACCAGCTCAAGGGTCAATTGAAGGTTAGCATTATGTATATATGTATATGTATATGTTTAACATGACCAGGACTAAAACGTATTTTCACTAAATATTTACTAGTATTTACCACCAGTCAACAGCTTGCACATGCCACGTGCTACCTGTAGTAGAAGTTGCCACAGTAACGACAGCCCTTCGTCAGCTTGTTGTACATGGATGCAATGGGCACCACATATTTTTTGGGGCACGATCGAAATTGTTCGTGTGCCACTCTTGCGATATGCTGCAGTGGCTTCTCATTTTGCGGCGGTTGCAAGTGTTGCTGTTGCCAATGCTGCTGTTGCAAGTGCTGCTGTTGCTGGTGGCCCAGCAATGTGGTTGGTCGTCGACAGAGCGGCACATTTTGTGGATACTTCATTTTGTGCAGCGAATTCTTTTGCAACACTTTTCTAATCTGCTTGCGGTTGACTTTTGTTGCTTGAACTTGCCTCCGCTTAAGCTGCAACATTGTGGCATCCACCAGTAGAATTCTTCGCTTTGGCTGCTGTTGCATCCGCCTCTGTTTGCTCTTCCTCGTCCTGGCTGTAATCATTGTCCGGCTTATCCTAACATCTTGCCCGCAATCCTTGATCTGTTGCAGCTGCAATGAGCTAATCTCCGGCTCGGAGTGCATAGGATTGCAGGCTAGCTGCCAGGATAAGCTCGGATTGAGTTCCTCATCCTCGGCCAGAGTTGTCACCTCCAATTTGCCGATATCCATGCAGCAAACAGGTGCGGATCGGATGCGTTTCAGTGGGGCGCAAAAATACCGACGAATCTCCACAAATTCAGACCAGCGGCTGTGACAGGAGGCATCTCCTCCATTTCCATTTTCCATGTCCATTTCCATATTGTTCACTTGCGCTTAACAACTTATCAACAATTAGCCAATGTTTAAATTTATAACCATTTTTTAATGAATTTGGATTAAAATGTCGAGTTTTTTATACTCTACCTTTTTTTTACGAGACTTTTGTAAATTGATAGAAAATACTAAGGAAAATTGAAAAGAACATTTTCATTGTGGAAAAGTATTTATTTTCTTGCCATTTAATTTATTTATTTAAAATTAAATATTAAATTTAAATTTAACTGGCTGTGAGTTGAGGAAATTCTCAAAAAGTAATTTGAAGCCAGTTTTGGCTTATTTCAAAAAATGATTGCAAATGGAGAGGGCAAAGTCCTTTTTCCAATTTTATTTATTTATATATTGAATGTCAAGTAAAGTTTGTTAAATTGAATATTGATTATAAAATTAATTGACATTGAGTTGAGGATTTTCACTCAAATAGTGATTTTAAGCAAGACAAAATATTTGCAATACCCGCTTGTAATGCCAAAATGTAATCTTTGCTTATGATTTTTTGTTGTTGTATTTGTTGGGTTTTGTTTATGGCCCACATGGGTCGCAAGTTGCCATACACACACACAGTGGCAGACACACACATCAACTCTCAGATCGGTGCTGGGCATTAATGCAAATAAGTGGAAACGCAAATATTTTCAACGTTTTTTGTGGTCAGGGTAAACCTTTTTCTCTTTTTCTCTTTTCTTTTTTCTGTTTTCTGCTTTTCTCGGTTTTTTGCCTGGTCTGCCCATGTCCAAATAAATTGCAAGAGGGTTCGCAGCAGCAGCAGCAGCGGCAACAACAACAACAACAATAAGGTCGATGGATCATTTCCGCTGTCATGGCGCTTCCTGGCATCCTTTTTGGCAACCGTTTCCTGTCGGCGGCGTAGTTAAATATTGAAATTTATATTTAAAATATATTTCAAAAATACAGTTAAATGTGCGTTGCCCCCTCCACACCCCTCCCTTTTCACTTTAGTTTATGCGCCGCATGTTTAATTTATGAGTCCTCCACCTTTTCTGCCCACACATTTACGTCAATGAATATGAAAATCAATTTGGAGAGAGATGGCCAGAGTAGGGGTGAGGTAGGTAGCGAGTCCTTGCCCCACTGAAGGTCAAATCCTTGTTCTGGTCTTTAAACAATCGAATCTGATGTTTTTTTTATTTTCTTTTGGCCCCTGCCACATTAGCTGTTGCAAATTGACAATCATTTTGACGCTGACTGACTATTTTTGAACAACTTCAACATTTTGAGCACTTTGACCATTTGGACCATTGGGTTTCTTTTGCCGCTGTTTCGACTTCCGGTTCGCTGTTGAGGGTTCGAGTTTTTCTTACTTTTTTTATGGAGCATGCAAGCAACCACCTCTGCCCGCCCTTCCACTCTCTGCCCCTCAATTTCCAATTAGCAGCAGGAATCACCTTTTTCTTGTTTTTGTATTTGGGTTGCTTTCGTTTTGCTCTTCGCTCCGACTTCTACTTTGGCATGTCTTTGTGTTAATTGAAGATTTGTACTTGCTCCGATTTTATGTGCGCATCAATGGTCCAGGGATAACTCGCGGACTGCCAAGGTTAGGGGCGGAGATGGGTGGTGTAAGGAGTGGCGTCCAGTTGCTGTTTTGCTATCTTTTGCTGCGAACGCAAATGCTGCACTCAGCGAAAGAATCGACTTTATTTTTCATTTTTGGAAAAATCCATACTGAAATTTAGATGATTTTTAGGCCAAAATCTTTAATTTTAGAAATTTACTCGCTGAATATTAAGGTGAGTTAAACTTGGGGAATTTCTTAAGTTGTTGTCTCTGTTTTTTCGCTGAGTGTGCCAGCAGCTGAAACTTGTTCGATAAATGGCGTAATAAATGGACCTCGTGCCGTGCTCTGTAGACGGGAATCTCGTATCTCGGACAGGATGCTTGGCACGCGCAGGTTAATTGCATTTCGCACTCATTTATTTGACGATTTCGATTTCAACTTGGAGTCGGAAAATAGTGGCAAGCAGCAAGCAGCAGCAGCAACAGTAGCAGCAGTTGGGGCAAGTTTGAAGCTGGCTTTAACATGTTTGTATTTAATTAGGCGTTGCGTTTTTATTCTTCACTAGATTTATTTCAACAGTTCAGTTTCAGTTCAGCTCTGCTCCGATTTGCGGTTTTGCATTTGCTGTCAGTGGTGGGGAGCAGAGGTCCTGCCAACACAGGAAGTGAAGCTGGCAGCGCAAGATGCAAAAATCCGCGAATCCACGAATCCACTTAGCTGCGCATAAATTTAGCTGCAAACATAAAGTACAAGTGTACAAACAATAGACTTTTGGCGACGTCAACGATGCCGTCAAGGAGGAGGAGGAGGAGGAGGAGGATGCTGTGGATGAGGTTGGCATTAAAACGTGTATATAAAGAAACCGCATTCAAGTCCAAAGTCGGACAAAGTGCAGCCTGGGCAAACATAAAGTCGGCGAGCGAGTGCATAAAATCGCAGCCAGCGAAGGAAGAAGACGGAGAAGAAGGCGCAGCATTGAAGGAGTGCCAGACACAAATCCTTGGCAGAGTCCGGAGTCGGCCTTTTGCTCCAGCCAAGCGGTACCCCAAAGGAGTACAGAATCATAAAGAGTTATCCCCCCCCTCCCCCTCCCCCTCTCCTCCTTCAGCCGACAGAATATGGCAAGTGAAATGCACGTATAATAATAAACAAGGCTTTGCAAACAATAAATGTTGCTGCTGCTTTTGCTGCTGCTGCTGCTGCTGCTGCTGCTGCTGCTGCTGATTCTTGTTCCTGTTCCTGTTGTGCCTCAGCTCAGAGGCAACTCCGCATTCCTCCCTGCAGCAGTTGCAGCAAGAGCATTGTGTTGCACTCGTTCTTATTATACTCTCATAACGCTGCTTTGAGCAGTATATTAGACCGTTGAAACTTTGCTAAATATACTCTGTTCAAATTAGATTGGGATTATCGATCATCGATTAAATTGATAATTGGAAAATCGATAAGTGCATATTAAACTACAAAATAAGAATCGATAAACTCACATCTGAACTAAAAATAATTAGGAATAAAAGTAAAGTCTTCAAATTTGTTTGCTAGATTGTTGGCAATGTCCTTCTGCCTTTTTGTTTTGTTTTTCAGCTGTTATCAGCTGGTTTTGCTTGTTGATAACAGAGTATCTTGCAGTCGTTTAGACCCGAGAAGTGCAACGTTCTCGCTAGTAATTGTTGTTGTTGCTTTAAATGCGAAATGTGAAATACGAAATGCGAAATGCTTGTAACGGCAATGCAAATGTAAAATGGGCAAAGGACATTTCACGCTGCCGCAGTCACAGGCAGATCCCCATCCTCCTCCACCTCCTCCTCCCACTCCGTCAGCTGCTGCTTCTTCACCTTCTCCTGACTGACTCTTTGCGAAATGCTTTTGCGCGATGCAGTAAATATTCGACCTCGTCCCGCTCGGGGCTCAGCCAAGTGGCAAGTGGCAAGCGGCAGACAGGACGTCGGGCGGACTTTTGGCGACGCCGACACGGCCACGTCCTTATTAATTGCAACAATAACTGGACCGTGGTGGGTGTTGCAAAAAAGCCTTTCGCCTTCCTCCTCTTTTTTTCTGTATTTTCCGAGCGGCGAGGAATTTATGGCATGGCTGTGCACAGCACAGGAAGCGGCACTTAGCCTTCTGGCACTTAGCCCTCCACTTAGCGACCACACTGTCCTCCATCAACAGCCGTGAAGGTCCTGAACAAGCCATACACATATATATGCATATATATATATAAATATATATAGTGCAAGTTGTTGTGAGATCAATCGCTGCTCAGATAAGTAATTACTCGAACAGCAGGTTTAATTTGCAGCTCCAAGCGACGAGATCTTTTGGATATTAAAAGTGGCCTAAGACGGGAGTTCTTCATTTTTACGAGCCTTTGACTTTTTGGGCTCTAAAAACATTTCAAAGCCATAAAGAATGGCTGGCGTTATCAAGAGGCACTCAAACTCGACGCAGTCCGATTTTCAGCCAGGTATTCAAATTAGAGAGCGAGAGAGAGTGAGCGGGGGAGCGGGGGAGCAAAATGAGCCAATGGCATTTGCCGTAAAATCCCCGGCGACCATAAAAACCACTGTGTGACGCTTGTTGGAGTTGGCAGAAAAAGGGGCAGCAAAAAGGCCAAAAGTGCTTGGCAGTGATTTTTTCTTCTATTTTCTTCTTTTTTTATATATATATTTTTTCATACCCTTTGCAAATAAAATGAAAATGAACTCGAAACGTCGTAGAAAAAGTTTATTTTAATGAAATTCGCGTCGACATTTAATGTCGACGCAGGAGCAGGAGAGGAGCAGCAGGAGCAGAAGCAGGATAGAGTTGGGACTAGATGCTCCCAAAGGTAAGGTGGTAACAGCAGCAGCAGCAGCAATGCCATTCCACGTGGCACTCATAACCCAGGCACTACCAGAGACGCCTCCTGCTCCTCCTGCTTGTCCTCCTACACATTTATCCTAACCGATTGGCCGCATGTATTTAATTGAACTACCTTTAAAAATGCAAAAGTTTTATTTAAGCACAGCGAACACATCCGGCCATAAATCTACACCACTCTCCCAACAACAACAACAATAACAAGCTCAAAACCAGCAACAAATAACAACAATAATAATACAGGCAAATAGTGTTCAAGTCGAGAAAGCTCGACTATAAAGATGCCCTGGGCAAAAGGGAGAAAGAGAGAGAGAGAGAGAGAGCGAGAGGAAGGCAGAGGCAAAGGAAGAACTTTAAATATAATTTGTATACCCTGAACCCATTGGAAATGTGTAAAAAGGGTATAATGGTTCTGTGCTCAATTATGGAACACGCAGTAGAAAGTAATTCCAGCTCCCTAAAGAATATATATTGTATATATTATTTATAAAGGGAAATTCCTACATTTTGTTAATCTGAAATCATCTTGAAAGGTGTATTCCAAAGTTCCTCCCTTAATAACAATTTCAAAGTGTTGCCGTAGATTAACTTTCTTATCAAGAATATAATCTATCAATAACAATCTCGTTTCTCAGACTTGAATCGGAAAACTATATGAATTTATAAATGATAATATTTGTTTAAATTTATAAAACATTCTTAAAATAAATGTACATACTTGGGCATAAGCTCATCATACCCTGGCTCAATTTTATTTAGTGGGTATTCAAGGTAGACAAAGTCGTAACTATACAATTCGTAGCAGGCACCTGTCAGAATCTTTCCTATTGAACTTTCTCAAGAGTTTCGGTTTCGGCTAAACATTTTTAAAAGCCATAAATTTGTTATGTTTGTTGTTGTTTTTGCTGTTGCTGTTGTTGCTGTTGTTGCTGTGCAACGTAGCTGAAAGCGGCACAAGTAGCTCGGTTTGCTTTGTTCTTTAGGCATTGTGATAAAAGTTGTACACTTTAAAGAACTTGATTCGTTTGGCTAATTTGCTGTAAGCATTTGGCAGTCACTTCACATTCACTTGTATTCATAATAATTCGCTTGAGTAGTTCCCAACGTTGGCTTTGGCTTTCGTCTTTGCGTTATGGTAACCAAGTGGTGGCTAAGGATTAGCTAACTGCATCATCCTCATCCCATTTGCCTAATTGCCACAAGTGGCTAAAAATTCCTCCTCACACAAGGCAAGTGCAGATTAGTTCATTTAATTATGCGGCCGCTTCACAAATATCTTTAATTGTCTAAGCCCCCAATCCCCCCACCCACGGCACTTTCGTTTTGCCGGAAATGTGGTCGGGTTTGCCGGAGCCGGAGACGGAAATCAATAAATATGTTTGCAGGCGCAAATTGAAAAACTTGCCAGCCACATTTACTCGTAATATGATTTTGCTCTTATATTATTTGAGTGGGTGGGGCGGGGTGGTTGCAAGACAAAATAAAGGAAAATTCTAGGAAATATGCATCGTGATTTCTTTTCCCGTTAACTTTGCAGTGCCGCCGCACTATAAAAACAAAGGCTCAAAAAAAACATTGACTGCCGGAGGCGTAAGCCACTTGAAGCAGAAGTGAAGGCCAGGATGATACCAACTTGACGGGCGCTTGAGCGGAAGGGGGTGTGGGGGGGCGTGGTCTGCCCCTCCCGCCCCTTTATAAGGCGGTTGCCTTGTTTTGCGAGGCACTCATTCATTCATTCGTAAAGGCTTTAGCAGTAAAATAAACGTGCATTGATGCGGAAAATGTGCTACGCACGACGCACGTTGCTTCAACCCACCCCTCAACCCCGTTCCCCCTGCAATAAACTCCAAGCACGCCCGGAAGGTTTAGGCAGCGACAGTTTCCCTTTTTTTGAGGGTTTTTTTTTTGTTGAGTAAGACACGACAGTCAATACATTTTTGGAAGTTTTAAAGTTGCACTTGAGTGGCTTAGTCAAAGGCAAAGGCAGCCGGGGAGGTGCGGGGTCGGGAGAGTGCCTCAAGTGCCTCCAGCTGAAGCTGAGGAGGCTAAAGCCCAAATAGAAGCATCCATCGTTGCCAGGCGTCGTCGCACTCTACCAGTGGAGGAGGATTCATCCACAGTGCTACTTCATCATTCAGGCGTAAATTGTACTTTACGCAAATACGCGTAAATCTTGCCAGCCAAGCAGAGACCACAAGGAGACCCTGCACTTGCCCCTGCCCCTGCCCCTCCCACACCTCTCCTTTGACCGTTAAGGGGTTTGCTGGAACTGCTTTCATATTTACGCCAGGGCATTCAATAAACCCGCTTGACTATTTATTTTGCTGCCCCAAAATCGAAACAGCTTGCCACCTGCCACACTCGAGTGGCAAACATTTTATTTTCTCAAAAGTGCAAATTTCACTTTACTTTCTTCAGTTTTCTTTTAGAAAGTTGTCTAACTCGATTTCGCTTCATGCTAATTACAACATATTCTTGGCCATGGATCATAAATGCAATTATCGGCGCATAGAGCATGAGCTGAGAGCAGAGTGCTCAGCTGGAACGTGCGCAATGGGCGTGGTCCTGGTCGTGGTCCTGGTTAAGGACAAGGTCTGCAGCAGTTGGTAATGGGGGAAAAAGGCTGAATGGCAAAAGTTTGCAAAAGCCAAGCTGGAAATAATTGATTAGAAACGAACGTGATTGTTAACTTTTTGCATATGTAATTTCCATTTGGAACACACTTATCCGACTTTGCCACCATGCTCCCTGCGCTCCGCCCCTATCTCTATTCTTCTTATTTATGCTCTCTACACTCGAAGAAAATAATCACACTGCTCTTTCGCAATTAGCCAGCTTATTATTCAGTGAATTTTTAATTTCTTAATTTCATTTTGGTATTTTCTAAGATTTAGAAAACATATGTCTAATCTCCAGTTGTTCTCTATTTCTATATTTAGCATTTAAATAAGCCCAGAAATACTATAAATATTTCCCAATTTAGTTAAATTTAATTAATGAATTCTTTTACATATTAAATTTTGTTACTGTTGACTGATTTAAGTTGACTTCAAATAAATAAAATTAAATAAAATAAATACATTTTAGGGGAGATTTTTTTATATTTTTGGGTTTTTTTTTTTTTGGTGTGCTGAGTGTATTGTGTATTGTGTGTCAAAAGGGTGCAACAGTGCGTATGAGAAACGTATGTAACTGTGGGTTCAACGACTGTTGCTGTGGCACTTACTTCTGCTTTGGCTGGTGTGGCTGCTGCTATTAGCAATAAGCAAGGCAAGGCAAGGCCAGGCAAGGCGGGGCAGCAGCACAGTTGCCTAAGCAGCATTTGCCCACACCTCCGCCCCGCCCACTACTACTACTGCCCCTTCTCCTGTGGCTGCTGCCCCTCATTTAGCTACTCACTGGCAACACACACAATGCAAATTTACAGTTACATGCTTCGATTGGCAATTTAATAAGGTAACTTTTTCAACAACACGAGCAGAGCTGAAAGCTGAGAGCTGAGCCTTGAGCTGGCGAACTAAGAGACCAAGCCAGAGAAACGCTTAACCACTCACAAGCACTCGCATACATACCAGCGCACACACACACACACCCTCGCACATGGCAAAACGCGTTCACACAGAAACTGACGTGCTTTACATATTTAATGTTTAACTGTAAATTAGGTTAAAATGTGTTTGCAAAAGCCGTTTTGCACTGAAAGGATTTTCAACGTGCAAACTTTGCACACACACAAGTACACGCACACACACACACACACACACACTTTTCAATCCCCCCCCTCTTTGATGCTGTGGCTAGTTGCCCGTGGGCCAGTTTTTTACTTTGTGGCGCAAAATGTTTGCCTTTCATTTACTTTGTTCGCGTACGCTTAAAGATTCGCCAACATGCTCGCTGTCTCCCTCTCATGCCCTTTCTCCTTCTCCATCGCTTTTTCTGTGTCTCTAGGGATGCCGCTAGTGACCTTCGCTTTGGAGCACATCCTTCCTAATTGTGCTGGGCATCTGCTTGCTGGATCAACCGGACAACTGGGATTCTAGCCGGAAAACTGCTCACGCATTAATTAATCATTTATGCAAAAGTGTGTGTGGGTTGTGTATGTGTTATGTATGTGTTGTGTGTGTGTTGTGTGTCCCTGTGTGTGCGGTGTGCGTCTGTGCTTATCTGTTTGTTTAGTTGTTGAAATGCATTTGCACACCCATTTCCACTGATACTATTTGCTGAGATGCCCACTCGACGCCCCCTCAACCGCCCCTTATCGGATTATGTGTCGAGTAACGCTTTAATAAAGCTGTCAATGCTGCAACATACTTAATTATGTGGCATGTGTCATGCGGCAATGAAATCAAAGTTCTATTGTCCGATTTCTCAACCAAATAAAGAATTGCCTACTCAAGGGAATCCAATTTATGTTCTCTGTTGTCTTCTTCATGGCCAATAAAATTGTTCAAATTTGATGTACAATTTGTACTTTTTTATTAGCACATACAATATGCAAATCACACACACACACACAGAGACACCGACCGGCAGACAGACAGAGAGACAGACAGACAGAACAGCTCGTATTGTTTTCTCGTAAAAATACAAATTCTTCATTTTACTTACTCAATACGAAATATTTATAGACTTTAAGGATAAGCTGACGAAAAAACATGAAAATGCATTTACATAAAAGCGAGGAGGAGAGTCATAGAGGCGGAGAGGAAATGAGAGAGGATAAGGGAGAGAGAAGCGTGGGCGTGTCACTTGCCGTCTTTTGCCAATATTCAGTTGTCTTCACAGCGAAAGCACTCCAACAAAGACAAAGAGCGGGGGGAGGCTAGGCAGGAGCAGAATGTCGACTCTGGACAACAGAGCACAAGAACAAGCAGCAGCAGCAGCAGCAGCAGGAAAATGTAATCCCAGCCAAGCGAAGTACACTTCCGGCAAACACTGGAAGCGGACGCTTCAATGTATTGGATACGGGAAATGGCAGCAATTGGCAACAACGGCAATATCTTCAAGCTGCTCCAGGCTGCTCCTGGCTGCTCATGGCTGCTCCTGGCTGCTTAAGGCTGTATCGGGTTGCTTCATACTGCTCCTGGCTTTAGTCAGCTGCGTCTGCGTCCTTCTGCAGACATGCAAAAGCAACGAAGCAACAGCAGCATTAAAATCTTGAGCATTGCATCCGCTGAACCATAACCAAGAGCAGGCAACAATGGCAACTGCTTGCTATGCTTGCACTCTGCCAAATAGCAACAACAATAGCAACTACACTCAGCAAAAAAGTTGACCTACATTTTAGTAAACGACACTACAATTTAAATCATTTTTAGAATTAATTTCTAAACCCAACAAATCAGCAATCCAAAATATATAAATATTTTTTCTAGTTTTTACAAATCTTTTTAATGCATTTCTAAAAAGAACAAATCCAAATCTTCTCAGAAAAAATTGTTTCCTTCTTTTTCTGAATTTTAGAAAAATCCACACTGAAATGAAGAAATACAAACCACAAGTTGAAATTTGGAAATTTACTTTCTTATTAAAACTTAGGTCGATGCTTTTGCTTAGTGCAGCAACAAGCAGCGGCAACATTGTCAACTATGTTCGTTAGGCAACAACTGCAGCTTCCCCCTCGTGCGGTGGCTCGTTGGTCGTGGATTGTGGCAAGTGCAACTGCTGCTGCTGCAACTCCAGCTGCTGTCGGGATGAGTATTGCTTTACTGTTAATATTCTACCTTTGTCTGGTTTTCGCTCACCTTGTGTGCAACATTCCCCGGACTCTGTGTCATGCCACAGCGAGAGGTAGAGAGAGCAAATATGAAGTGTACAAGTGCCGCAGTAGAACTAAATATGTCTGCAACAATATTGAAATTTCTTGCCACTTGAAGCAGCTTCCCCTCAACATATATATGCATAAGCATTTTTACTGCATAAAAGTGCTTCTGGCTGAACTTTAATTTCCATGCTCGCAGAACTTGTCGACTGTAAATATTTTCAACTAACTTTTGCCATTCGGCCTAGAAATGTTTTTGGGTCTACTCTATTCCTGCCTCACCTCTCTCTCTCTCTCTCTCTCTCTCTATCTCTCTCTCTCTCTCTCTCTCTATGCCCCTCTATGTGTGCGTGTGTGTGTGTTAAGAACAAAAGTTGTGGGTTGTGTGTTTGGTCAGCGTCAAGCCGCAGCCACAGTAAGAGAAATGCCCTCGAGCGTGAATCCTAATACTATTTGCATATATTTGTTATTGCCTCGCTTTTGTTTTTTTTTTTTTTTTGGGGAGGTGGGGGGGATTTTTCTCTCTTGTTTTGGACAAGTTTTTGCGTATGTGGTATTTTTAATTGAATAACTACAGCTGGAATACTTTGTGCTGCTGCTGTTTCTGTTGTTATGAACATAAAATCAATAAACATGGCAACAATATTTGGGGGGCTGCGATTGCGGCATGTCGATAAATAAACATTATTGTGGGCATTCCTCTAGTTTTACTAATTTCAGTTAACCAAACAAACTTTTCATCCCCCACTCTCAATCTCTGTCCTTCACACACATCGTTCAATTCATACACTCAATGTTTATTCAATAAACCTATTTTATAATGAAACTACCAAAAAGTTCTGATTGACTCAGCCGCTTAAGCACTACTAATAAAATAAAAAAAACATAGAGTTGTGTGGGTGTGTGTGTGTGTTGGTGTGTGTGTCTGTGTGTGTGGATGTGTGTGCTGGTTTGTGGAGCCATTCCAACTATGCTGAGCAGTACTAAACAACAAAAGCTGGCTTACAAGAGAGTTTAAAGCAGCCAATAAATTATTAATAGCCCTGGCATTGATTGGAAAAGTTTTCAAATATGTTGCCACTTTTCTACACGAATAATTTGAGAGCATTTTCCCAAAAACACCACACACACACACTCGCACACACTCGCACACACACTAGGAGTGAGGGTTGAAAACAGCAGCAGCTCAGTTTGTTTATTATTAAAGCCAAATTTTGAGTTTCCAGCTTATTTACTCGCAGCTATGCAGCGCTCCCCTACCCCTCTTACTATCCCTTAAAGCTAACCAATTTTTGGTTGTTCGGTATTGCCATCAAATGTTGCAAATATTTGCTTGTTTATTCTGTGGCAATTCATTTTTCGGAATATTATTTGATTGCCGGCAATCATTACACAGCAACTGCATTAGTTTTGCACAAATCATTGGAAATGTATTTTCCAAAATAATTTATTTACCTTTGGCTTTTCCACTCGAACAGAGGAGGGGGATTGGGGCAGGGAAGGGCAAGGAAAACCTACTTGTATCAGCCACAAGCCTTTATTTATGTCTATCTCGGGATCGGTCCCTGGCAATTAGAGAAACCCAACTACCTGTACAATAAAACACATTGCGCATACGCCGCATTGTGCTGCCTCAAGCTATTTGCCAGCTTGTCCTCAGCAAGATATATATATACATATATATGTATACATATAGGGAGACACCAAGCTGGCCATAAACCATTCGCTGCAGACAGTCAAAGAAATGCGAGTGGCATTACAAATTTAATGCCATTTATTGGCAGACGAACAGAGTCGCAGTGCACAACCGATTCCTATTACACTCAAAAAAAAAGTAATGTAATTTATTTAATCTAAATCTAATTTTGGAAAATCTGCTCACCTTATTATTTCTAATCATCAGGCTTTTTCTTCTCAGTATCAGTATCAGTATCAGTTTATCTAAATTGCAGAAAAAAAGGCCACTTTTCACTTTAGGGACAACTTTTTTGTCTGAGTGTAGCTTCGCTCGTTACCCCTATTACAACATCACTTTGCTTAGCCGCGGTATATTCGTTGAGTATGATTAGACTGCTCCTCTATCTCTGCTAACAAGTGTGTGTGTGAGTATGTGTGTGTGTCTGTGTGTGTGTGTGTGCAACTTGAAGTGCTATACAAAAGTTCTTTTCACAAGTCTTTCTTTTCTTTTCTTTCTTTATTCGTCGGAAGATGGCGCCCACAACAGTTGTTGTAGTGTTGATTGTTACTGTTGTTGTTGTTGTTGCTGTTGTTGTTGCAGTTGTTGTTGCAGTTGTTGTTGTGGCTTAACAACAAATTGCATACAAAAATGGCTGCAATTTGCATTCAGCTGCCAAACGTGGCTGACAGCATTTGTGCCACACATTTTGCCGTTTTGGCATGTGTCGCACATTCATCGTCCTGCCTCTTTTCCTATTTTCTCTTTACATTTTTTATTTTTCTCCTCTTTTTGTGTGGGGCAGTTGCAGCGTTGTCGCATACAAATATGCTATGCCACACAGGCGGAAGAGTCCCGCATCAGCTGTTGTATGTTGAATGTCGTCGGTCGTCTGTCGTCTGTCGTCTGTCGTCTGTTACGTAACTCTTTTAGGGCCATAAAACAAATTATTTAGATGTGTCCTTGAGCGTGGTTTGCTCAACATTCAATATACACTTAGGAAAAAAGTGTCTTTAATCGATATTTGGAAACATTTTCAATCAATAAGAAAAACATTGCGAAGAAGGAATAATACATAACACATTGTAGACATTCAGTATCGGTACATATGTATGTCAATAAGTATTTAGAGCGATTTTTTTTAGAAGTGTAGAAGAGGCCGAATCGCTGACTGTTGTTGTGTCGGAATTAAGTTGCTGCTGCCTTGTCGCATTTGGCATAGTTAATTATTAGCGCATTTTAGTCCATTATCTGGTTCGAAGCTGGCGCACTCCATTGAAATGCAATTAGCCCGCCATCGCGTGCTTGCCCCTCTCCCTTCTCCCGTGTTGTGATTTTTACCACTTGCCACTTTTGGCCTTTCATCATGCGGATGATGTATGACCATTAAATGAGGACACGTGACTCGCTGTCTCGCTGCCTCGTCACTTGTCCTTTGCAGCTGATGCGACAATATATTCATACACCCACAACACACACACACACACACACACACAGAGTGGAGTGTATGTATAAGTAGAACTAAAACAATTTCGGTTAACAACATCAGCAACAACAACGAGTCCAATTTGTCAGCTCACAAAAAGTGTTTTAATTGTATTACAACTACAAGAGTTGTCTTTTTTGTAGTTGTTGTTTGTTTGCTGCAAGAATAGCGAGCTTTTTATTTAATTTAGCAATGCCCTGCGAAATATTTTGATAGTCTGCACATCGCACAACTTCCATTGAAACGGGTATGATGTGTTCAAGGCTGGGTATCACAGCGAAACGAATTACAAGTAAAAGAAAAGCTTAGGAATACCAGTGAAAATTCTGGTATTTTTCCAAAACTTATTTACGATATTCAGCTACGTAAGGGTACATAAGTTCCATAAAAAATGGATAAATCTCCGGCCCAGAAGGTATATTTAAACTTGATCAGTTAGTTTGGTTGGTTTCTTAGTGACTAATGGGTATCTCTTAGTCTAGCATTCTACGCATTAGATTTTCCTTTATTTTTTAGTTTGTGGCACTTATATTGAAACCGTTTTTGCTGCTGCCTCTGCTGCTGCTGCTGATGCACATAAATCTTTGCTCATGCCCCAAACGGCACTCCGACCCTCAACTCCAATCACACACACACATACACAAGCACACACGCAGTGATACACCTCATCAACCCACCAGTTGGTTAACAAAGCTTGACACTTATCAAACTCACCCAGCGCTTATAACCGGGTTGCGGTTTGGAACGCAATAAAAAAGCGGAGTAGCTGGCAAATAAAACATAAAAAAAAGGACAGCAGCAAACAATTATTGTCAAACGCAGGCTGGGCAAACTGTTGCAAACAGTCGCACACTCGCACACACACCCGCACCCACACATGACAGAGAATTTTAGAGTGTCGCGCTGACAGGCAAGCAGGAGAATAAAAAGGAAAAGGAGCAGAAGGAGCAGGAGGAGCAGTAGGACTGGAAGGAGCAGCAGGAATGGAAGGAGCAGAAGCAACATTTCCTAACCCAAACCTAATGTGTACCCTCGACAGCTTTTACTGTCCAATAATTTCTGTGGCCCGGTATTAGTTTTACGCTTATTATATTCCCACTGTAGTTACAGTCAATCCCTCCCCTCCTCTCTCCCCCTATCTCTATTACCGGCTTAAGGGCGTTGGCTAGCTCCTTGGTTGGGTTGGAATTCTACTGCTGATATCATTAACTTATTGCATTTTCATGTCCTTGCCCTTGGTAATATTTATGCATAAGATCAGATGACCAACGACGACGACTGCGACGGGCACAAAATGCTCATCTATCAAACAGCAACAGTGGCTTGACCCACTTCCACTGCCACTGCCACTGCCACAAGCTGCTGCTGCCCCAACTGAATGAAGACACGTACCTGAATGTGGTAAATATTATTTATGCACGTAACTAGTTTGTCATGTTATCCTTCTGCTTCAAGTATTTTTTTGCTGGCTGACTGAGACGGACGGATGTACGGACTGCTGGATATGGCGATGTGCTCGAGAGTTTATCGCCAAGTGGGACGCACTCATAAATAAGCAGTTACACTCAACAAAAAGCAGCACAGAATTTAATATATTCGCCAAGGTTTTCAGTTTATTCAGAGAGTATCTTTCGGAAAACCAATGTTTGTATTTCCTAATTTCGAGGTGGACTTTTGTAAAATGTAGAAAAATAAGTCTAATTTCTATAAGACAATTTCAATATTAGATTTGTTGAAAAATGTTTACTTAGAAATTGCGCAGAAGAACCAGAAAAAAGCATAAAATATTCAGAACAATTTGTTTTGCTGAGTGTAGCAGTTCTATTAGCAGTTCCACCTGCTCAGTCCAAGCATGACGTCATTGGGCACTTTTAGTTTCAGCTGCACTCGAGTTAATGTTGCCCATATGATAATGATGAGGAGCTATTGACAGACAGACTGACAGACTGACAGATGGACAGACTGAACAACATTAGCATACCAAATTGATAGACTACTACGATTCTTAATCAAAAATTCGGAAAGCCAACTCCAACTCTCTCTCTCTCTTCCTCTGTCTACATCCCACTCTCTATCTCTCTATATATATATCGCGCTCTCTCTCTCTCTCTCTATGTCTCTCTGTCGGTGCCTTGTGTGTCCATCTCTTATACGCCGCAGCAAGCATATTGCTGAATACCGTTTTCGAAGTAGACCAATCCAGGCGGTGGGTTTAGCTTGCAGCCTGACGTTTAGGGTTTCACTCTCTGTTCGCTTGACAAAAAGTGGCCAGTTTAATGGCAACTCTGATTCGGAGTTGACCGTGAAAATGTTGTTGAATAATCAGATAAAGATAAAAAAAAATAAAACAATAAATAAAAGAATGTAAACAACAACTGTAGAAACGCAACAACTACTGTTAGCAAGGAGCAGGACTGTCGCCGCCGCTGTAACCCTAATCAAAGGCAGCCAACCATAAAGTCCACTTTGGTGTCCCATCAAAATCACTTTATGCTAATGGCCAACATTTGCATAATATCCAAGTATTCGCAGCTATCGCCTGGCCAAAGTACGACTCAACCAGACCAAGAGCCACACAAAGCCAAACGAAATGAAAATCAAATATTTCAAATAGCAACTTTGGCAATAATTCGCAGTAAACTTTGGCAAGCCTTAAATAAATTCATAAATAAATAAATATGTATATTTATTTATATATTTATATATATATAATACATTGGGGCACACATAAATTGCTGACATCGTCCGTTTAAAAAACTATTATTGACATTTTCATAGTACACTTGTGAATTATTGTAAACGGACATGTGCAATCCAGCAGGGGGGTGACTGAATTCCTGACCTGCTCTCGAGTGCCCGACTCCCGGATTCTGTGTTGTCGCTGGCCAAGATTCGTTGTGAATATGCGTTCCATATTTCACACGGTTCTCCGTCTACTCCTGCCCACCTCATCCACCTGATGTCTGCCTGCCTGCCTGGCGGCTGCTGTCGAGCGACGGAAACTGTTGGTTATACGCTCAAGTTCCGGTAATTATTTGATATAGGCCAGCAGCAGCAGCGAGTGTGCGTGTGTGTGTGCGTGAGTGTATTTTTTGAATGTGTGCTGTCAGGAGCCGGTTGTTATTTCATATTTACGCCCTGGTTTGTTCCGTTGGCAGTTCCAGCTTTATTTTTCTTTTTCATCTGGTCACGTAATGCATAAAAACCTGTTACGTCAGGAGAGGGGAGGTTGCGAGGGGTTGAGGGTGCGAGGGATCCGTCTATCAGGGATTCATTGGATTCGAGAATTGATTCAGTGCACATATACCAAATATAACAGTTGTGCTGCTCAAGTGCTCTTCATAAAATTTAATCTTCAGCTCAATTAGAGACGCCCCTTCAGTCAACAGAGGGGGTGGCGCTTGAGGGGATGGGATGGGAGGAGGTGGTGCCATCGGGGTCACAATGCAAAGCTGCGTCCTGTTGTCCAACGCTCCCACACTCTATATATTTTTTATTAGGTTAGCCACTAAGACTGGAGGCGCAATTAGAAATGATTTATGCCCAGGCCATCAAATACGTTACGCTCCCCGCCCGTTCCCCTTCCGCTTGCCCGTTCCCTACACAGCCTGTCAATTGCAGTCAAAGTATTTTTATGAGCTACTCCCATACCCAAAAACCCTGGCTCCCACACTCCCTCCCCCGAGACCCAGCTGCCGCAGTGAAGTCATTTCTTTCAAAGTCAAATCTGCGGCTTGTCGTCATCATAAAAAACGGCAGCGTCTCTTTTGAGTGAGCTGTTTTTATGGCTTTTAATTTGATATGCGACATTTACATAAACAGCTCATTTACTTAATACAAGAGCGAACAAATTATTTTAGAGCTCAAAACTGCCAGACTACTCCAAGTGCGACACTGTGCAACATGTTAACTGACAGCATATATAAACAGCCTTTTCTAGCATATGTGTGAATTAGTAATTTGAACAGTTGAAGCAGTTGCAGAACGGCAGGCATTTCGACTGATTGACTCAACTACCCCTGTACACAATCAACCCCTAATCCATAACCCGGCTGATTAGCTGAGTTATAGCTAATTATGGTATATTTAAGCCTGGCAAAGCACTGAAGATTCTTTCACCTGGTTAGCAAATCGCTCAGCATGAATTCGAGCTGCAACATCGACAAAACTCAAGTGTCAAAAGGCAAGTGGTAATGTGGCAAGTGGCAAGAGTGATAAGTGGCAATGTGGCTGCTGCTGTTGCACAACTAAACTGAATATGCAACGAGCCAGCAGTCAAAACCAAAACCCAAACTCGAAACCAGAAAGCCAAAGGCATCTGTAATTGTTCTGAAACACTTCTCTCTCACTCTCACACACTCTAGTACTCTTCTCTCTCTCTCTGTCTCTCTCTCTCAATCGGCCCCTCTTTCTCTATCTGCTTGTGTAGCTCTCTGGAGTGCTGTTTTGTTACTGGTAAATAGTAAATTGCCTACAAATATGAAGCAATTATCAAACATAAATGGCAAAAATTATTAATTACATGTGTGTGTCTATTTTGGTGTGTGTGTGTGGAGTGTATTTCTCTGTGTGCTTGTGTGTGTGTTGATTACAATGTGCGTTGTAATTGCCATCATTGTGTGCAATTGATTGCATCTGGCCGAGGGTCGCCAGCAATATAAACAAACCAATTAAGGGTGTACACCCAAACAACAACAACAACAACTTAGACTAAAAGAAGAAGAAGCAGTAGCGACACTTGCTGTGTGTCTGACTGGGCCAAGAACCTAAGGCCTGGTCAGCATCAGCGTCAAGGCAGGTCACACAAAATGGCAGGCAATGAAAATCAGAGCAAATGGAGCCAATTGTTTTATGAACTTATTGCTCGCTCTTTTATCATTCGAGCCATATTATTGCTGCCTGTCGAGCATAAATACACACGTACATATATAAATGTATATATAAACAAAAAAAATGAAATACAATAAAATACATATATATTTATATATATATATATGCATGTAACAGTTGGCAGAGAAGCAAAACAGAAAAAAACGCAGCATCAAATGTGGAAAATGCTTATGCTGCAAGAAATGGCAAATATCACAAGTGTACTACACACATGACTGAGTGTGTGTGCGTGTGTGTGTGTGAGAGAGAGGGTGTGTGTGCGGGGTGGCTGCCCATTGTTGGGTGAAGCGTAAAATGTATTGCAAACAAATTGTCAAGTATTTTTGTGGCTTACATCTTGGCTGGAAGCGTTCTCGTCGTCCTCACTTCTAAACCACATGCCCCACTACAGCATGCCACATTCTATCCCCGCCCCCCTTACTCCTTCCAGCCTTCACCGTCCACTCAGACTCACCGCGGGAATTTGGCCAGACATTGGCTGGCTTTGGCACAGCTGGGCATTGCCTTCTAAACTTCCAAAGCGATGTCGCGCGCCAGTCGAATGCCAGTCAAGCTGACTTTTGGCATGCGACTGCCACATGTATATATATAAATATATATATTAATATCTATATATATATATATATATATATATATGTGTGTGCTTAAGTCCGTCTGCTGCTTTACAAATTATGGGCACTCTGTTAACTCTTGTTGGGGGAGTGAAAGTGCATGCCAAAGTCTGGCAGACTTTTGCAGCTGCAGCTGCTGCTTAATTTAATTATTATACTCTGCTAACAAAGTTAGATGCAGTTTATTGGCTTTATGCAATGTTTGTTATGCTGCATAGAGGAAAAAAAAGAAACTCCATGATTTTTAAGACTTTGCCACACTTCTGGCGCCAAGTGCAACTCATCTTATTATTCTTATAAAGTAAAGTTCTAAATTTGTAGCCTTCTAAAAACCAGGATATAAATTTCTTTACTGTTGGTAAACATTAGAGTATTTATCGCATATCTATCACAATTTCAAACATAGATAGAGTATTGGAACTTCAAGACCCAGTTTTTTGCCAACGGTTATCAGAATATTTTCCAATTATGTTGATTAATGTTTCCCAAATGTATGCGACATAAAAAAGAAAGAGTATTTTGGTAGTCGGCTACAGCTGTTGTCACTTATGTTATTATTTAATTTAATTAATCAAAACAAATTGTAAACTTGCTGCTTGTTGCATGCTGTGTGCTGCTTGCTGCTTGCTGCATTACTGATTACTGCATTACTCATACGCAAGGTGTGCCCGTCAATTTATCTCAACAAAAGTTGGCTGCTTAATTATTTGTGTGTGCTTTTGTTTTTGTACGCGTCTAATCAAACTTTAAATACAATTCTGCACAGCACTACTGAACACGCCCCCGCCCACACCCCGGCCCCTTCCACTCACCCCTGCCATACCCCATCACATCACGTACATATCAGAAATGTTTTACAAAGTGAAAACTCACGAAACGTGTGCGCTCCAAGTTTCTACGGTTAACTTGCTTATTTTCCCCTCTCTCTTTCCCTTTCCCTTTCCCTTCCTCTTCCTCTTTTTCGTTTTCTTATTGTTGTTTTTTGTAATCCCTGCTGCGTTGCTTTGTTGTTGTTGCTTGTTTGTTTTCCACAAAAGAGCATTTTGTGTCTGTGAGGTGCCGCCTGCCACATTTCGCAAAAAGTTGCCCAAATGTTTTCGCTGCAGTTTCTCGAGTTGTACAAGTCGCAGTCGAAGTCGAAGTGGAAGTTGTTGCTGGCATCGCTGTTGCAACAACTGCAAATGGCGACACATTTCAAGCCATGTGCAACACTTCGTTTGCCACAATTGTTTGAGGGAGCAGCAGCAGCAGCAGCAGCAGCAACAACATTCTTCAGCTTCTCAGAATTGCATGCTTTTACTTTCTACTGCGACTTGCAGCAGAGCCCCTGACACATAAGCTGTAGCTACTTGCGGCGCTTGCTGCTGCTTGCTGCCACACAGTGGCTGGTGTTGAAAAGCGGCTCATAAACAGTAAGCTGCTTACAAAATACACTGGCGCCAACAACACATCGACGACGGTTTGCGCTCCAGCCTGGAGCAATGGAGTCATACAGCCCTGCAGCATCGTGCGGCATACTTTACGCTTTATTTCAATTTATAAGTAAACCCATTTTAACACCAAATCCCTTTAGTCCCCCGCCCCTCCCGCTCCTTCTAAACAGCAAACACACTCAGCAAAAAAATATTTGTTAAGCTCAATTAATTTTATAAGAAAATTATACAATCTTTTTCTAGCAATAAGGGGTTTTTGAGAAGTAATATACCAAATTTTCTCTAGCTCTTATAGTCTCCGAGATCCGCTGGCTCATACAGATGGACTATATCAACTCGCCTGTTCATGCTGATCAAGAATATATACACTTTATTGAGTAGGAGTCTTTGACTTCTGCCTTTGACGTACTTTTCGCAAGCTAATTAACACATTTTTAATGAATTCAGTGTATAAATAGTTTGTTAATGCATTTAAATATTTCCAATTTAATTAACAAACTATTTCTTAAGCGCAGAAGAGGCTAGTTTTTTTCTGAGTGTAGCAGCCAAAGCAGCAGCGGCAGCAGCCAGCCGCCAGCAGCGGCAATATTTATTTTAAAGCAAATAAGTTCATAAATATGTGGCAAACGTCTGACTAGGACAGCTGCCAGCGATTAGGCGAATGAGGCAGGAGTTGGGCTGTGTTTGCTGATGAAAGGACTCGTCTGCTCCAATGTTGAAAAGCGCTCGAAGCGAGCTTCTGCTGCTGCTCCAGCTCCTGCTCCGATTTCTGCTCCCACTTTGTTGATATTTCAGACAGCTTCATGATTCTGCTAATTGCTAGCGGTTGGTAAGCCGCACATGCCTCTGCATATAAAAAAGGGTGGCACGGGACGGAGAGTAGATAGCTGAAACTGAGAACTGAAAGATGAAACTAAGAACTGAAAACTGAGAGCAGAAGCTGCTGCTGCTGCTGCTGCTGCTGCTGCTGATGCTGATGCTGCTGCTGATGCTGCTGCTGCTCCTGTTGCGTGCCTTTGTCACAATGCACATTCCAAGGGAATCAATTGAGCCGTTGCTGCAGCAACGATTTAAAGAGTGTCTTGAGTGTCACTGCAGATAACCATAAATCATTCTATTCATATAATTTCCTTCATGTTTAGCTGGCGACGCTGTGTGCCAATAAAGTAATTTGTATAAACAATATAATTCATTTGCCGACTCTCATTTATCAAAGCGGGAGACAACCCTTGCTGCTCCGCCAGCAGTTGGGCGTATTATGAGGCGCATCACTTATTTATGCCATCGATGATGAAGATGACAACGACGATGACGATGACGAACAAGACTACAATGATAATGTGGTTGATGATGACGATCATAATGATGATTGTCAACTTGACAACTGTCAACAGTCAAAAGAAAGACACGAACTGCTGCAGATACAAGATTGAGACACAATCACACAATTGTGTCGCTATGGGCGCTGAAAAATTGTTAAACATTTGTTTTGACAGCAGCGCGTTTTGACAACACAAAGTAAAAACAGACCAGAAACGTAACTAGAGAGAGAGAGAGAGAGAGAGAGAGAGAGAGAGGGAGAGAGAGAGAGATAGAGGCAGGTGGGAGGGAAAGGGGCAGCAACAGCTAGCAAGTTAAAGATGCTAAATTAATTGTGTGCCAGATGTGGATATATACATATGGACAGGAGTGTATCTCAGGCACTTAAATATTCAATTGTGAATTTTCCAAAAGTAAATTAAATGAAGAATTTAATATGAAATTTACCAAAGGAAAATTCTTTGAATTTTAACATTCTCATGTTGATTAATTGTATTTAAATCAATTCATTGCATTTCAGTGCATTCATACAACAATATAATTAAATTAAATGAAAAATGTATGATTCAAATAATGAAAATAAAATATTTTAATGCGTAACACTCTCTGCCGTATTCATTGTATTTAAATTAATATTCTTTATTAATTTATTTGTATATGTTGTCTAGTTGGTGTCTAGTGTCTAAGTTGGAGTTCATAGTTACGTTTATCGATATATTTGCCATCTATCGATTGATACACTTAATATAAGGGATGTGCTTCTAATCTTTGTAATCGATTTCCGATATATTATTGTTCAACTGTACTAATTTCAAAAAGATCAGATAAGAAACACTCAAGTTATGAGTTAAGTGCGCTTTGTTGAGTTATGTGTGGCAATTAAACTAGAATATATTTAAATAACTGGCTTTGGGAATGTGGTTGTTATCAATATATATATTTAGATATAGACATATATATATATTTAGATATACGCTGCGTGTACTCTATTTGCCCACTTAACAGTCGAAGCAATGAAAACAATGCTTCAAATTGCTAGAGGACGAGTGTATGTGTGTGTGTATATACGAGTGTGTGTGTGCGAGTGCGAGTATGCGTGTATATATGAGTATGTGTGCGAGTGTGTGTGTATGTCTGCAGTACACGTCTTGTTTGCGCAAATTTCAATTTGTATATTACCTTATACCGTATTGCATGGATATTGAGCGCATTTCTTATGTACATACATATAGAGAGAGGGGAAGAGGGGCTGCACATGTGTGTGTGTGTGTGTGTGTGTGTGTGTTGTGTATGGGTGAGTGAACGTGCATGCAGACAATGAAATTTATGGAAACACCAGACGGAATAGCAATAACCTGCCTCCATACACCAATCACCAAGCCACCAACCCCTTCAACCCACTTCCCTCAACCCCACCTCAACCCGCCCTTCAACAACCCTTTCCAGCATTTGCCCAGAACACCGAAAAGAATATGCTACAAATTTGCTTTATTTAACATGCGCAAAAAAAAAGTTGTAAAGTTTTTTCCGTTTTCTGTTTTCCTTTGTTGGCTGCTGGCAGCGAGCTCTCGCAGTGTATGCCATATTCGGATTGACAGGGCTCTCTCCTGCTGCTGCTGCTGCTGCATTTTGTTGCAAGCAGCATTGCAATGTCAGACACAAAGTATGTAATGTGATTCACCACGCCCCCACTCATTCCAACAATCTTTTACGCGTGCACAGTTTGAGAAGTTTTTCTTGCCGACTTTGCCACGTATGAATAACTTGACATGAATGCGATGCCTTCAGCTGCTGCTGCTGCTGCTACTGCTTCTTCTTCTTCTTCTTCTTCTTTACACACATACGCCCTCAATTGTTTAAGTTCACAACCTCTGTCTTAAATTGTTTCTGGGCCAAAAGATGCACGCGCATTGACCAAAAGCAATTTGTTGTGCAATTTGTTGGCGAATTTGTCGCAAGCTGAAAAGCGAAAGCAAACGAAGCAATCTGTGTCCAGTGTGTGTGTGTGTGTGGGGGGTGTGTGCGGTGACAGGCGACGTGGACAATGTGTCCTTATTATTGTCGTAATTATCTCAGTGGAAGCAAATGTAAATATAATAAAAATAAAAGCACTTAAATGAACAAATTGAGTTCAGTTCAGTCTGGCGTCCGCTGTTGCCACCGGGTTGCAAGCAAGGCCATTGCATGCAACGCCTGGTGTTCATTTTGCTTTTGTCTTTATTGCTGTTATTTCTCTGTTTCTTTTTTTAATTGCATATTTATTTCGTTTAAGTCCCGTTTTTTTTTCTTTTTTACGCTTTTAATTTGTCAAAAGTGGCAACACGTGTGAGTCAGTTGCAACGCCAACTGCAACACCTGCAGCCTTGAGCAGAATGCAGAATGCGGAGTGCAACGATTGCTCATCGGACACATTGTGTGGCATGTGTGGCAGGCAGTGCTTTAATGAGTTTTAAATGCTGCATGTGTGTGCCAAAAGGCTTGGCTATTTATTGGTCAGCTTTTGCGGCCATGCCACAAAATTTAATTAGAGCAGCAGCACCCACAACTGGCTATCAACTACCATTTCAAGGCACACACAAAGCTAAAGACCACCCACCCAACCACCATGTGTGCCTCCTCGTTGGCTTAACGCATAAAGCAGTTGCTGTTTGCAGTTGTTGTTGTTGTTGCTGTTGTTGTTGCTGTTTGCAGTTGTTGTTGTTGTTGCTGTTGTTGTTGCTGGTGATGATGCCTTATTTTATTTGCAGCATTTATCAGTAGGAACCGCAAAAGCCAGAACATAAAGTGCGGTGGATTGGATAGAGCGGAAAGGCTGGACGAATAGCTAGGGGCGAGGGGCACGAGTGTAGGCAAACAGGTGCCGCAGAATATTTTATGAATCATTTATAACTCAATAATCCCGTTGAGTTGATTTTAACCAATAATTGATTATTGTTTCCGTCGCCCCAAATGCCAGCGAGCGAAACCTATTAAAAATGTGTAAAAAGGGTATTTTGGTACTCAGCAGAATTATGTAACAGGCAGAAAGAAGTATATGCGATATATAGATTATTGATCAGCAATATAAGACAAGGCGATCTAGGCTTGTCATTCAAAGACTATAAGAACTGAAGATCGAAAATGGAAATGTATATCTAGTAAGTCACGAGCAGCTCAAGTTTATTGCATTTGATAGGTTCGATAGGTTTCCTTAGGGTATCTTTTAGTCGAGCACACTCCACTTCATTACATTCCTGCATATCGTTGTTATATGTGTCATTAAAAAATTCCAGCGATAAATGTATAAATTTATTTCAAACGAATTTGTTTGGCGTTTTTGTGGCAACCACAGACGTCGACAACAACACTTAAAAAGTTGCCCAAACGCGAAATTTAATCACAAATTTAACAGATATATCCGCTTGGCATCAAGCAGCTGTTTTACTTTGTCTTATCACCAAACTCAGCCCCAATCCCAACCCTTTTGCCAGCCCTAAATTTTGTTCATGGACTTGCTGAACTCAAAACTCAAATTTATGCAAATTTTGTGGCTGCTTTTTCTGCAACTAGGCACAGTTCCATGAATATTAATGAGACAACACATGGAAATTAGAAGCTGCCACTGCGTGTGTGTGTGTGTCAAACAATTGCTGGCAAATTATGTATTTCAACTGGATTTTGCAGAAAATCCAGATGCGTGCATAGTTTTTGTGCAACTGCAGAAATTAAGAGCAAAGTCAACCAACCAACAATAATATTTAGACTGAAGTACAAGAATAATATTAAGAAGAAGCTGGCAAAAGGTGTTGAACCAATGAAAACACACACACACACACACTATACACACATGCAAGCTGTGCAACAATCAGTGCAACTTACATTTTCACTTAGTTTGATTTGTTTTTCGACCAACTTGCGGCAGAATCAGATTGATGACTTTTGTGATAACGTCATTTTTAATGTCTAGTTTAAGCACAAACAGGTAAGAATGTTGTAGTCGAATACGCGCGACTGCCACATTTCCTGAAAACATGGATGAGGACACTTGAAAGATATAAATGCATATATATCTCTATATATAGATAGAGAATCAGAGAGAGTGAGAGAATGAGAAAGGTTATATTTATGGCCTGGCCAGGAGGCAATTTGTGGCGTGTATAAATTTTAAGCAGTTGAAATTAATGACAACACTGAAACACACACACTCACGCATGCACGCACACTCATTTGTGGTTCCACATATACATATACAATTAACAAAAATCAGAAACAAGAACAACAAACAACACGAACAGCTCAGAGTGCGAAATGAAATGAAAATTACAGCACCTACAAGCAAGGAGTTGAGTGTGTGCGAGTGTTTGAGTGTGTATGTGTGTGTATGCTCTCTTGTTTCTTGTAACACACATTATAAAGTTTTACCGACACTTAAACACCGCTTACATACACAAACATAAACACACACAGACACATAAAGCTGCAACAGATTCCTCTAGCCAAAATTGCATGAGCAAAAACACAACAAAATCGGGTAGCAAAGGGCAGCGAGAGGTGGGTGGCTGTGGGTGGAGAGTTCCGCCTGAAAATATATATTCAGAGGCAAGCAAAACCATCTCCGAGCCGAGGTCAGACATCATGCCACCGATTTTTGCAAAGGTTGCAAACGGCAACAGCAGCAAACATAAAACTTGCTGCATACAATTTTGTGCAGGCTGCCGATTAAAGGACGAAAAGTATACGAGGTAGGAGGGGAGGGGTGGCCTATTTAATGGATCACAAAAATATTTCCATATTAATAATGTGGCAGACAATGAAAACACTTGCAACTCCCTCCTTCTGCATCTCTGAATGCAATCAACTCGTGCAACATTTACTTTAATTTTCAATACCGGAACTTATGCTCAAAGTTTGAATTTTGAGTGTGTAAAGTTGATCCGACAGGGTTGCCATACATACAAACATACAGATATACGAGTACACTTAGAAAAACAAAAACAGCCTTAAATTTAGGCAATCGCTTAAAGAAACAGAAAGTTTGAATTTTTAGTCTTAAAATAAAATTATAGATGCCATCAGAAATATTTTAAGAAGATGCGTTTTAGAAATATGCTCCCTGAACTATGAGGTAAATTTTTCTGAGTGTATATGTGTATATGCACAACTTACACATGTCGCAGCACAATACAAAAGTTGGCTAACACTCGACCTGCTGCCAAGTTGAGATTAGCTGAATGGAGGAGGTTCAAAGGCGCACTCAAGTCACAAAGCACTGAAAACATGCATCTTTTATTTAATGAGTGCGAGTCAACAGCTCAACTTCGAATTGACACTTTTGGTCGTTGCCCAACGGATTGTCAGCAAAAGCCAGCCATGCAAAAGTTACACACACACACACACTAACACATAATGCACACACACGCATGAGTTATTAAGCCATGTTTGCGCTTGTCTCTCGGCTTGTGGCACACATTCATTGAGAAATATTTGCAGTCAGACTTTCTTTGAGGCGTGATTTGGAAACTTTTCAAATATGTTGTGTGTATGTGTGTGTGTGTGCGTGTGTGTGAAAGTTAAGCCATTCTCTGGCGCTCTAATCCTGACCAGGCCTGTCGACGCCTCTGATCTTTGGCTAGACATTTGCAGTCATTTGATTGGAAAACGCGGTCAAGCAGAAGTCCCAAATCAGATATTGGGCAACGCGTCCTTGTGATTTATATTCCACAATCATCATCATCATCGTCATAATCATCATCACCCTCAGAGTGTGTCGCCAACCTGCCCCACTATTGCTGCCACTGTATCTGTTGCAAGTGTGCATACAGCTTAAGTTGGGCAGCCTGCAACGGTTGCCCCATTAGCCAAATAGCCGACTTTTTCCGAGTGTAGATAAGGAGAGGGAGGGGATACAGGTACAAATATTGCCCCAGCTGGTGGCATTGATTTTGCTCACCGCAAATTAGTTTTCAATGGCAACTGTTCACTTTTTGGCTCAGCACTAAACTTTTGGCAAACCGGAATCAATGGCAAACATAATAAATACGACCTAAACTGACTTCTATATAGATATGATGTATAAATATATAGATATATACATATATATCGAATCGAGGTCAATTTCACATTGCCCATCATAATTTATTATTCATTTGTTTTTGGCGTTTTATTTATTTTTGTACTTTGCAAACGCAGTCGACAGCTGCGCAATAAACCAAAAAATTAATAAATAAACACAACAAATATGTTCGAATAAATATTTAAGTAAATATTTCGCATTGAATATTTATTTTAATTGATTCCAATTAAAGATGCTGCACCTTCCAAGCATCCGCATATACATAACGGTAACTGTCTAGCTATTTGTTTAATGCCTGACCACGGTCAATGTTTATACTGGTCAATACAACACATCGCCCCCTCCCCTCCCGCCCTTCACACTCTCTGTCTCTCTCTCTCTCTCTCTCTTTAACCCCCACCAAGCCCCCCTTTGGCAATTCACAAATTTTGTTTACGTTTTGCTGAACGCGACGACTAGCACATAATTTATTTTAGCCAAGATGTCCTTGCCAAGTGTGTGTTAGTGTGTGTGTGTGTTCGCCTCATTGCTGCCTGTCAGCGCCTCCGAGATAAGCTGACTGTCGAGAAATATGCGAGCGCAGCTCGGCGTCTGTCACAACACCCACCCAGCCGCTCCCCCTCCTACTGCTCCTCTCACGAATGTGAGAATAATGAGCCAGTGGAGCAGAGAAAGAGAAAAAGAGAGAGAGAGGAGGTGGAAGGCGTAGCGAATGGGAGCAAAAATATGGCAAAAGCATCGCTTCTAAAAGAAGAAGCAGCAGCAGCAGCTAGAAGAACACATAAATAAACTGATGGCGGTATTTAATTGGTCACGCCGGCATGCAAAACAAAGCTGCGAAGCAAAAGCGAACCACAACTGAAGTAGTTAACAAGTATCCCGACTACGAAATACCCTGTTAAGCTCAGCTGTTAAATATTTGATTGCCAAATTTGCCAAATTTTGAAAACATTAACTCGACTATAACATTTGTGTCTCTTACACAGTATCGGAGTTGCTTTTGCCTGCCTGTTACACAACTGGGCACAAAATGATTATACCCTTTTTACACATTTCCAATGCACTCACAACCACCCAGCGCAGTGACACTCAAACTGTTGCCAAGGCTAGTCGTCCAGTTGCTGCGAGAGGTTAATATGTGCCACTGATTTATGTTGCCAGCAGCAACCAAAGCAAAAAGCAGCAGCAAAAGCAGAAAAAGCAGCAGAAGCAGCAGCCACAGCTAAAAGAGCCGCCTTTGGTTTGCGAATCGGACGTGAGATGGCGCCAGGCGCCAAGCGCACGCAGCACATCCTTCATTCTCCCCCTCCTCCATCTTATCCCTCCCCTTCCCCCTTTCCCATCAAGCGACTCGACGCATTATAAATGATTTTAATAATTTGAAACGATTTGTTTAGTTCTGCATCAAGTCGGATAAACGTCGATGATTAATTAGCTAAGGGCGAGCGAGCGAGCAAGCGAAAGAGGAAGATGGAGAGGAAGGGAGAGAGAGAGAGCAGATGTTGTTGTTGTTTCCATTACATAAGCATGTTTTCTATTTTGCCCATTTTTATCGCTTAGCCATTAAATTCCATGTTTCCATTGTGAGCCATTTGCCTATGCAGCATGAAAGAGCAAGAAATAGGCAAAAACGTAGAGTGTATGTGAGAGAGAGGGAAAGGGGGAGAGAGACGGCACCCTCTATTGCCGTTAATCAACTTTGTGTTTTGTTCGCGCATCTTTCTTAAAGCGAATATTAATTGGCCTTTCCCACCCTCATTTATTGTTTTTTCTTATGCACAAAAATACTCGAGTTATGATTCTCGTGTTAGTTAATTGATAAATGAGTAAAGCTTAAGTTTGAGTGTATTTATGACACACACACACACATAAACAACGGACACATGAAAGAATGGCTAATGTTGAAATTCTTAACGAAGCAAGAGTCAAAGCAAGAATGCAAATCAAATTTACAGTTACTTACCAGCAGCACCAAAAAAACCCATTACGAATTCGTTTCGATTTACATTTACAGTACGCAAGGAAATGTTAATCATATTTTATTATGCTTAATAATTTTATAAATAAATATGGAGCTGCTGCCTTTGGCTCTTGTGTTGTAATTAAATTTGCAAGAAATTAATTATTCACTCATTTGAACACAACGACCTTTGGGCGAATTTTGAATGCAATTTATGCAGATGCATACGCAAATATTTGTATTGAAATGTTACACACAATAAACAAATTGAAATTATTCTTCAATGCCTAAGAATGTGTGCATACATGTATGCGTGTATGTATTTGACTTTGTAGTTAACCGCAACCGCAACTCCTTCTCTCTCTCTCTCTCTCTCTCTCGCTTTAATTCTTTGTCATTTGTTGCCGAGTCGTTTGCAAAGGCATCTAGAAAGAGATAGAAAATTGTGTTGGATTGGATACCTTTTTGGGCAATTTGTCCAACTGAACTGTTTGGCAATTTATCTGCGCTACATTTATTGACACATTTAATCCATAATTGTCAACGTTACAAACGAACAAATTTACAGCAATAAATTCAAATGCAAAGAGTTATAAATTTCTTTTACAAATTTCACAGCGCATAAATTGACATTGTGTAATTTCAGTTAAAATAATGCAAGACAAATACTTAAAAAATGCGCTGTTCATTCACAATTCACCGTTAATTCACAATTTGCATATTTATGCGTATTTATTGACGCTTCAACAGATTCCAAGCATAATTCGCATTCCGCATTATTAATATTACATTTACAATTTAAATCATTATAGTAATATATTTGTATTAAATACCGTTAAATAAATGCACTCAGCATCAACCTCTGCACATACATGTATATGTATCTATATACAAACATATGCAAATATAGTTGCGGTCAAAATAATACCAACATTCTCTTTTTTTTTTTTTTTTGAACAAAAATTAAATTAATTTAATTTTAATTAAATTTAAATGAGTTGAGTAAAATATAGATTTTTTCAACTGACATTGTTATTTTCACAACTGTGTGTATTTGTGCATTAATGTTTGTTGGCGTGTGTGTCTGTGACAGTGTGTGTTTGTATTTACTGCTAATTAAAATGACCAATCACTGACAAACCGTGGCGCGTCATTAAGCTTCAATTTCTACTGCTTCTCTTTGCTTTCCTGTCTTGCTCTCCTTGATTATTGCTCCTTGCTTTGGCTGAGCGGAAGACAAAGCTATTTAATTAATTGGAAAAATCAAGAGTTTCAATTACGTGTGGCATGCATTGATGCAAATCTACACACACACACACACACACATGGAAGATTTAAATATAACAGAGCGAGATAAAGATAGAGAGGTGCATTCGTAAAATGGAAATGATGCGAATCGAACAGATTACGAATCGAATTCGTTATGAGCTTTTTTTGCTGCTGGTATACATATCTGTAACAGTTAAATCAGAACAAGTCGCGTCAAGTCCATGCTCTTCTTCTGCAATGCTCAAATAAAATATCTTTCTCACTCTCTTTATCTCACTCGCGCATAATTGCAATCGCTTCACGTTCGATTAGTTTGAGTGCGACTTGATGGCTTATGTTAATCACTCAATGTTAACAGCTACAATCATATGCACATATGGATTGCATTCAATTATGCTAAGTAATTGAATGCCCCTTTCAGAAATGGTTGAATTGCTGAATAAAGTGCTTAATTTCATTTAAATATCGCATGTGTCGCACCTGATGCACTCCCATCTTTTCTGTTGTCGTTCTTGTTGTCGCAATTAATTAATAAACTGCACTCAACGCGATGAGTGATTTGTCTTCGAGGTGCAATAAAACTGACACCGTTATTATGTCAACAGTCACAGTTTACAGTTTGTGGGCCACTGGGCGTGTTGTTGTTGATAAATTGGATTAGCATGAAATGAAAAAAAGAAAAGTCAATGCGAATATGCAGATTAAACTCACAGATACTTACTGTCCCTTGCCAATTGCACTCGCAACTGCACTCTCTCTCTCTCGCTCGCTGTTACTTTACTTACGAAGAAGATCCCATCGACGTGGGAACAACTATTCATTGAAATGTTGAGCGTATGTTTTTTGACTATTGACTTTTATGTTGTAATTAAATTAAACAAAACATGATGCAGTTATTTGACAACAGTTTGCAGGTGTTGATGAAATGAAATTGGCACCTATTCTGTCTAAAAGCATAATTTATGGCAAATAAATCGTCTGGGCTAAAGCAATGTATTCTGATATTTTTTCATTACTGCTCTGTTGTTGGTTTGTTGTTGCTCGTTGTTGTTCTGTTTATTTTCGAGCGTTTTTTTTTATGCATATTATGAGCAACTTTAGCTGCCGATTTTACAGACAAGGGAGGAAGTGGAGCAAGTGTTTTGTTTTTATTTATTGCTGAACTTTGAAATACCGCGGCGGCAGCTACTTGCTCAGCTTCAAGTCAAAGTCCAAGTTAGTTTAATTTTTTTTAAAAATTATCCTTGAAAATGCAGCATCGAAAGTTTGGAGTTGATGCAAAGATGCAAAATAAATGGGGGTGTGGTTTAGGGGGTAGACGGACGTACGCATAATTTATTATTTGCGTCAAGAAATCATTTGTTTATTGTTTCTCCTTTAAAAATAAATGTAAAATCATTTTACAGTTTTAGAGCAACTGTGCGCTACAACAGTTGCTTGGTTTCTGCATTGGCTAGTTTCAGAAAAGACCCATTCTACAGTTTTGTGAGAACTGTGTGCTACTATCCATCTTTGGCGTGTGCATTGGCTATAGTTTATGAAACTCAACGAACATGTTTAAGTTAAGAGTTGTGATTTTATTAAAAATTAAAATACGTACATTTCACATTTACAATAATATGACGAGAATTGCAACAAAGGTTAAAGAGTCCCTTACATCTATGCATATATATATATACATATATATATATATATATATCTATATGTATGTATGTATGTAAATACCGCTCAGCTCAGCTCAAAAGCGGATTTACCGTGTTTGATTAGAAATATCGTTTTCGATTTCGGGTTTTTCTTTTTGTGTTTTACCCTTCTTTTTTATGATTAGCAACTAAAGAGTAGTTTTTTACTTTTTAAATATACAATAACAGCAGAGCACCGGCAGACATCGCTCTCTCTCACTCACTCCCACTTTCTCTCTCTCTCTCTTTCGCTCACTTTATTTTGGCTGTGCGTAAATTCGATGCTGATAGTAAGGATCTGGAGGAGGGGGGAGGCGTGGGACGCTCATCGATGTGGTAGCCATTGTGGCGCCTCGCTGGATGCAAATCCTGCTTGCGTCCCAATCTGTTCAACGTGCTGGCACTCGTTGCCCCATTATGCGGCGGCGGCTTGCGTGGCAACGTTGAAGTCTAAAAAAATAAATAAATAAACAATAAAATTAGCCTCTTCTGTCGAGAATTGGAATTGTGCACTAATTGGGATAACTTACGCGCTTGTTCTGCTCCTGCGAGTAGTTGATCTCGTAGCCCTCGCTGATGTGCTTCGGTTTCCAGGGCGCCAGCATTGATACGGATCGGGAAACGGTACGCGTCATTGGCTGCAACGGTGGCTTCCCATTTGCACCTCCTCCGCCTGCTCCTCCTCCAGCCTTGCGCAGATCCTCACGCGACATGGAGCGACGCCGGAGATTGTATGGCTGTGGTATATCGCCCACGGTGGTGGCATGCAAATAGACAACACTGCGCTGGCTATTCAGACTCGACTCGCCCTCGGTGCCAGAACTCTCCGCCGGATAACGATCGCGTTCTCTGCGCAAAAAAAACATAAAAGATTTGGGAGTGTTTCAGTTGATATTTAATGCAGCTGGTGCTGCGCAATAGGAAGCCTCAACGGGTGACTCACTTGTTGTAGGCGCCGGCATCAGGTGCGCTGGGCGTCAATCCGCGTCGTTCTGCGCTGCGCGCTGGCTTTGGTGGTCCGAGGAGCGGTCGATCCTCGACGCGTTGCGGCATATCCCTGGAGCGTTCCAGGGACATTGCGCGCTGGGCGGCGTTACCGCGCTTGTGGCGTTCCACGGGCTCCGGCTCGGAGCCGCTCTCCGAGATGTCGTGGAGGTCGCGGGAGCGCGAATAGTGACGCCTCTTGCGGAAATCGACTTCGTCGCTGCCGTTCTCCAGATGCTGCATGGAAGTGGCACGTTGCCGGCTTGTCGATGTCGAATTCGACACCGAATTCGAAATCACATTGGCTGCTTGCCCCGCCGACAGACTGTGGCGATAATCGCGCGACGGCGGCGGTGGACTGCGATCCAAATTGTAAGCGCTCTGCGAGTGCTTCGATTGCGCCAATTGTGTGCGGCGTCTGTGTAGGATTCAGAGGTGGAAGATGTAAGACAAAGTTGCAACTGAGGGCAACACACACTCACCGAGGCATACTGCTGGCCTTGGAAATTGTTGGCGGATTCGAGTCCAAGTCGGTGTCGCCAAAGAAACGTAAATTCTTTGCTGGCGCCGCAGATGCATTGCGTTTGGTGCGCTTCAAGCTGGAGGTGGCTTCGCTGTGCCCATTGACAGAAACATTAAGCTGGAATGAGAAATGAATGAGTAGGAGTTGGGGTTGGAGTTCAAGTTGCTGCTCACCTGTTCCTTCGGATTGCTTTTGGCGCGTCGATCGAGTGACTTGAACCAACCCATTTTCTCGGGTCTGGTTTTGACGGGCGTCGATGATGCAACAGTTTCCTTCTTCTTGGGCGGCTTCTCGGCCGAGTCGCGCTTCAGCAGCAGGGGACTAGCTTTCGGTGTGGAGAGACGACGTCGCATCGAGATGTCCAGCGTCTGCAAGAATTTTAATTTTGCTTTATTTGCACGCTCACGTTTTGGGGCTAAAAAGGGGTCAAAGGTTTGCGACCATTGCACAAGTGTTGCAGCAAGCAGGCAGACGGCAACAGGTTGCAATGTGGGGCAGGTGGCCTTTGCAACGAGCCTTGCCACAACTCATGCCTATCTAATGAGTGGCCCTGTTGTTGTTGCTGTTGTTGTTGTTGTTGTTGTTGCTGTTGCGCCCACAAGCAACACAAGCCGCAACAATAACAATGTCAGCTCACGTTGCAAACCAAAACTTGTTTTTGCCATTTGCGCATTGCGAATTTGCCTCGTTTTTGGTTGTCAGCCCAATGATACTTTGGCCCACTTGCCGTTGATATTGTTATTATTATGCTATATATATAGCATTAAGCAGAGAATGTGTTTGTTCTTTACCTTTTCAATTATACACTCGAAAAAAAGCGAACTGAATTTTGTGGAAATCGCCATACTTTCGTTGCCAAAAGTAACTCAGTTTACTTATCGGAATATAGTTTTTTAAACTCATTTTCAATTTCAGTGTGAATTTTGCTATATTCGATTTATTGCTAAGATTTTCAGAATTTCGTTGCTATATTCTGAATTTTCGATTTTTTCTAAGAATTGAATTTGCATTTCTCTTTTTAGAAATGCATTTCGTAATATTAGAAAATATTAAAAAAAAAAAAAACAGAGTTTTTTCGGAGTGTAAGCTGAAAGCAAAATAATTCAAGATTCGATTTGGAAGTCGATTTCAACGCTTACGCACCCACAGCGTAATTAAATATTCAAATATAGCCGCCTTAATATGGTTTATGGCCCCGCTTTGGCCATAAATTAGCTAACAACATTATTGGCGCACCAATTTCCAGAGTTTTGGTCTTGTAGAATCTTCGAAATGAATGCCAGACACTTTATGTTTATTTGTGAAACATTTATTGTGCGTTTTCGAGCGTTGTTGTTCTGTTTTGTTGTTGGTGTTATTTTTTTCTTATGGCCCTGGGGCATGAGCATGAATAATAGCCGCATATTGTCCAAATCGTTTACCACCAACCAGTCGAAAGTTGCTGAGGCACGCAAACACATTTTGACAACGAGCCACACCTTTCGATTGCGGCATTCAATAAACCACAAAACCCAGAACGATGCCACCACTGACCCCCAGCCTCCTCAAGATGCCCTCCTGCTGCAGGATGAGAATGAGCATGACTGGAGACACTGCTGTGAATCCATTGTTTGGCATGGCTTTAGGTGAAGGATCTTCGGTCTTTGTATATAAATCAAATATCATTGACTTCAATTCGGAATCATATTAAAAAGAATTAACAAAATTGACTTATTGACTTAAATTAAATTTCCCCTTCCAAATGGAATACATTAAGTAAATTGTGTAAAATAATTAATTCATCTTTTGACTCTAAGCAGAACTTTTGGTTTTAGCTGCCACAAGCGAAATAAATTGCAATTTTTGCAAAAGGGGCTTAACAATCAAATAACAATCACCCCACTTGAGTTGCTAATTTGTTTGTTGTCGAAGGGTGTTGCAACAACATCCGCTAGAACAAACTGTGGCAGCTTTGAGCAACATCCTCTCTGCGAAGATTCCCAACAAGGTCTCTTCAAAGCCTACAAATTCGCTCAAGCATTGCAAATTAGCCAGCCAGACAGATAGACTGACAGTCAGCCAACTAGATAAATAGCTGCAGTTGCACAATGCCTTTGGGGCAACACAAGCACAAGCACACAAACAGTAGCACACAAAACGGTATTTTTTTGCCATGGCTAAAATGAAATCGTTTTCTGTGCGCAGCTTGATCAATTTCTTAAAACGCCTCTCGCTGTCAGCTTTCCTAATTTTTGAGAGAGACAAACAGACAGACAGAATGACAAACTGACTAGCTGACTGGCTGACTAGCTGACTAACTGACTAGCTGACTAACTGACTAACTGACAGCTGCTGCGTGGGTCTCGCTTAACGCTTTTGTTCTAGCTTAAACGCTGAGCTGAGTCTTAAACGCCTCGTCGCCGAATAGTTTTGCGTCGACTTTTTTCACGATTTGCAACTAAATTTGGACATAGCGCAACGTCCGTTTCTGAATACTCTTCCTTACGAGGAGTACCAGCACTTTAGCATTAAGTGTGTGGATATGTTGGAAAATGTTCTCTCATCAAACAAATTTAACAGAATTTTAAAAAATCGATCTGAATACAAGCAAGTTTTTACATTTTCTTTCTGAATTCAGAGCTATGTTTTTTCTCTGAGTGTAGTAAGAATCACACTGCTAATCCAACAAGATTGTCTTTAAATTCTAGATCTTTGCAAGGGTATTAAAACTTCGACCAACTGCAAACACTATTCAAACATTCTTTATGGCAGGCTACGTCTTGATTTGATTTGATTTGCTTTGGTTCTCAGTTTGAGATTTATATATATATGTATATATAAATACATGTGTGTGTGTGTGTGTGTGTTTGTGTGTGTGTGAGTCTCTGTAAGTGGATATGACTGGCTGACATGACGTCTTGTCACTGCACCATTTTCGGCTGAAGCTAGACGCCCACCTTGACAACCTGTCCGTCCCAGCGACAGTGAGCAGGAAATGCGAACAAGCACACACACACACACACAGAAATACACACACATGGACACACGCAAACACACACACATGGACACACACACACATACATAATGCTGGCTACGCAACAATTGCGCACAATATAAACAAACAATTCGCAACTTCGGGGCGACGACGACGCATCGCCGCAAGTTTTGATTAATTCGAAATTAATAATGGCTGGGCCCATGACCAAATGTGTGTGCGTGTTTGTAAGTGTGTATGTGTGTGTGTGTGCGATTTTTAAGCAGCTCGCTCCACCAAAATATGACCCAACGAACGCATTCGGGTTCAACAAACTCAAAGCTAGACGCGGTAAGCGAGCCATCAATTGGCCATTAAAAGCTGGGTCAGCCTGCTAATCCGCTACACTCGTAAAAATAAATTACCCTAAATATTTGAAAATATTCCATAACGAAAATTACCCCAAAAAAAATTAGAAATTATTTTCCAAAAGAACATCGAAATTCTAAAATTGCGATCAATATTTTGTATACTTTTTCTGAGTGTACCTTTAAAAGGCAAATCACCTGCACATTCTCTGTTATGCTCTTATTTTTTCTGAGTGTAATCAGCTGCGTGGGGGGCGACTTACCTTTGGTTCGCGTGAGGTCTCCTCGTTGAGGGTCTGATGCTCGCGATAGCGTGACCGCATCTCCTCCTCCCGCACCATGTAGCGCTCCCGATCTTTGGAGCTCCTCTCCTTCTCCTTGTTGCGGCGACTCAGAGTGCTGCTCGTGCCGTTCGTTAGACGCGATTGGTTATCCTTTTTGCTGCTGGACACGTTGCTGCCACTGCTGCGTCCACTGCCGCCATTGCCATTGCCACTGGCACTTGCCGTGCCCGTGAACAGTTGCTTGACCTTCTCGAAGCCGCCCAGTTTCTTGTTGCGCTTCAAGGTGCTGGAATCCTTGGCCTGTGGTTGCTGCTGCTGCTGCTGCTGATCGCGACGTCTCAAAGTGCTCGTCGACACCGTGGGATACTTGTCCAGGTGCGGATCAAAGTGGGAGCCGTCGTCAATCGATCTCTCACGATAGATGTAGCTGTGCTCCACGCGACGCTGCTGCTGGCGCTGCAGTTCCAGCTGCTGGGAGCTCTCGCGGCGCTCCTTGCGTAAAAAGGACTCGCAGGCCCGCATTTCATCAAGGGGCGTGCGTTTGCGCCATCTGACCAAAACGAAAAGATACAAAAGGAACACTTTTAATCTTAAATTAAGACAATACTTACTTAATTTAATATGGAAGTTTTTACATTTTATTGACCGACTTTTGTTTTGATTGAATCTGATCTTCATTATTGCATATGTTATTTGCTTAGTTTTATTCACTTACCTTGTGGTCAGGTCGCCATTGAAGGACTCCTTGCGAAAGTCATTCTCAATGCCCGAATCGCCCTTGTCGAAGCTGCGCTGCTGCAGCTTGTCCCGTTTGAGGCTGCTCTGCCAGTAGTCCTGCTGCTGCTGCTGGTGCCTGCCACGCTCCGTAATCCTCAGCTCTGGCGAGGACCGATACTGATCCGTTCCCGTCAACTGTGAGTCGAGGCTCTTCGGCTCCTGCTGCTCCTCGTTCTGCAGCAGTTCGCGTGGCGTGGAGCCGCCAAGCCGTTCGCGATGACGCGTCTCTCGCACCTGTCCATCCTTTTGGGTTTCACGCACGTATGTTTCCTTGACGCCACCGCCATGTCCATCGTCGTAGTACTTGGTGTGACGATAGCGCGAACTCTTCTCCATTCGCCCATCCGGGTTGGCAGGTGATGCCTGGTGACGTTGATGACGCTGGTAACGCTGATCATCGTTGGCCAGCTCACGCTCCTGGGTACGCTCCCGCTCCCGCTCCCTCTCTGGACTGTGATAGTCCCGTAAAGGTTCTCGTTCCTGCCTGTGCTGAATGTGCTGGCGCTCCAGGGTGGCGACGTCGCCAAAGCGTCGCGTCAAAATGCGATTTTCCAGCTGTGCACGCCTGTACCCCAACTCATCCAGATAAGGCGCCGGACTGACGCTGCGGATAACCGGCACAATTGGTGGCTCGCCACGGCGATGATCTCGTTTCGCGAACTCATCCTCGTAGTAGAGTTTGCGAGTCTCGTAACCCAGGCCTTCATCCTCATCGCTCAGATTGCGTGGACTGAGCTGTTGCCACGGCGATGGCGAATGCGAGCTGGCCAATCTCGTCGTGGCTGCTGTTGCGCCTCCATTCAGCAGCGGCGAATAGCTGCGATTTGGTTGCTGTGGTGCTGGCTGTGCTCTATCATTGGCCCGTGGTGGCCTGGGTGGTGCAAATTCACGCTGTCGCTGATGCTGCTGCTCGTCACTGTGATCGAGCTGGGCGTAGGTGATGATGCCGTCATTAGGTCGTATATACGAGAAGCCCGGCTGACTAATGACCGGCTGTGGCGAGAAGCGTTCCATGGAGAGACGCTTGACCAGACCGTTGACGGTGCGTCCCTTGGTCAGCGGCAAGCGCTCCGCTGGCTGCTGTGAACTATGCATATTCTCACTTGACTTGGACTGCAGCGTCTCAATGCGATCCCGTATGCCCGCCGATATGTTCGATGGCGCCGCCTTGGTGTGGTTTTCTAGGAGCAACTGCGTCAGTCCCAGCTCACTGTCATGCTTCTCACGCACAGTGACAGCGTCCGATTTGCGTCGTTCGCGCTCCCGGAAATAGTCCTGCTCAAAGAAATCCTCGCGCTGCGACTGCTCAATGATGGGACTCAGCTGCTGCTTGGGTGTGGCACTGGTGCTATTGGTGGGTTCACTCTTCTTGCTCAGTTTGCTGCGCGTGTCCTTTTGGGGTGCGCTGCTGCTGCCGACATCACTTTTGCTGCGCACTAAACGCCGACCGCCGCCGTCCTCGAAGCGTGGATCTCGCTCGAGTGGGCTGACATTCGTGTCGCTTTTGCGACTAAACAGGCCAAAGATCGATGGGCGTTTCGAGGCGGGTTTCGTGGCGGGCTTCTTTGCGGCGGCGTCACTAACACTGCGTGCCACCGGCTTACCTTTGCCCTTGCGTTTTCGCGTGGGCAGTGAATGAAAGCGTTGCGTATCGTTGGCTGCGTTGGCTGCGGCACTTGGCACCTGGCTGCGCTTCTGTTTCACTCGGAACGTGGGTATGTTATCACCATTGGCCGCCTTGCTATGGTGCTGACCCGCCTGGGCGATGACCAGTGCAGCCTCCTTGCGTATGTCCTCGGGATCGATGTCGGGCGGCAGCTGATGATAGCCGTGCGGTATGCCCGGATGTGGCGGTTGCAAGTCTGTCGTCTCGTAGTCGTACTCCGAGGGTTGACCTGCACAGAGAGAAAAAAAGATATACATATTTTAAATAGAGTTGGCATTCATGTAATGACAATTAGCACATTAGCCACAACAACTCGCCTCTCAGCTGAGAGCTGTTGATGATGTAATACGTTAGTTAACAGCCAGCCAGCCAGCTAGCCAGTCAGTCTCTCGAAAGTGTGAATTGGCCAACAGCAGCTGGCTGCTAAATAAGGCAGCCTGTTTGGGGTCGACTTTAGCTGGTTGCTGGTTGCGACCAACAATGGATTTGGCATTAGCCCACGTTGCTGGCCTGTAATCGGGCGCTGTAAGCGCTAATGGGCATTGAAGAGTCTCGAGTCGCTACTTGAAGATCATAAAGATTCTTTCAGTCACTTCCTCACTTCTTCTTCGATAATCATTATTATTGAAAATACCCCCGCCGCCCGAAAAGCAAAATATAAAAAACGTGCCGCGCTCTATTCACTTCTATCAAGCAGCAAATCCAAAACGCGATCATCGTCATCATGGCCAAAACAAGATTGCTGCTGCTGCTGCTGCTGCTGCTGCTGCTGAACCAGCAAACACCAAACGTGCGTGTTGTTTGATAGCTTTTTTAGCTCTTTGTTTCTTTGCTCTTCAACATGTTGTTGGTGTTGATTCTCTTGCCCCTTGACGGCTCATCAACTGAAGTCAACCCAGCTCAGCTTTGAACGGGAGCAATCACAACAAAACAACATAGTCTGCACGAGATTACGCATCTTGACAATCAGCACTTGTTAAGCTGGCATAAAGAACATGCAGCAAGTTTGTTGCCTAAGTCATTTGTTTTTTATTTCACTTGCGTGCCACTAACAGCACTGACCTTGCCTCCACAGCGGGTCGGTCCGCAAGGTTGCCAACACAAAATAAAATACTCAATGTAGAATTTAAATTACATTAACTCAAAAACCAAACTTCATGCTTAAATATAAATTAATAATAATAATAAAAATAAATAATAAATAATCACAAGTTTTCTGGGGATATTTGCCAAAACTCAATTAAACTTTAAACTCAGCCAAGGAGCATCGTCGCCAGCAGTTGCGACTGCATTTTCCCAGGCTGCCACAATGCCGAGCCGGGAAGCCAAACATGGTTAAGAGAGTAAAAAGGCTGTGAATGGCGGCTTGGCCAAAGCTGATAAGCTACAATGATTAATGACAAGCTGGGCGTGGCAAGTGTCAAATTGGCTTCATACACGGTGCCATTCATGCGGGAAGCTGGTGTATGCTATGGCTAATAGAACAAATGGAGAGATCAAGAATATCATAAATATACTCGAAAAAAGACTCAGATATATTAGAAAATCGGAAATCTTTGCTTGTTTTTAGAAATAATTTCTAAATATACGAAAACATTTTTTCAAGACTTGCCCTAACTCGAAAAACATAAAAATATGGTTTTATTTATTTATTAGAAATATTTTCTATTATTAAGAAATGCATTTTGAAAAAGTGAAATTCGAATTTACAAAATAAGAGTCTTTTTGCTGAGTGTATGAGTGCTATGTACGCTTATGCCACAGCAATTGCAGCTTGCCAAAATGATGAGCGTGCCGCAAGCGATCAACCGCGATCAAGCCATATGTGTCAAGGTAAAAAGTATGTGGCTATGCAATGCACACACAAACGCACACACATATAGATGTGGTGTGTGATGGGTGCTGCCAGTTTAAGGTTTCTCGAGGAGCCAACCACACTCGCATGTTCATCACTTGTGGTTGCTTCTTGTTGTCGTTGCTGTTGCTGTTGTTGTTGTTGGTTGCAATGCCGTTGAGAGTTGAGAGGAGGTTGCGTTTAGCTGGAGGTGTTTTTGGCCGCGTTTTGTGGCTGCTTTTGCTTTTGGGCAACAGGAAAACATAAATTGCGACTAAGCGACAGTTGGTTACCGCCTGGACCGACGACTGCCAGTGAAACTGCGCCTCCAACTCAATTTCGACGAGTAACAGTAAACGCTTCGCATTCCCAGAGATCTAAGCCAAAAAAACTAAATAAAAAATAATAGGAAAAAAAAAATACAATGATAGCCGAACTGGCTCTGGTTTGAACGAGTGCAGCTATGATTGATTGCGAAAGCTTGGCGAACTCTCAAAGCACAAAGGCAAAGGCAAAGGCGCTGAAAGCCATTCATTAATTTAATCATCGATCCACTTAATGAATTCGAGCCATGGCCAACGGGCTCTGTGATTTGTGTGCCCATGCCGAATGGGCTCTAAAAATGAGCCAGAAAAACGCCTTCAGGAGCAAGAAGAAATTTAGAAAACTCTTTTCTTTTTTTCGTAGTTTGACGCATTGCGATAAGAAATCTGATCCAATTTGATGGCCTTTGGAAAACTGCAAGCTGCTTGCAGAGTTGCCTTGCCGCGTTGCCTGTTCCGGTTTTCTTTACACACAGCTGCAGTCAAAATAATATATGTAAAAATATAAAAAATTTGCCATGCGCCATTTTATCATCATAAAAGGAGTCTTATTTTTATGGGACAAACAAGTAACTCACTTATTTTACTCAATAAACCCACAATAAACTCGTCTATTTTCACCAGCACACCTATTATTTTGACCGCAACTGTATAAATTATGAATTGTTATTGCAAATATGAAGATAATTTGGATTTCGTGATAGCCACAAATCGCAGCACACTGACCAAGTCCCAAGTCAAATAAATAATAATAATAGCTGTTGGTTTTTCTTTCTTTTATTTGTTGTTGCCTATTTCATTCTTGGCTTTCACTTGACCAAATATTGCATCCTGCTGCTGAGGCCGGCTGGCAGGGCTCATTAAGAGCAGCTTAATGGCAACACCGATGCGTTTGGGCCCCAAAAATGATGCATATCTGGATGGCGCCCACCAGCTGTCAAGTGCAGGGCAGATAACTGGCTTTTAGGCCTGCCTCCCACCCGTGGACCACTTCTGGTCTAAGTCTCTGGTTCAACGTTGCAGCGCTAATGAGCCGACCGATCGGCAGCAGGGCTTTAACGTGGCTTAACTTGGCCAGAAAGCAAAACATATGCGCGAAGGCAAATGGGCAGAGTGGCATGCCACAGTGCCAAAGATCTTGCGGCTCATGGCCATTCGGGCAGCCGCCGCAGCATGCCACATCGAAGTGCCTCGAAGTGGCTCGCAGCGAAGTGCGGCGCGCCTTTGGGGCATTTCAATTAACCTGCGCACTTTCGATTTCATTGGATCAGGAACCTGGGCCGGGCTACACTCAGCCAAAAAACTCACTCTCTTGGAAAGCATACATCAATCTTTCAGGGAGTTTTTTATATGAGTAAGAAACAACTCTAATATTTGTTTTTTCTAGCATATATTATTGATAAAGATTAGAATTGCTGTGGAAATGTTTATAAATTCAATTTCTTTGTATATTTAGAATTTATTTATAGTTCTCAGTTTGTGGGGATTTTCTAAAATTGAGAGCAATTTGTTTCTCTGAGTGTAGTGACTGCGAAACTTGAGCTTTATCTAGGCGGGCCCCAGTGCAGCAATTCCAATGCTAAACGGCTCCGCACTCATTCCAGAATTGAAATAATTGAATGCCCTTGTGCGCGCTTATCGTGGAGCAGCAGGACCAGCGACTGGATACTGGAGGCTGGAGAATGGAGATCAGAGAGTTCCCATGCTGCCAATGCGCCTAATCACATCAAAAGCGATGCCGCCACGCGTCCTTGAAGCCACAGGCAGTGAGGGAGGGTGGGGAGACAGGGATGCTCTGCCTTTCTCTGGCAGTGACAAGTATGCAAATAAGCCAAGTGTATTTTGACAAGCGAGTGCCTCGAACCAGTCTAAAAGTCGCCCGCCCCAATTAAAATACCCACAATGAGTTGTTGTCTGGGTTGAAGTTGAAGTTTAAGCTGAGAGCTGAGAGCTGTGAGCTGTTAGCTGTTTAAGCTGTTGACGACTGGCTTTCAAAACAAATATATATATAAATAAATACAAATAGAAACTTTCGCTAAAGAATCGATGCGGTTCAAGCGGTTCGTCGTTAGCCTGGTCAATAGCGACAGTGACTTGAAGCGACAAACGTGTTTCGCACAGCAGCTGTCAACAGCACATTAAGTGAGAGCAAATAACAATAACAAAACACACACACACAGCAACACACACACACACACGCACACATACACACACGCACACACACATAAGCAGAGTGCCAAAAGTTTTGCTAAATATAATCCGAGACTCATTTCAATAAACGTACTTTTCGATCAACAAATGACGCAATCTTTTTTGCCAGATTTTTCTTCTTACTGGAGTTGGAGCTGGGAACAGAGGAGAATTTCAAGTTGCTGCTGGCTGATTGCGCTGATTGAGCTGATCGACAACTCCATTTAGCCAATTCGCAATATTATAACTCTACAAACAACACACACACACACACAAATATATTTAATAATTGCGGCCGCGACAATAACACCCAATGCCAACCGGGCAAAGAACCTGACTGAGCCACAACACGAGTTGGCCAACAAACGACGCAAAATGCGAAGTGCTTACTTAAAGAGAGCGCCTCAGCGCCTCAGCGCCTGCCAGCTGCTAACTTGGCTCAAATGCTGACTTGGCTCAAATGCTGACTGCTGCCTGCTGGCTGCTGCCTACGCCAATGTCACCCAGTCAAAATAGTGCGAACTGGTGGGCAGACATAGCCAAAATGAGACTTATTAATTAAGTTTCTGTTTCTGTTTCTATTTCTATTTCACTCATTTCAGTTTCTTATGCCAGCTGACAGTTGTTAAAGCACTTCAAAAACCGCATATGCAAATTGTGTATTAAAACCCAAAGCACTAAAATGTAAATGGCATTTTAATGGCGTGTGCAGATCCCCCTCTTCATCATCGTCTCAAACTACGTCTTCACATGCGGGTGGTTCTCGTTGTAGCTAGTTGTTTTTGTTCTTTATTTGCGTTCTGTTAGCTAGTTTGTAATAATCAAGTTTGACAAATTCGAGCATTCCATGCGAATATTGCGTAGTAGAAAAACAAACAAACAATGTTGGCATAAACAAGTGAAGAATGCCTGTCTCACGCACGCCGAAGCTTAAATACCCTTGGCGATCGCTGTTAAATTACCGTGAAATTTGAAGTCACTATAAATTTGGAAAAACGAACAATTGTGATTATGGCAACTATTTGTTATAGTAGTTAGCATAATTAAAGAGTTTGTTTTTGTGTTTTTCGTACAAGGGCACATCTAAATCAACTTATTGGTTAAATAAATAAATAGATAATAAATGGAAAACAAATTGATAAGCAGAACTTGATATTTGTCCAATCTCGATGATTATCGGTCCAAACGTAGTTTAATCATACGTATAACTATTCATTTTCATAGGTATAACTTGGTAAGTAATAAAAACTTTCATATAAGAACTTATCTTTGAATTGATATTTCAGCTATAGGATATAGTGAGTTTGTGAGTTTGATTTGATTTCTTATCTAGCTAAGCAACAGCATGTTTCACTCGAGAAATCCATCGATCGTTCTTTTGGCAGCTATATAATATAGTAATTCGATCCGGTCACAGCAACAAGAAGGACAAAGACCAAGCTTCCAAATTGAGAGACTAGCTTGCATATAAGCAGACAGGCAGACGGATAAGTCTATATGGAATCGACTAGCAATGCTGATCAGTAATAAATATGAGACTTGCCAACGTCACAAATAACACATATATATATATATATTAATATATAGATAAGATACTCAGCATCCAGCACGTGCCAGTCTTAACTTGTTTTCTCAACTCCATCATTGTGTTACAGGTTATCTAATCAAGAGCTAATCAAATTCAAAGCTGGCCACAAATTAAAAATCACAGCTAGCAAAACGGTGTAGAAAATTGCACGAGTCGGAAACGTTTTTTCCTTTTAATTAATTAATTAATGAAAATATATGGATGTGAGAGCAGCTCATTAAAATAATCATTAATGCATAAAATACAGTGGCAAATAAAAATATAAAAAAAAGCGGAGCAAACGGTGGCCCCGCTAAGAAAGCTTATTTAATTACGTTGCAAATTGCAAGCGAATATTACGTAATCATGATCCAGCTGGCCGCATGGGGGCTAGCCAATTATGGCCAACTTGTTGCAAGATCAGATGCCATAATATGGAATCAATTAAAGCGACGCAGCATTATGGAAGTCTGCAGTCAGAGATTATGTCATCTCGACGAGTTCAAGTGCATCCTCACCTGTCCTGCCCTCAGGCGAAGAGCAAGTGCAGCATCAACAATAAATAATAAAAACAATAACAATAACAACAACAAAAAGAAAAACACAAAAACAACTTAAACTACATATTTGAAGCAGCTGGCAGCTGGCTGCCTTTGGAGCTGAGCGAGACTCGCTTTTGCCAAATTCGGTCGCTACGCAAGGTTGCCCACGAGATGTGCACACACTCAGACTCGCACTCACACTCACACTCACACTCACATTCACACTCACATTCACACTCGCCTGAGTTTGTTATTGTTTTTGTTGACTTGTGTTGTCAACAGAAGTGTGAGGTGCAAAGAGCGCACAAAAATTGACTGAAATTAGCCAGCTCATATCATCAAATATGCGGCTATATATATATATATATATATGTATAGATATGAGTATGTACGTGTACCTAAGTGAGCTGAAATTAAATCATCATCTTTATCTGTGTTTTCTCACATAATTGCCTCAATTTGCATGTGAACAACAGCCATTTAAGACATTATGGTTAACTACTTCGGATGACGACGTCTGTCGTTAAATGCTAAACGCTGGCGCCTTGGCCGTTTTTAGATTAGGACTTTAAGATAATTGTCAGAGCATATATCTTATTAAAATGCCTCATCAATTTAATCATTTTTTTGCCACTTTAAGATAGAACTTTAAGCCATACAAAATGTCAGTGAATAAATCTTATTAAGATGCCTCGTCAATCCAACTTAGAAAACATTTGAAAAATGTTTATTTTTCAATTGAATTTTGTTAATTATTTGCCTTTCAATTGTCAACCTTTTGGACTTGCGGCCAAGGCCACAAATACAAATTAAACTAAGCCAAAATGGTAGAGTAACAGTTTATTTTAATTGCGTAGCAAATCAGATCAGACCATAACTGTGAGCAAAAACTGCAGCAGCTCATAAGGAAATTCAAGTTGCCCGAAAAAAAAGCAACTAAAAAAAAAACAAAAGACTCAGGCAACGAACGTGGCATGCCAATTACATATGGCCTGAGTATGAGACAGAGACAGAGACAGAGAGAAGGAGGATGGGGAGGAGGAAGTGGAAGAGGAGAAGGCCACTCGGTGCACAGACGCATCTATTAAAGCTAGCTAAATAATTTACATTTGTGCCGCTTTTGTCATAATCAATTTTTAATTTCTTCATTTCAGACATTCGCCATAAATTCCAAGCCGGCTTTGGGATAAATCGCATTGCCCAGCAATTAAATTGCGTCGCTTGTTCTTGTTGTTGTTGTTGTTGTTGTGGTTGCAGTTGCTGTTGCTGTCTCTGCTGCCAGACATAATCATAACAATAATAATGTAGTCGACTCGGGAGACAAACAGACAGTTGCAGCAGCAGCCAGTTTTTTTACTGGGCATATTTTTAGTGCGAGTGCCACTGATGAGTTTTTTTTTTCTGTTTTTGTTTTTGTTTTTTGTTTTCTGTTTTTGTTTCCCCATTGCCTGATGTGCAAAGTGATACTTTGTGCAACAAAGAGTGTGGCCTGCTTGCTGCTTGTAATGCCTTATAAAATATCTACTTATTTAAAATAGTTATAGCTTGCGCTTTACGCGTGTGTGTGAGTGTATGAGTGTGTGTATGTGTGTGTGTGTGTGAGTGCTCTCGAGCGCTCTCAAGGTAAACTACATTTTATTGTTGAGGCGGCATTGTTACGAGCATTGCTTTTGGCATTCGTTCTGGCTTACTCGCCCACCTACTATTATATATATATAAATAGTTTATGCATATATATATATATAAATAATATATGTGGTACACATGCTGTGTGGCAGGCAATCAATATCATCTGTAGAAATAGTCGTCAAATTATGCAATTGATGAATGACCAAATGTCAACTTTTGTTCGTTGGTTGCAGTTGTTATTGTTCTATGTTGTTTCTGTTGCTGTTGCCCATTTAGCGGACACACGAAGGTGATTCGCTTGCCCGATTTGTCTGACCACCATCATCATCATCTTCTTAGAACGTCAGCAGTTGTTGCGAGTGTTATTTTGTGACTGCGACTGCCCAGTTAATTAGTTAGTTGAATTATGTAGTCATGTTCATTTGTTGCTTTCAGCGTGGGTTGTTAGCGGCATTGATTGACCAAAATTAGCCTGTCTACATTTGTATGTGTCTGTTGATGTGTGTATGAGTGTGTGTTTAACTTTATACAGCTGTGGTCAAAATAAGTGGAAAGTGTTCAACAACAACAAAAAAAATACTTCAAATAAAGTTGAAAAATGATTTTATTTGTAGAAATGTAATCAATACTGAAGAAAAGTAAACTTCAAAAGCTGGCATAACTATAAAATTATCAAGAAAAACCAATAAAGTCTTTAACTTTGTCACAAATTAGCAGCTTCAAATAATAGTGGAATAAATGGGAAGCTTTCCTAGCTTTACCTGGGGCTAAACAATATTTCTAAAAGTAGATATGATGTGTGGATTTATTAAGCTCTGTTTATGCTTTCTCTCTCTCTCTTTCTCTCTTTCTCTCTCTTTCTCTCTCTCTCTCTCTCTCTCTCTCTCTCTCTCTTTAAAACTAATCAGCATATAGCGTCAAACAGAACCGAAGATAAACATAATAAATAGGTAGCATACAAAAAAGTGATGCGAGGCGATAAATCGAAGAGTAAAATGAGCCAAGTAGCTATGCAAATATTAAGAATCTCCATTTTATGAAGAAGTGGGATTATTATATTGACCGCAGCTGTAAATATATATATATTATACTTAAATGTATGCAGCTAGTTGCTGGCGCTGTTTTAGTCAGACATTATTGAATGAAATGTTTGTAATTTATCATTAATAGAAGCAGCTTGCACTTATGCAAGTGTGGGTGAGTGTGCGTGTATGTGTGTGGTGTATGTGTGTGTGTGTGGTGTGTGTTGTGGTTATTCTTTGAGGTTATATGCCTTAAACACAACACACTGACCTATGCGCTTCACGTGTACATCTCGATTGAAGCTGACACGTGGTCCGCCATTTGCTGTTGTTGCAGTTGTTGTTCCAGGCATTTGTTGAGGTTGCGGCGGCATTCTGCTGGGTTTGTGATGGGTTTGTTGTTGATCTGTCTGATCTTATGGTTTACCAATTATCTCTTGCGTCGCTTTAAATTTCTCACTTGGCTTTTGGAAAAGTGTTAAGCAGCTGTTCCGGGCATTTTCTTTTGTTTTCTTTTTTTTTAGTTATGCTCAATTTGACAGTCGCTTTTGGTGATCTGATATCATATATCAAAATATATATGGGGCTGTCAAAGTGTCGAACTGCAATTCGAAAATAGAAATAAAGAAGAAGAAAAAGACAAGTCTCAAATGTCAAATGTTGCACTTATTATTGTTGTTGTTGTTTGTTTGTTTGTTTGCTGTTAAGGTTGTTGTAGTTGTTGTTGTTTTTGGTTTTTATCGTGTTGCTTGTTAGACTCTCTGCACCTCATTAGCTGCGACCTGGTTAAGTTTTGTTGGTTTGTTGGATTGTTGGTTTGTTGGATTGTTGGTTTGGTGTGTTACTTAACTAAATCAAATCTATCAAATTGCCTTATTAATGGCCACTTGACATGCGTCAGCGAAAGTGTTATTAAAATTAAATCAAAGCTGCAGGTTTAACTTAAAGCAGAAAAAAGTAGAGAGCTCATCAAAGAGTCGGTTATTTTGTATGCCGCGGACAACGCAATAAAGCCATAAGAAATTAGAAACGAAAACAAGTAAATGAACCCAAAAAAAAAATTGATAAAAAAAAGACAAGCAGTGAAAAGAATAATTGCCAATTAATAAAAAGCCAATGACTCTGAATCCGAATCCCAAAATGTATTTAAAAATCATTGTAAAGCTGGCAATGGCTGGCAGCAGGGGAGCAATACGAAATGGGCAGGCAGAATCAAGTTTATTTTGCGTTATGCTCGTTAGCCGGAGCAAAAACACACGCTCAAAAAAGACATTATGAGGGTGTTTTTTGTCTGCATACCATAATGTCTATATATATATATATGTATAACTTTAATTCGACTCTTACACTTGACTGTTGTTGTCATTGTCACATGCGAGCGACTTTGAATTGGCAATTGGGATGGATGAAGTGGCACCGATTGAAGTCGCGTCTAGCAACGAATAACAATGCAAAGCGGATGTGGGGAGAACCACGAGCAGCACTCTATTTGTGGCAAAACACCCGCCTCCCCCTCACCCACCACCATTCCCTCCGACAAACGACATTTGGGTGTGTCCTGCAGCCGCCATGCAAAAAAATATGTTGATTGCGATTAAGCAAACGCGATAATATTCATATTTGAATGCGAGGCAACCAAAACTCTATTTAAACAATGCATTATGCCCGAGGATATGCCGCACATGCGCACACGACTGCTGCTCTTGCAACCTTGCTGCCTGACCAAGCAACCCAAGCAACCGAGGCAAGTGCGCTAAGCAGGCGCAGCCAATGAGTCCGAGTATCCCACTTACCCGATGCCCAATCATTCCCCCAATCGCCCCCAGTCTTCATAGCGCCTCGCTGCAGACTCACGCACGCACCCACCCAAACCGCGCAACTCTCTCCCTCTCTCTCCCTATCTCCCTCTCTCGTAATGGGTAGAAAATGCATGCCCATTATGGCACCTGGTCAGGGGCCGAGTCATAATCACAGCCAGCCGCCTACACTCAGAAAAACTGAAAACTGTATTCATTTTTTAATCATATGTTAACACTCATTAAAAATTCAAAAAAGAAAAGGTTTTTCCTATTTTTTACAAGACTTTTACTATGTACAACAAGTAGAAATGATAAATTTAGAAATATTTTTCTAGTTTTAAGTAATTTATGTATGCATGGCGATTTTTTTGTGAGTGTAGCTAGCCGAAGAGAAGCACAGACAAACATCAATGCGGGCTGCCTGCCCATTCACTTACTGGCTTACTTACAGACAGGACAGCTCTCCACTCTAACAAGCACACACACAGAGAGAAAGAGAGAGAGAGAGAGAAAGGGATAGAGAGAGGGGGTAGGGGAGACAGAGAGGCAATCGAGCAACTAGACGTCAATGATCATGACTAGTAGAACCTCGTGTCTGTCTGCCTGTGCCCAGCTGGAGTTGGAGTCGGAGTTGGAGCGGGTACGCAAAACGCTTGGAGCTGCCAATAAAAATCCTTTACCATATAATTTGAGTGGCCATGCGTGCGCTCTGACATTGATGGGAAGCTGACTAGTCAGCATGCATGCTACATGCTGCATGCAGCTACAGCGAAGACGCAGTCAAAGACGAAGACGAAGACGAAGACTGCCAATTCCTGCTAGCCCCCAACGACCAGGTTGGTTGTTGGCAATGTTGGCCAGATGCCGATGCCGATGCCGATTGTTGCGCGTTGATTGCGCCATGAACGTGATTTGTTTGTAAACACGCATTATTAAGGTGTAATAAACATACAATTTGCAGCGCTTCGAAGCGTAGGAGCTCTGTGCGTATATACATATATAGAATATATATATATATATTTATATTTATACATATTTATATTTATGTACGTATTATATACTATTTCCCAGCACAGGAAAAACTTTCTTATTTTCAGCGCAATTTTCATTTCGAGTTTTTATACATTTATTATTTAAGAAAAGAAAAAATCCTTTCTAATTTTTTTTAGATTTTTTTTTTGCATGTTAACAATTTATTTTATAAGACTACAAAATGTACATCGATTTAGTTTTTGATTAGGAACACATTTGGCTTATATGTTTTGTACTACTGTGGACAGGACATCGTAGACTAAGAAGTCAAAGAGCTAGCCTAGATATAGTCACTGGCGAACTCGGCCGATTTTGTAACAATGAGAAAGAAACCTCAAAGTTTTAGCCAAAAAAACACAGCAATTCTCATTCCAAGAATTAGCGTTAATGGTAGAGCTATGAGGCTCAAAAAGTATGCCGCATTCAATTAACAAACCTAACGCAATTTGTATCCAATTTCAGTCGCAATTGCGTAGTGTGTAGCTAATTTTATACAAATTATTTTAAATTATATAATTACAAGCGCTCACTCACTCTTTCTCACACTCTCTCACTCTGCCTCTCTTGCAAGCCAAGCGGAGAGTCTCTGAGCTCAGAGTCTAGAGTCTGGAGCCAAGCATAATAATGGCTCTGAACTTGAACTTTGACATTGCGAATGAGTATGAAAAAGACAATCAGCAAACATAATGATGGCAACTAAGCAACCCAACCCAGCCCAGCCTAAACCTACTCCTCCCCACCACCAAATACAAAAAACAACTCCTCCGCCCATTGTAACGACCGTGTCAAGTGAAACCAAAAGTGCGGCAACATCAGTTTTGTTGAACAAGCAGCGAGGCAACATCGAACGAGCAACAAGCAAACAAACAACGCGTTCGCCCACTTTGCGTGTGTTCTCAGCGCCAGTTGCTCGCTGACCTCTGCGGCTGGGTTCAGGTTCAAGTCGAACACAACAAAAGCAGCTAACAGAAATTCAGTCTGTCTCTCTGTCCGTCTGTCTAAGTCCGATCTCTTGAGCATACACTCAGCGAAAGAAAATCAGCCTTGAAAATCGCCCGAAAAATAAGAACGTTTTTCTTGTTTTTGAAAAGAATTTATAAATATAAGAAAACTTTTGCTTAAAATTAGAAAGACTCTCCCTAAATCGACCATTCCGAAAATATGATGAATTTTCTTCAGTTTTAGAAATATTTTATAGTGCATTTGTAGAACATAAAAAAATTCAAAGGTTTCTAATATTCAATTTTGGTGAGTGTAGCGCGGCCTTTGCGGCCGAAGTGAAAATGAAGGTGTAGTCCAATTTGTAAGTATGGCCAAGCCCCAAGGCTCAGCACAGCAGCCAAAGCAGCCATCGAGAAGCCGACGTCAAAGTTATGCAAAGCTGTGGCCGGGACTCTCTGCTCCCGGTGGAGTCAGTCCAGTCCCGGCTAGTCCAGTCCCGTCTTGCCTAGTGGCCTGCGTTGTCTGGAGCGCATTTTTCCATGCGTGCCGCCTTTCGGCTTTGTTGGTGGCGCTCTGCTTTCCTCTGCTGCTGCTGATGCTGCTGCTGCAACGTCCATTTGCCGACTTGGCAAATACTTAATTGCATTTCGATATCTATGCTCAGGCATCTGCGAGTGAGGATGCCGCAGCATTGGGGCACTCAGACAGCGAGACAGGCATTTGTTGTGGACATGCAGACGGCCAAAGCAGCGCGAGGCTGTTGCTCCTCACTGTGCTGTGCTGTTCCGATCTGTTCGGTTCGGTTCTGTGCTGTTCTGTTCTGTTTGCCGGTCGCCGATTTTTACAACTAAATTCCCTTGATTCATTTTTGCGCTTTACAAAAGAAATTTGTAATTGCTACTCCCATTTAGAGCCCATATTGCATATCTGCGCGCACATCGCGCCGACAACATGACAATCGACTTCTTCTTTTCTAATGCTATGCACATCCGTTCAAGCGCCCACACACACACACACTCTCGGACACACACAGACACATATACACATATACATATATATATATATATGTCAGCTCTTTTTTCTGGTATCCGCTCTCGCATATTGTTTTGTCATCGTTTTGTTTGCTGCCTGCCCAGTTGATGGTCGTCCGTCAATCTTGGCACCGTCAGTCGTCAGTCGCAGTGCCCCCAAACTGGAGCCCCGCTGCCCCCTCTCTTCGCCAGCACTGCGAGATGGCATTGTGCTTGAGCACGCTGTCATTTTCACGCTTTGTTAGCTCACTAAACTGTATCTCGTCGTCTACAGCAACTACAACAACAGCTCTGTACTAGGAAGCGTCATGGCGCAGCCACGTTTTTTTTCTTTATTTATGACTACATATTTAGTTTATTATGTATGTTAGAAGGTTAATCTCGGCGGCATTACATTGCATGTTTTGCGCCATTGTGGCAAATTTCTTTGCCTTCGCCTTAAAAGACTTGTATAATACTTGCACACCACGCGACAACACGATGGGGCAGCCAAATATGGCAACAAAACTAAATAATAGCAAATCTTTGTCGGCAAGTTAGAATATTATATTCGATCAAGAATATATATACTGTATAAGTCGCCCATGCTTCCTTCTGCCTGATTTTAGCTCTACGCAACTGACCTGGGGTGTAGCTGCCCCCCAACTTCTAGTCTTCTATGTAGCATAAGGTAATTGCAAGTTGCGCTGAGGCAATCTTCTGCATAAATGTGTGTAAAGAATGATGGCTAATCAATTTCATGTTTAATGGCTAATGGCATGATTAATGTGCCTCTTAACTCGCGCTGCTCTCTCAGCGGGCACAAATTTCACTTTTCTCGCATCCATAATACAATAATTAACCCAGAGAGTATACCATATGTATATCTAATGAAAAGAAAAAAACAATAAACGAAAAAAAAAGTATGTTATCGACCGCTGTGCCATTTTTCCATGTCACAGTTGCCGACTGCGCGACTTTTAACCTGTGCAGAAATCAATTAGGCACCGTATCGAATAGATACACACACGCACACACTCACACTCACACACCTTCTTACACACACTCAAGCGTAAAAGCGATCGATCATCAACAGTCGATGTTCGAAATGATGCTGAGCTGGCCCTTGATTGTGGACTCGGTGTGAGTTTTTTCATTTTTTTTTTGGGGTTTCGGGAAACGTATTTTATTTATCAATTAAATCGAATCGAAAATTGTGCGCAATTACTGAGCAAATGGTTATGAGCCAAGTTCGTTGCCTGAGTCTTTTGTTTTGCAGCCACACTCAGCAAAAAGTTCGCACTGAACCTTAGAAATTCGAGTACTTTCGATGCCAAGGGTATATCCATATTTTGTAGCATTTCTAATTTCGGGAAAAACATTTTCTTATATTTCGAAATTATTTCTAAGAACAAGAAAAACTTTCTAATATTATTGTGGATCTTTTTCTGAGTGCAACAGATTTTTTCTCTCACTGAATTGCTGCACGAAACCCACTCTCAACTCCCGACTCTCGTCTGTCGTCTGTTGACTTGGGGGGTGTCAGTTTCGATTTCGATTTCGGTTGCAACTGCAGCTTGCAGCTTGGTTGCATCTGCCAGGCGTGCAACATTTCCGGCAAGAGAGCTCCACGCTGACGCTGACGTTAATGTTGACGGTGGCAAAGGTCAGCAGCGAAAACGAATCGGCACTTGGCACTTGAATGCCTGATGCCCGATGCTCGATGCTGATGTCTGAATGCTCATGCAACAAAATGCTGCATGCGGCATGCAATGGGAAAAAGGGCGCCTTGCATGCGATATTTTCTTTGGGTCTCTGGCACAGCAACAATAAAAACAACAACAACCACAACAACAACAACAAACACAAATCATAATCCAGCTGTGGCCCATCTTCCGTCTTGCATAAGCTCCACTGTACTGCAGAGTTTCACTTTCCTACTGTGTTGCCCAAATCTGTCGGTGCCGGGTTAATTAAAGCCAAAGAAAAAAGGCAACTAGCTGGCCAAACTAGCGGTAGCTGCGTTAATATTTTAATTTATGCAAATTTTTGGCAGCAATCTCAGACTAATTATTACTAGCTGGCAGCGATGTCAGTTTTATGATTTGATTGATAGAAAGGCAACTCAGCTGTGCAACACAAAACAGTTTGGGTTAGGTAAGACTGAATGTCCACTTTGGATGCAGCTCAATTTCTGAATCAAAAATGAGTTCAGCCAGTTGCGATTATGCATTTTGCAATCATGCACTCAAAGAAAAGATCGCACTAAATTTAAGTAAATCGCCATAAATTGGCGCCAATTATTAGTCACACAAATGTTCAAAAAGTAAGTTTCTCAAATTATAGTTGATGGCTTTCTAGAAATTAGCGTTTTCTTTTCTAAATTTCAGTCTGAATTTTTCTAAAATTTAAAAATGTGAAAGAATTCTTCTATTCTTCAGTGTAGTTAGTGCTAGTTGTGCCAACTGCAATAGATCGCTTCCGGTGATTCCTCTTCGTCTTCATCATTATGGGCAGCTTGTAGTCTACATTCTACAAAACCCAATGTGCATAAAAATAAGTACATATTGAGAGCAGCTTGAGTTTCAAAACTGATCAAATTCATTGATATGCAGTTGTCGTTAAATGTTTGTTGGCCGGCAACGTGCACAATTGCCAAGGCATACAAAGCAGTGACTCAATTTCAACATTACTTACAACAAATTTGAGTTTATTTTCAACACGCATTGTGCAATGACTGTCGCAAAATAAAATTATTTTGGCCCCATTACATTATGAAAGCGTTACAAATTTTTCTTTCATGAGACACATTTGCCAATTGGCCGATAGACGAGCTCTGTCATTTTGAACAGTTAAATTGGGACTGGGAAACCAGCTCACAATAACTATTGCCATAATCGGTCAATTTGAGATATCATTTGTATGCATGAATCTCCATTTGAGTGCAGCAGTCAATGTCATAATAAAGCAGCCATAACACCCAAAAGACAACTTGTCTATTGTTGACCAAATGACATCATAACATCGTATCACGTCAAGCAACCCACGCTCCACCAATTGGCCAATATGTATCTGCAGACTAGGCAAGAGAAATTTTCAGGAATTGAACGCAGTTCTCGGAAACTCATAATTGGCTCGAGTTGAAAGCTGAAAGCCAAAGCTAAGCGGGCCCATTGGCAACACTAGCAGTCAATACAGTCAATACATCAATTTAATGACTTCATTGAAAGCATTTTCGGCTCAACACATCATCCACGCCCCAAATATATTGATTTCGTTTCGATCCATTCTGCCAGCGCAGATTAGCTGTAGGCTTAAGCAAACAGAAATTCGGTTAGCAGCTGAACTAATGAATACCCTATAACTTCGTAAGTAATAGCTGTGTTCTTAATTGGCATAGCTGGAATGCATATTAACAATAGTATTAATTTGGAAAGTTCGCAAATATTCTTAAGTGGATTTTGTGGCATAACATTTACATATAAATTCCGACACAGAAAAGTGTCTTCAACCGTGAATGTTATTTTATTCTGCAGATCAAACGATAACTAAAAAGTGCAGATTTTACCCATCTAAAAAACATTTCAACAAGAATTTCTAGCCAAAATTGCTTGGTGTTTGAAAATCAGATCAATTTTTAGCATAAATTGTTCAACATTACAGGGTATTATCCGTGCTTAGTTTGTGGACAACTAAATCTACGATTAGCGTTCCCAGGGCGTCGTATTGCAAGTCGGAGTCTGCACCTGCCAATGCCACAACAAAGCCCAAAAACACTTGACACCCGATACTCTATGCTACGTGGAGGCAAATGAGCAAAAAGGGAGGACACAAGGGGAGGCCACAGTGGGGCGGGCCAGAAGGGGACAAGCGCTGAGCTGATAATAAGTAGTGTGCTTGATAGTGTTCGCTTTGCCGGACTAATTGGGCTTTTATGAAGTAAGTGTTGAGTGTGTTTTTACTTCCGCAACAATGCTTTGTCAAGTGTCAAATGCGTTTTACCGTTCAATTGGCCGATCAACTTCCGCTCGACAAGAGCTCAATGCCAGGCCAAGTTAGTTGAACATGTGTTTGTTTTTCTCTATTTTGTGGCCTATTTGGCTAACAAATCAAACGCGAGCAGTTTAACAACAAGTTTTGTTAAAGCCCATTAAATCAACGCCGCTGCGTCTTTCATTCCGATTACGGCATTTGATAGACTTTTTGTGATTTTGATTTTTGATTTCAGTATTTATTTCGGTTTTCGATTGTTGTGCGTGCCCCTTGGGCAATTAAGAGCTGCACGATGCACGAAAGTGAATGTTGTACAGTGGGCCAGATGCGTCTCAGACGATTAGGTAAGGTCACGGGACGACAACGATTCATTCATTAGCAGCCTTATTCACTTTGGCAACGCAAAAACAAACACTAGCCATGGCAATTTGTTTATATTTGTGCGCAACATGACAAACAACAAAAAAAATTTAAAAAAAAAACCAAATGTAAATGTTCACAATTCACTTTAAATATTTGAACGAGTGTTATTCAGTCCAGCCAAATGATGTATTCACAATTCCCTTTAAAAATAGTTGAATACGTGTGATGTTAGACAGCGGCATGCTTCATTGAAGTTTTGCAATTTTTGTTTGGGTTTCGTTGTGGGTGCTAAATGAGTCAAAGCCAGAAGTTTATGAGCGCGCAAGGAAATGCTAAAAAATATATATGTATGTACATATATATGTATAAATAAGAAACTGGTAAATTTGGCTGCCTCAATGCCTCAATGCATTTAAAAAACAAATCATCCTTGACGCATGCACACCAAAAACGGCAGCCTGCACATGAACATCAGCCAAAAACGAGACAAAAAAAAAAGAATCAAAATAAAAATAAACACAGCTTCCAAAAAAAAGAAGGAAAACAAAAACAAAAATGAAACAAGCCGTAGGACTGCGCACAAGGCAAGGCTGCACAACCATTTTTGGCCACATCCACAAAAAGCTGCTGCTTTTATTTATTATTTTTTTTTCAGAATTTTCAATTTGTTGTGTTTTGCGTGTGTGCATTTAACCCCTTGTTGCTGGCTGCTTGCACAGGTTCCTTTAAATTGACGTTTATTTCCAGACGACGACGACGACGACGACGAAATTCGGACCGCAAAAAAAAAGCGCAACTTTCGAAAATTTTTAATGAGCACAAAATGTGTGCGTCGAGTTAATTTGCCGCAGCGTTTGAAGACACACAGACAACAACAGCAACAGGAACGGGTTGGCCCTCCGTCTATATAATACGATACGGTTTTTTTTCTCTTTTGTTTAGCCAAAAGATCGAAGAGACACCTACACTCACACACACACACACAGATACAATTCTTACATGCAGCCGCTGCATGACGTCATTTTGGCATTGGCATTGAACTGACGCTTAAGTTTGGCATGCTTTCGAAATGCTCCCACGTAGCCAGCGACAAGTGAATAAATAAATACATCTATTTAAATATGTATACATTGTATACTAAATATATAAGTTATTTAGATATCAACTCACAAGGATCAGGAGTTTGTCCAATATCAATGTAGTGTATAATTAAATTAGTTATTAGACATCAAAATATGTAAGATTGGCTTCCAGTCGTTTTGAGTCGGTATATATATCAGTTCTTCAAATTCTCTTCCCTTTAGATGTATATACATGTACATAAATGAAATACATACAAATTTAATCAAATTTACCCTCAATAGTTTTAGATTCTTAAAGTTCTGCTACCGCTTAGTATCTCCAGGTTATAAATGGCCGATATACATGCAGCGAGTGTGCGGGATATATACTGGCCAAACTGAGCAGATCGCCCAGAATCACCAGCGAGATTTGTGCATAACGCACACTTTTTAAGTTGAAGAACCACATTACATAACCACGAAATCCACTCAATTTTGTTGGTCTCGCTGTATTCATTTCAAATAATTTATCAAATATTCCAATTTATTTTGTTTATATAGCTATTCGCATGAAAGTCGACTGGAGAATGTCGATAACTGCTACGCTTAGAATAAAGTCAAAATGAAAGCTGTTAGCAAAGTTATTTGATTCAAGCAAATTACGTATGAATATTCTGGAATATTTCGCATCTGGCGAGAATACATAAATTAAAATTCCTCAACGAATTTAAAGAACAAAATTTATGTGCATCATAAAAGAAAAAAATCAAATTGTACGAATTTCAAAATATTTCAAGCCCAATCACATTAGCAATGCTAATGCGAGCTCCTCTCCCAGAACTGTAAGCCGAACCGATAATGAGCGACGCGGCAAACAGCATTTTTTTTCGACTACCAAAGAAGATACATTAATCTAAAAAATTAAGAAGAAAAAACTGGTCATTCCCTTAAATATCAGAAGACACTGTAAACTTTCACTAAAAGCTTACAAGTTTAAGCCAACAAATATTAAAGATACAGCATTGTAAGACCTTCTGAATTCTATTTCCGTTTCAAGCACAATCAAAGACGGGCATCATCTTTATCATCATCATCATCATCAACATCATCAACATCATCATGGGCGTTTTTATTAACATTATAATTGGTTATTAATTTGCATCCAAATTCAAAGCACTCGCTGATCGAGGAGCTGACCACGAAAGACTTGTGTTCAACAATAATAGAGGTCGTCCAATGTTACCCAAAAATACAACAAAAAAAAAAAAGTTTAAGTTGTCGAACAAAGAAAGAAAGTCGTCAATAAGCACATTTATCATTAGTCTTAACATAATTTGCGCACTCTTTGAACTTAAAGAAATTACTTCAATTATGTGCCAAAGGGTTACAGATCAGCTTATTGGTTCTGCATTGAGAACTACACTAAGAAAAACCATATAGCGACAACCACAAACAGAATTGGCATTTCAGGATGGATTTTTGTCAAATTTACAAGAAGAATGTTTTCTATAAGAGAAGAGAACAAGGGAGAGAGAGAGAGCGAATTTCATTACTATTTTGGGAATATCCGAAAGGACTTTTTCTACTTTTTAGAAATGCATTTCTTGACAATTGAAATTATTTCTAAAAATAGAAAACCCATTTTAGTTTTCAGAGCAATCTTAATTCTTATTCTGAGTGTATTAATTAGTTTGCTAAATGAAATATGACTCACAAACTCTCACGAATGCGTTGGCAGTCTACACACAAACACACACACACACACACACACACACACACACACACACACACACACACACACACACATGTATGTACAGATATTCGCCCACAAATAAAAATGTGTAAGTGGAACAGCTCTAATGTTATTCTAGGGCCATAAAACTTGAGCATTCAGCTCGAGATCAGCGATTAGGTTTGGCAGTGAACTGAATTATTCAAGACGTTATTTATTAATTTTTAGTACAAAGTAATAAATAAGTAAATAACAAATAAATAATGTCCTGAATTTTTAATACTGATCATTCAAGACATTATTTATTAATATTTAGTACAATAAATACTGCATTTAGTTTTGGTGTTTTTAGATAAGTTTACAATCATTTGGTTATCAGCGTGTAAAGCGTAATTTTTAGGCTAGCTCTACTGTAGTTGTTGCTCTCAAAGGAATACACGTTAAATTGAATTGTTGTAAATATTGTGTTCATAATAACAATGAATAAGTTTCAGCTGGAGAGGGCGACTCACCTCAGTTCAAAAGCAATTTGCGCAGTTCTAATTGCAATACTTGTTGCATTTGTTGTTGTTGTTGTTGCTGCTTCTATTGAGTCAACAACTTGTTGCACTTGTTCGATTTTTTTTGGAAAATCCTTCAACGATTTGCGAATTTTAATTAGTTAATCAAACACAGTCGTTATTTTTTTTTTTTTTGTTTTTTTTTGGTACGAAAATTACCCAAAAAATCGTTTGCACAATTTAAGCGAAAATCACGATTTGTGCCGTTTTTTTGTTATTTAGCTTTTTGCACTGCTCACAAAGTCGTTTGTTTTTTTTTTTTGTTTGATGTGTGTGTGGGTTGATTGTAGTTGCGGGGGGCGTTTGTATGAGGAGACAGATGGAGAAACAGTTGGGTTTTTTTTTTGTTTGCTATCGGTTCTCCTAATTGCAATAAGAGGTAGGTTGGTGGTGGGGGCGACGGTTAGTTAGCAGCTGGGCACGGCGCTGGCCAGTTCGTATTAATGCGTATATATATAAATATATATATTTGAATCGTTGGAAATCACACACAAAAACACACAAACACACACCAACGAGGTGGGTGATGATGAGGGGGAACGCACGGCGTATATGGGTTCACAGCCAGGTGAACACCGTCACGTCTAAAAGCCGACTGAGCCGACGAGCACGATCTCTGTGACTTCGAACTTCGACTCTGGTGATGCCAGCTCGTAAGCAGAGAGCAAAGCTCAATGTGCGCTGAGAGCTTAATGTGCTGTGGCAAGCAAGGTAGGCAACGCAACAGGTAGCCGGCATTTCTTTCGCTCTCACGCGCTCTCTTCTTCTCTCTTCTTTGCATACACTCAGAGAGTGAGAGAGCTTAGCAGTCATAGTGCTGGGGCTGGCTCAGTTTTTGTCATATCAACAGCGATGTAAACAAGTGAAACCAGCTCGCCCAAACATTCTTTGTTGTTTGTAGCTGCTCTTCTTCTTGCAAGACTAGCAAATATAAATATGGAAATTCTGTGAGCGAGCAAAAGCTAACAGACACGCTCAAAATTGTTGTGTTGGCTGTGTACACTCAGAAAAAACCGACCTAAATTTTAGAAAATCGTTATACTTTTATGACTTTTTTTGAAATATATAGAAATTATTTTTATGATATAGTTTGTATATATAGAAAAACTTCTAAAAATATGTCAAACATTTACAAAGACTCGCCCTATATCGACAAACACAAAAACTTGCTAAAATTTAGGGAGGTTTTTTTTCTGTGTGTAGGCAAAACAAACAGTAAGCGTGCGGCTAGAGGCGAGAAGCGAAGCCAACCTCCCAAGTCCAAGGAGGCAGTCAGGAGGCAGTGAGGCAAATAGGGTGTCTCCACACACACACCCAGCTCATCAATCACGATCTCGGCTAGTTATAATAATCGCTCGCTGCGTTCCATCACAAGTCATTACACTGGCTGTGGCTGCTGCTGTTGCTGCTGTTGTTGGTCGGCTTCACTAATTAATTCATCTTGAATACGAGTTCTGTGAATAAGAAGCGCTTAATCCCCAAGGCGTTTGTATGAAACTATTCTAGCAAGTGTCATAAACAAAGCAAATCGTTGGCAGATACTTCAGCAGGTAGCAAACCAAATAATATAATTCACACACACACACACGCACTCAAACGCATACACTTCAATTTGAATATCAAAGTAATTAATCAAAATTGAAAAAAAATAAAATAAATATGTATGTACAAATAAATCACCAATCGTCATCGTCTTCAACGGTCAAGCAACTATAAAGCACCAAAAGCTGAATTCGTCCCACGTTCATTTCACACTTTCCGCATCCCTTCCCCCTCGATCTGCCTCTATCGTGCGTCAAGGAGTCCATTTAACTTTAATAAAGTTGTCAACGCACGAAATTGTCGTGTGAAGAAGAAGCATTCGCCATATCGTTTTTTTCTTTCATTTTTTTACGGCGCCAACGCTGAAAGAATCAAGTGGTCGTCGTCATTCGGCTCACGATTACATTCCTGTTCGACTGCGAATTCGAGTTCGAGTGCAATCGTTAACGGTAAATGCCAGACAGGTGAAAGCCCTTTCTTAACATGCGTTGCATGCATGTATTAATAACGTACGTTATTCTAACGCATCCCTTGAGCTTTCTATACTTAAAAGCTCTCTTAGGCACGCGAAGCCTGGCAAGTGTTGCGCAGCTTTTTTCACAGTCAGTATTTGTTCGGATTTGCAGCAGCAAAGGTTTCGAATGTTTTGTTTTTGGTTCAAGGACGCGTAGAAGTTAAAGCAATCAAAGAGATAAATTGAAGACATATAACTAACGCAAAAATTGTGAAAAATGTTTGCAATAAAAAGCATATTTGGTATCAAACTATTTATGCAACATTAGCGAATTGTTATGTTAATTCTATTATTGTTAAGGTCAAACGTTGCTCAACACCATGTAACTATTTTTATATACAAAGTAAATATATATATCAAGACACGTGTGTATCTATATACTTTACATCTATGTACATAGATGAGATTAAAAGCTTTGAGCACAAGTGAAAACGAGAGCTTTGTTCCCGTTACGCGTCAACAGCTGATTTAAACTAGCCACACACACTCCCATACAAGAAGTGATAAATTAAATGGCGCTAATTCGCTGTTGCTTTGAGCCACCCGAACTGCCCGAGTTCTTCGATAGCTTTGTACAGAAATGCACCGATCCGAGTTGTAAGTATTGTTACAAAAAACAAAAACCAAGCAAATTAAACACATCAGACGCATTTAAATTAGGCGCGCAAGTGTTAACGTGGTGGAGCAAAACTGTTAAGTGTGCAACGCAACCAACTTCATGTCATATGCATTGCCAGATTGGCAAAACCAAAATTTCGAGAAGTCAATATTATTAAGCATAGGCAGCATTTAACGAACTAGCGCAGCAAACTTCATGCAATATGTGCTGCCACATCGACAAGATCAACAAGCGGGCAACTATACGAAAAATAAAAGAAAAACAAGCAGCAAAATTATTAACGCCAACTGTTAACGCAACAGTGCACCCAACTTCATGCCAAATGCGCTGCCAGACGGGCAAATCCAACAGGCTGGCAGCTCTGCGAAAAATAAAAGAAAAACAAAAATTTCGCGCAGACAATAAAACATAGAACAGGCAGCATAGTTATTATCGCTAGCGTTTATTATCTAAAGTTGCGATAAACAAGAACAGCAACAAATAGCCAGACAACATGCCTGGTGAGTTATAAATACGATTTAAAGGTGGGAGCGAGGAAGATAGAGAGTCTGACCTCTAAAGCGAAACGCGAATGACGCCATCAAAGTTTAACGAAAGAGGCATAAGGCACACGGGGCAAGGAGGCGTCAACTACACGCGCCAAAGATGAGCCACACAAGGCAAATCGCACAAAAACAGAACACACATCGCACGCACGTATAATAAATGTATATATCACGCGACAGAGGTCAATTCGCTTAACGATTACAGTTGCGATAAGATAAGGTTTTGGGTTTGGAATGGTGAGGGGCAGGGCAGGGGAATGGGAACTAGGAAAATGGTCGTCACACCCTGTTACCCCAATTCCTTCTTTAACTATAAACAGTCGCTGTTCGCCATTAGCAAAGTGCACAACTCAAACACACACTGCGATAATATTTGCAATCCTAGCGATGACGTCGTCGTCATGTTTACTTATCGCTGCATTCACGTTTGCCTGCCAAATCCGTCTAATTCATGTGCCTTTCCCTACGCACTTCTAGGTTGCTGCGGCTGCTGTTCAGCGCTGCGTCCACGCTACAAGCGTCTTGTAGACAACATTTTCCCTGTGAATCCGGAGGATGGCTTGGTCAAGTCGAATATGGAGAAGTTGACATTCTATTCGCTCAGCTCCCCAGACAAACTGGATCGCATTGGCGAATATCTCTACCAGAAGGCCACCAAGGACATCAATCGCAAGCGCTACAAGTGAGCAATTAATACTCTTCTAATTATAGCTTATTTATTTATTTATTAACATTCACAGGCTGGCTGAGATTGCCATGGAGGCCATGGATCTGTTGCTGCAAGCTTGCCATGCTCAGACCACACTAAATCTGTTTGTGGAATCATTTTTGCGCATGGTGCAAAAGCTGCTCGAGGACTCGAATCCGAATTTAAAAATTATGGCAACCAATTCTGTAAACTCAGCTCCAACTTGATATCCACACACATATTAATCATATCCTGCTTTTTCTACTCCTCTAGTTCGTCAAGTTTGCCAATATAAATGAGGACACGCCGTCGTATCATCGACGCTACGATTTCTTCATCTCGAAATTCTCGTCCATGTGCCACAGCGATAGTCAGGATTTGCGGGATAGTCTGCGTCTCGCTGGCATCAAGGGACTCCAAGGCGTCATTCGGAAAACTGTGTCCGACGATCTGGTCGAGAATATTTGGGAGGCACAGCATATGGAAAAGATTGTGCCTTCTTTGCTCTTCAATATGCAGGTGAGTCATTATTTAATTGCAATTATTAATTAAGTATTAATTAAAAAAAAAAAAAAAAAATTGGCTAATCGAAGAAAAAACGTAAAATTTTAAACTAATTTCGTTGTTTTCGTATATTCTGTTAATGCAATCGAATCGTATATTGAACCCAAACCTAAAAAATAAATATATATAAAAAAAACACAAACACACAACAATAATAACAATAACAACAACAATAACAACTACAACAACAACAACATCAAATACACAGTTTTGTGTAAACGTTATGTTTGTGAAGAAAAATTTACTGGCGGTAATTGAAACATTTCAAATTGCATTTTAACTACTAACTATAACTATATACTTTCTATAGCCTGTCCCAGCTGCTGCGAGGGTAGTCCCAAAAGTACTTCAAGCACAATTTCGCAGTTCACTTGAGTAAGAGGGAATATTTACGACGTTAGATGAGGTTTAACTCCCTGAAACCTACACACATTAAAATGATACATGAATGGATACTGCACAGACCTCGAACATCCTAGCATGGATCCCTGGGCAAATACATCAGTATATTTCAAACAGAGCTATGTACAATAAGGAAGTATAGTGTTCGGAAAGGCATAGGCGATAATTGTCCTAGGTAGAGGAACAGAGAAAAACAAAGATTTAACATGGAATACTTTTTGGTCTCTGGACAGCACAATACTGGGTATAGTAGTTAGTAGCGAACATGTCGAAAGAACCTTTTGGGAAACATATTTTCAACAGACAATAAGGAAATAGGATTGATGTAGAGCTGTAGACTCAGAAGGGGGCACATTAAATCGAACAGGCCACAGTGCATCAAATAGCCCAGCATAATATAAAATACAAATAATGCTGAGCAAACTTCTGCTTGTCAGTTACTTCTGGGCCCACCCTCGTATATTTCTACATATATTCAGCTAGCTATTAGCTTTTCTCACTGCCCCGAGTGGCAGAATCTATTATTAACATACCACTTTCTCTCGCCCCTTGGCAGTCGGGTGACCTGACACCCGTTGAGGATGCAACCAATGTGACGCCGCCAGTGCTGGCCGAGGAGGTGCTGCGCGAACTTGTGGGGCGTGCCTCATTTGGACACATACGCAGCGTACTAAAGCCGCTGCTGATGTGAGTATTTCGCTTGATAAATGCTGTAATGAGTATTCAATACCCATTTGTCATTGGCAAGCGCAGTCATCTGGATCGGCACGAGCTGTGGGTGCCCAACACCTTTGCCATTCATACGTTCCGCATTGTGATGATCTCGATACAGCCACAGTACTCGTATACCGTTGTGGAGACCCTGATGCAGCACTTGGACTCCAATTTCAAGTCGTCGCCCAAAACGCGCACTTCGCTGGCCGTTGTGCTGTCCAAGATCATTGCTATTGCGGCGGGTGAGAGTGTGGGTCCATCGGCGCTGGACATCATTAACAATCTGCTCACCCATTTGCGGACCAGCGTCAGCACCACGACGGAAATAACACCGGAGGAGTCACAATATCAGGAGGCATTAATCAATGCGTTGGGCGAGTTTGCCAATCATCATCCGGACTATCAGAAGATTGAGATCATGCTGTTCATCATGAACACAGTGCCGGATCTCTCCAAGAAGAGCAAGGGCGATCAGATGCTGCAGAATATTCTGCTCAAATCGCTGCTCAAGGTGGGCAATCAATACAGCACCGTCTCCTTTGAGAAAGCCTTTCCCGCCTCGTTCCTGCAGCCGCTGTTGCGAATGGCGCGTGCTCCACACGATCCCACCCGTATGATTGTGATGCAGATATTCCAGGCTCTGTTGGATCGCCACCAGAACGAACAGGTGCTCAGTACCGTCAGCGTCAAGCCGTACCCGGCTCTCTCGCAGGAGCCACCCTCACGCTCCGACATCATCTTCACGCACAAATACGGCGCGAACATTATGCAGGCCCTGATCGACAGCATGGCGCTATCGGATCGTGTGGATGCACTCTCTGCCAGCTACAATACGGCGGCACTGCTCATCGTCGAGATGTCCTGCAGCGAGACGGTCCAGGAGTTCTTGCTCTTCATATTGGGGTAAGCATATAGATAGATATATTCTAGAGCTTTAATAGAACAAAATTAGAAGCAGGAGACTTAAGGAGACTCTCTTCTCATGCATATTTATATCTCATATGTCTGCAGCATACAGCTAGTGGCAAGCACTCTGGAAACGCTGGGGGCGGCGCACCGCTGCAATTTACATGGCATCTCCATTGCGCTGCTGGTGCTCATCTCGCGCGTGAGTGGCATCAACAGTCTGCTCGAATACGCCCAGAAGATCATTGAGGCGCGACGTGAGGAGGCCGCCTACTATTTGCCGCCGCTGCTCGACCCAAAAAAGGTGTCCAGCAGCAGTAAGAACCTGAATCTATCGCTGCCCCATCTGGCCATCGATAAGTTGGCGCTGGGCGAGTGTATGCAGAATGCGGGCATGGATGCACAGCGTGTGAATACTGGATCACCGTACACGCTCAATCAGACGGATCGTCCGGGCCATCGGCAGTCGTGGGTGGAAAATGTCGGCAATCAGAATGCGCAGCGCAATAGTTCCGCCGATCTGACCGTCTACAATGGGGATGTGGACAGCGTGAGCAGCTCCCCAGGCGTCTCCAAGAAAGCCCTCTCCCCAGAATTCAATTTTGATGCAATGAAGCGAACGCTGGCCGAGCCGACGGAGGCCGTGAAACGGGAGCAGCGGGAGAAACAAATGCAAATAGTACGCACATTCCGAGAGGGTGAATTCGATGATCTGATGCGACGGACCGAACCGAAGGTAGCTCAAATAGTAAACCAATCCTTAGCTTCTACTAAACTGTCTTATTTGCTTGCAGCACGATCTCATCCAGAATCGTTTGAACGAGCTCTTCAACTCGCTGGCCGTGGAGCGACAGATAACCCAAAGCGACAACAAGGCAGCTCTGCAAAGTGAGAAGCCCGTCTATGAGACGAAATTCCCCGAGCTGTTCTACTACTAACCTATGCTAAGCTAACACATAATGATCCTAACCAGGGGATTCCCCCGGTTGGATGCAAATAATAGCTAAATTATTTGTATTTATTTTCTTTTTTCCGGGCTGGGTAATAGTTTTCGTTTGACCACAGCATCTCCTTAGATATTTTTGTTATTAAATGCACTAACTAGTATTGTTATTAATGAATTACGTATTGACCTCGTTAACAATTCGAAGAGAAACTTATTTTTGTATATTAAAAGTTCACACATTTAAAATGTGATATTTATGCGAATTTGATGTGGCAAATAATAGCGAAATTATTTGTAGTTCATTTTTTGGGGGCAGTCTAAAAGATTCTTTTGTTTCCTTTGAAATGCGCTAAAGAGTATTGTTATTAATAAACATATAAATATAAATATAATAAAAAGGAAAACAATTATTTTTGTATAAAAAGCGAATGCTCCCATTTTGTTGCAACAAATAATAGCGAAATTATTCATAATTTATTTTCTGGGGGCAAGCTAAAACTTTTTGTTTTTCTTTTTGTTAATAAATGCGGTAAAAAGTATTGTTATTAATCAATTCACATTACCTTGTTAACCAAGCAATAAAAAAGACGCTGTTTTTTATAAAAAAGTTCACACATTTAATATTACATAATAATTTAGTGAGGTTAATTAAACTGCATTTTTTGAGGGGGCGTATTTTTAGGGGACTCTTTTATAATTAATTTAATGACGTAAGCGAATACGTTTGAGTTCGATAGCCGCCTAACTGGATAATCTGGACTATTCGTACATAAATTACAAAAGTTATATATATATATGCCACACATATATATATATAGAGAACACCGATGTGCGAGGGCGCACATTGAAAATGGTTGTAAGTTCAATTAAACTCAAGTTGAGTGTGTTACAAACTTAGAGAGTATCTGCTGGCTAGTAGTAGATGATGTAAAAGATATACAAAAATATATATATTTGTAGAGATATACAAACAGGAGGCTGTGCAAAGAATAATGTACAATTATTTAAGGCGTTGAAGCGGGAAACGAATTTACAAACTATATGTAAAAAACGAGACTCGACTCGAGTCGAGGTGCTTGTTGCACAGAAGAGAGGGATGTGTGGAGGGGCATGCAACGCGCTCAGCACTCAGCCCCGCCAACATCGCTGGTCGTCAGTCGTGCCGCCCAGCTAAAGCGTCCAGTTGGCGGCGGAGGCGTCGCAGGCTGCGATGCATCCGAATCGCCGCCAGTGCTGCTGCCACTCACACAAACCGCCGAATCGTCGGCGCTGGCCGGGGTCAGGGAACGTTCACAGGTGGCGCCCCCAATCTCCGAAATGGGTATGGTTGTCGTGGCCGAGGAGGAGGATTCCTCGACCAGCAGCGGGACAATCTCCTTGAAGCTCTGATTCGGTGGCATCACGACCAGCATATTAATGGATATGAGCAGCGGATGCACCAACTGTGCATCGAGCACCATCAGCGACACCTCCTCATTCTTCTCGAGACTCAGAGTGATGATCTCCGATCGTTGGCTGTGGACAGGCTGACGCTGGGCATTTATCGAGGTGACCGTGGTGCGCAGCATAAACTTCCGCTTTGTTTGCAGGCTGAGGACACGTTCGTGTTCGTGACGATGATGACGACGGATGTTGAGTCGCCGTGAATCCATGATGAGTATCAAATCCATGCCAAAGTTGAAGCCGGTCCAGCGCCACTTTTGATAGCCGGGCTCGAGCAGCAGGCGACCGCAACGCATGCAGTTCTCCAAAAACTCCTCGTTGTCCAGCTGCTTGGGACTGCTATAAAAATTCAATTGAATCACATAAATCCATCAAGTTAATAAAGAAGCAACTAGTTACCTATCGTCCTGGCCATGATCGATGCGCAGCAGGGCTTCCCAGTGGCTATGGATGTGGCGATAGAGCCACTCCTTGGGTATGATATTATCATTGAAGATGATCTTGACATCCATATAGTGATTGGTCAAATACTGAGTGCGCAGCCGCTGGAAAACGGGCACATAGGGCTGACCCTCGGGAGTGGCCAGAAATGAACGCTCTTCCATGCGGCGGGTAAAATATGTCCACTGGACAACATCAACGCTGGGCGTGTGAGTTTCGACACCGGCATTAACTAAACGTTCCTGTTGCTTTTGGGCCTCGGCACGTTGCACAGGATCATCGGGATCATAATGCGGATGCAACTGAAGGAACATCCAAGTCCGGAGTAGGGTATATAATGAGAATTCCGTTTGCATCACATACAAATCCGAGCTGGCCGTGAGTAGGCTCATTAAATCGATGGGTATATGTCGCAGCAGATTCGGGTGTTTGCTGTAAATGCTGAGCAGATTGAGCTGGAACCACTTGAAGGTGGCCTTCTTCACCGGAATGACACCATACTGGCAGGCAGCCTCATAATAGTGTATGGCTGTCTCGGCATTAATGTTGTCCACCATCACCTCGGCACACTTATCGATGATACCGTCCAAATGGAAGAGAGTCGCCGTTGCCAACACAGCAATCACATCCGTCACTTCAATCTCAATTTCATCGGAATACATTGAGCCAAATACGGCATCCACACTACTTGCAGTAATCCGATCGTCCAGGATTTGAATGTGCACGAAGTTCTGTTGGGATTCCTTCCACGAGCCGTTGAACATGCTATAGAAATAGGGACTCTGACTGAGATACACTTTGTGCAGATGCCACACCTTGTCCAGGGCCATTACAGCCACATCCGAATTCTTTTGCTCCTTGAACAGTGCTTTATATATATACTGTGTCGTTGTCAATAGCCTCTTTCTGCAAGAATTTCGCATGAATATCGAATAAAGATTCTCTAGAAGATTACTCACTTTTTGGGGGATTGTGCCTCCAATTTGGCCCTGTCGCGTTCTTCTTGGCTTACAGTTGAATCCTGGCTACGTTTCCGTTTTCGCCGTACACCGCCGAAAACCTCAGCGACATTTGTCTGCATGGATCCAACAATTTGACCCATTGTTCTATGACTTCCTCTTTCTCTCTTTCCCGCTGAGAAAATATAAAAAAAATTTATTTTTATATTTACATGTTGTTTCTTCGGTTCTAATTTTCTAGCAGGCAGTGAAGTTGCGTGACAATGTTAATTGACACACATTTTTATTGGGCACCCAACTACCGACAGCCGACAGCCAACTTCCACTTGCACCCCCCCCCCCCACAGATCAAAAAGCGCGCCCAACTTTAATTGGGTCAAATGGTTCCAGTTATAATGAGAGCAAGAACAAGAGAGAGCTTTAGTGCAGGCGTCCTGTGTGCTTTTTGAAAATGCAGTGTTCCATTCCAGCCAATGCTCAGATCGGCGAACAGCTGTAAAGCTCAACAGATGATGTCACCCGCCAGTAAACAGCCTTCAAAGCAGCTGAGGGGCGCGTGGTGGGGGTTTGGCGGTTATATAAATAGAATGAATTCGATTTCGATTTCGAGACGCGATAAACAAAAAGTTTATCAAGTTGCAGACACGCACACATAAACAAACAATTGTTTACGTTTTTTTGTTTGTTGTAAGCGTGTCAAGGCCATTAAAAAAGCTGACGCTTTGAGTGTTGTGTGCTTTGTTTACATCATGTTCGCAATAGGCTTGAAAATTACGCACTCATCCACAGTCTCTCGCTCTCCCTCTTTCGCGCTCACACACACACATGCACATAGCTATTTAAGTTTGTTTTGGTGCGGCGCAGTTGAAAACCAGTTTTGGACACACTTTTCTTATAAGAAACAAAACCAAGAAAGTCGATTGCAGCGCCGACGATTGCGTCATAGCAACAACAAAGAAGCAGAAGAGAGAGAGAGAGAGAGAGTGCAGACAAGAGCACGATTTGTTTTGTTGTTACTTCTGATTTTTGATGATATCACATATCTCTACAGATCATCTCTATCGCGATGCATTTAAAAAAAAAGAAAAAAATTACTGTTGCCCGATTAGTTAAGGCCAAGTAACGTGGATTTAAATCGTCAAAGAGGCCAACAAGTTCGGGCGCAGAGCTCGATTCGAGATTTGAACCCGGAACACTCGCACAGAAGAAAAAGTCAAAACATTTAGAGAACAGCGCCATTCCCCAAGAACTTTTTGTCTATGCCTAAGAGGAAAGAAGCATTTAAAGCGCAACATTTAAAAATGTAACTAGCACATTGATATCTATTTATGGATAGCTATATTTAAAACATTATATTTACGCAACATATTTATGAATACCTTAATTTATTTCAACATTTAGAATCATTTGAATTTTAGTGATTATTAGCTTATATTTTTAAAATTATGTATTATTTCTGATTACTTCCGACCAAAAATCTAGTTTGCCTTATTTAAATGCACCATTAAACTAGAAATCAAATCGCGAGTCGCTTTATTCGCTTCTCTAATATCGATTAAAGCAATAAAAAATATGCACTCACAATTCCCATGCCTTTCAATTCAGTTTGAGAATGTGCCTTATCCGCTTGTTGAAACTTTTGTAAAAATTACACCAAGACTCATTTTTAAACACTGGCAGCAGGCATATTTAGGTATGCAAGCACGCACAAATGCAAACAAATAAACAGACGCACATGTATATGCGCCTACCTCTGTACACACACACACACACACATACGAATGCGTTGTATTGTTTTGCATGCATCGGCTGTTTCTCAAGTCAATATTACATGAAAGAGAGCAAGAAACGTGGAAGAGCTTGGCAGAGAGACCGATTTTAAACCAAAGCTCAAACAGCGTATTTTGGTGTGGGCGTCGCTCTCTCGCTGTCTTTCTGTTTACGCCTCATTAAAATAAGAAGAGCAGAAGCGTGGGAGAGCTCAGAAGACGCAGCGAACGATTTTAAGCCGAAGCTTTTTTAATGCACTCTGTCTCTCTCTAAGTCACTCTATTTTTTGTTCGTTTCAATACTTGATCGCGGAATGAATTCGATTTTCACGTCATTAACTTAAATGTAAAAATGTTTAAAAATCACTTTTCATTTGTGTAACAACAAATTATATATAAATGTATATAAATGCTGTGCGAATTCTTATTGACAATGCGTCTAATTCAAATAAACTGATAAATAAATAGCATATGTAAAAGCAAAGTTGGGCAAGAACAATCAACTATTTGCCTATTGCCTTTGCCTATTAAAAACTGTTGCTGCTGCGATGCACAGTTTCAATTTCCAATTTGGATGCCCATTTACGTGTTTTTGAATTTAATAAATGAAAATCATAGAATCGCCGTGGAATTGCGTAATAATTAATTATTAAACAGAAGTAATGTAGAAAACGAAGAGGTTGTTGTTGCTGCATTTTCTGCCATTCTCGTTTGCTTAAATTTTACATTTGAAAGAACAGGAACACTTTACATTTTGTATTGGGTATTTAATAGTCGGACATACTCGACCTGTTTATCCAAGCAAATTGGACTTATTGTAATTGCAATTATTTGTCGCATAAGAATCCAAACCGTGTTAAAAAATGGCAAACTATTGCTGTTAACATTTGTATGTTGTGTGTTAAGCATTGATAAAGATTATTTTGATACCAATTCACACACACCTACATACATAAACATGCATGTAAGTTCAGCGAACTTGAGGGAGAGCGAGAGACAGATAGCCCCAGACACGTTATGCACAGCTGTTCGGCTGAAAGCAGACAACCAATTGGTCTGATCGGAAAAAATGTGTTTTCTTCTGATTTGCTTTGCTTTGGGCACATTTAAATCTCCACCTAAAGATTACTTTTACTGTTGTTTAGCGCTGATAGCGTCAAAGTTTATAGACTATCACACACATACACTCACGCACATTGCCGAAATAGAGACGAGTGCAGAAAATATGCCAAGCGAGATTGTCAACAAACCCTAATGGGTAATAGGCAGTGCGCTGCTCTCCCTCCCTCGCTCGCACTCTCTCTCTCTCTATCATTGATACCAGATGCATCGGATGCTCTTGTAACAGTGAAGACGTCACTATAAATAGCAATGCGAAGTAAGTTTTTGGGCAGATGTGTGTGAGAGAGGGAGAGATAGAAAGAGACTTGCTAAGGAAAACGAAAACAACGACGCAGTAATAAACGAAGAGAGAGACGCTCTCTCGTTTGTGTAGCTGAGTGCGTGAGAGCATATAAAAACAAGACGCAAAATGCAACAACAAAACTCAACAAGATACACATACACATACGCAAATAGCAGGCTGATAAAACAAATGAGAAACGAGAAAAAAAGAATGCAATGATAGTGCACACACTTACTGTAAATGGGAAGTTACAGTTTTTTTTTATGTAACTGCAATTGTTACTTCACTTGCTATTTATATATTATAATTGAGTATGTATCTGTAAATTTACATAAAACAATTGCACTTTCAAAATCCTATTGCAAAATTGGCGTTATTAATGCAAATACATTTTTTTGTTATATGCATTCAATTATTTTGTATTCCTTGCCAACACTGCGCGCGCACCAACCGTTCCGTTCCGTGCACCAAAAGCAACTCTCTCAAAACGGTTGCTGCTCAGTCACTGCTGCTCCCTCCTAAAAAAAAACAGAGCGAAAAAACATCAACATTTTTAATCAGCTAGTGGTACATTAACATTGCTGTTTTCATTTACAGCACTGTTATTAGTGGCATTTTCACAATATAAGAATCTTCTGTAATTGTTTATTATTCATTAATATTTCTGAACAAATTTGATATTATGCTAATTGCATAACAACTAGAAATTCTATCAGATTTCTTTTCCACTTTTTTGTTTTGAAAATAACGGAGATATTTTAAATTAACAGCTGCTATAAATGTTATCTGCCATAATTAACTAAACATAGCAACCAGATCTGTTAAATCCAAAGTGTAAACAAAGCAGCGCCATGTGGTGGTCTGTCGATCACACGATTCCCTTTAATAGTTAATCACTAACATTTTTTCAATTTAAAAATTTAAATTCGTAAGAAAATTGAATGTAAAGTCTATAAAAACACAAAATAAATAATAAATAACATCACTGTTAAATCCGGAGTGCAAATGCAAGCAGTGTAAATGTGTTGGTCTGTCGATAACACGATACCTTTTAATCGCTCATCCTTAGATTACATTTGAAAATATAAAGTTGAACAAATTACAAATAAAAAACAAAAAAAACATGAAAGTGCCGCAAAAGAAACCACAGCGTATTGCAAGTGGCGAGCCGGCGCCCCAGCGCCGCAAAACGGAATCCAAAGAAGAGGCGGAGCCACCACTGCCTATGCTCGAAATGGACGACGACATCGAATCGGAGATGCCGATTCGAGGACGGCCCTCGAAGAAGCTGCTGTTGCAGAAGCAACAACAGCGTGCCCAACTTCAAGCCACCAAACTGCAAGCCGAGGAAAAGGATTCCGTTTCCAGTCCAACGTCAGCATCCTCATCAGCATCTGCAGCCGCATCCACAGCCGCACCTTCAACTGGACGCAGCAAAGCGAAACGTTCGCTATGTAAAAAAGTCGATAATCAGACGGGAGTAAAACCGCATAGCGAATCCTACGTGATGCGATTATTTGAGCGCAGCTTGGACTTATCCAAGTATGAGGATAAAACGCCGCTTTATCCGATTTGCCGGGCGTGGATGGCCAATCAGCCGCGTAATCCCGACGTAGCCATTTACAACACTGACGGCTCTGTGCCCACCGTCAAGCGGGAAGATGACGCCGACGAGATTTTGGCCCAGTTGCGCAGCGGCGAACTGAAGGTTGTCAAACAGATGCCAAAGCCACGTGACACGGACATGGATCTGATACCAGCTCGACTGCCACAGCCCAATCTCAAAGATGCCGGCAATCTGGAAGGTGCCAGCCGAGAGAAATTGCTCGTTTCCAATATGAAGCAATGGCAGCGGGTGCGCAACCATTGGCTGAAACATGCCCAGGCATATGAACGGGCCCGTTACGAGATAACAAATCAAATAATTGATGCTGTCTGCACAAGCAAATAACTAATTAGATAACACTGTAATTAATTTCACATGAATAAAACTTTTCTTTGATCAGCTGTCGAAATTGCAACAAGATCGATTTATAAACACAGGCAACAAAAATGATCAAATGCACACAAACAAACATACGTACGCTAGCGAGAAGAATCGAGAGAGAGCTTGCTTGAAGAGAGTGATTTTAACCTCAACCTCTCTCTTGCTGTTAGAGGAAGGAATTATCTTATGTCCATATTAAAAGAAGAGAAGCAGTGTTAGAAAGCTTTGAAAAATCGGTGATCGATTTTAAGCCGAAGCTGCACTCTCTTTCACACTCTCTGCTTGAGTGAGCTCAAGCACCCAGCAGCGAATTAAGGTGAGGAGTCAATCACCTTACCGAATGCATTATAGATGCACACAATGTATTGTATACAGAGTTGTATGCGGGAGCTTTCAAGCCAAGCAACAAAAGCTTTGCACATATTACATAATTCTTAATTGTATTAATTTTCTATTCCTTTTTATTATTGCACCCATTTAGTTGTTAATTATTCAAGTTTTGACTGCTTTTTTTTAATTAATTATGCAATTTTAGTAAAATAATAAAATCGTAATATGTGCTGTAAAATAGATAACGAATCGAATCCGTAATGGTCTCTTTTCCTGCTGGAAAAAGCAAGAGCAAAGAAAAGAGTAACAGATGTATGCTGAGCAAAGCTAAAAGAAATAACTGTTTGCCTATTGCCTATTCAACTGTTGTTGAAATTTCCAATTTGGCTGTCCAAATTGATGTCTTTACATATGCATACACTTACACTCAAATGATCATAACGGAGAAGCCAAAAGCGCAACCCCAACCCAATTGAATATTGGAATTCAAATAGCTGCTGATTTATAAAATTAATATTGAGTACGCTTAGTTTTTCATTTGAATAAATGTTTATTTGAATGCGTAGTTTTAATGCGTTTGCCATTTTCAATAATCTGTGTGTATTTTGTTATAATTATGTCTAATTTCAATTGTTTTGAATCGAGAATTCAAATGCTGTTGGATTGTTCTTGTTTTGGTTCCTCCTTCACGGTTCCACTCTATTCCTCTTTCGTTGCTGCAGCGACTACCAAAGCACATGTATATGTGTGTGTGTGTGTGTGTGCACATGTGTACATACACAGTGACTCAACACACATACACACACACATATCTACGAGTTGCGCTTCGGCTTTTTTTCTGTCGCTGCAGCGACGAGTGCCGATTTATTCGACCTTGAGCAACTGGACATCGAAAGTCAACGTGGAGTTGGGGGGAATGACACCGGGATGACCGCGACTGCCATACGCATAATCGGGCGAGCAGATCAACTTGGCACGTTGTCCAACACTGAGCTGAGCAACGCCCTCATCCCAGCCACGAATCACTTCGCCCTTGCCAATGGTGAATTTAAATGGCTTATTGCGATCCCGCGACGAATCAAACTACCATTAGCGAATAGATGGGAATCATAACATTACTCTTAACATATCAATTTTATATATCTTATATCTATACACTCACTTTGGTGCCATCGTCCAAGGTGCCCGTGTAGTGCACCGATACTTTTTGGCCATTCTTTGGGTAGGTGCTACCTGTAAATAGACGAATGCGAATGCGTGCGTGAATGAGATAGCTATACTTGTGTGCATATGTGTGTAGATAGAAACGGACAAGAAAAAAAAAATCGCCGCAAATATTAGCTTAAATTGAGCGAAATAAACGACACCAAGTCACATATTACTTTACTTACCATCGCCTGGTGTAATTGGAACAACTTGTACGCCCATTTTTATGCTAAATTCCTCGCTTTTCTTTAATAGGGGGAATGCCTGAAAATTTTTTAGCACGTTTTCTCGTCGCGTCGAACAGTAAAAAGCAGTGACGGCACCGTGTAGCAAAACTATCGACACTGAATGAGACGCGTTATCGATACATATACACTGATTACAAATGAAAGGCACGCCAATCATAAAAATGGAAAATGATATTTATTTATTATTCAAACTGTATACCCTGCTCGTTAATAACAATGTTTTGATTATTAAGAGTCCGCCTTCCTTTTTTATAGTAACTTAAATGTAATTTGTGATCGATTGTTATGCTCTTGCAGGGCGCATATCGATTTTTGAGATAACTGCTATCCACCGTCCACATGCAGCAGACATGAAATCGCTTGGATATACGATTTATTCTTTCCAGCCAACTCACATAGTATCGATACTTGCGCATGCGAATATTTGGCGCCAAATCAAACCAATAAAACTCACACAGACCATCGACGGCCACCAAACTGATCCTCTCATTATCTAGCAGCAAATGATGATCGATAGCTTTTAGCGCCATTCGTGCCTGTTGCGATGAAAAACAATTCATAATTTCCAATGAGTCCAAACATTTTGCGAATATCTCTTGCAATTTATCGGCTGTAGCAATTGGATTCTCTTTGTGAACAACGCGCTTAAGAACTTCGCCCAGCAGCTGCATATCGATTTTCTGATTGAGATCGATTAATATTACATCGCAATAAGGCAGGCAATGCGCCACAAGTTGCATTAAAAGTAGACTTTTGCCACTATTTCGCCGACCGGAGATTTCGACCAGAGATTTAGGTTGCAGGCCGCCTTCGTTGAATATATTGGAATTCAAACCGGAGATATTTGGCCGCCGTTCGCTCAACTGACGCAGATACAGATTGGCACCAGATATGATCTCCATTAAACATTGAACATTAATTAAATGGCGTTTGTAATCACTTGTGTTGCGATTTATCGATAAATATGTTGAGTGTTGTGCGATAAGCATATGCGATATATCGATTTATATGGGCAGTACTGTAAAATGCCGAAATTGCATTGCTGATAAAAAGAAAAATAAAAATAAAACAAACCTAAAAAGTTAAAACAATAAACTATCATTAAACTTAAAGCAATTCAAATAAATTAAATTTAGAAAAGCAAAACAAATGGCATAAAACAAACGCGTGGGCTGCGTGGCAACTCTGTTCATTGAGCATAACTCGTAAATAAAAAAACAGCACTCATGTAGTTTTTACATGGTTTGTAAGAATCACTCTTTAACAAACGTACGCAAGGATGCAGGACACACCGGAGCCGGCGTCGAGCAGCAGGCCAGATACCTCAGAGAACACCGGAATCGATGCGTGCTCCATCTGCGCCAATCCCAAATCCATGTCATCCGCTCTTCTCGACCTGAGTGGCAACTCTGTGATGCAGCGACGCCTCAACAGAGACTGGAAGTTGCCGGTAAGCAGCATACTTTCAGATTCTTCACTCCATGCTAATCATTTCAATTGGAATTGCAGCCGGAGATTATCAAAATGACGCTGCGTGCGATTTGTGTGGAATGCGTTTGCAAGCTGAACATGCACTCGGAAGTGACACGCTCGCTGATGCAGCGGCTCCAACGCTTGACATGCGTTGGCGGAAAGTTGACCACTGCACGTCAGATTAGTCCACCCATTGCGGACGCCGAGGTGTCCACAACAGTTGCTCCACTCACACAGGAGGAGCTTCATCCAGCTTCATCGAGTCACTCTTCGTGTTCGGTGCTGCAGGCTTACTCCGCACAGCCACCTGAATCCCCGACAGCGACGGAGTCGGGTGGGCAGCGGAACTCAGCCGCCTTGGATGGTTGGAAGTGGCGCACGAGGCTCGTCTGTGCGCATTGCGAGCGTGCCTACTTTCGCAGGGATCTCTATACGCTGCACATGCGTCGCTGTTCGCGTCTTCCTCATCATCCTCATCATCCGCATCATCATCATCAACAACATCAACGTCGTCCGAACGTGTGTCGTGTGCGCAATGAGGCAGAGGAGCAGCCGCTGGATGAGCACCAACTGGAACAGGAACTTGTGGATGAGGCTCGTCAATCGCGCACCTTTCAATGCCGGTACTGCGAGAAGGAGTTCGCCGGCATTGTCGCAATGCGTCAGCATCAGCGGATCACCCATCAAAGTCAGCATCGCTGTAATCTGTGCGATGCGGAATTCGGCACCAAATACGAGTGGGAGTTGCATCACACGATCTGTAGTGCCAAGATGGAGGTAAGTGCTCCAAATTTGCCAATTGCTGTAATATAAATTCCACTCTTTCTTGACAGGCTTTGGCGGAGCAGGCAGCCATTAATCAGCCAAGAGCGACGCGCTCTCGTTCGCGTGCTCGTTCCCACGTTTGGCAGCAGAGCACCGATGAAGAGGAAGAGCAGGAGGGGGAAAAAGATGAGGAGGATGAGGAGTACAACGATGACGACGATGACGATGCCACCTCCGTGACGGACACAATGTACACGCGTCGCATGAATTTCACCGGCGACTGGATCGTCAATCATAGTCGGAGCAACAGCAACAGTGCACTCAATCTATCCATGCTCTACGATGACTATGTGCTCGAGGAGTCGCACATAACCACGGAGAAGGAGTATGGTATGGAGACAATTTAACTTTGATCAGAATTATACTGTAACAATGCTTGCCTTGTCGCAGATCTTCATTTGCTCGATCTGCTGAAGACGCAGGTGCAGTTGAAGGACTTCTCCTGCTTTGCGCCCAGCTGCTACTACAAGACGGACACACTGATCGACCTGATGAAGCACGACTACGTGGAACACTGGAAGATGAGCTGGTTCTACTGCCACAAATGCGGTGATGTCTTCACCAGCAAGTAAGAATTGACTACCCAAATTTACACGCTACTCTTCCCTAAATAATAATTGCGGTCATTTGGTTTGTGGCAGGGTCTTCTTGGACTATCATCTGCATCGACAGAATCGAGGCGTTTACATTTGCCACAAGTGCCTCGATGAGTTCGAGTTTCAGCATCAATTGGATCGGCATCAGGTGATGCACAGCAAGTGCATCAATTATCATTGCAACTACTGCCGCCTCGAGTTTCTCAGCGAGCACAAATTGTTGGCCCACTGCGAACAGGATCGCCACAGTCCCAACGATGAGCCGCCGCTCATCCACATCGAGCATGCGCTCTCCATTTGCAATCCGGTGCCCAAGGAGGCCGTTCAGGTGCCTCAGTATTCGGCACGCATTCTCAACATGCCACTCAGAATGTGGGCAAAGGAACAAAGGCCCAGCATGCCACTGCCACATCAACCCTCGCGTTTGGCCATTGGCATCTGTGAATTTGATAATCGCATGCCACCGAATTGTGTGGGCTGTCAGTGAAGGCGCCCCTCTGTCGCCCAGCCCACCAGTGTTGCCTAATGTCGTACAAATTACCCAACAAGTAAAGCTATGTATAAAACAGCTATGTCTCAAATCGGAATCAGAATTGATGTAGTCAAAATCAGTTTAAGAATCGGATTCAGAAACAAAGTTAATTTCTTTAAAATTAACCTGTTAATTTTTTTATTTTTGAATTTCTTTAACCATTATTTTGATCGCGAATATCGACGCAAAATATCTTTATAATAGATCCTGTTAGATAGATGTTTGTGTATCTGGTATACGAGAATTCTTATAACCAATCTGAAATCTCTAGCTCTGAGGCGAGATCGATTCGTCTTTTGATGCTGTTCATGAATATATACGTTACATATATTATGCCTTATGTGTTTGAAGTTGCTTCATTCTTTTTAACATACTGCAGAAAACTGAAACATGCTAATAAAAAAAATCACTAAGTCTAGCGGGAATAAAGCTAAATGGGTAGCACTGTAGCACAGTGCGGCAGCTTCAGTTTACTTCCAACTGCTAGACGAGAGTGTTCGACTTTTGAAGCTTCTATATGTTTAAATTGATTTTTGATTTTCGCTTTGATTTTTGTTTAAGCTAGCAAAAGTCTGATCCTAGCTATATGTCTGTGTATATATATTTTTCTATTCGAATAAATGTGAAACTTACCAATAAAATTAATAATAATACCAATGTATTTGAATGTGTTTAAATCTGCAGTTTCTATATATATATATACATATCCTGTGATCCTCGCTATATATCGACTTATATATATTCATTTTACTTACCTTTGCTAACCGATTTTAGTCGAATGAAAGTAATTATCCATTTATTCACATACATTTAAATCTTCAGTCAGTTTTATTTTGCATTACATACCGAAAATGTTGGCTTAATTACAAAAATGTTTGCATTCAAGAATTTGTGTGCTTAAATTAAGACTAAATGTAATAACGGCAAAATACTTGATTTGCATTAATCAATTAATCAATTAGACAATATATATATATATATATATATATATATATATTTAATTATATGTACAGATTGTATAACAAAAATGAATTAAGGCTAGGCAGATGTGTATGTGTGTGTGTAAGACTAAGACTATATATATATATATTCATATATATATATATATGCATATAGATTTACTTATATAGAGCCTATTGCATTGCCCCCAGCGCATGTTTGTTTGATTTTTGCATTATTTTGTGTTGCACTTAAAATTAGTTGCTAATTACAATTTGAATTAAGCTTACAAATTAATTAATTTCTTATTACATTTTGTACGCATTAATTTTTTTGTGTTGTGTGTGTGTGTTGGTGTGTGTGTGTTGGTGTGTGTGTGTTGGTGTGTGTGTGTGTGTGTGTTGAAATGAGTCGGTGTCAGTCTTATAAAATTCAACCCAGGACATTTATTTATTTTTTTTTTTGATTTTCTTTTTTTTTTTAAGTTTAACAAATAAAATATAGCCATTAATTGAGCCATTTGAGGTAGTTCGTTCACTTATATTTAGCTCAAACACATATACATATATGATATATTTAATTATTTATATATTTTCGTTTTAGAAATCATAAACTAAGCAGCTGTTGTTTAACTATTAGCTAAACTAGTTTTAAAACAAATCACTGGCATTTTAAGATAGTTGTACAAAATATTGCTAAATTTGTATTCGTTTGTTGTTGTTGATCCGATCTGATCCCAGATGGATGTAGTTATATCTATTGAGCCTCTTTTTTGCTCTGCCACGCCCACCTTATATACATATATACATATATGTATATATATATGCTTCAGTCTTATGTACTGTTTACATATGCTTCTTTTTAATTGCCTCCATTCTTCTTCTATGTGTGTAGATGTGTGTGTGTGTGTGTGTGTGGGTGTACTAGGTCTAAATTCTATATGCTATATATCCTATATATGCTATATGCTATATATGTTTAATATTAACTGTTTTTTCTTTTAGGCACAAAGTGATGCTGACAACAACAATAATAATTAAATTTTTGCGTATTTTTTTTGTATTTAAGGTGCAGGCCTGCCCCAAATCTTTGCCCCGGGGTGTTGGAGTGTGTTGAGGGGTATGTGTGTGTGTGTGTGGAGGGGAGGGGGTGTGTGTGTGGGTAGGGGCTTTATATGGAATTTGGGTTATTAAAGCTTAACTACCGCTAAAGGATCAATGCCGAAATGAAGTTTCTTTTTTTGTTTTTGTTTTTGTTTGTGTTGCACGTTGAACGCCGAACCAGAATTGATGAAGGATTTGGGTTTGGGATTGGGTTAGGAGACAGTTGAGGATTGCCTGGCCTAGTAGATGGAGTCACGGCTGGTGTCCGCTGCATACTGCCAGGCCATCGTTAGCATCAATCAGTCGGTGTGCTGGGCCTCCGCCTCTGCCTGTGCCTGGGCCTGGGCCTGGGCCTGTGCCTCTGCCAGAGTCGCCTCATTGCTGCCCAGCAGCTCACGTTTCAGATCCATGACTGGCGGTGCTGGTGGCGGTGGTGAGTCCACATCTCTGTAGTCGGCCAGTTCCGTTTCCTCCTTGGCGCCGTTTGTGGCCGCCGAGTGCATGATGACGCCGGCGCTCTCCGGCGGCGGGGAATAGGGCGATTCAGGTCGCTCCTTGCGACCAGCCAGCGACAGATCTTCCACCTGATCGTGCAGATCATCCTCGTCGTCCGCGTCGCGCTCCTCCTCCAGCGCCTCGCGTTTAATCAGACGCTCGTGCGCCAGCTCATGAGCCAACTCCTGGTCGTGCTGGTGCTTCTCCAGCGTGGTGGACGCCTCCTCCTCCTCGCCATAGTGGCTGGGCGAGCGGCATGCCGCATGCCCATTCGAACCCGGCGGACTGTTGGACATGCGATTGGCTGCCGCGTGGGCGGCCGCCGCCAAGGCCATGGCATGCAGAGCCTCGCGGCCAGCCATGTCCTGCTGCAGGAAGGCGTGATCCAGCAGTGCGGCGGCCGAGTGTGGAATTGTCGGCGGCATGCCGTGATGCGGATGCGAGTGCTGGCCGTGCTGCAGCTGCTCTTTGGAATCGCGCTCCAACTCAGACTGGCCGTAGTTCTGGGCAGCAGCTGCAGCAGCCGCAGCAGCAGCTGCCGCCGCCGCAGCGGAATAGGGAAAGGCTGCCGGGGATTCGACGCCGCCCGGCGGACTACGCTTGGGCGTGCGATGTGTGCCACGCCCCGTGGTGATGTTCAGCTTGCGCACCTTGTCATACAGTGTGCGACTGGGCAGCCCGAACTTGCGGCTCGCCTGCAGAGCGCTCATCCCCTCGCGGACGCACTGAATCGCGCACATCATGTCCGCCCGGGTGTATTGCTTGTAGCGCTTCCATTCCGGCTTCTTGCCACCGGATCCGCCGCCGCCCGTCTCCTCGTCGAAGGAGAGATCCGTGTGCGGGGACAGTGGCTCTTTGTCGCCGCCATAGTCGGAGCCATTGAAGCTGTGGTTGCCACTGCCATGGTGCGGATGTGGAGCAGCAGCGGCATGCTGATGTTGATGGGTGGGCGTCTTCTCTCCTTCTCTCTTGACGCCTGGCAGCAGCAGCTGCTGTGCGGGCTGCGAGGAATCCGCCGTGTTTGCCTGGGCAAGCACATTGCGCAGGATGGGCGTGTCCCGCGTCGAGTTGAGCAACATGCTCGAGATGGCCGAGAGTTTTTTCCGCTTGAGCGGATTCATGTCCGCTGCCGATTCGTAGACGGAGTTCAGCATGGCGGCGGCAGCGGCGGCGGAGGGGGAAAGTGGCCACTGATTGCCCGCGTCGCCGGCAGCAGCTGAATGTGGATGGGGCGTCGAGTGGGTGGGCGTGAGCGGTGCCTCGCCAGCGGAAATGGCCGCGGCGCTCGGGTAACTTGAATAGGGCGTCTGATACGAGGAGGAGGAGCCGGCGGATGAGGCAGCAGCAGCTGCTGCGACGGCGGCGGCTGCGGCGGCGCCTCCAAACGGTGGCGGCGGTGGCGAGCAGCTGCTCGAAATGGCTGCGCTGGGCGAGATGTGCTGCGTGGACGTTGAGATCACGGACGAGGAATGATGGTGACTATGATGTGGATGCTGCGCATGATGGTAGCCAACGCCCACATCCTGGCCAGCGCCATTGAGCGGCTTGCTCGAACTGCTGCTCGAGGTGGGATGATGATGCTGCTGCAGATGCTGCTGCTGCAAATGCGGATGTGGATGTGCATGGTGTGGATGTGACTGGCTTGTGCTGCCCTGGAACTGTTGATGCTGTGCCCGCGGCTGCTCCTCGCCAGCTGCAGAGCTGCTCTGCGCCTTGTGGTTGAACTTCATCAGATTGTCGTAGAGCCCCTTCACCTGCAGCTCCTTGGCGGTGCGCAATATTTCCGGCTCCTGACTCTTCGTCACCGTCGTCTCCCCGGTGTACATGTACTGTAGTAGGGCGGCAATCTCGAATCCCTTCACGCCCGGCAGTATGATGCAGCACTGATCCTGGGCTACATCCTGCAGGATGGCCTGAAAATAGGGCGAGTTGGCGGCGAGCACCACGCGATGCGCTTTGAACTGTTCGTCGTCAACGACGAGGGTGCAGTCGACATAGCTGCCCATCTCGTGCAGTGTGTGTAGGATCTGCACCAGATTCGTCTGATGGTTGTTCCAGCGCAGGCAATATGTCTGCCCCTCGCCGCCAGGTGCTGCACCACTTCCACTTCCTCCACCAGCCACGGCCGTTGGCCCGCCCATGCCAGCGTCCAATCTTTGACTCTGGTGCGGATGATGCTGCTGCTGCTGCTGATGATGATGATACGAATGATGCGAATGGTGATGATGATGATGACTCTCCCGCTGCTCCGAGCGCTGTTCGGCCCGCTCTCTGTCGCGATGACGCTGGCGCTGTTGGTGCGAGCTGAGCTCCGGCTCTGGTGCGTCCTCGTCGGGAGCGGTGTCGCTGCTGCTGTGGTAGGCGCTGTTCAGGCTGGTGAACGCGGCGCTCAGCAGCGTCGGCGAATACGAGGCGAGATGCTTCCTGACCTTGAGCGCCAGCTTAAGGCTTACACTTCACCACTTGGCCTAAACGGGGCGAAACAAGCCAAAATATTGCAATTTATAATTCTTTTTTCTTTTTTGTAATTTCTATTTTAATTTCTGCAAAGATTAGCAAAGATTTGAAAACAGCCCCGAATTTCGCACGGGTTGCTATAATCAATGACAATTGGCAAGCAAATCGAAATGGAAATGCCAGCAAATATTCAAAACAAAATAAAATTCAAACAAGTACATAAAAATATAATATAATTTAAGTCGTTAAATCTTTAAATCTTATTATTATTTTTTTTGTTTGACTAATTTCATTTAATTTGGTTTTTTTTTTTTTTTGTGGAGCGAAAAGCGCCAAAAAGTAGCTTAGAAAAATAATGGCAGCATTTGCACAATTTTTATCGAAATCTTTTATTTATTTATAATTTTCTTAATTAGAAGTGCGCATTTGAAAAATGCTTCTTTAATTAATTTAATTAATTTTGTTGATTTTTGATTTTAAATAAGTTAAAAGTGTTAAATAAAATTATACTTTTTTTAAGGTGTCTTTTTACAGTACTACTAATTTTAATAAATTATTAATTTTGTAAATTTAAATTAGCCGTGATAATATTAATTTTATCGCAACTGCTTAAACTTAAAGTAAGTCAGGCAAGTGTGCCAAAATTTGGCTTTTTTTTTGCTTTTGGGGCTTTAATCAGTGAGAAATGGCATGCAAATGGCAGGGAAAATGGGAATACAATAATTAAAAAAAATAACTGTGTATATAATAATATAAAATGCATAAAAATATAATAAAATGAAAATTGTGCAATTATTTTTTTCGTTCATTTTGTAATTTTAATTTTAATTCAATTTAAATAAGTCGAAAAAGGGAGAATAAAATTAACTTTTTTTTCTTGAATTTCTTGTGTTTTGGCTGACTTTCTAACAATATTGACATTATAGCAGTACATATATATATATACATATATAAATAATACATATATATATAGATTTGTAATAGCTCAGGCAGGTGTGCAAAAAATATTGTGTATTTCTTTATTTTGTGTGGGGAGGGGGGGGGGGAAGAAGGGGCAGCTGCTGCTTACACTCCAAGTACACCATACCCTCCTCTGGCCAAGCCAGCTTGAACTGCCTACTGCTACCCCGCCCACCACTTCCTGCGCCATTTCATTGCAAAAGTTTGTTTTTTTTCCGCTGGTTTTTGGCGGAAAAATCTTGGTGTTTTTTAAATTTATGCTCAACGCCAAACCCCCCACCTCCCACACACCCCCAAGTTTTATGCGCCATAAAAAGTGAAAGCGCCTTTTGCCAAATGGAGTATGGGACAAAATATTACAGCAGGCAGGGGGGGCGGTGCGTGGGGGGGAGGGGGTGTGCTGCCTAGTGGGAGGGTGACAGCAAAATGCGTATAAAAAAAAAGGAAGAAAAAATGGGGGAAAAATATGCAAACATCCCTCGAAAAACGTGTGCGCGTATTTTTCCGGCTGCTTTTCGCGCGTTTTACTTTACATATTTCTTATATTTTTTTTATATGCGTACTGGAAAACGGGAAAGCCACACACACACCAACACACACACAGATAGAGAGAGAGAGAGAAAGAGAGAGAGAGAGAGAAAAAATAAAAACGAAACTCAAATGAAAAACTTGCAATAATTTGCTTTTTCCGCGTTTTCATTCATTTTTTCTGGGCTCGTTTTTCCTGTTTCGAAGAGGGTGCGTGTGTGTGTGTGTGTGTGCGTAGTGTGTGTGTGTGTTTTAGTCACATTTCGTAGTGGTTGCAAGTAGTTCTAGCTATGCTCGAATTTCATTTCAAAACTCATTAAAATTGTTTTATTTTTTGTTCTTTTTTGGCATGGACTCAAGTGGTCAACATATGTTGGTCTCCTCTCGCTGACCGTGTGCAGCATATGTTGAACAGGCTGCAACGCCATGTGGCAGGCAAGCGATTGCAAGCGAGCGCTGCCAATAAGCGAGGCGAGCCGAGCCGAGGCGACTTCGAGGAAGCCGCAGTTACCAACAGGTAACAGCGACTACACTCAGACAAAAAGTCGCCCCAAAAACCAGCAAGTTTTCCTCGTTTTTCGCAATAATTTTTAGATAAAAATTTGTTTTATTTGAATTTTTAAATGATTTTTTATTATATTAAGTATTAAATGAATATTAAGTTGAGTTACGCTTGGCGCCAAAAGTATGGCGACTCTTTTTCTGAGTGTAGCCAGGCCCAATTCGAAGACGATCGCCGTGCGTCGCAGTTAACTCAACAAAACCAAACAAAACAAAACAATCGAAAAAGGAAAATGTCAAAAGCAGACAAAAGGAGAAGCAGCAGGAGTAGGAGTAGGAGTAGAAGTAGGAGTGGATGGGGGAGGGAAAAGAAAACAAATGCGCTGCATTGTGTAGTGTAGTAAAATGCGCATTGTGCACGCTTTATTGTGTGTCTCGCAAGCGGACAATGGGCAAACACGAAGAAGAGCAACCTGCCGGAGCAGTGAAAGATCCTGCGATGCTCAGACTCAGACACAGACAATTGCGCAACAGATATCGAAGCAGGTAGCTGGCTGAGCATTTAATGGGCTCACAATGGGAATGCATCAACGCCTCGCATCGTAAATCTCTGTTGAACACTGGTCGCTGCAGAACTCTTATACGTTGCGCATACGCCAAAATAAAAAGCGCAAGCGTTGCTCGAAAGCTTTTGCTTTTGCGATCGTGCCAAGCTTTTGCTAACAGCACGTTAACAGTGGGCGCCATTTTGTTGGAATTGCGTTCGTATTGAGAATGATAAGCAAACGTCATTGAAACCGAATGCACTTGGAAACCGGTTTCGGATTTTCCAGTTTATTTCTTCTTTTTTTTGTGTGTTTTTTTGGTGTGTGCCCTTTTGTAGTTGTTTTTGTTTTTTGTTTTTTTTTTGTTTCGAATTTTGGCTGCTCGCTTGTTTGTCAATTTTTTACACGTACCCAGAAGCATTAATTGCGAAGTTTTAGCTCTAAGCAAAATCGTTGGTTTATTAAATGAGAAAAAAACAACAAATTATATGAACTTAATAATATTTAGCTCTAAGTTTCGAGAGTGTTTAAGCAAAATCTTTGGCTTAACTAGGGAAAAACTCCAAATATAATTTAGTTCCAAATTTTAGACAAATTCTTTTGCTTCAACTTAATTTTTGTACTAATACAATTTGTTTTCAAATGCAAATATAGCTTACCACAAAATATATTTATGTGTAAATGCGGCTGTTGCAGGCCACAATTGAAGCCACAATTTCAGTTGACAAATGGCACTTCAATTATTAGTTATGGCCACTATTTATTATATTTTTTTTTTATGTGTAACTATGTTCAATTTGTATTTGTTGGTATTTCCATGCGGTTTTTGTTTGGTTTTGGTTGCTTAAACTGTCACATTTGTGAGAACGGACAATAGGAAAGTGTTTTGCAGAACTTTTTATTATGTTTGTTTGTTTTTTTTTTTTTTTTTTTGCTAATAAGTTTTATTATTTTTTTAATTAACAATAAAGCGATAATTCGCAACACACACGCACACCAAAATGACACCCGAAATGCCGCTTGCAATTTTTTTTTTTATCCAAGTGTATGTTCTTAATGCTAAGTTTTGATTTTTGTTGGAGTGCCCAAAAAAATCTGCGACACGTACGAATTTTGCGTTTTTCTTATTTTGTATTTTGTTTTTTTTTGTAATTTTTTTTTTTTTGTAATTTTGCGTGGCACGTTGTTGCAGATTCGAGCGCTCAAACTTGAATAAAAGTGCCACGGCGCTCGTGTGCAGCAAGTCATTGAAAACAACAAAATTTCCCGAGCGAGACAGCGCGCACACACACACACACGCACATTTTCAAACTCTCACACACACACCAACACACACACACACACAGAGTCGCACGCAGGGGAAGTGCTCAACAACAACAACAGATGGTTAAGGAAAAGCCACAAAACTGTGCTACGCTCAGCGCTGGCAACCCTCGTTCCGTCTCGCTCTTTGCACTGCTGACGCCGCTGTCGACGTCGCTGTCAACGTCATCGTCGTCGCCGCTGTCTGCATTGCAGTCGTTGTTCTGTTTTTATATTTCTTTTTTGCGCTGTGTCTGTGTGTGTGTGTGTGTGGGTGAGAGTTGCATATGGCGGCCGCTGCTTGCTGCCAATAGCACCCAAGAGATTACTGCATGTGTGTGTGTGTGTGTGTGTGTGTGTGTGTGTGTGTGAGTAATTTCTGTGCTCTTTTTGGCGTATGTTAGTGTTATAATAAAAAAAAAAATAGTCTGGCGGCTGCATTTTTTTTTTTGTAACTGGCCAAGTTACCCAACTGGCTGCAGGTTGTAAGCTGCTGTAAAAAACTGGTTAGGCGCATGAGATAAAAAAAATTGTAAATTTAAATTAAAATTTATTTCGAGCGCATTACTAATTATGCAAGCCATAAATGGCAAAAGTAGGTAACAAAAAAATATATGTATAAAAAATAGACAAGCAGAATTTATTGACATTTCGCTTAAGCTATGCAAATTTGATTTTCCCTTAAGACGACGAAGAAGAAGAAGAAGCAGCAGAAGACGACCTTCAGCAATCAATAATTGCTGCACTCTTTTTTAACGTATTTATTTTTTACGTAAGGGGTCGATTTGAATTTGCATATGGGTTCAATTTTGGAAATCTTTTATTTTTGGTTTTGGGATATGCAAATTATTTGGCCTTGGCGTGTAACGGTCATAAAGTGGCCTAGGCATGTGTGCAGGGTTAATGATACTGATGTTGATGATGACGTCACAAATGCAAACTTGGCTTCATTTGACTAGAGTTGACTTGACTTGAGTTGAGTTTTAATTATAAATATAAAATGCATAGCTGCATGTGTGTGTGTGTGTGTGCGTGAAATGAACCGCGAATCGCTGGCCGCCGCGCTCTCTCTCACACACACACACACGCACACAGAGAGACACACACACACAGCATCCGCAACAGTCGCGCATGTGCAACTGTTGTGCGCTCGCTTGCACTCACTTGCCCAGCATATGGCAACAGTTTCTCTTTTTTTTTTTGGGTTTTTGTTTTTTTGCGGCATTTTTGTTGCACATTTTTTGTTGAACAATTTTGGTTCGAGTTGGAAACATTATTAAACTGTTGTATGTAATTATGGCAACATTATTGTTGTTAGAATGTTCGCTGTACCTGCCACAAAATGTTGCTGCTTTTTTATTGTACATCATTAATTTCTGTTGCACCGCCTCATTGTGGTTGCTTCTTTTATTTCGTTTGCTGTTGTGTTTTTTACTTGTTACTCGATTCATTAATCATGCCGTGGAAATTAAGGTCAACCGCATTTCGACTGCATTTACTCCATTTACTCCTTCTTATATGTCTTCCCTCTCTCTCTCCCTCTCTTTCTCTCTCTCTCTCTTTTTTGTTTTTGGCAGTCTCTGTAAATCAAATACAACTTTGTAGTTTTTCTTCAGTTTTGGACAGTAGACTAAAAACAAAACTAGTTCGCAAGTGCATTCAACTCCCCCCACCACGCCCCCGCTGTCGGCTTGCTGATAAAACCACAAATAAATAATCAAAAAAAAAAAATGAAGCAAAGCTACAAAATGCTGCAAGCCAAACATAAAATACACTTCTCAAAACAACGAGCACAGATTAAATGAAAATTAAATGCAAATAAATAAATTAAAATGAATTTTGATGATTCTGACGCTGAATTTTGAGCAGCTGCTTTAGTTTTTGGCTAATGAACTTGGCTCTTTTTTGGACTTCAAATATTTGTTATAGATATCTGTACTTATTGTCTCAAGTTACAGAATTTTTAAGAGCTGCTTTTGACAATGAATTTTTACGTTTTTATATATCCCCCCACTCAAAGATAACTGTTAAGTATTAACTATTTTATTGTGTATTAAATAGAGTAAAAATTTCTTGATTTTCTTGCAATCACTTCAAAATTAAGTTTTTCATATTGTTTACAGAATTTTGAATAGCTGCTTTAGCTTTTGGCATTTTTCGTTTTCAATCCTTTTACGATCTTAAGTTATCTGTCTATTTTATTGTGACTCAATAGACTTATCAGCTGTATTTTTATTATTTCTTCGGATATCTGATAGTTTGATAGTACTCTCAGTTAGAGTATGAAATGTAAGTACTAATTCGAATAGTTAAAAAAGACTTGCAGCAAAAGTCGCGCTGTGTCTTGCAACACACGCATGCCATATAAGTAGCAAGTAATCTGCCGCATTATGTTTTTATGAGCCAGTTGTTTGGGGCACTCTAATCTTATCAGTCTTTGCGTTTGCCTGACAGAGAAAGTTTCGGTTTCAGTTTCAGTTTTCGGTTTTTTTCCTACTTTTTCTAGTTGCAGTTGCAGTTGCAGTTTGCGATAAGAGCTGGCGATTCGGCCCGGAAACTGTACGAATAGATTTAGCTGACTTTTTGTTGAGTTTTTTTGTGTTGTTTGTTGGGTTTAGTCAAAATCAACTTGTAGAATTTCCTAAATGGATAATCCCCTCCTTATTCTGTTGACTTTGCTGACTTCTTGACTCACAATGAAGCTATCGGCCAACCGCTCATTATGTGAGATTAGCCAGTGGAAATCCGCACATAATCCACACACATCTTGTGGTCAATGAAGCCGTCAGTGTGAATACCCCTAATGAGCAACAGGTAGGTAGAAAAATGCAATAGCGATTTTGTAAAATTAAGCAATTTCTAATTTGCTTTGTCTTTAAACTTGCCACAAAAATTGCAATTTTCTAAGGCAGAAAATGTACAAATTTTTCATGCCACTCAATGTTGCCATTTTTCTCGAACAATTTGCGTTTATCTCTGAGATTATTTCCAATTTCTCATGCCACTCAAAATCGCACATTTCTGTTGCGATTATCTCGCCGAGAATATTTACAACATTTTCACTTATCTCGTTGATTTTAGGTTGCAACAAATATTTGAGTGCATTTTCGCGATAAGTTTTTATCAGCTTGGGGTTTTCTTTGTACTTCGCATATGGCAAAAATGTTCCGAGGAAAACAACAATATATATAGATATATATATATAGAAAAGAGTTGCATTTATGGCGGCCTGTTAAAGGGTTTTGGTTTTTATGTTTTTACGATGCGAAGTTTTGCGAAAAAGTGCGAAAATGCTTCGCTGGAACGGTTTACGATCCTCAATAACCCTTTTCTTTTTCTTTTCCTTTTTTGCTCTGGCTCATTACCGCTGCGCAGAGGATTTTCCGGGAACTGTGCTCAGAGCATTGCCTGCCTGTCTTTTTTTTTTTTGCTATCTTCATTATCATAATCATCAGTCGGGGCTGACATTAGCTCAATCAATGTCCAGGCATACATCATACCCATAAATAATGCACATTCCTCAAGATGTATGCCAAAAAAATAAATTAGAATTACATTTTCCGGCCGGCAACCCTTTCCTTCTCTCTCTCTCTCTCTCTCTCTCTCTCTCTCTTGCCTACCTGTGCCGGAGACGTAGACGTGGCCGGAGTTGACAACGGCGGTGGTGGTCTGCAACTGTGGACTCAAGTGTCGTTATTGTGGCACGTTCTTTGATGTTGCAGCGGCATATTGAGAATTTCCCTAAATATTTGAAATACACAAAGGCAATTAGCGCTCAGTTTTCCGACCGAAATGGACCAAAAAAGCAGAGACTCTATTTACTCAGGCCTCAGGTCTTCGGCCTGATCGATATCCTCCAGAAACAGAAGCCGCCGCCTCAGTTGGACAAACGGACAATGGACGACCTGCCGCGCACAGTTTAGCGACGTATTCGTTCCGGCCCAGAGACCTCAGTCTCTCTGTGTCTTGGCCATGTTGCATGTTGGCCATTAAATGCAGTTTTTTTTTTTGTTTTTTGTCAGGTACTCGACAAACTCTTTCGCAACTCACTGCTAATGGATGCGAAATTGAAAACAATGCTCACACACACACTGTCATACACACATACTTATATATACACACACATACACACACACACACATACATACACACACACACACGGCTTACTTAAAAGCATTTGCATTCAGCTAAAAAAGTCGTCAATAAATTAATTTTGTAGTTTTTCCAGCGCTCAGGAAAAATGCGTTTCATTAATTATTAAATTTCATTTTAATTATCTCATAATGCTACACTCAAAAAAAAGCATAACTGAATTTTCGAACGTCAATCTGAAAACAAGTTTAAGTTTATTCTAATGATAATCGTCCCGATAAATAAAATATAGAAACTATAACTTGTAATTAAGATCAGAAAAGACTAAAGTGTTGTCTCCTAAAGTTGAGTTACCCTTGACGATTTTCCAAAATGCTGTATTTTTTCCGAGTGTAGTTCACCTATTGATATGGAATATCAAGTTTGATATCGAAGCATGACAAAATATGTGTGTGTTGAGTACTTACAAACACATTTACATTTACATAATACACACACACACACACACACACACACACACACACACACACATCTATTTATTCATGTGCTTATGTTTGTGCATATCATACTTATTTTTCTCTCTCTCTGACAAATGTTTACACAAAATTCAACTGACGGAAGGGCAAAAAAATACGAAATATCTACCAAATATTTATATAAGCGCGAGTGTGTGTATGTTGTGTGTTGGTGTGTGTGGTGTGCGTGTTGTGTGTGTGTTGTGTATGTGTGTGTGTGTCTAAAGCAACAGCCAAAAAACAAACAAAACTGCAGCAAACGTATAAAATTAATAAAAATGCAACAAAACTAGAAATACGGCATGTTTTTGTGTGTGCGTGTGTGCGTGTGTGTTGGTGTGTGTAACAACATCACGAAAAGCAGAGGAACTGAAAACGCTAGAAAATTTATCGCGCGCGTCATTTTGCTGCAACTGCAAGTGTGTGTGCGTACTGTGTGTGTGTGTGTGATTGTGTGTATGGAAAGCAGCACAAGCACGTAGAAGCGACGACGTCGTGTTGGCGTCGAGAGGAAGGCAAAGGGGAGCGGAGAGCGGACAGCGGGGGCTCATTCGCGTTACGCATGGGTCATTGCACTTTTGCAGCGAGCAGCGCACACAGATACACACACACGCATGCACATAGGCACACATAGATAGAGCTGAACGCAGCGCGATAGGCAAAAGGCAACATTTGACTTGGAATTGTACGAAAAATTAGGCGAAAGCAAACAAGCAGACAAGCGAGCGAGAGCGAGACAGTGAACGGGGGGAGACAACGAGCGAGGGAGATGGGGAGCAAGACAGCGACGGCGACTGCAATGCCGACTGCAACTGCGACTGCGCCAGCAACTTTGACTTTGCATTTGGCAGCCATTTTGTGAAGAGCGCGTTAATTTCGCCTGCATTTATACACACACACACACACACACACATGCGCTTTCTAAAAATAGAGCCCACGCCGGCAATACGTATGTATACATATCTATGTATGTATATGCATATATATATAGATATATATCTCATTTGTGCCGCCAACGCCACTCGAGTGTTGCATTTGTTGCAGTTGCCGTTGCCGTTGCCGTTGCAGTTGCAGTTTGCGGCACATGTGTAAAATTTGTAAAATTGTTGCCTCCTCAAAAAGTACAGCAACTTGGCATTTTTGGTGGATGCGGCGCATGGGGTGCGTTTTTCCTTACTTTTCCACGGTTTTCCATGTTTTTCATTTCATGTTTTCTTTTTTCACCAAAAACAAGACACGCACATTTTATTTCCCAGTGTTTTATTTTTAGCAAAGCAAACATTTTTCAAGTCAGGCCACAATGTGAATTTTGGAGCGGAGCAAGCGATTTATTTATATATATACATATATATATATATATATATATATATATATATATACGTAATATACATTTATACATTATATATATGATACATCAGTTATATGATCAGTTATATGCCCGTTTGATTTCCTACCTTTTTCCCTTGCAGTTTTACAGCTGTTTTTTTTCGTTTCTTTATTTGTGGTCAGTAAATTGAAATTTTCCATTTAATTAGTTTATTTATTTCGTTTCACTTGCAGCACTTTTTTTGCAACATTTTTCGCACACTTTTTCACTGACATTTTTTGCACAAAACAAACTACATATTTTTTTCTGTAATGCCTTTTAGAATTTTTCTTTTTTTTTCACTTTATTTAATCGCGCTGATCGCGGCGAGAATTGCACGCTTTGCGGCCATTATGCAAAATGCTAATAAAAAATAGAAGAGACTTTTTTATGCGCGGCAAAAGTTGAGTTTACAAGCTTACAAGCTTTTTTCTATTTTTTTTTTTTTTTTTTTTGGAGCTACGCAATATGTGTGTGGAATTGTTTATTATGTACAAAAGAGCGGCATTTGTTTTTCTTGAGTTTTTTTTTATATTTTTCGGTGTTTTCTTTTGTGTAACGTGCACTGACCTCTACCAAAGAGTTGTCAAAGGGTTTTTCTGGGTTTTTTTTCGAAAAGGGTTTCGTTTATGGGTCGATCTTGTTGACTGCCCGTCGACGAATCATTTTGTGGCTGTTTTCTGGATGCCGTTGCTGAAACTAATGCCGACTACAGCGTCAGAGAGGCGGTAAAAGCTCCACAAAATATATATACATAGAAATATATATATATATACAGATATGTATGTATGTTCTATATACAAGCCACGCATATGGAGACAAAAACTGACTCACGAAATTCAGCAAAACAACAGCAGAATAACTACAAATTTGAACCAACATTTTTACATTTTTACAACAACATTTTAAGGGGGTGTGGGGGACTAGGGGGATGGGGTCCAAAAGCTCTAGAGCAGCATAAAATTATCAGGCAGCCCTTCTGCCAGCAGCAAAGAGCACGATTAGATTTATGCTCTCTCTATCTCTATCACTGCCGCTCTCTCTCTCTCTCTCTCTACGAAAATCTACGAAAATAAAGCATTTTGCAATATAGAATCAAGTAGAAGAAGAAGAAGAAGCAGCAGCAGAGTCGCCATTTGGTCGCCAGTAAAATTTATTTTTTTTGTAGAACTTTTCAGGGTCAGACAATTATTACACAATTTTTGTTTACAGCGAAATATGCGAGACAGAAGCAAAAGTGTAAAAATGTTTTTGCGGGCAAAAAAAAAGCTGCTGTTGTTGTTGTGTGTGTGTGTTTGTGTGTATGTTTGTAAGTGTGACAGCGATTCTGTTGTTGTTTACAACGAAAAACAAATTTAATTAATTTGGTTTTATTTTGTCAGGGCCACAACTAAAACGAGTGTGTGTGTTTGCGTGTGTGTTTGTTGGAAATATATTTGTGTAAGGTCTGAGATTCAATGCTAGAAAAAAATGCGCATGTAAATGTAACGCGTCTGTTTTGAATTATTATTGAAATAAGTGGTTCAAGGCGTTGTTTATTTTTATTATTTTGTTTGATTGAAAATCGCACAGTTCTCCATGAATTCCACAAAATTTCTAAGTACAACAGAAACAGCAAATAATAATAATAAGTGGCAGCAACAAGTTACGTCAATGCCACAGACCGGGGCGTGTTATTTACTACAATAACATGAGACAGAACTAACACAGAAAGCACGTTAAAAAAAGCAGAAAAAACAAAAACAAAAATTGAGCAGAAAGCGCCGTCCCTAAACTTGAACTTGAAATGCTGCGAAAACAAAAAAAAAAAACAATTCAAGAGCAAAATGCCGGCGAAAAAAACGCAAAAAAAGCTGTCAAAAACAATAACAAGAGCGCAAATGTTACCTTGTAGCTGACGAGCAAATGCCCTGTACCAGCTAAAAACCTCTTTAATTAACCCTTAACTTAATTATGTGTTCGATTTACTATTGAAAATATGTAGACTTTTAATCAGCAGTTTAAGTCATATTTAGGGAAATAGTTTAAGGTCAGCTTTTAGCTGATGTATTTTTAATTATTTGAATGCTTCGTTTTACCCTTTACCACTTTTTGCACACAGGGTATTCCATGAATGCTCTCTCTCTATAGCTTTCGCTCGGCTATGCGTCGGGTGGCGTCGTCGTCAGTTGCCGAAGCTTTTCAGTGCAAAATTGCGATTCGGTTTTGCACTCGCGAATTTGCTGGCCGACCAATCAGCCCGGCTCGCTGAGCCGAAAGCTGTCGCTATGTATGCATGTTTGTGTGCGTGTGTAGGCTTCTGTGCATATGTATTTCGCTAGCTTTTGCTTATTTTTGGCACAGATAAGTCGCCATTTTTGCGCAAAAAACAACTGTTGCTGCTGCTGCTGCTGGCAGAGCGAACGAGAGCGAGAGAGTGGGGAGAGAGCGCGTCGTTCTTTTTATTTACTATTTACCATTTGGACCTGTGTTGATTAAGTAAAGCAAATTGAAAGAAGCAGAGACCAAGACACGTGGTTAGCCAGCGGCCAGCGACTTTCGACTAAACAGAGCTTTCTGGAGAGCGTGTCTAATGCTAATCTAGAAAAATAAGCTCAGCGCAGCGCAGTTCAGCTCAGGTTCTAGGTTATAAATAAAATGCAAATATAAAATAAACATATACAAATACAAATGATGAAATTGAGGTTGCTTTTACTTACCTATAAATAAAACAAAAAATATAAATAAGAATTGCATTACGTATTTATTTGATTCTTTGCGAAAATATATAATATGTGCATTTTTTTAAGTGACTCATTTAAAATTGGTTTTTCATTTAATTAAAGTTCTTATTTTCAATTTGTTAAATTCCCAATTTTTTTGGCAACATTTTTGGCAATGTGATCGTTAACAGCGAAGCTTTTTTTGCAAGTGCTTTCGCTAACAGCGAGGTTCTTGTCTTGGCTCACGGGACTTATACGCGTAAGCTTGTTAGAAATAACCACAAATAATAATTATAATTGGGCATATTTACCGGATTAACCCCAATTCAAAAAATAAAAATGTAACCAAACTGCAGCAGTAGCAATTGTCTATTATCCTATTGTATGCGGCTGCCATCCCCTATTGATGCAACCTGCTGCATTACAGCTGCTGACTTTGCAACATGTTCCCAACTCGCAATCGAATCGTGTGACTTTTCCTCCAAATCAAAAAGTTAACATTTCCCAGGCTCTCAACTACTCCTATATATATGTGTGTGTGTGTGTGTGTGTGTGTGTGTATCCTGTTGCACGCATAAGAGCTCTCCTCCTCCGCAATCAATTTGTGCATTCGTTTTGGTTTTCTGCCTGCTCTTCTTCTTTCGTACTCCGTCCTTCGTCCTTATCCTTTTTTGTGTGCCATAATTTCTCGTCATTCTCTCAGTTGGCCATTGTTAGCAGTTGTTACCAGTTGCCAGTGGCTGCTGGGTTATTGAACTATTGATTCCACTGAATTTATTGTTCAATCCAACAGGTGATAATTTCTTGTGGAGATTTTTCGGTGGCGACAAGTGAACGTTGAAATTGAAGAGATCATAGCACAGTGGAATCTGGAAAATTACACCAATGGGCATATTCGTAAGAATATTTAGATAAGATATTAAATCATAATTAATATATTCTCAATTTGGTTAAATATCTATTTTGCTGAACTAAATAAATTTCCAACAATTCTTTTTGCAATGTGTGAATGATTTTATTTTTGGAAAAATATTAAATTAATATTGCAACATTTGTATTACATATATGTAAATTTGCTTAAATCGGTGTCTATTTTTCTAGCGATCACTGTGACAGTTTCTGCTGCTTGCCACACCTTTCGACAGCTTTGCAAAGTTGGAGCGTGGCTGCCACAATGTTGACATTTCAGGTGTTGGCCACCGTTTTTTTGGGCTGTTGTTCTACCTGTTTTTTTTTTTATTTGGACTCCCCCAACTTTCGGTTGCATTTCCATTTCCATTGCAGTTGCACTTCACACAGAAATTTTCACACATTTTTCATTCTGTTCATCAGCTAAGTCAACAATTGCACTCCAGGTAGTAAAAAAGCAGCAGCAGCAGCATCTCAAATATTGTTTGGTCAACGTACGTGAAAAATTCCTCTTTTGGCCAAGACTTTTTGTCCCAAACAGGCGCAAATTATTTTGACAAGTGGCCGAAAAATTGTCTAGCATTGTTTAAGAAGTATAAGAAGAAGTATAAGAAACAACAACAGCAACAATAACAGAAGCAACAACAATAAAATCGATCGTCTTTTTGAGTGGCCTCAGACAGACAGACAGAGTGTCTGCCGCAGCTATTGAATAAATATTGCGGCTCATTAATTACAATCCAAGTGCCACACATACACACACACACACATTAATAAACATATGTCCATGACATTTAATCAATGTCACTCAAAACTGATCAAATGCAATTTATTTACAGTCCCTCTCTCTCTCTCTTTCTCTCTTACTTTCAGTCTCTCTTTAACAGAGTTTGTTAGCTAACAGCAATCTTAATTGCAAAAACAATGCAAGGCATAATCAATTAACATGCACTCATCTTTAACATATTAACAGCGCAGCTTAACAGCAGCAACAGCAACAGCATCAGCCGCAGCAACAACTCAGCAGCGAACTTTATTATCACAAAATGCATTGTAATTGCACACATTAAAATGATCTTGTATGCAGAGTTGTAAGCTTATAAATCAAGCGCAAACTGCCAAAGCTGTGCACACATTTATTACATATTTCTTATATGTATTGGTTTCTTATCTATTTTCCTAACCCATTTAATTATTGCATCATTCTCGTTGCTGGGAAACCTGCAGCAGATAATTTTCAACACTTTTTTTCTCTCTCGCTCTTTCATTCTAAGAATTTGTGAAAATTCTGAAAATTAGTGTATTTATTTAATGTTAAATATGGGTGAATAACTGCATTTAATTGGCAAAAATATTCAAGTACATTAAATTAAGTGAATAGATTGTGAAAAAGTGCTTAAAGAGCTTTGAAATGGCTGCAATAAATGAATGCACTGGAAAAACAAACTTAAACTATTGTACTTTGGTAAGCAATATGTTTATTTATATGTTTATATATATAAACACATGCATTTGTGTCTGTTTGTGTGTGTGTGTGCAATGGAAGTCATTGAATTTATAGTAATTTTGGTACAGTCGTCATTATATTTTATGCAGCCGGAAATCGCCAGCAATTGCACGTTTCAGTCTCCTGTGCGTGTTTTTCTTTTATTTTCTGCTTCTTCTTTTTTGGGAAATGCAGCAACAACAACAACAACAGCAAACACCAACAGCGCTGCGACTGTAGAATAACAAATAATTAGCATTAACCACGCAATTGAGTGCAGCAGCGCAGCAACAGCGCAGCAGCGACAGCGACGTCAGACGTCAACAGCGAAAACGGCGATTTGAGTGCAATGTGCACTTGCACACACACACAGACACGCATAGTCATAAGCCTAAGCATACGCATGTTTATGTGTGTGTGTATACGAAGCAGAAGTCGAAAACAGACGTGGACGCCAATCAAGCAAATAGCAACAACAACAACAGCAACAACAACAGAGATAATACATTTTTGGGCAATGTCAACAGAAACGAAGAACAGAAAACAAATTGTGTAAATGTTAAGAAAATGCCAATGTTAAGAGAGAGCGAGAGAGGGCGAGGTGGAGAGCGAGCTGGAGAGCAAAGTGGAGAGCGAGGTGGAGAGCGAGAGCAATTTTACCCAGCAGCGAAAAGAGGCCATTCCGAATTCCATTCGTAATCTATTATACAGCACATATTTCTTGTCTATAATGCAGAAAGCATACCTTAAGAGGCCTCACAAATGGAATACCGTGTAAGACTTTTTGAAAGAAGATATATATAATGATATATAATTAAATTACATTCCCAAGGAGTAGATATATTCAAAATGCATTAAATTATATATCAAACATATGGAAAGCTTACTATATATAACATTTTATGACTTATATTAGAAAATATAACAACCTTAAAATATATTTTATTTTTCACTAATTCCATAATTGATAAAGAAGAACACTTTTCGACGCATTACAAGGTAGTGAATTACAATGTGTGCATAAAGAATGCATTCCGTAATGAGAGGAAGAAGAATGAAGTACGCTGCTGGGTTAGCTATAGCTCCAGCTTGGAACGTGGGCGCAGTGACTGACTTTGACTGTGTATGTGTGTGTGTGTCTATGTTATGATCAGCGACGCCATCTTAGCGACTGGAGCTGTTTACACAAATACAAATACAAATAGCAGTTTTTTTTTGTTGTTGTTGCTGTTGGTGCAGCTCCTCATGTGCCTCACATGCCGCATGTGGCGCATTGGCAGCCCTATGCCAACATCAAACTCAAATTTTGTGCTTGTGAGCGGCATTTAAATTACAAAATGATTATGCAATCATAGTCAGTACACTGAAAATAAATGCCTCTCGTTCTCAGTGTTTATTGCCTGTGTCTAATTTAGCCACAAAAAAAAAGGTCAACAAGAGTCAAAACAACAATAAAAGATCTGCAAAAACTGACACACGTCCAAATAAGACAAAAACCAAATGAAAGTGAAACGGACGAGGGGGGAGGGGGAAAGGACACAGCGTCCGAGTTAGACAAAAGAATAAGAAATAAAAGAGAATAGAGAATAGAGAAAAGAAAAGACAGCAAGCGACTGACACACGAAAAACACACTTCATGCCAAGCTGATGGAGCGAGAGAGAGAGAGTGATAGAGAGGGAGAGGGAGACTGGCTTAGAAATGCGACAAATTCAACGATATTTCAAGTCAAAAAGTGCCACAACTACGGACACATATCTATTGTAATTGGATCCTTTTTTCGAGATCCTTGCGCGTGTGAAGCGCGACGAGTGCTCAACTTTATTGTTTCTCTTTTCTCGCTTTGTTGTGTCGCGTAAAAAACTCAAAATAAATACGAATTCGAAACCGATACCGATAACGAAACTGAAACCATCATTTATCCTTGCAGCGAGCCCTTCCCGGAGCTGTCCTAGAAAAAGCATACGGGTCGCCAACTCTGGCGTCTAATTTATGCCAAATATGAGCATCTATTTCTGTCTGTTTGTCTTTGCGTTGTTTTCTATTTACCAATGTATGAGCATACTGTGGGTGCTCGATAATTGGAACATTTCGATTTTATTTATAAAGAAAAGTACAAATATTAAAAAAATTTATTCAATTTTGTAATATAAGTTTATTTGTGTTTATTTTTCGCAAAGTTAAGGCTTTGGAATGTTTAGAACTGTCTCGGAAATCGATCCTGAATCGCAGACTATGGCATTTGTGCAGTTATTTCAATAATATAGATTATAATTATATAGAAATAGAATAATCCAGAATATAATATAAATAATTGAATTTCTGATTCATTTAATAATTAGTATAATTTGTAGAAAAAAACGTAGCTTGTTTGTGGCAAGTGTGGCGCTTTGCGTTTCTCTTCCTACTTTGAATGAAAAACATTGAAATCTGTAGTGACATTTGCTTGACTCCTTATGTGGCATAAACAGTGCTAACAATAACAAAAAGCGAAGTTCATGCCGCAAATGAAGAGTGTGCCGGTGGTGGCAGTTACGGTTGTCTACGGCTTCTGCTGCGGCCTCGGTTGTAAGCTCAGGTTTGGCTTCGTTGCGGGCTTCAACCCCTGCGGCAGTGGCAGGGGGAGGGGCAGGGACAGGGTGTAAAATGAAAATAAAAAATTTGCATGCTGCAAAATTACGAGATACGAGAGAAACGGAGAGGCATGCCACACATAACGTACTCCACATTTACGAGTGTAATAATGTCTTTGCAGCTCGAGGAAATAGAAGGTGAAAGGGAAAGGGGGGTGAGGTTAGGGTAGTGTGCTTGTGTGTGTTTGTGTGTGTGTGTGTGTGTATTTGGGGTGTTTCGATAAGTACTTTACGAGACACACACAACCCTCGTTTTGCGGATTTTTTTATGGTTTTGCCAAGCGGAGGCCAACATCAAAGTTCATACTTCAATTTGCTTTGGGTGGTGGTAAATGTGCATCTATATTTATATATATATATCTATATATATATATGTACATATTTAGATATATAATATATAACGGTGGTTGCTCACCTCTGAAACGTGTCCTCCGCCAGCCCCTGTTTCCATGTCCTCCGCTCCGCTCCGCTCGTCCTAGTCCAGGCTGGCATTGGCTGGCATTTTGCAATTTTGTTCGATTGGTTTTTTTTGGCAAACGGCATTGGCGATTTTGCACAAGTATTTGTGGCCACAATTTCACTTTTGGGGGTTGGTAATAGACACCCCTAGAAATCAAAGGTAGGAGGAGCTGTATTCAAAGAGCAACTTGTGTGCAAAAATCGAAAATGGCGAAGATAATGTGAAAATGCAATTGCGTAATAGCGCAAGCTAAGGTTTAATAATGATTATATGATTAATTAATATTACAATATAGTTAGTATTATTTACTACAGTTTTTTTCCTTACTTATAAAGTTCCCAAGGTTAAGCAGACCTTTTGAAAATCTCTCAATTCAACAAAAAATATGCAAATTAAGTAAATCAATTGACAGCTGAAGCGAGTATCGATCAAAATTGATTAGTTATTGGATTTAGGCTCAGTGTAGCATTTACTTGAGTTTAATTGCTATTAAAATATTAAATATTAAAATACATTTAATATTAATTAATATTGAGCTGCTTACAAGATAGATCCTTACAAAGGACCCTCATCAAAGGCTTAGACAAGCTTAGGCGTTTTGCCTTGCCCCGGAAATTTGCATATTTTGCGCCTGATTCTTCGTCTGATTCTCATAAATTATGCAAATTGTGTAAATCGATCGAGAGCTGAATCGAGTATCGATCAAAATTGATTTGTTGCCCGTTGCGCAGAAACCCAAACAGCACACAGAACTCAACCCGCAAAATAAAAAGCAGAAGTGAGCAATAAATAGTCTCAGTCTCTTGGCCAAGGAGTTGAGCGTGAGAAAGTTTTCTCGTCCTCGGTTTTTGCACGCCGAATTTACATAATTTTGCCTGGCCAAAAGAAAAAAAAAAACAAAACAAGGAAATTTCTGAGCTCTGTTCTCTGTTCCTATATGCAAATGAGCGCTGTTGTTGTCCCTGTTCAACCCCCTCGGCTGGAGACGGGTGTGCGAGCGTGCCAGCATGCTGTGCCTGCGCCTCTCCGAGATCCTCTCGGGCGCCGTCCACTGTGCTGCATAATTAACCCCTGTCGGGCGATTGTCTCTCAGTCTCGCAGTCTTGAGGCCTGTCTCTGGCGCATTTTGTGGATTTTCCTATTTTCACTTTCGTTTTTGCACCTTATGCAAATTAGAATCGCGCGCTCTCTCTCTCTTTATCTCTCTCTCTCGCTCTCTCAACCCTTTTTTTGCCAAGTGAAAATCTTTGCTGTTTACATCAATTTATGCAAATTTTGCACAGCGTAAAGATCGGCTTTGATCTAATTTCCTAGTCGCTGTCTACGGTGTCAGGTAGACTCTCCTTTCTCTCCTTGTTTATTCCTTCTTCTATGTTTTTGCCGAGCGTGAGAAACTCTCGCAATTTGCATAATTTTTCGTGAAAATTCGCTTGACTACGTGCTCCTTCTATAGACAGCAGAGATGCAACGATGCAAGGATGCAGCGATGTTAGGATGCAAGGATGTGCGATGTCAGTTTTCCTTTGGCTCCCCCCTCCAGTGGCAAATTTGAAAAGAGTGTCAATGACTCTGTTGCATGTCGAATCCCAGAGTTGGGCTTGGTTATTTAATGCAAATGCGAATTTGCTTAGCAATTGCTTGTGATCAGGCTGCTAGATTGAAATCGAAACTGGCATCAGAATTGCAATCGTTCCGATCGAAAGTTCGAGTGGGAATCAAAACCTAAATCATGGTTTTTTTCAGAATTTATTAAACTTAACTTATTCAATTATTTATTAAATAGTTAAGGCATTTATACCACTAAAAGCATAAGGCATTTATGCCACTAAAAGCAGCAGCAGCCGCTTCAGCAGCAGCAGCTTCTGCTTGAATATGCGACGCTGACAGGACACTGAAAATATCCATTTTGGCAGTGGGCAAAATAACATTGATGCCGCCGTTATAAATAGAACTTCAGTTTGGAAAGAAAACAATGTTGTTGCCACTTCAAAGAGGCAACAGGAGCAACAGCAGCAGCAGCAGCAGTGGCAGCAACAGGAGCCAGGAGCAGGAACTACCCAGCAGCTATCCAGAGCCATTCAGTCATCCAATTCAAGCTCCAACCGCCCTTGTCTAATATTTTGCACCACTTCACACGCACGTCCTCCCCAACCCCTCCGCCAACACCCCCCCCCCCCCCACGAAGTAGCCCCTGCTCCACAAAATGCGGCAATGGGACATAAAAACTGTTTTTTGCAATTTACATGAAACATTTTTATCACCCTCACGCACGGGGCATCCATTCTGTCAGGCAGAAATATACTGTAGGTTGTACAACAACATGCTTTTCCTATTTACAATACACACACACACACACACACCCACACACACAGCGACTCTGATTACCGTCGTCACATGTTAGAGGCACAGTACATTTTCTACTCCTGCACATCGGCATCGTCTTTTTGCGACACTTAATTACACACGCATACGCTTCACTCCACACTCTGCTAGTGGTTCATGCAACAAAAACCACACCCGCCCCACCCCCACCTGCCCACACTCTCCCCCTCAGCCACTGTTGTCTTATTTTTAGGCTTACTCCCAGTTTGAATAGATTCAAAATATGAAATACTTATAAAGTAGTTGAAAGTAATTTTGGTCTGACAAGTGCACAGATGAATAGTTACAATCATGTACAGTCCTGCAAATTTGTTGCTCTTTAGTTCACACACACACACACACACACTCGCACACACAACCAGCTCCTAATGCAATAAGAAATGAATACAACTTATCCGCAGGTAGAGCATTGCGAGAGCGAGTCCCCAGCTGAAGAGCCAAGGAGCTAAGGAGCTGAGCTGTAGGTGTCAATGTTGCCTTATCATTGCCGAGTGCCGAACCCTGGCTGGAATAATCTGCTGTCCGCTGTCCGTTGCCTCCGTCTACACTCAGAGAAACAAATCAAACTGAATATTCGAAATATTATTTTATCTTTTTTGTTACTTGTTATTCTTAAACATTAGTAATTTAAGATATCATATTAAGCAGTAAACGAAATGAAGAAATGAGTTTAGGAACTCGTAAACTCTAACTAAGAGTTGAGAGAGCAACTCTCAACAATATTTTCTGAAATTTAGATGGGATTTCTTTTAAGAATTTGTGTTATCATTTTTTTCTGAGTGTACGTTTCCGTCTGCATCTCCTGTCTGCTGTCTCCTGACCCAGACACAGACACAGACCCCGACACCGACCTCTACTCCGAGCCTTTCCATGTCTTTTCTTTCGTTAATTTTATCTTTGACGGCGATTAATGCGAATAAATTTTATAGTCGAAAATGAAAATGTGCCTCGTCCTTTGTGTGTGTGTGTCAGTGTGTGCGTGTGTGCATTATTTTCTTTGCGTCCCTTTTTGGCCAGTGTTATTCTTCAGTGACTTTGTGCCTTTGTGCGCAAGTATGTGACTTTTTGTGTTTGTACTTGTGCTCGGCACCTGCACAATCCTCCGTCCGTCCGCCTGTGCGTCCGTCCACCTGTCCGCCTGTCCGCTTACATTTTCCGATTGCGCGATCTTGCAACGCGGCAGCTTGGAGTTGAGCATTTTATAGAATTGCCACTCGGCCGCTGACTCAGCATCTGTGGCGGCTGCGTGGTCTCAGAGATCATACACTCAGCAAAAAAATCACACTACATTTAGAAAATTGTTCTTAAAGCTAGACAGCAACAAAATATGTATTTCTTAAAGTTGCTTGCTTATTTATATATTTTGCAAAATGTGTTTTAAAATGTTTTCTGAAATTAAGAAAATAAAAACCTCGATTTTTCTGAATAATGATATGATTAGCCCATATGCAGATCAGGTCGATTATTTTTGTTAGTGTATGTGTTTAGCCCTACCTCCAAATTAGGCTGGGCACGAAAGTGCAACAGCAGCCGCAGCAGCAACAGGCTGTGTTCGTCGCACAGGTACAGGCTGCCCTCGCTTGCACGAAACAGGTTTTGCAGCTACCCTCGTTTGTGTCCGCGACACTTGCCCCCCTCCTCATCATCCTCCTCCTCCTCTTTCCGCGCATCGACCAACTCCTGCTCGCGTCCATTTGCGCGTCGGCCATTGTTTGGCGATGTGTTAACCTTAAGCGATTCTTAGCCAGTTTCCCAATTTAAGCCATTGTTGTGTGTGCGTGTGTGCGTGTGTGTGCATATGTGACTTTTGGGTTTGCACTTCGATCTTTGATTTTTGATATAAAAAAGAAAATGCAGTGTTTGTATGTAGACAATGGAACGCTGTGTTTTACACTGTGGGAACGCCGCGAATCCTGGCCATATCCTTACAAAGGAGTTTTACTTTCTTGATAGCGATCAGCGGGCACAGCTTGACAGCCAAATGCGGCATAAAGATGCAGGTTGCTGCCACAGGCTGCTAGACTAAGGTACGCCAGAGTCCGCATGGGAACACACCCACACACACACTCGCACACACACACACTCTTGGTCCTCTTAGTTGCCGCCTTTCTAAATGAATTCTAAATACAAGAAAAACTTAAAATTTGATCAAATTCAGAGCAATTTCGTTTTTTTGAGTGTAGCGTTTTCTATTCGCGGCATAGACTAATCAGCAACGAGCTCGGTAAAACGATGCCCCCAAATGCGATGAGTGGCGAGTGCCACAAACTAGAGAGTCAATGACCCGTTTCTTTGGGCAGCCGAAATGTTGCAATTGCATTTGCAGATACAACAAATGTAGCCGAAAATGTGGCGATGGGTCGCACGGCGCCCGCATCTTTGCCAATAAAAAGAAAATTGATTGAGAAATTGTGAAAATGAATTTGAAAAGGGGCCGGCGGAGGGGGGAGAGCAGCGGCACACGAGGCCCTATGGGGGGAATAAAAAAAATACATACACATACGAGCAGCGGCCACTGTTTGGCAATTGTGTGTGTGAAAGCAACACACAATTAAATAGCAAACAAATTTCTGCCAATTATTTGACATTAATTATGAGTGAGCAGCAAATGAGGGCCATTCAACGCGAGTGGACCACAGCCAAGAGTGCAGAATGCAGACTGTGGGATGTGGTTAAACCCAAGCGTGGAACAAAGGGTTTCCAGAGGGCAACGTGTGTTTACCCAAAAGGGTCTTCAGTTGTCCTGCCTGTCAACAAGCAGGGAATATCTATGCTGGTGCTATTCGAAATTCAAATTAGGAATGCATTTATGTGTAAATCTGTCAAGCGACTGCTGCGTTTTCCTTGGCGCTAAAAGCCCACGAAAATGCCGAACAAGTCATTGACTTTTGGCTCTCAGTGTGACGACGCTCTGTGTGAAAAGTATCTGCTTCTTGATGACGGTGCAATGGCCGGTGACGGAGATGGAGATGGAGACGTAGATGGAGGCGGAGATGGAGTTGGAGTTGGAGAGGTCGCCATTGCGAGAGTCCGAAAACTGCCTGCCCCAAAACGCCAATCGACCAAGACGTGATTTTGACCCACACCCCTACAAAATGCTGAGCTCGAAGCAAGTTTTGCGTCGAGGCAATTAAGCCATGAGTTTGAGTTTAGGTTTGAGGCGCGGCATCAGCTCGCCTCGTCTATGCAATCAAAGCAAGAAGAAGGTTCGGCGAAAGCAAAAACCTCAAAAATGAAACATTTTTCAAAAAAATAGGAAAAGAAAAACGCATTTAAACGCACCAAAAAGTCGGGTTTAATGCGCAAAGCGCCTCAAAATGTTGCAGCTACCTGTGCAGCGAGCAGCAAGATCGTCCGTCTGCGGGTCCCCCCCAAAAGAGCCAAGAGGCTGCAAGGCAGCCGCAAAAAAAACAGAAAAAAACTAAAAAGAAAAAAGAAAATAATAACAAGAATGCTGTAAGCGAGAGTGAACTCGACTACGATATACCCTGCAGACAGCCAGCTGTTGAATATATTCCATTTTTATTGCTAAATGTCACTTTGAAAACTTTTTGCACACCCAAAAATAAGCAGGTGAAGAGTATAAAGCAATTTGCGAAACAGAATCAGTTATCGAGTTTCTACCTCTTAAAGTCTCTCAGACCTGTCTGTTGATTCCGATCAAGAATATATATGCGTTATGGCGTCGGAGTTGCTTGGTTCTCCCAGTTACATGGCTGAGCACACAACCATTATACCCTCTTTACACATTTTCAATGGGTTCGGGGCATAAAAAACGATCCACAGAGTCTCAGTGGAGAGTCGTGAAAATGGTTTTTTTTCTCTAAAGTCAAACTCAGACGAAGACGAAGTCTCGCTCAGATTTCATATCTGGGATTACACATTAAATGCATTTGCTGCTGCGACCTGACCTCGCCGCCGAACCCTTCGATTAGCGTTGCATTTGATACAAATATATATTTATATATATATATATATGTATATCGTGTATATGTATTCTGATTGTCAACTTGTAGGCGGTCTGCATAGAAGAGTTCTTTGCCTCTTCTCGATGCATGCATAAAATAAGCAGCGATCTGCAGCACGAGATAAATATGTCTGTGGCCCGAACCTGTTTTTTATGGCTAAAAAAAAAACAACAAAAAAAAACAATGAAAATGAAATGCATAAGCGTAAATCTCACAGCAGGTAGCCCACGGCAAATTACCTGAATATCGCTCGGTTATTATTGCTGACTTGGAAGATGGCGATGCCGATGGCGACACGCAATCTTATGACTTTTTTGTGCATCTGGACAATCAATTTCTCAATGCTGGGCTCTCAAATTACGTCGCTGCTTCTTTCAGGCTGTACACCTGAAAAGGGTTTAATGGTTTTGTGCAAAAGGAAGCAACTACGACTCCATAAGGCATATTCTTGATCTGCATCAAAAGACGAGTCCATCACAACATGTCGGAAGATCAGATAAGTAACACCCAAGTTACAGTCGAAAATGTATTCTGAAATTGATCATCGTTTATTTATTCTGCCATAATAAATGTGAGCCCTTCATAGAATGCATGCATTTGGGTGTGCAAAAACATTTTAAAATGAAATTTAACAATAAAACTAGAATAAATTCAACTGCTGGCTGGCTGTAGGCCACCGCCACCCGCCACCGCCACCGCCACCGCCACCGCCACCGCCACCGCCACCTCCACCGCCACCGCCACCGCCACCGCCACCGCCACCGCCACCGCCACCGCCACCGCCACCTCCACCGCCACCGCCACCGCCACCGCCACCGCCACCTCCACCGCCACCGCCACCTCCACCGCCACCTCCACCGCCACCGCCACCTCCACCGCCACCTCCACCGCCACCGCCACCGCCACCTCCACCGCCACCGCCACCTCCACCGCCATAGAATGCATGCATTTGGGTGTGCAAAAACATTTTAAAATGAAATTTAACAATAAAACTAGAATAAATTCAACTGCTGGCTGGCTGTAGGCCACCGCCACCGCCACCGCCACCGCCACCGCCACCGCCACCTCCACCTCCACCGCCACCGCCACCGCCACCGCCACCGCCACCGCCACCTCCACCGCCACCGCCACCGCCACCGCCACCGCCACCGCCACCGCCACCTCCACCGCCACCGCCACCGCCACCGCCACCGCCACCGCCACCGCCACCTCCACCGCCACCGCCACCGCCACCTCCACCGCCACCTCCACCGCCACCGCCACCGCCACCGCCACCTCCACCGCCACCGCCACCGCCACCGCCACCTCCACCGCCACCGCCACCTCCACCGCCACCTCCACCGCCACCTCCACCGCCACCGCCACCTCCACCGCCACCTCCACCGCCACCGCCATAGAATGCATGCATTTGGGTGTGCAAAAACATTTTAAAATGAAATTTAACAATAAAACTAGAATAAATTCAACTGCTGGCTGGCTGTAGGCCACCGCCACCTCCACCGCCACCTCCACCGCCACCTCCACCGCCACCTCCACCGCCACCTCCACCTCCACCGCCACCTCCACCGCCACCTCCACCGCCACCTCCACCGCCACCTCCACCGCCACCAGATTTTTTTGTGCGAATTCAAATTCAATCTGCCATATCTTCGCCAATAATTGTTTAAGGTCCGAAATTCCTTCAACATTATGAAGCCCTTTACATACAGTGGGACAAAGCTCAAAGTAATCAGGGTCAGAGAAAAAAAGGAATTGCCTGCCATAAAGTAACCATTCATTATTTTTCAGAAATTCCAAAGACCGATGGTAGGTATATATATTAGCCACCAAAATTTATATATGACCCCAATACACTGGGGTTTCCCCACCTGCCAGGTAGAGTTATTTAAAAAAGTACCCTATTTTCAGGGGAAATTTTATTTGTATCAGTATAAATAAAATAATATATTTGCATTATAAAAACTTAAATAAGGATATTATTACTTAGTATGATATCCTTTAGCCTTAACCACTTCCTTTAACCTATTATTCGTGAAAGATACGACCTTCCTGGTAGCTTCTGGGCTGGTTCTGCTCCACTAATCCCACAGAGCATTTTTGAGGTCTTCTTTGCTGGATATTCTGTGTTTCCGGATGTTATTTTCCAGCAGACCCCACAAATTCTCAATAACATTTAAATCTTGAGACTGGACCGGTGGAATTATCATGTGGGGGCAGTTCCTGATGAGCCAGGACTGTACTATCTTGGCCATATGCTTGGGATCGTTGTCCTGGTTGAACCGGAAAGTACGTCAGATTCCAAGCTTCTCGGCACTTTGGACTAAATTTTCCTTTAGTATGTTGAAGTACATATTCTTGTCCATTGTTGTTTCAAAAATCACCAAATTCCCGAATCCGGCTGACGAGATACATACCATGCCATATCACTTCCTCCACCATGCTTGACTGTGGCCTTTACGTGTTTGGGATTCAGGTCAGTATTGGACTGTCGCCACACATAATTCCGCCCGTCCGATTCAAAAATGGTGAATTTGGACTCATCTGCAATTATGACTATGTTCCAGAACTCCAAATCCTTGTCCAAGTGGTTTTTGACGCACTTCATCCAAGTCCCTTTATTTTTCACGCTTATAAAGGGCTTCTTCCGTGATACTCGGGCATTAAAGTCATGTTTGCGCTGAAACCTGCGCACAGTTTCCACACAGCACTTTTTCCCCATTTCATCCTGCACCTGTTGAGCCACTTTTGGAGCCGATAGCTTGGGATTTCCCCTTATTTTCCTGGTGATCCTTCGCTCCTCCTCTTCGGTGAAAATCTTGTTTGGTGCCATTCTGCCCTTGCCCCCAATCCGATTTGCGTCGACGAAGCGCCGAATGATGTTATATAGAGTTGAGTTGCTCAGATTGACCATTTCAGCTATTTGGCGATGTGAATATCCGTTTTTGTTGTGTTCCAGGATGAGTTTTCGTAGCTCAATGGTAGTCTGTTTGTCCATAGTCCTTTTTGGCTTATTGCACCCGAGATGCAGGATAAAACTAAACTGACTTCGAAGGATTGGTCTATTTATACCGAAAATACTCAACTTTAGGTTAAAAATCCGGGTTTTATGGCACCCAGGTGTCCACAATGTACCTGATCCAAATGAAGCGAACTCCTAAAAGTAGGCAACATTTTTACATAATCCTACCTAGCGGGTGGGGAAACCCCAGTGTATTGGGGTCATATATAAATTTTGGTGGCTAATATATATACCTACCATCGGTCTTTGGAATTTCTGAAAAATAATGAATGGTTACTTTATGGCAGGCAATTCCTTTTTTTCTCTGACCCTGATTACTTTGAGCTTTGTCCCACTGTATATATCAGTTCTGCATCAAAAGTTGAAAATAAACATTTTTTCGAAGTAATGACGCCACCTCCACCGCCACCTCCACCGCCACCGCCACCGCCACCTCCACCGCCACCTCCACCGCCACCTCCATTAGGTTGTTGGCGGCTTTCGCTACCCTTTTCGACTGATCGAAGTCTGGCTTGCATGTCAAATTAATTGATTGCCCAGACATTTGGGCCTGACGTGCCAAGAAATGCTATTTAGCGGCAGGTGTCGCCAGGTCCTGCTGGCTGGCTGTAGGGCAGGACTCGTAGTCGAGTTCTTCTCGATAGCAGCATTCTTACTTTTGCATTTGGCAATTGAATTTGAGGCCTCTGATTATGCACATGATAATGAGTAGAATTAAAGAAAAGGTATTCACTCGCTTCGCTGGCTGCGTGGGCGATCCGCTTTCAATTTTCCAATTTCCCAGAGCCCTTTGTGAAAAGGGTTCGATTGAGTAGAGGGGGAATTGCACTTGCGTGGAAATGCAAACATTTGCATGATCTTTCTAGGTGTGGTTCAAGGGAAAACTCTTTTTTTCTCTGTGTGAAAATTGTTTTCCAGTTTTTTTTTGCTTTCATTGCGAACCAGCAGAATGTTGAATGTGTGTGTTGCCTGCCAATATTTCCCAATTGAGTTTTCCGCTCGTTGGTTGTTTTTTTGTTTTTTTTTTCTTGGGTTCTGTTTGTGTAAATTGACGGAGCTGCGGGTCAAAGGTCTCGCTTGAGATAAGAAATTATCGTTTGGCAAACGCGGGCGATCTTTTTAATATAATTCCTCCTTTTTTTTGCATTGTTTTGCTGCAGTTTATTTATTGTTGATAAATTGCATGATAAGCTAGAAAATCATTCGGAAATGGAAAGAAATTAAGGAGAGTTCGCCAAACACACAAAGCATAAAGAGTTTTCCACACACGTAAGGCAAAACAATAAATAAATAAAAATAAACGAAAAACAAAAAAATAAAATAAACGCAAATAAAAAATATATAAAAATTAGAGGCAAAAAAAAAATTACCCCAACCCCTTGCAACTGTAAGCGACAAAAGCACGAGGAAACCGTTGCGTCGTTTCTAGTTGTTGTTGTAATTTATTGTGGGGCTCTGGTTATTATTTTGTATCCGCCGTCATTGCATCAATACAACAATACAACGTGAGCACTTATCGCAAAACAACAACAACAACAAATGCAGCAACAGTAGCAGCAACAACATATAAATATCACACAAAATGCATAGACAACACCGAAAAAGTTCATTGACTTTTCGCATTCTCGTTTAAAGAAAACGCACAATTTTTGGTGCTGGAGCCAGCAACAGAAACAGACAAAATAAAAAAAAAATAAATAAATATGGCGGCCCAGCAGCAGCAGCAGCAGCAGCAGCAGCGCAGCGTGCACAAAAGAGCAAATGCCAAAGAAAGCAACACAGCAAAAGCAACAGCAACAGCAACAAAACTATTCATATTAAAGTGAAAATGAGCGATAACAACGCAAACACACACATACACACAAAAACAGACTAGCACACACACGCACACACAGCCAAGCAATCAAAAGCCAGCCCACCACTCCCCAGCCCCCTGCCCTGCTCCAAAGAGACAAAAAACTGCAAGCGAATGCGTTTTTGTACTCTGCCTGCTGCGCCATTATCTCTCTTTCTCGCTCTATCTCTCTCTCTCTCTCGATCAGTCGGCCTGCGAGTGTGCGAAGAGAGCGGCCAGTTGGAGCTCAGGGCCATGCAGACACTAACACACAGCCACAAGCTCGCTCACACACACACACACACACACATGCACTTTTATTTTATTTATTTTTATTGCATTGGAGCAGTGTCTAATCGCTGAAAACAATTAAACTGCTTGCACATAACGCAATTAACTATTTAATTAATTATTTAGTGTTGTTATTTGTTTATTAACATAATTTTATATGTAAAATTTGCACACTTAAGCAATTAATAAAAAAATTGCATCGCTGCCTGCTCTGCTGCTTTAAGGGAATTTTTTAGGGAATTTGCCTTTGAGTCGCCTAGCTGTTGCATATTTTAAGGCGTGTGTGAATAAATAAACTATAGCATACTTTTGGGGCTCATACTAAAATCCCTTTTACCAATTAAAAAATAATAGCTATTTATTAATAATTAAAATAAAATGTAGAATACAAAATTAAGCGTAATTCTGCTATGTCCTCTGTGAACCACACACTGTTGTTGCCATGGCAAGTGTAAAAAAAACAGAAATTTCGATAACATTTAAGTTTTAATGTACAGTTAAAAGTAGCTACATTTGGTAAAGGTTTGTCTATTTTTTTATGAATTTCCTAATTGATGTTTGTGGCTTTAGAGATCCACTTTGGGCGACTTGGTCAGCTTGTGGACACGGAATGCCTCCAGAATGTTGAGCTTCAGCTGCAGTTCCAACTTTTTGGCAGATGTCACTTTGCCCGCTCGAAGACGAAGCAGTCGCTTCATTTCTTGCTCCACAAAATTGTAGCCCTGCTCATTGATCCTTCGCATGTACACCAGGTAAACCTTGGCATTTTGCTGCTCATGCGGCAAACTGAGTTCCGCTGCCTTCAACTGCATCTCGCTGATCAGTGCCAGTTGCTCCTCATCCGATATGTTGGCATAATTCCGAATGGCTTCATTGAAATCCTTCAGGCAACCATCGCGTCCAATGTAAAGCGGTGTATTACTGCTCACAAAGGACTTGAGATTATCCAGCGTAACATCCAAATGTGCCGGAAATTGTAGATAATTTTCGATGCTGCCCGTAAAGAGAAATATGCCCGGAAATTGTTTCTCATCCAGTTTAAAGCGTTCGCCGAGCGCTTTATTCTCCAGCTCGCCATAATCCTTGATGCCAACGGTCGCCACCAAAAGTTCTGCAGTTGCTTTGTGGGCCACCCTGGAGAACGCGGCAAAAGCTTCGTGTTTGTCTCCATAGGGAAAAGCAATATCGAATTTGACTAAAGCGTAGGGAAAACGCACAATTGTCTTATCGAAATTGATCTCGTCGAGGTCCACACAGCCTGCACAAGAGATGGCGCCACTCAGAGGCGATTGAGCCAGCAACGTTGCCAGCAGCAGCACCAGAATCAGCATTAATTTGATCATTTTTTGCTTTTTTATAGTTTTGATTTTTTGCACAAGAAGACGAAGTATAAAAATAAACTTGACCCTTTGGCTGGCAATGCTGGTTAACGACTGTTGGTATTGCTGTTGTTCCCACACCAGTGGCAAAACCAGCGAGCGAGAGAGTGAGAGCGAGAGAGTGAGCGCAGCCACTTGCCACTTTTCGCTGAAGTCAACAAGAATTATTTTGTTTGGTTGCCAGAGCCACGCGGCTTTTGACGCCGACTTTGCCGCGGACGCTGACTCTCAACACTGGCCAACTGCTGCCGCCTCTCTTTTCGTTTCTGCTCTGACTCTGACTGTCAGCACTGGATTTTACTCTGCTGCTGCCTGCCTGCCTCTGCTTTCTTTGGCTTGGCTCTAAATGTCAATGCTGGCTTTTACTCTGACTCTGTCGCCGCTGCTTTCGTCTGTGCCTTGACTTTGACTGTCAACACTGGCTCTTGCTCTGGCTGCTGTCTTCGTCTTTGCTTTTGCCCAGCGTTTGCATTTGGCTCTCAAAGAATTAAAGATCTGACTCTCAACACTGGCTTTTACTCTGCCAGCTGCCGCTGCCTCTGCCTCTGCTTTCGTCTCTGCTGCGCCTCTGACTCTCAACACTGGCTTTTATTCTGCCGCTGATTCTGCCTACTTCTCTGGCTCTGCTTTTGCCTATACCTCTGCCACTGCCTCTGTCTCCTTCACAGACTCTTCTCAGCCTCTACCGCTGCCTCAGTCTCCGTCCTCCACCTGTGCCGCTGCCCTGTTTCGTAGGCTCTCTCACGAGTAACGACGAGTGCTCTGTGATCTCCTTCTCTCACTCTTTCTCTCTCGCGATCGAGTTGAACGACTTTTGAACACGTCAGTCACAGAAACACGAGTGTTCTCTTGCTCTCTCTCTCTCTACCTTTGCTAGCTTTGCTAACTCTTCTATTGTTCTGGCTAACTGTGTCCACCTCTGGTTCTGTCTCTGCTTCTTCTTCTGCTGCTGCTGTCTGTTATTTGGTATTTGTTGTACGTTCAGCTGTTGTTGTTGTTGTTATTATTATTATTATTATATAATAGCCAACTAGTCGATTTTGTATATTTGGATATTGTGATATGGGCCTACAGCATTTTCCAGTGCTGATCCTACAGATAGCGAAATTATTGTGTTTTATTGTGTTGTGTTGTGGTTCAGCTTGAGTTGCAATAGGCGCCTAATGTGCACCCATCGCATCGATTAGCCAACTCAGAGTTTTTGGCCAATGAAGCGTTCCACAACAAAAAAAAATGGAAAATTGTGGTGCGTAATTTCTCAAGCGTTTGTCATTGCCCGAATGTCATTAGAGCGACACATGTATCTATCTATGTATTTATATTTATATATATATATATATATGTGTGTGTGTGTGCGTGCAGGAAATTGTATTTTGCAATTGGCCGAATAAAAAAACAAAACAAAAAAAAAAGAAAACGCTCGAAATGAAAACACCTGCATGGAGAACTTTTTCGTAGGGGAGGGAGCGGGGTAAAAAACAACCAACTAACCCCATTACAACTACAGTCACAGGGGGTGGGGGTAAAAGGAAAACAAGCATTTGCCACAATTTTCATTAGGAATGAAATTGAAATTTTCCGAGCGCAGCAGTTTTGACCTCGCTCGGTGGCAACTCCTCCTCCCCCTCCTCCTCCCACTCCTGCAACTACTACAACTACAACTATTACTTCCTTCCTTCCTTCATTCTTGCTTGCTTCCACCTGATAATGGACATTTTCGGCAATTGTCAATTAATAATTCATGTGCGCCACACACACATGCCACGGCCACGCCTCCCGTACCACCTCCGCCCCCATTCATTTGGTTTGGTTTGGTTTTTATTCATTTGCGGTTTCGTTTCGTTTGTCCAGCTCGGAAAATTGAGCAGCGGACTTGGCACGCAATTCGGAAAAAAGCATTCAGAGCTTCACACGATCGATAAATTATCTTTTGATGGGTGGGCGTGACACAAAAGTGGGCGGCAGTCCAACAGGAAGCCCACAATCGAATATACTATATAGTTGTCATATATGTACACTCTAAGAAAAAAAAATTGCCAGCGGAAAACTCCATATATTATTTTGAAAGTAAATTTCTAAAGTTAAAAGTTATTATTTTGAAAAGCAAGCAAAACTTTCTAATTTGTCGGACGATTTCCCCCATTTTCGCAGTGGTTTTTTTGCTGAGTGTATGCTGGGTAGTTGCGTATTCAGGAGCTGGATCAAAATAGGAATCGGAATCGGAATTTGACTGCCCATGCGTGCATATATTGCGTCAACTGTCTGTCAGCCGAAACAATAAGGAACCAAATTTGTATATTGTTGGGCCCATTACTATTAGCCTGCTCTATTGGTCTTGGTTCTGGGTCTTGGTCGGGTTCTGTGGGTCTGGGTCTGGGTCTGTGGGTCTGTCGTTCTACATTATTTGATTTCGGCCTAGCAAAAAGTGACCGAAAACAAGGACGCGCCACTTGGCTGTGTACACAGTCGACTCCTCCTCTTAGACTGCGCCACGCCCCCTTCCCCTCCGAGATGTACTGTTTGCGCTTCATACATTATGCAACACTGGCCAGGCAATTTGTTAAGTACACCCCAAAAGGAAATGGACAGTCGCGGCGCATTTGCGCTAAAACGCATAATTCGAGTGAACTAACTGGATGTATTCCCTCTCCCTCTCCCTCTCCCTCTCCTACCCCATTGAGGGGCTGGCGTGACGAGCCTTTTATTTTTAACACCCAACAGCACGTCATTCGTTATCCTTCGGGCTAATTGCCAACGCATTTGAAAATCCCTGTGACATTTCAATGATACCACTCGCAACTACTTTTCATAGTTTGCACCTTGCTAACGACCTCAACTCTAGACTTCAAAAATAACGAATTATATTTAGATCTCCTCCTTTTTGTTGTTCTTAAAATACAGTGTTAATACCACACATGGTATTTGTTATAATTATTCGGCTTGAAAGATCTCATGCACTGCGTACACCTTTTTCTGACTAAGGCAACCCAATGGGCTATGATGTGCTTTGATAATTCTTTCTCATTATTACAAATCCGAATTAGATTGCTAGGGACTATTCCTAGTATAGCTGGAGATGACTTCTTAGTTTATAATCTGCTGACAAGAGACCAAATGGTATACCAAGTCTGTTCTTGCCCATGGCAATTACCTGCTGAGATATTTGATTATAGCCTAAACTCGGGTTGATTATTGAGATGATTAACGTCTATTTGATGCAAAGAATGTATCTAAAGTAGTATACCCCACTCTGGTAACATTAAAATGCAGGGTGTCAAGCCTGAGCCTGAATTGAAACCAATTGAAACTCTAAACTCTAAATTTTTTATAATATACCAAATTGAAATTGAAATTAAACCTTGCCATTGGCATACATACAGACATATTTATATATACATATATACACTATATATTTTTATATCGAAGTGTCCTCGCTGTGTCCGCACATGTGGAGCATTAATAATATAAATTGTGCGGCTATTACATTGCCGAATGGACGGGGACTAATAACACAATGACCTTTATTATGCGAAATGAAAATGACCGACATGTGGCCAGCAGCGGGATGGGAAGGAGAGGGAAGGGAAGGTACGTGTTGGATTGGTGTGTGTCCTTTGCTGTCCTGTCCTGTCTTGTGTCCTGTGGCCAGGACCAGCCAATCGGCATTAGGGTGATAAGCGCGCAAATTTGAAGCGCATTGTGTACGGCGTTCACAAATTCGAAATGAGCGTAATCTTAGCGAGAAATCTAACGATTACTGCATTGTTTTTATAAGCTTTTCTCTATACCCTGTAACCAGCTAAAAGGGGTATAATGGGGTGGTGTAAATGTCTGTTGCAGGCGGAAGGCATTTCTGGGTTCATCGAGTTTGATTTTAATAATAGAAAAGTATCTCAAGCCTATTTAGAACTAGCTGCAGGGTATCATCTAGTCAATCAAACTCATCTAGATCTCTTGTACCTGTTATTGACCAATACAAAGCTAATCGTTTCGTCTGCGTCACGGGAACTTGGGGCTGCCACTTGTTCTATTTTATTATATATATATATATATTTTTTTTTTGGCATTTCCAATCTAATTAGGTTGGGGAGACAATTCACAGGCCTCGAAAATTGTTCTAGCCATGAATTTTTCATGGTACACGTATGCCAAAGTCATGCAACTAATAAGTATATACATATATACATATATATATATATAAATATATAGATCGGCACGCACACATTGCAAACTGGTAAAGTGGAAATTTTCCCTACAAGTTTTCCACTCCACTCCAATCCACGTGTGTGAGAACACAAGGAGCTGCGACCAACTTGTAAATTGGTAGCTCATCAAAATTTCATTTTTTTTTTCGTGTGCGGCATAATTCCAATAAATGGGCCATGAAACTCTCCACCTGACCACCATCATCTTGGCCATACGGGCTGGCTGTACCATTGTTATTCCATTTAGTCAGTTAGTCCTATAATTCGCATGCCCAAAGCCAAATTCGTTGTTCTATCAACTGCAACTGGCCAAAGGGGGCGGCTCATCATAATTGGTATTTATTGAAAATGCGTTTTTGTTAACCCATTGCGACCATAACGACCTCGAGTTCAAACCCTTATCTCAATCGGCTTTTCGAAGCGTTGAAAATTGGCTTTTTTCACAATGCCAAGAGTCGAGCATACACTCAGCAAAAAAACTCGACCGCCAATCTAGGAAACTAGAAAGTTTTTCTTGATTTTCGAAATAGAACATTTTTTCTCATAATTCGAAAGGCGTGCCTTTCGTAACCCTATTCTTTTAGATAATTACTCTAAAATGCAAGCTTCGTTTTTGTTTTTGTCAAGTGTAGAAGGTGGGAGAGAGGGTAGCTGGGAGAGGGAGGGGTTGCTGGGTTGAATGTGCGTGTGTGGATTTTGTGTTTATCGCTTTTCATTTGCATTTATTGCCATTTTTATATGGCCGAAATATCATCTTTGGCAATTGGAAGTGTTTAGCGCAAATTTGTTTTCAATATTTTGTTTTGTGCACCCAATAAACCCAAATGGAGTTCCAAGGATTTGATTTGGTTTGTTTTGTGTGGTCAGTTTAGGCCGCTTTTATGGCACACAATTTGATTGCAAATAATTTTTTGGCTTTTTGTGCTCTCAACTCTTTTATGCGAAATGCGTGCAGTGAATAAAAACATGAGAGTGGAGTAGCAAGGTGGATGGGAATGTGGAGGGGGTAAATGGGGGAGTTGGGGTTGGGGTTGGGGTTGTAGTTGTGTCCTCCGCTTGACCTCTCAAATTTAAATGAATAGATTCTAGTTCCGTTGGCCCCTTAATGAGTTTAATGCATAATTATGTCAATGTGGTCGGCCAGTCGGCCAGAAAGGCCGTTAATTACGCTGTCTAATATTTGCTGAGGAGTCGCTTTGTGACAAATTCAAATCAAATATGCCCCACATGCTGCTTGGGCCACTTTCACTGTCAATCAAGTGCTCTAATGATAATTTCTTAAGCGATTGACCAACAAGACCATTTGCTTGCTGGCCAACAAACGAAATACCATTAAAAATGGTCAAGTAATTAGCCAAAATTGATTGTGGAAGGAGAAAGGCTGTCAAGTGCACTCACAAAAAAATCGCGCTAAAAATTAGACAGATTTTTATATAAGTAAATATCAATTTAGAAAGGTTTTTCATATATACAAAATCCAAACCCTGGTTTTTAAAAATATGCTTTCTGAATAATAAGTTGAGCTACACTTGACGAACTTCTCAAATTCCGGACGATACTTTCTCTGAGTGTATCTAATGTGGGCTCCTTAATACACTTTCGATTGCTTGACTTGATTTGCCGATCATTGTCTTGGGGGGCAAGGTGTACTATCTTTGGGCACCTTGCAACCTTGACTGGGGAAATGTGCGTATAACAGTTTTTTGCTGCATGCCGCATGGCGCATGCGTTGCACTTGACGCGAGAGCGCCAACTTCCAATGCGACGGCCAATTTGGAGGCATTTTTGGGGAGCGTTTGTTTACAAACAATTGCAAAGAGAGGTGGCAAGAGCGCCAAACGCGCACTCTATGCCCCACTCTGTTGCAACATGCTGAGAATGGCACTGAGAATGCCGCATGCAAATAAGTCGAATGCTTGCCACCTCCACTTGTTGCTGCTGCGACTGTAGCTGTTGCTATTGCTGTTCGAGGTGCATGTGGCACAGTCAATGCAAGGCAATTACTTAGACCCCTTTGGGGCGCACTGGACAGCAGAGGACGTTAGCTCAGACAGACATGCAAATTGCCGTTTCACGAAACAGAATTAAGCAAGTGAAACACCCTTCCCTCCTCCTCCTCCCCCTTCGCCTACCTCAGCCTCGGACCATCCTACAATCCTTGCCACCATGAATTCATTCTGACCATGTTTTAATACCCTGAACTCTTTGAAATTGGCTAAAGAGAGTTTAATGCTTTTGTGCAAAAAGTAACAGGCAGACAAAACAAGTATTTATTCGACAGCTGGCTGGGTGCAGGGTATATTTTAGTCGAGCTCAGTCAACTACAGCATTCATACTTGTTTTGACTTGGTTTGCGTTTTGCTCCCGTGACATGTTGTAGTGTTTTGGCCGCTTAACATTCTTTTTCGCTTTGGCAGTGCACCCTCTCCTCCTCTCCCCTCCCTTATTCCAGCGCCCTTCACCACCCTCATTGCGCTTTTGTTTTATAACATTTTAGCGCAAATTGCCATCAAATCTAATTGGCAATGTCGCGACAATGTCCAACTCTGAAAATTGCATGGCTGCCTTTTGATTTTTTGCACTGATTTCGCTGGACAGCCTTTTTTCCAATAAATGGACGTGTGTCTTTTAACTCTTTGCAGTTCTTTTTTATGTATAAATGCTATAATGGATTGACGAGTTGAAGCATTGACTGCAGGGTCAGCACGAAATGACATTTTATTGAGCTGAAACTATTGCTTGTCGGTGAATCGGTAATATACACTCCGAAAAAAATATCATTGAAAACTTAAAAGTTTTTCTTTGTTTTCAGAATACGCAAAGCAGTATCTAAAAATTTGAAAGGCTACTATCCCGAAATATATCGACAATTCCATAAAAATTCTGTTCTTATATACATATTACCTTTTGTTACCTTTTGTCGATAAGTGTATAGCGAATTTCTAAAATTCATGGCGATTTCTTTTTGTGAGTATATTCGACGTAACTTTGTCCATTGGAATTATTTGTTGTTTGCCTTTGGCGTGGGTAGAGCTAATAACTTGACAAGTTGATGGAATAGTCGTAGTTGGCAATGGCACAACTTTGGTGGCTCTTTGAAATTTTGGAGTGACCTCTCAAGCACATGCAATATGCAGCAGTTTGGAAAACAATAACACAAAAAACGGAATATTCGCAAGAGGATATTTCCACGCGCATTTAAAAATTCATGAGCAGAAAGCACTCAGTGTGGCTCCGGCGGTTATCGTGTCCGTCTGACATACCCAATGGGGGTTGGGGTCGGGGGTTGGTCACTGGCATTGCAATTCTTGGCAGGTCGACAGAGCGGTGGAGCGGGGCGCGGGGATTGAGTGATGGATTGACCGCAGCCCAGGTGCAGAATTTCAACGCGCGTCGCATTTGCCGTTTTATCGGGCATGGAACGCTTTATATCTAAACTACGAATCAATGCATTAGTCAGTCACCTTGTACGCTCCACTTTAATTACTACTTTTTATGCTCGTTCCCTTTCTTCTTCCTCTCTTTCTCTTTCCACTCGCCCTCGCTTTTAATCGTTTGCTGACATTTTTTTGCATGTTGCGAGCACAATTTAAAAATTGCATAGAAAAAGGCCAAGTGAAATTCCTGCCATGGAACGTAATATTATTAACAGCAACCCCATCCCCATCCCCATCCCCCTCCCCCCACACACCCCCGTTTGGCGCCACAATGAGCTGCATAAATATTGCATTACAATCATTTAGCTCGTTGTTGCACACTGCGAATCGCGAATTGGATTTCATGTTAATGCAATGTCCTTATCGCTCAACATGTCCTGCATGCGTCACAATTGCTGGGGCGCAGGGGGAGTGGATCTGGGCGGAGGAGGAGCTTGGGGCTGGCGCTCCCCATGGATTCATTTGTTTTCTATTTGCTTGCCGTTTTTTTTTCCCCTGTGGCCCCTGTTAATTGCCATGATGTGGCATGCTTTAGTTGCAGCCACACTCAGCAAAAAAAAAACCAAAAATTAAAATTAGAAAATTGTAAATTTTCTATATACATATAGGAAAAAAAATTCGAAAGATTAGAAAGACTCCCAAAATTTAATAAAAGAATTTATAAACTATCTAAAATATTTGTGTAGCAATTTTTTCCTGAATGCAGCGTTCTGTTGGGGTTGAAATCCAGTCAGAATTGTTTTGCGGTTTTCGCCAAGCCTTTGACTTCAGATTTTGCACCTCTGAATGTATTCATATATTGTAATATATTTCGTGTATCCGTAACCAGACTGTTGTTGGCTGCAGTTTGTGAATATATTCTCTGCGAAAATACCCGATAATAAATACAAAATAATTGACAATCTGAGTAGTGTGTACATTTAGGTTTTGTTTTTATTTGAATGCAATTGTGGTTTACAATATAATGTATACATACATATAGAATATATATATAGATTTATATAGAATTTTGTTTTCTCTTTAACTTTTGCGTTTGCACATTCAATATTTGATTTATTAATGCTTTGTAATGCATTTTGTTAGACATACATAATAATAAAAGGTAGTTATATAAACAACAGTTTGTATTTGTAATATATAAAAAAATTATAAACATATGGATGTAATTGCTCCAGAAAAACGTTATGGATAGCTCTATAGCATATATATTGAATTCCCTCGTATATATATATGTGTAAATATATAGTCATGTGGCTGGCTTCAGATCTGTCTGTCTGTCTGCTTGTATATAAACTTATGTGTGTATGTGGTATAAAAGGTGTACTCGATGTGCGGTGTATTTTGATTGTGTGTGTTTGAGTGTGTGTGTGTGTTGGTGGTGCGTGTGTGGATCGTATGTGGATTGTAGAAGCTGTGCTGTGGTTTTTACTTCGTAGTTGTTTAAAAATAATTATAAAATCTACTGCGTTTGCTGTTGTATCTCAATCTTCTCGACTGTCATGTCCGGATTCATGGCTGTCGCTTCCTGCAAGCAAGAAAATATATTGAAATCGTTATATATATATATGGATATTTGTCAGCAATCTGCACTCACTTGTATTGCCTCAGCCAGGGCCTTGTCATGATCGATTGGATCGCCATCGGATTGAATAGTTATCTTCTGCTCCACACGGGTCTCAACAATGCCATCGCGTTCGGTTTTGTACTGTTGGCAAGCAAAAGCAACAGATTATTATCGTATTATAATAAAATCATGGGATTTTCAACAATTTTGTACACCATATCACCCATTTGAACAAGAGACTCATGTATATAATATGTACAGCGTGGGGCGCATACGAACACAGGAAGAATTCAAATTTCGAATATGTGTTTTAAAGCCTACCTCGAACTACTTACTCACGTTTCTTTTTTGTTGCTCTTTATTATCTGAACTCGTAAAAAATCGGCCTAAATTTAATTTATGCTTTTTAGAAATGTTTTTCTTTATAATAGAAAATATTTGTAATCGGCATATTTTTGCGAGTGTCGATTTAGGACAAGCTTTTTCATTTTATACATTTTCTTTCGATTTACTAACATTTTTGGCCACTTTTTTTTAGAGTCTACATGTGTAGGTTGATCTCGCGAGGACGATCTGTACTTACGGTAATCGTTTCTACGGTGCGGGTTTTACTGCTCACGGTTTGCGTGGAGATGATCTCGCCGTGTCCTGAGTAGCCGGGCGTATCCTCGCCGAGCACCACACGAGTACTCTCCACATGTGGCCCAGATGTGGATGTAGTTAGCGGAGATTTCTAAGCGAGAGATTAAAGAGAAAGTATTAGAGATATTGAAATAGATTCATGGTTTTCACAGCTACTATTAACGAGTGGTTAGTTGTCTAAGTGTCATGCCACAAACCTGTTTGTCAGTGCCACGTGCCACGCTTGAGCCGTCATAAGGCCCATCGATGGGTGTGCCAGAGTCGCCGGAGCTGGTCGACGAAACGCTGTCGCGTCTCTGATACTAAGCAACATTCAACAACAACAACAACGATAACAACGGAAATAAGAACGGCAATGCAACATAGTTGATAAAAGTAATCATAAAAGGGAAATGAAAATCAGTACATGCAAATAATAAAGTGCAGCCATGCCTGGCAGTATATGGATGCTTACCTGGTCGCCACTGGTTACCGTCGCCGTCGTCTTCACCTCCTGGGTGACAACGCGCTGCTGCTGGTTGCTGGGATCCAGGGTGCGTGTGGTCGCCACCGTCTTCTCCTCGAGCTGCTCCGTCTTCGCCTTCTTGCCCAGATCCTCGTGCGTGGTGGCGGTGCGTGTGGTGACTGCGGTCGCCGTGACATAGGCGCCACTCAGATCGGTGGGTGTTGCATCAGCCTACGTGTTTGATTGGTGGTTTCAGTGGTGGTTTGGTTAGTGCGTAGTCAAAATTGCAACAATCAACAATCAACATTTACAACAAGTAACAGAAGCAGCAAAGAGCAACAATTAGCAAAGGCACAGGAAATGAAATATAAAAAATTGAAATCAAACTAAGCGAGAGGCAAAGTTGAAGATTTTTGTAAGAGGTGGGAAGGAAAAACTTCCCGCCTTGAATAGCTGTGAATACACTCCGAAAAAAAATCGCCATACATGTTAGTAAATCACCCCAAAAAACAGAAAGTTGTCCTAGATTTTTATCTTTGGCGATTTACTAAAATGCAGGCGGATTCATTTTGTTTTCGCTGAGTGTAGAGAAAAGCCAAAGTCTTAGAAGAGTGCCTAACCTTGTGCTCCTGTGTCGAGTAGGTGACTTCGCCGGTGCCCAGATTGCGCACCTCCTCCTCGACGTTGTGTGTGACGCCGCCGTCGTTCTTGGTCAGCACCTGTTTCGTTGTCGTCTTGACCACAGTCGGTGTGCTCCCTGGTTTGCCGCCCAGTTTGCTAGCCTGGTTCGTTGGACTGAGCACAATATCATGAACAGTGTCCGTGCCATACTCCTTGGTCATGTCATCGTCGTCATCGCCCGTGCTGCCCTCGGAGTCACGTCTCAGGGCACCCTTGCCAATGTGCTTGACCCCGTCGAAGAACTGCTGACGGGTGATCGGAACCGTTTCCGTTGTCGTCTGCACCTGGGACTGTTTGCCAAAGTGCGAGGGATCGATTTGGGCATAGTTGAGTATTAGTTTGCCGGTGACTGGATCTGTGACAGCGGTGGCCGGATCAATGTCACCCGTATTGGGATCGATATCGCCATACTCGCTCTTAATGCGTCCCGTAACCGGATCAATCTCGCCGGTCAGGGTCATCGTGTGGGTGACTGTAGTGCGGGCGCCAGCGAAACGGGGATCATTGGGATCGACCTGCACAATTTCACCAGTTAGCGGATCAACCATATTATAAACATAAACTGTTTTGTTGAAGAACTTAAGAACACGCCCGGACACCGGATCAATTTCGCATGTCTCGGGATCAACCTCCTCGGGACGACCACGCTCGTCCGTTTTCGAGATGAGCAAGATGCGCACAATGACAATTTTGCCCGTTTTGGGATCAACGCGAGCCAATTTGGTATACACCTCGCCCGACTCGGGATCCACCTGGGTCGCAGCATAAAGCGGTTCACCCGTCGCCTTGTCCACTTCCCCGGTGGCTGTGTAGATTTTGCCGGACAACGGTTCGATTTTGATGGTGTTGGGATCGAGCTTGGTCTGTTTCTTGATCTCGTTGGTCTTGGGATCCAAATAGCCGTAAATTGTGATGACATAGCCGGTCTTAGGATCGACACTGCTGGAAATGTACTGGAGTTCCTTGGTGCTCGGATCACTGTTACCCGTTGGCACCCAGATCTGGTTCGACTTGGGATCGACAATGATGTCCTTATCCTTGGCGGCGCTGACCTGTGAAATGGGAGCCTTTGTCGCCGGATCTACACGCTGTTGCACAATGCGCAACGAGATGATCCTCGCGTAATCCTTATCCGGCTTATTGTTCTTTGGATTGACTTGGTTCTTCAGCACAATCTGGCCGGTTGCCGGCTCGATTTTAATGTCCCGGGTTACCGTCTTGCCGGACTTGGGATCGGTGTAGGTTATCGTGTGCTTCACCAAATCAATCTGACCGTATTTGGTGTCAATCTTACCTGATTTCGGATCGAATTGGCCGCCCGACGTCTCAACGAGAGCCGTCTTCGGGTCGATCACGTTCTTCTTGGCATCGAATTTGCCCGCCAAGGAGGTGACCTCGACAATTGGATCAATCTGCTGACCAACCTCAATGAGGCGCCCTTGACTCGGATCCAGTTTATTCGTTTTCGGATCAATGACGCCCAAAATGGTGATTTGACCCGTGCCCGGATCCACCTTGACATTCTTGGTTACCACAATTTTGCCGGATTTGGGATCGATGGCTTTGAGTTCGCCAGTGCGTGTATTTATCTCACCGTATTTCGTGTCCAACAGGCCCGTGTCCAGATTCAAAACGCCCAGCGAACGCTCCACTTCTCCGTTAACCGTATCAATTTTGCCCGTCGCCGGATCAATGCGACTCGTGATGACCGTCAGCTCAACCACGGGGTTATCCTGCGGTGTTATGCACACAATCTGGCCCAGAGTGTCATCGACACGTCCCGTGCTAGGATCAGAGACGCCCGTTACCAAGTGCAGATTGCCCGTCTTTGGATCCACCTCGCCCTGATACACATCCTTTTTGCCCGTCTTCGTGTTGAGTGCCTCGAGGGTGCCATTCTTGGGATCGATTACGCCATACTTCGTATCGATGCGACCCGTTGCGGGATCCAGAATGCCCGTGGAGTGCTCAATGCTGCCGTTCTCGGCATCAATACGCTTGGTTGCCGGGTCGAATTTCGATGTGATGACCATAATCTTGACGCGCTTCTTCTTGGGCTTGGCTGCTGCGGCTGCAGCTGCTGCTGCAGCTGCTCCAGCTGCGATAGGAACTCCACCAGCACCTGGACGAGTTGCAGTGCCTGCTCCCGCTGCCAACTTGGTGGGTGAACCGCCTCCGCCAGCACCAGCACCGACGCCCACATAGCCGGGCTCCTTGTTGTAACGCTGCGATTCGAGAAATTCGGCCGTTGGATCAATGATGGGCTTGTAGCTGCCGGGTGCACCAGAGGCATAGCCCTGCTGTACCTGCTGACCCTTTGTCGGGGAATACGAACGCTTCTGATTATCGCGCAGAGGCACTGCAGCCGCATCGACAGCGCTGCCCTGCAACTTGGCCCGCGTGGTCGGCGACAGATTGCCATCCTGCAGGAGACGTGCTCTTGACTTGGGCGACAACTGGCCGCGGTTCAGTTTGTCCTGAGTGCGTGGCGACAGTTGACCCGATTTGATCTTCTCGGCCGTCTCCTTCAGCGCATGCTCATTGCCAGGCGCATAGTTGAAGGCCAGCCCAATTTTCTTTTGTTGCGATGCCGGCGACAATTGCTCCTGACCATCTGGACCCAGTTGTTTGCCACTCTGTGGCTCCTGGTCGTAGCGGAAGCCACCAGGCGTATAGGATTTACGGGTGGGACTGCCGGCATTGCCGCCTTCCGCAGTCACGGCATACTCGTAGGGACGAGTGACGCCGGGTGTGGTTGAACCGCGCTTCTTGGCGGCATCCTCGTTGGGATCGTGCTCACCCAGACCCGATGTGACGACCAGACCAAGACGACCCATCTCCCTATCCTTATCCTTGCCATCCTTATCCTTGCCATCCTTATCCTTGCCATCCTTGGAGGGTGAACCGCTCTTGCTCTTGCGACCCGACGAGAATATACCAACGCCCTGTTTTGCCCGGCCAAAAACGCAAATCAAAATTGTGGAAACATAAAAAGAAACAATTGGAGGATAGGATAAATAAAAAATGAAAAAATATAAATATAAATATTCAACTGATAAGGATTTTTAGGATTAACTACTAAAATACAAACTATCATATTACTTAGGAGCTGAACTTAAGTGTGGGGTGGGTTTACTGGGTGGGAGTGGGATGATAACTTGGTTTTATATACACGAGCGCGATGAGGTCTTATCTTATCATATAGTTACCATATATCTTACACAACTGAAGGATCACATTTTCATAATAATACTTACACGTCTGCCCGACTTGTCGGATTTGTTGGAGTCATTCAAATCATCGTTGCCTGTCGAATATATACATATTGATTCTCATTCTCAGACTAGATATATAATCCACTTTATATTTACCATTGACTCCTGCTGCAGCTGCAGCAGCAGCAGCAGCGGCTGCCTTGGCTGCCTTTTCGGCCCTTTCCCTTTCCTTCTGTTCCCGTTTCTCTTGTTCCCTGCGCTCCTTTTCCTCCTTCTCCTTCAGCTTCTTTTCGCGCAACTTTGCCTCCTTCTCCTCGTCCTGTGGGTAGCAGAAATAGTCACAATTAATGCCTGATTTTCAAAAAGGACTTACAACAGAATTCGATCGAAAAATAAAGCTGACAATTACATGCAACAAAAATAAATGATTTGAGTATAAAGCGCCAAAATCAAAAATGGATTATCTTTATGAATACAGTTTTTAATGATATGTTTTTTTATGTACAACACAATGTTTGTTTTTAGTTTTATGTGTATATTATTTGTATTATTATTATGGGGTACATCAATCATATTTACATGAAGCGAAAACTGTTTTAATGAAAGCGCGCAAATGAGAATGAAACATTTAGAACCCAAGTCAAACTAAACATAAAATAATTCAGATATCGGGATAGTATAGTTTGTAGTATGCAAATGTGTTTCAGACGAATCGGTTACAATAAGTAATAAGAGTAGAGAGGGAGAGAGATATGAGTGGGCAGAGTAGTATAACTCTTCTTAAATAATTTACCATTATGTCAAAGTCCGCGATCAAAGGCTACCAGAGGTTAAGGAAAAGTCATTTATGTAATCAAAATAAAATTTGCATTAATTAAAATAATACGTAAATAAAATCTCTGTAATATATATATATATATATGTAAGGCATGTAAAGAAGTACTTCTAAAGAAGCACTTATACGCGGAACGAATTTCGTATAGAAGAGAAGAGAGAAATGAGAGCAGAGTAGTAAAACTGCGCTCAAATATTTAACCATTGTCAAAATCGAAACAAAATAAGCTTTAACCAAAATAAGCTGTATATAAAATATAAGGCAGTTAAAGAAGTACTTTTAGGTACCTTACGCTGATCGGATTTCGTATTTGTATATAGTACATAAGTTCACAACGTTCAAAAAGCAGAGTTCAAGCCAAAGATAAATAAATGTTTTTTGTTTTTTTTTTTTGTTTTTGGGAATCTTGGAATTCTTGGTACGAATAGGATATTTTAGAAAAAGTAAAGTTGAGAACAGTAACCTGAGCAAGAGACGAGAAATCGGCGATAGTCGTTTCATAGTCGCCCTCGAGTGAACTCTGCGAGGAGGCTGAGGCTGTGCCGGTGCTCGATTCGCGTATTAACTGGTTTCGTCAATTAGTTAGATTAGGTTAGTTAGTGTTTGGATTGGGGTTAGGTTTTAGGATTAGGGCACGATTCACGCAAACGAGCAGCAGGTAAGGCGAGCACATCGTGGTCATTAATGTGTGTGCATTTGTGTTTGGTTTCGTTTGGTTTGGTTTGGTTTGTGTGAGAGAATTGTGAGAGTTAGTAACAAACCGAGAAAAAGTAAACAAAAATATTATCTGATTAACTTCCACATTAAACTTCTTGTTAAACATATTCAATCTCAAGGCTGGCTGGCTAAGGCTAGCGGATCAGGCTCAATAGTAGCTCAACTCTCTTGGCTAGTGTTACCTTGTCCTTTTTGTCCTTCTTGATGGGACTGCGACTGTGTGCATCCATATCATTGCTCCGCTCGCCACGATGATCCAAGGTGTTGCTCTTGCGCGCAATCTTCTCCTTCTCGGCCATCGCCAGAGCTGTAAGATAAAAGATTCTAAAATTAGTTCTAGCACTCAATGATTGTGATTCATTTGAAGACAAACCATCCATGCTTCGCGATGAGAGACGTGCCCCGGACAGGGCTCTATCGAACTTGGGTGCGGTACGGTCGACGGGTGTCGCCTTGCTCTCGTAATGGGTGCGCCCGGAGAAGCGATACTTGGAGCCGAAGCGTGGCAACAGCGTTGACCTAGTGTTGGGCTCGGGGGTCATCAGGCGGAAGAAGGTGTGATGCTCCACGCAGGATTTCCAGAGCTTCTTGGCGGCACGATGATTGGCAAGCTTGAAACCGATGGTGGATTCGTATTGCTCGAATTCGCCCGGTCGTATCTTGATGTAGAAATGATGGCGCTTGTACGAGATCTTCAAGATCTTGGGCCAAGCGAAACGGTTAATGCGCAACCTGCAAAGGGAATTTCTCATTTATATTCATATTTTATAGAGTTGAATGTATTCCGCTTACTTGTCGCGATAAACCAACAAGCCGGATGCACAAACGCCCAGCATGATGTCGACACCTTCGGAGTCCTTGGCGGGATGCAGATCCACGCCGTACATGGCCAGCTTCTTGGCATTCTCCAGATAGTGCAGCTCGGCCTCAGCGGGCGATTGACCCCTGTAAAAAAAAGATAAGAAATAGGTAAAGACAGGAATCAAATTGGTATACCCTGTAAAAGAGTATATTGGTATGCTTTTTTCTTTTGGGATCAGAGTATTTCGCAGTCGGGTAGGCATCGTCGATCTCTCTCTTGTTTCAACACTCACTTGTGCGTCTTGTGCAGATCCATAACCTTGTCCGCCAGCTCTGTTGTCTGATTTGGGGCAATTTTAAAGTCCTTGAGATAGGCGCGTGTCGGCATCTCCTTGGGATCATAGTCACCCATCTCCGACTGGACCAGGTACGAGCCGAGCAGTGCGTGCGTCACAAAGGTGCAGGGCAGACGACCCTCGAGGATATCATTGCGCACCTGCAAACAGAGATGATAGCGCGTGATATCCTCCTGCAGCTGTGACGGCTCCGGCGGATAGAATTTCACGGCGAATGCCAGGGGCCAGGGATCGGTGCGAAAGAACTTCGACACGGGTTTCTCCAAATCCAACCAGACTCGGGGATCGGTGGGCGTCTCATAGGTCAAACCAAAGTAGTCCTTCTCAATGATGTTCAGGCCAGCACAGATGGAATTAACCAGATCGCGACCTTTGGCCTTGCGCTGCACAGAACAAGAGTTCAAATTAGTTAGGGCAAGTAAGAGGTCATCAACTGATTACTCACATCAATGGTCACGTCCAGCACGGAGCCATCGAGCAGGGAGACGCGTGCCAGCGCGGCCTTCGAGAATGCCGATGAGCTGCTCTTCGGTTTGCTCTTGGTTGGTGTTGTTTCCGGCTCCGCTGGCGCGGATGGTTTAGTTTCCGCCGGCATCGTTCTGGACTCAGTTCAGCGCAGCTACGCCGACAGTTTGCTGAATGCAGTTAAAGTTGAAGAAATTGTCGCTGCAAAAGAAAAACAATCAAAGATTTGAAAAACACTCAGAAAAATTGCACTGAGAACTGAAGAAATAATTGCTAAATATTTCCTATAAGAACAATATTTTTAAAAATTAGAAAAGCTTATTCTAAATTGACAATTCCAAAAATATGGATTTTTCTTATTTTAAACATATTTTCCATCATTAAGAAAAGCATTTCTCAAATGTGGACAGACACTTTCTAAATAATAAGGTAATTTTGCCCTGTCGGCAAAAGGATGACGAATTAGGGGTGATTTTTTTTCTAAGTGTGGTCGAAGGAAGCGCAGTGTGCGCTCTGTGCCGGATGTGTGCCACTGCGACACTGGCGAATGAATGCGTCTTGTGGTCTCCCTTCCGTTCATTAGTCGTGCAACAAACTTAATGTTCTGGCCTGGCGCCAGTCTCGATTTGCAAACTGGAACAGAGCTATGAAATCACTTGGAGTGCAAACAAATTGCAGGGACAAAAAGAGAGACAGCCCCAAGCGAAAGCCACCCCTGTGACAGCTATGTCCATGATGTCATGCCATGATGACATTATTCACTTGGGGGTACTCGTAATCATATTCACATTCGCACTCGCACTCGCACTAATACTCACTTGAATCGAGCTCAATAGTTGCTGCGGCGACTTCTTTTGTGTGCTGTGGCGAACTGTGAATGTAATAAAAATAAAAAATAAGAGTCCATCGGCGAATTCAAATGTAAATTCAAAATTACAATTATAGTTTTACAACCGAAAGCCAGAACCACCACCACAAATAAGCCCAGGCCAATCGTAAAACTAGCCGTAAAAGATAACTATGTTTTCAGTTCTGCTTAAGTCGACATTTGAGTCAAGACTCTGTCCGGTTTTAATTAGATTTCACTCCCCTCTCTTCTACCCTTGCCGCCCGCACTTGTTCCTCTTCCTCGAGATAGTGTGCAGAAATCTGAGTTGTATTTAGTACGGTTCCTTTTAGAAGATTATTTATTTATATATATCTCATGCCAAAAAGCCAACTGCCCTTGAATCAGTGACATAATTGCCAGATTGAAACAAATTCGTCACACTTCTCTCTGATTGTGACTGTGCCAGATTATTTTATACAAGCAGGCAGGCATTATTTCCTCTCAAGTACATTATTGGCATCCATATATATATATTATCTGAATACCATATCAAATATGAAATATTTGAAATACAATTTCTAGTGTGGCATTCACATGTGGTTTTATGTGCGGCCCCAAACCAAACCACACCCAACCAGGCACTCGGCCAATTCCAGGGGCAATAAGTGGCTTATATTGAAATATAGATGCAAGAGAGAGAAAGAGAAAGAGAGAGAGAGAGAGACAGTGAGAAAGCAGTTGTTGCCTTGTTGCAAGTGAACAATTAGATGTTTAATTGATTTTAAACTTGTTGAACTGCATCAGCTTTTTCTTTTCGATTGCCAGTGAATGCAAGTCTCGATCGTACACTCGAAAAAAATAATCAAACTGCATTTTAGAAAGTACATTTTTTCGTTTTTTGTTTTCTACATGTGTACATAGAAGAATTCTGATATTATCATCTTGTTACTTATGTATAATTATTAAATAACTCGAAATGCATTCCTTAATAGTAGAAAATGTTTCTAAATTATGAAAAAAATCGCAGAATTTATGGTATTATCGAAGCGTGTCTGAAATCACGTACTAATTTCTAGGGCAATTCTGCAAACCTCAGCGTGACTGTTTTTCCGAGTGTACATGTGTGGTCAGCAGTTGCGAGTGAGGCAGAATCTTTGCCAACGATCGCTGGACAGGCTGAACCCGTTTTCAACGAGGCACGCGGTCAGTCAGTTTATAACAAATAACAAATACAGCTGCAATAAAAAAAAGGCGAAAACCTCTGACAAACACACACAAACACACACACACACACAACAGACACACACAGCGAGAATAGAGCGCGTCACAATTCCGTAGCTGGTGGCGTCATCGTGCCTTCTAAAAAAACACATATTCCAACAAATGCTGAGTATTCTTCGGAGGCAGCCGTCTAAATTTTATATTTTTTTTTTTTGTTAATTTTGTGTGTGTTTATTTCCATCCATTTAGCGAGAGAAGCAACAGTTTTGGCACTATTATTATTTTGGCCAATCTATTCCACGCCGTTGACATCATCATCGGCATTAGCAAATAATGCTGGGAATTGTAATTAAAAGTGTGGCAATTATAAATCCAAATCATGATTTGCATTCCACACGATTGACAGTGAAATGTTTCGTGTCTGGGGGCACACACTTCACAGATTGACGGATTGACCGGTTGCTGTGATGAATCACACGGATTATCTGTGAATGTCTCACGCAAATCCAAGCGAATCGCGCACTTATTTCTTGGCAATTGTGTTTGTATTTAAATTTGTATTTGTATTTGTATTTGTATGTGTATAATAGCCGTAGTTAATGAGCTGCTCTAGAATGGCGCTATGATTTTTTTTTCGAATCGCATTAACGATGACATCATCACCTACATCATCATCATCATCATCATCATCATCATCATGAGTGAGAGACTGAGTTGCCTCAAGTGGCTTTTGCACAAATGAAATTGAAATTGAATTGTTTGTTCGCTATTGCTGCAACATTTTGCAAGACGCCGACAACACCCAAAAAACACAGAAGAGAAGCGAGAATGCCTCAATTGAAGGAGGTCGAGGTGAAATTCATCAAGTAGCTAAAAGCACAAACACAATATATACATTATATATATGTATATATATATAGACACGATCTTGTTTAGACTGTGGGGTGTGCTTCTAATCATGGCAATGCTTGCCTCACTCTGTGACGCCTGAGCAGGAATATATATACATACTTAGACATCTGCTACACACAGAGTGAGAGACAAACAGAGACGTGACCGGTATTGTTCAGAGACGAATAACAAAATGCATAAATATGTATACGTCTATATATATCTCGATACATATATAAGTGAAGTTTTTGTGTGTGGAAGGCGAGTGCAAAAGATTCGCTCACTCATCCAATTGAGTTGGGTCTGGGCACGTAATTAAGTTTAATTTAATACAACTTAAATCAAATTCAATTTAGCTCGATGAATATGAACCTGAACTAAAACCCCAACCAATGGGCAGGGTTAGGGGTTGTACTTCGCACTCTTCGCACTCCCCCCAATCCTTTGCTACCCCCCTCTTGTGGCACATACATGCAAACATATTCCGTCATGGCATTAGGTCAGCTTCTGCTGTGACGTCAGTGCGGAAGAGGTGTGTGAGTGTGAATATTTGCAACTGCTGCTGTTACTGTTACTGTTACTGTTGTTGTTATAGCCCAGTTAACAACAAGAGTTAATAGGCAAACACGCTACAGGCTTCAATATGAAGTGAAATGCACAAAGCTCTTATTCAGCAGTCGACCTGTTTGGGAATCATCGAAGCGTTGCCTATAAAATTTATTCAAATTGAGAGTTGGGCGACGAGTTGTTTTCACATCCGTTAATAACCAAGGGGCGGAAATGACTGAGGATGGGATATATAGAAATTTATTAAGTATACAAAAGAGTCGCCCGCCAGTCTCTGGTGTCTTTATTCCATTGTGGTATTTTTGGGTGGTGAAGAAATGGTTTTTGCTGTTTTTTTCTGTTCCCTCAGAGTCAGATAGACAGACAGACAGACACAAAGTGTATGTAAATAAATGGGTCAATCGATAATGTTTTGTTTTGGGTTTTGTGTTGAATAGGAAACTGTTGAGGAAAACGCGTCGACTTGTGAAATGAAGTGCGGAAAGCGGCATTCACAACGATAAGCCAGATCCGCTCCAGTTGCAACAATCGCACAGCTAAATAGTTGCTGCAGTTGTTTCCCAGTTTTTCAGTTGACCAGCACTTGACAACTTACAACGGACTTGTGTATGCGTGCACACTGAGAAAAATAATCGAATTCTAAAAAGTATCCGTAGAAAAAAGTACTGAAATTTACTGGCACGGCTTTTATATTAGAGTTTCAAGTTAAAGTTTATGATTTAATAAACATTGTAATTATTATTATGAATTTCGAAATGTTGCTCAGTGTATGAGCTGATGTGTTTCGCTCAATTCTTTGGTACTTCTCGTCGGGGGCTCTGCTCAATGGTGCTTGACTAATTGCCGGCCGTCAGTTTTGATCTGAGCGCAGCGACAACATGAAACATGACCACAATCTACAAGCTGAAGCAATGCAATTCAAACTTGCAACGCCTCCAGTTTAGGTGGCCAACGAACTCTGTGGCACGCAGGCAAACAGGCAGATTGACTTGCTGAGAATGTTGTCGAACTCAATCAGACGCAGACCCAACCCACCCACAAATAGATGGCCTCACTCAAGCAGTAAACAAGCCAAAATACACAGCTGCCAGTTTAGTCGCATAAATCATAGGACTACCTTCCTTCCTCCCCCTTTTCAAAACAACAATAAAAATCGATGTGACAACAAAATAAAAATAGACAAAATAAATGCGAAAAGCGTTTTAGCTTTTGTGGAGCCAAAAGCAAAAGCTGTTTTCCCTCAGATGGAAATCGCTGCCCTTCTCTGCTTTTTAGTTTTTCTGGGGGAAAAGAGTCGAAAATAGCATAGCCAAGAGAGGGGAGCATCTATTTCGAAGTAGCTTTTTGGGATCGTCTCGCTAATCAACACAAACGAGCAGACAGACGCGCTTTAAATGCCAACTGGAAACTGGGTGCACTCAGAATAAAATCATATAATGTTTGTTTTTATAGTCTACAAATACTAATGTTTAACAATATTAACATAAACAGAAGAACTACTGTAAGAATTCTTCACACATCGAATTTAGACATATTTTAGAAAAATCAACACAGGAACTACGAAATGCAAAGCCTGATTTTTAGAAAGTCACAAACGTAGATTTAAGAAATTAAATTGTTGAACAATAATCGTAAAATTCAGAGTCTAATTGTTTTGCTGAGTGTAGAAACTTGCCTCGATCTGCTGCAGTGGCCCAAATTTCCAGTTTACGAGCTGGCCTAAGCCTAACTTTGGCTAAGAGAGAGAACAATTTGATTGCACTCTCTCGCTCGCTCTTCAGCGCTCTCTTCTAATGCTGCCTCGCTCAGAGACACACCTTGTTCCCCTCCTCCCCCCGCTTGCCATACACTGCACCAGTCTCTGCCTCTGCCTCTGTTGAATTCAGGTTTTTCACCAAGTTTTTCACGTTTGTGTGGCGTGTTGCGTGTTGTTAAGTCGTTTACGGAGCTCTAAGTCTCTGTTGCCAGCTTTTTGCTCTCAGCAGTTTATTATAATTTTTGTTGTACAGTTATTAGCAGCATTTGCTTTGCTCGTTTGCTTTATTTGTTTGTCTGCTGTGTGGCCAATTTCTTTGACTTTGGCTTTGGAAATAACCGGTTTCTTCTAAGCAAGTTCTCTTCTCTTAAGCCACATTTTCTTTGGCTCAGCAGGCTTTTATCGTATTTTAGTCTTGCTACAATCGCTAGTTTAGCTCGATTTGGGTCAAATTTTCTGTCCACGTCCGCGTCTCTGCTTTCTACCAGCTTTTCCGTTCCGCTTGTGAAAATCCGTTAAGGTTGCCTCTTGTTCTTGTTCTCCTTGTTGTAGTTGTTGATGACGCATTGAGAAGGTTACTAACTACTGATTATGTGATTATTGCCACGATAGTCATTCATAACTCATTGCTGCCCTCGAATATATATTCGCACTGGAATCTTATCTTACCAAGTTCCAATACTTTGTATGTGTGTGTGTATTTGTGAGTAATGTGTCCCTTATCATAACATTGTTTCCACACATTAACTCTAGCATACCATGGTTCAATTATGCGACTTCCTTTTGATATAAAAAATGATAATACACACAGCACACTCGGAAAATAAAAATTTACCGGAATACTGGAGTTTTTCTTTGAATTATTGCTAAATATAAGGCAACAAAAATTCTACAAATTAGAGGATAGCCTTAAATTAACAATTTCAATAAAATTATGTTTAATTTTAAATTCAAAACAATAGAAATGCAGAAAACGACATTTTGGAAAATCTTTTGCAAAATTCACATGCAGAGAATGAAATTTACTGGCTCTTCTTTCATATTAGAATTAACTCTTGGCTTAATTAAATTATATTGTGTGAATTAATAATTCTTCAAATACTAATTATATTTGATAATTAGCGGCAAGAAATGCTAATTTTAGAGTTGCTGTCTCGTTCATGTATGAAAAAACACGCTGAACATGATACATATTTTTTCTACTTTTTATTTAGTTGTCGTCGGAGTTATTGATAAGGAAATAACCTGCTCAACGATCAATTTGCACCGGCAGCTGTCCAAGTTTATTTTTGTACCTGTGACGTTTTCATCGTTTTCGTTTGTCGCCCCACAAACAAAGCTATCATTTGGCACCGAATTCCACAAATTGCGCTGTTCTTAATTCTGTTATCCAAGCAAAGCATATATATATATATATATATATATATATATTTATATGTATTTCACTGTCACAATCGGTTGCAATTCAAGTTGGCATTACTTGCACAAAGGCACAAAACTATAACTGTATGTATATATTTTTGTATCTCTATCTGCATTCGATCTCTTGGCATGTGTTGAATGTTTTGAATGTGTTTTGTTTCCTTGACTACGCGCCAGAAAGAAAACATTAAATGCGAAGCAACTGAGAAAAACACAAAACTCGACTAAAAAAGGGGTGGCAGAAGAAGCAGCACGTAAAGTCGCAATGGCAACGCACGCAGAGCAAAAGAAAGAAAGAAAATCAAAGAAATACGTAGAAGAAAAAAAAGATACATTCAAAGCGGCGACGAAGCTTGGCCAAAAAGCGACAACGTCAAAACGTTCGCGCTCTCTCGCTCGCTCTCCCTGCCTCCGTTACTCGCTCTCTCTTAATTGAGAGAGTGGTGAATATTTGTTCATGTGTGAGCGCATAGCTTTTATAAGCTCGTATGTGTGTGTGTGCTGGAGCTATGAAGTCATACTGTTCTTGATATTGTGTGTGTGTATGTCAAAAGCATAAAATGAGTAGGAGATGGAAAAAGGAGAAGACAACCAAAAAAACTCTGACCACAGCCCAAAAAAAAAAGTCGAGCTTTCGTTTGTGTGAGTGTGAGCAGATAAATGGCGCGACTTCAAATTTAAAGTTGAAGTTGTAATTAAACTTGAAATAGCCGTTACTTACAAGAGAGAGTAAATCAAAGCTCTGCTTTAAAATTCAAATCAATTCAATAATCCAAGTGAAGTGTTGAATACTTTGCGGCGCTTTTGCTGTTGTTTTCTTTTCAGATTTTTTGTTGAATTTCGTTTCGTTTTTTGTTTTCACTTTTCACACAAAAGATTCTAGCTGATTTCGCACACACATCGAAACAAATTCTTGGCCACTTTTTTCTATTGAACACGAAAAAAGACAATTTGTTGTTGTTGTCGTCGTTGAATACCTGTTGAAAATGTACGTTGAGTGAGTAATTCAGAGAACGTGTGTGTGAGAGAGAAATAGAGAATGAATGAAAGGGGGAGAGTAGGGTGGGGGAGGTGTGGGGTGGAACTAGGCGTGGGCGTGTAAAAACTGCACAGAACAAAGTCAGTAAAAATCACAATTTCTATTTTATTTATAAACACGGAGAGAATTGCGCGCGTTTTTCTGCAGCTGCTGGCTTTGATTTTCCTAGCAATTCTCTTAGCTGTTTTTTTCTTCTTTTTTTGCTTATTTGTTGGCTATTGGCCTGCCAGTTGCCAGCGTTTGTTCAGCTTGTAACGTACCGTGTTAAAATATTCGAAATGCTACGCACGAAGAGCAAACTGGTACTGAGAGATGTGTATATTTATAATTAAGGCGGCAGTCCAAAAAACAACCACTGCCCAATCAACCACAAATGAGAGGCCGCGAGAGAGAAGAGAAAGTGACGTCACAGCTACATAATGTAAAGTAGGTGGCAACGCTCAACTCACCGTAACTCAACACTCAACTGTTGAGTGAGCGCTGCTTGTTAGCTGTTGCTAGCATTCAAAACTAACAATTTGTATTTTTTTGCTAGTTTTACATTTATTGTATTCATCTTTTGTGATAGAGACATGGTTTCACGTAGAAGAAGGGCTTGACGCCTAGGTGCCATTGCTTATCTCACCACAACTCAACGCAACTCTCAACTGTTGAGTGAACGCCGTCAAAAGTTTGCAAAGCAAAACTCCACTCACAACAACTCAACTATGTTTAATAAGCGCACTCAAAGCAACATTCTAAAATAATAGTTTTTATATTTCTTAGTCACATTTATTATTTATCTTTTGCGATAGAGGCAAGGCTTGAGGGAGAAGGGTTTCAACTTAACATCCTTGCCGACATGTCGCATCTTGCGAAAGTGAAAGAAACAGAAGTAATTGATGGCCACATCCCTGTTGATCAGGTCAAATCCGCAATCCTTCAGCAAGCGCACAAATTCTCGCTGTTCCTCGAAACGGGACTGAATCTCGGCAATGTAAACACTGCCATGCAGTTTGAGCACCCGATTCGCCTCGAGCAGATAATCGCTGAGATTGGTGCCCATCAGCGACAGACAAAAGACGGCCACATCGAGGGAGAGTGGTCGTAGTGGAGTCTTTGTAATGTTGCACGAGATGATATCCGCTCGAGCTGCAACCAAATCCATGGAGTAAACCTTGTTGGATACAGCCTGAGCCAATTTGCCCTCGCCACAGCCAAAGTCACCAATAATGGCCGTCTTGGGCAGACGTTTGATCGTCTTGATGATGCGCTCCAGTGGATTAAAGGGCCATTTCTGCACCTGCTGGCGATAGCCAGCATGATAAGCCTCAAAAGCGCCCGAATCTGTGCTGAACATTTTCTCCGCTTTTTTGCTGTGCATCTTGTAAAGCTGCTCGTTGATGTAACGAAAGCGACCGGCCAACAACTCCGACTGCAACTTGTTAGCCAGCTTAGCCTGAGGTGCCGCCGGCTGAGCCTCCTGCACCTCCATGGCCTCCACTGCCGCCTTGACCAGTTCTGGTTTAATATTCATTTTCTTTTGATTTTTATCCCTCTTCGATTTCTGTTTCTCAATGCGTCCGCTTTTTGCCTTGTGCATGGCCAACATGCCCTCATCGGCTTCGTCATCCGAGTAATCCGTTGGTGGTGGTGCCAGTGGTCCTCTGCCCATTTGAAAATCTGTCCACAATTCTGAATTCTGTTCCACTTTTTTTGCCTTGGTCTTTTTCTTCTTCTTCTTTAGTTTTTTGGCTATGTTGCCGGCTGCAGCTGTCGCTCGATGCACCGGCTCGAATTTGATCAGTTCAACGCTAGGATCCCAGGGTGGCTCCTCGAATAGCATTCTTAAATTGGTTTACTTTATACTATTTCAAGTTTATGCAAAACAAAATTTGAGCAACACGTGAAAATTATATTATTATTGCCAGTGTGACCATGCTGTATTACGCAAAAAATCATGTCAAACAGCAAGCGGTTCGCTGTCTTACGGAAGGGGCTGCCAACTTGTCGACCAAAACAGGCGCGCTTTTCAAAATAAACAAATGAGAATTTCTTTGAAATACTTTTTATTTTGTTTTGCACTAAACTAAAGTTCAACAAGTTTTTGTATGTTTTGCATTAATTTATAATTTTCGGTTTCTTGCTATTTACGTACAACTAATTAACTTAAAACATATTTATTTTTTTTTACAACTGAAGAGAAAAGGGGTTGTGCTGCTTGCTGCTCGGGAAAATTGATCTCTTAGGCTAAAATCGTAAATATGACAATCAGTTTTCAGTTTTTGATTTTGTTTTTTTTTTTGTTTCTTTTGCATGCAGTTTTATCAATGTGTGTGTGTTGAATTTTGTTAATTATTTAGAAAATGCTTAATCATCTATTTTGTTTCCCAACAAACCGTCGTCGTTTTGCATGCAACACACACTCAATTTTCAACTCTTACATTTATTGGATTAAATCAGATTGAATTGAATCCAATTGAATGCAATATTCCGCTGTACTTGAAACGACTACAAAACACTTGCGATTTACAATTGCTAAAAAAAACTATTGAAATTTGTGATTTTAGTTACTAGTTGATTTACGATTCAAATAATGCATTCGCCATTGACTTTTTCTCTCTTCTCCTCCTCTTTCGACTCTTCTGCTTCTCCTCTCTTTTGCTTTGCGATCCATTTGAAACTAGAAAATATTATTATTATTTTGTTATCTTTGTGAGCGCTCTACACAAAAATCTCTATAATTAATTGTGTATGCATAATGCAATAAAGTTAGGCATACAAAATTTAAAGCATTTTTTCTTTGTAATACAAAAATATAATTACAACGGAATAATTGGGTAGACTGTGCGACTTAACTCTTTAAATATACATAGTCATATATTATACATACATATATTTTGTTGTTATTATTGTTATTATTATTATTATCTCTAGTTTGGTTTTGGCAAAGAATGGAAAAATGGGGCGCGGGGCGACTAAGAATCTCTTTTTGCTTTAAATTTGTTTTGTTTTTTTTTGTGTTTGTTGTTTTGCTCTAAGTAGCTCTCAAAATTGTTTTGCTGACTGCTAATTGCTTGTTTTTGTTTAAATCTAGTTTAGCTTATGGCCTACGAGTAATTCAATTACAATTACAGTTAGTAGTTGACGACGCCGCCCGACTGCAAGCATTTAAAATTTATTGTGTGTGTTGTTGTGTGTGCTGTTTGTGTGTGTGTTGTATTTTTGTTGAATATTACAGGTAGCGCCTAGTAACTGGCCTCGTGACCGGCTAAAATGTACAGATCGTGTCCCTCCTCGCTGCCCAGCGATCCAGTTCGCAGAAGTTGACTCTCCAAGGCGACGACCCTGGAAGAAAGCAGAAAAAATGTTGCACATAAATAAACAACTAAATAAACTTAAAACAACTTCAACTGCCTCACAATCCGCTTAATGTTTGGTTGCATTCTCAGCATGCATATCGATAGATATTTATCTATGGATTTGTCCGATTTACTATCAAATTTCTATATATAGTTATTTTTATGATATATTACTCACTTATCGCTGCCCAGCAGCCGATAGGTGCGACTCATGTCCTTGATCTCCTGCGTGATCTCGCCGTTGCGCAGAGACTTGCCCTGCATGCCGTGCTTGTGGAATGCTAATACACTGTCCGGTAGACAAACTGCAATGATTGAGGTTCAGATTGAAAGATTGATGTGGATGGATGGGGATAGATGTGTATGTGGGCGTGGCATACCAATACTGTCCACGTTAAAGTCAAAGTTGAGTTGGGCGACCATCTTCTTGTGCTGCTTGGGATTGCCCTGGAGCGTGACCACCTGCATCACATTGCCATAGCAGACGAGAATGGCGTCCTTCTCCACCTGATGCACACGCACCACCTTCAACAGATCGCGCCTGGGCACCATTGTGGCCATGCCATCGTATTCCAAGTCCTCTGAGTGGAACCAGCTGGCACCTGTGTAAAGCAGGATGAATTAAACTGATTGATTGATTGACTGATTGACTAGACGAGCACTCACTGTTCATGTTGATGAGCTCGAGCTTGAGGCAGCCGTTTACGGACTTGCGCACGCCCGTGCACACTATCGGATACTCCAGCTCCGGCGTGATGATCATCTCGAAGACGGGCGTCTGGCCATTCTGGACACAGCCATATCCGCCGCCGAGGAGGCTGATGGCCGGCCACTCGCACTGCTTGAGCAGCATGAACTTGTTGAGCGGATCGTACCACTGCATCAGAAAGATGCCTGTCGGCGTCGCTCCGCACAGATACTTGTAGCCGTTGTACGGATTCCGGGTGACGCAGCACTGCGTGCAACCCTTCGTGTCCGGCACCTTGGTGGTCAGCGCGAATTTGCGCGGCACCAGCCGCTCCGGTATCTTGTTCATGTGCAGCGAGAAGCGCACCGTCTGCTTGGAGTGCAGCGCGACTAGGTCGTGGCGATAGAGTTGACATGACTTGCCCGACAGGCTCATCAGTACATCTTTGATAACATACAGCCAGGTGGTGCGTCGTGGAAACAGCTGATCGATTGCAGCATCGTGCAACTCATTCATGTTTAGGTTGTAGATTCCCTCCTCGGCGCCGATCAATAGATGCTGATCCCGTGTCTCTGGGTGTATCCAGGAGGCGGTGCAGTGCACCCGCAAGGGGCATCCGTTGAAGATCTTGGAGAAGCAGGCGCCCATGTGAACCTTGGGCGTCGGTGGCAGCCCATTCGAGATGGGCCTCGGTGGCGTGTGGCGACGCCGATGCGAACGCTTTGGCGGCACAGGCGGCGTATTGTTCAACAGATCCGGTTGCGCCTCCTTCTCCACTGCAATCGAGATCAGAAGTCGAATCAAGATTTATTTACATATATTATATACTCACCCTCATCATCGTCCTGGGCACCGCCGTCGCTGAGGCTGCGCGTCCGCGACGACTTGCCCATGTCGTTAAGCAGTCCGATTAGCTGATCCATGGAGCTGTGCCGACGCGGCGAATCCTCGATTCCATTCTGTAACCCATTCGGACAAGGTTTTAAATATGGAACTCATTTAGTCGGCTAATCATCGACTCACCTGGTTGCTCTCGTTTCGGTAATCACAGTTGCTGTTCTCGCTGCCCGTCACATCGTCGACGTCAGCGCTGTTCCGCATCAGATTCTGGTAGAGATGCGTCGAGCTGCTCGCAGCTGGGCCACTCGCAGCAGAAGCCGCCAATGCAGATGAAGACGCTGCTGCTTCCGCCGCCGCTGCTGCTGCTGCTGCCGCGGAGCTGGTGGAGGCGCCACAATTGGAATGCAAGTAACCATCGCCTGCCGATGGAGGATTTGGAGTTGGATTGGCCATGACAGTGGGCTCGTGCTTGTCCAGGCCATTGCTGCCCTTGCCTGCATCGCCGCTGCAATTATCGAGGAGTAGGAGGCGATTATAAAACGAGGCTGAAGACGCTGCTGCTGCTGCCGCTGCTGCTGCTGCTGCTGTTGTTGATGTTGCTGCTGAAGTTGCTGCTGCTGTTGAAGCGGAGCTGTTGCTGTTGTGGATGAGCGAGGAGGAGGTGGAGGAGTGCCCATGAGCATGGTCAGCAGCAGCGGGTGCGTGCGATGAGGAGACCGCAGCTGCCGCCGACCGATAATTGCTGCTGTGGCGCAGATAATGCGCAGCGGAGGCGGAACAAGAGCCAGCTCCAGCACCCGAAGCTGACCCGGCGGCAGCAGCAGAGGCAGCTGCAGCAGCAGCAGCAACAGTTGGTGCCGCATTATTCATGGCAATGTCAACGTCCAGGCTAAGATCGTCGTCGTCGCCAATGCTGGTGGTACGCAAATTGGACAGCCCCAAATAGGCGCTCAGACCCGGCATGGAGGCGAGCGAGAGCGAAGCGGACATCGAATTGAAATTGGAATTGGAGTTGGTTGCTGCCGTGGCTAAGGCGCTGCTGGTGCTGGACGTTGTCAGTGGTTGCTGATGGTGGTTAAGGTGCTGCTGATGCTGCTGCTGCTGTTGCTGCTGCAGATGGTGCTGATGGTGCTGATTGTGATTGTGGTGGTTGGCGGTGCCAGACGACTGATGCTGATGTTGTTGTTGATGTTGTTGATGCTGTTGTTGTTGTTGATGCTGATGATGCTGATAATGATGATGATGCTGTTGTTGCTGGTAGTGATGATGGCCTCCACCGTTGCCGCTGTTGCTGCTGCTGCCACCGCCGCCGCCGTAGCCCCCATTTAATGCTGCACCGCCCCCGTCGCCGCCAGCGCTGCTGCTGCCGCTGCCGCCGCCGCCTCCACCGACGCAGCTGCATTCGGCACTGAGTGCCGTTTCTTTGGTGTCATTCAATGGCAAAGTTGCTCTAAGAGCGAACACACAGCGATAGACCAGTGGAAAGAGCGACAGAGAGAGGGAGAGCGGGAGAGAGAGAGCAAGAGAGAGAGAGAGAGAGAGAAAAAGAAAGCCAAAGTTTTTGAGCTTCTTCGTTTGATAAAAAACGCACAACATTCACTTTGTTGTTGGTGTTTTGGGGGCTGTTGTTGTTGTTGTTGATGTTGTTGTGGTTGTTGGTGCAGCTTGCAACTGGACAAGTAGTGTCGAGTAGGGGTGGTGGTGGGTTGGGTGTGTGTGTGGGTTGATTAGTCACATAAGCCCAGCTACCCGGAGTGTGGTTAGTGTGCGTGTGCCTGGTCTGCACTCATTTCAGAAATCGCCCAAAATTCTACTAAATCGACAAACTTTTTGAGAAATTTCGAATATTTCAGGTTGGAGTTTTTTGTAATTTATGAAAAATATGTCTAATTTCCGAGAAAATATTTCTAAAATATACAAAAAATCGCCATATTTTTGTGATTGTCGACTTAGAACAAGCTTTTCTAAATTAGACACATTTTTCTCCCAATTTTTAGTTTTTCGGACGATTTATTAAAATTTAGGGCAATTTTTTTTCGAGTGTGATGCTCTGGGGGATAAAACCTGTCTGTAAGACTACACAGCAACCATTGTTGTTATTGTTGTTGTTGTTGTTAGTGTGTGGAAAAAACATGCATTCGAAACAGACTAGGACTAGGGGCGTCAGACCACGCCCCGTTGCTCAGCCTAAAGAGGAAGGGGAAGGGGAAGGGGGCGGCGCAACCAGTTGTGCCTCAAGTTGTTGTACATTTTGATGGGTAAACGCAATATATATTTAAATATATAAGTTAATGCAAAGGTAATAAATTATGCATGAGATGCAAACACTGTTTACACAACCAAAAAACACAAGTTCCAATCAAACACACACACACATATACACATATAAACACACACACACACACATGCACACACACAATAAAATATTGCCAAGCACAACAGAAAAACAAATAGCAAAACGTAAAATGGAAAATAGAAAACAGAGAAGAAAATGCTGTAAAATTAGTTCTTACAAAATAAACACCAGCAATTTCCACAAATAAAATGAAAATGAGCATGAAAATTGAGACAAGCACACAGAAAATGCAGCAGCAAACAAATTGAAACAAGCTGGGAAAAACTCCCAACACAGCTGCGGGAATGGAAAAACTCTATTTTCATTTGCAAATTAGTTTTTCAAACTGTCTGCTAGTCCGGCAGTCCGCCAGTCTGTCTGCCTGCTAGCATAATTGCACTTTGCCTCCGCCCAAGGCATATACACGCAACATGCCACAGATCAATTCTTCAATTAGCTGCCAAGTGGAGATTATTGCGTCGGGCTATGCGAAATATTTTCTATTTTTTTTTCTCCTTTTTTGTATTTATTTTATTTATTTGTTTTCGGAATTTCGCCAATATAGCAAAAGTTATGCTTGTGCGCATATTTTAAGAAGCTTTCAACTCGATTTAATAAAATGCCGCTTCAGGCAAAGAGGAACAGCTAACAACACAGTACAAGACACAAGTCTGTGTTGCCGCAGAATAATCTCCCAAAAAATAGCTCATTATTTGGTTTATTTACGAGATATATACACAGATATATATATATATATATATATATATATATGTATATATCTCAAATAAATAAAGTTAGCAAACAACTCAGCGCATTCAACGGCATTATTGGCACCAGTTAGCAGCAGTGCCAATAATCATAATAATAACTATAAAAACAATGTGCCGACTGCCATTTGCACACACATCAAATAAATAAACACTAAAAATTGAAAAAGGGTCCGAACGGACTCCACACTGTCCGTCGGAGGGACGAACGGAAGGACGAACGAACGGATGGACGACTGGCAAGGAAATGACCTGCCCAATTTCATATTGTATAAATTAGTTAAGATTTGCTCGGGGTTCTCAAGGTGCTCGCATTATTCCATTTAAATGTGGACCGTACACGGTGCGTATACGCATTGTGCGCATTGCACAAAGGAGCATTGCGTATACGCATAGTAAAAGTTTTCGACAGAGACAGAGACTTTGTAATAGACAAAGCCCGCAAAAGACAAAAGAGTGCACAATATACAACAAAAACTAACAAAGAAAGAGAAAAAGAAACAGACAAAGAAAGAGACGGAGACGAAGACAGAGACAGTTGTGCAGAAGGCAGCAACTGAATAGAATTTAAAAGAAAACAAAAAGAAAGTTAAATAATGGGAAAGGTGCGCCAAATAGCTAATAAACTGAGCGAGCTGGTCAGCAGCTGGCACATACACTCGGAAAAAAATCACACTGCATTTTAGCAATTAACACCAAGGGAATTCAGAAATGTATGATTGTGGTTGGATTTTTCGAAAATCTTGAAAAAATATGTCTAATTTCCCGAGTTTTGCTAGAAGAATTCTAAGTCAAGATTTCCGATTTCTTTACAGTTTTCTGAATATCATCGATTCTTCCAATTTTCTTTTAAGAAATGCACTGAATAGAAAATATTTATAGAGAACAAAAAAGATCATCATACCTGTGGAAATGTCGATTTAGGGTAAGCTTTCTAATTTTAATAGAAACAAGAAAGAGTTTTTAGTATATTTTTTCCGAGTGTACAATGGTAGTATAATGAATAATAGTGTGTGTGTGTGCTTGGCCATGGCTAATGAGTATAATATGTGGCAGTAAACGTGGCGCAGATGCTGACTGCAGCAAACTGTTGTAGATGTGTCTAGGAAACTTTAGCCATTAGTTCAACATTTGTATTTCAAGTATATATGTATATATAAATGTGAGTTTACAGTGGGTTGGAGTGGAGTTGGGGGGGGGGGGGGGTCTGTGTTAAGTGTGGTTTTTAGGGGTTGGGCGGGTGTGTTTTACAGGTGTTTGCCCAGCTACGTCTAAGTTGTATTGAAATCGTTTCGCAAAAGAATTTATTATTGGTGTAGTTACCTTAACTTTAGCTCCTCATCAATATACTGTAAGAGGCTCCTACAAAAATCAAACACAAAAGATATACGAAAAGAAAACGAAAATAAAAAATTGTTGTTAAGTTTTCAGTGGAAATAAAAATCAAGAAATTGTAAAACATTAAAAACATTTCGTAAATTAAATCAAATCCAAATCAAGTCCTCAATCAAAACGAACAAACAAACGGGAAACGGGGAACGGGGAACAACTAAAACTACTGCTTTGAGAAAATGCTGTAAGAAAATGCGAGAAAATTTCATTTCCAAACATGCAAAATTTAATTGGAAAATAACGTGAAAATCAATTAGCTGAAAGGCAAAGATGCAAAGATGCTGTTGCGTCCAATTAAACACATTAGCCAATTTTCAAAGGCCATAACTTGTTTAATATCATATTTTGCAGCACAACCCAACAATAAAAAAAAAATATTAAAAAATAGCAGTAAAAAAATAATGTGAAACGAATTGGCCATGTTCAGTGTGCTTTCGGCCTTAATGATGTTTATTGTTTTTTGTTGGCTTTTAGCTTTTTGCTGTTGTTGTTGGTGTTGTTTTCGGATTGCTTTCATCGTCTGCCAAAAAGTCGCAAAGAACAACATTAGGAAATGTGTCGCAAGCGCCTCGAAAAAGGATGAAAAAGCTGGCGGCACAAACTTTTTGGGCGCCAGCCCCGCGTGGGCGTGGCACTTGGCCAATATACTTGCCACTTTCGCTCTTCAATGGGGTTGGGGTCAGGATTGGGATTGGGGTTGGGGTGGTATAAGCGCTTTGTACAAGTACATAAAAGTAGACGCTGTCGATTTTTATGGCATCAATAAAAAGCAAGCAAAGACAGCGAACCAAATTTGTGGGGCAGGCACGAAAAGGGGTTGTTGCTGTTGTTCGCTTGTGGCAACGCGGCAAGAGACAACATATTTTTGCCTACGCCCTGCCCCTATGTGTGTGACTGTGTAGCCGAACAATGTAATCATTTTAAATGACAAATAGCTCGCATTATGGCTGCGAGTTACGGGGCGGATGTGTGATGCGTAATAATTTCTTATTGATTTATTTGTTTCTTCTTTTTTGTGGATCATGCCACACATCTCTGATGTATGTGTGTGTGTGAGTGCATGTGTGAGTGTGTGCGGCTGCTCATTATTTTATAGCATACTTCTCTGCTGCAGCCTTGATAAATACAGGTAGTAATTACTTTTCGCGGAGTTGCAAGCTGTAAGTTTCGTGCTGGTAGCACGTAGCACTAACTAAAACGCAACTTCAATGGCAAATGCGTGCAACAAAATGTAGCAAGTTTGCGAAACGTGCAGCTGCTTTGGCAATTGCCAGCACGATCTGCGCGAGACTAAGCAAATTACATGAGGCGCGTGCTTGGCACAATATCGTGCCACATATGCCGCCCCAGACAAGTGTAGCAAGCTGCAGTTGCAAGCAAGCGCAGCCAATGCCACTTGCAGCCTAATAAGCAAAGGCAAACGCAACAATTCGATTACAATGCAGAATGCAATGCAGCAAGGAAAGAGCGGCAGCTGAATAGCTAAATAGCTGAAATTGGAGGCGCCTCTAACCGTAAGGACATGTTCATTATGAAAGTGCCGCCGCGCCTTGGACGCACCACGTTCGGACTGTAAGTAAAAACAGATAGCGAGAGCGTTACACAATGTGCACTGTGAGAACGAACATGTGGCAGACACATAATGAGTGCAACACATACACTCAGCAAAACAATCGACTTGAATTTGAAAAAGAATTTTCTAATTCAGGTCGATTATTTTTCCGAGTGTTAGCAAATTGGCTGAATTGATGAGCATCTGTGTGAGTGTGTGTGTGTGTGTATAAGAGTGAGTGTGTACAAATGCTTGAATTGAACTGAATTAAAAAAAAACCAAAAGCGGAAGCATTTATCAAAAATATGTAGAAAATACTGTAAAAAAAGAGAAACTGTAGCAAAGTTTCAGGCAACGCGGCTAAAGCGACTTCTTCAATCTTCTTTATGTAGAGGGTATATATATATATATTTGTAGGTGTATGTGTGTGTGGGGCCAACTTACATGTCGCTGGGCAACGTCTCGGGACTAGAAGAGCGCTCGTACCACGTCGAATTCGTCGTCATGCCTGTGTCAAAAAAGAGAAGAAACGCAAAAGGCCAAAGGAAAATGTAATTAGCAGCGAAACCTTGTTTTGGCCACGTTGCCTGTTTTGGCCAACTTCAAAACTTGCCTGTTTTGAGCGTATGATTCTGGGCCGGAATGCCATTGGCACGCGACGTCATCTTGCTGGCAATCCGCTGCGGAACTCCGGCCACCGTCTGTGCGAAGAAATCAGAGAATAAGTCAGGCAGTGACAGGCGGAGGAGGATGGGGAGGAGGTGGGGGTGTAGGTGGGGCAGGAAGAAAAAGAGTTTAGAAGATTAAGTTAGAGCGAGCTGAGCCATGGCGATGGTGACAAAGTTTTCAGTTTGCGATAAAATCTCATAAATCAAAATCATATTCGAGCCATGCGTTACACTTAAAGGCCTCGCTAAACTTGGCGCTAAGTTTAATTTGAATATATATAATATATACATATATATATATCTATATAGACTGCTTATTATGCAACTTGATGGCACACAGCAAAATAAGTAGCAGTCAGCCAGGCCAGGCCAGGCCAGCGAAAACTTTTGCACAAAAACATGCAAACAAATTGGGGATTTATGAGTTGCACGAATATCCTTGGAAAATGGCTTTTTAAATTTGTCCTTTATTAAATTTGCATTTGTTAGACGATGACTTTGTGGGCCTCTGGACTTTGACGTCTAGACAGCGTCATTAATGTACCACTCCCCCTCCCTACCCTTCTGCACTTGCGTAAATTACGAGTAGTCGTCGTTAACTGATTCAATTGCCATCTTAGCAAATTGCTTGCCTTTTATGCAGCCAGACTAAAGACTATGCCAACTATCCACAAATGGGCGCTTTTTTGTGCCACATCAATTCTAACTGCGGCAACACTCGCAAAAAAATCAAACTCATTTTTAGTAAATCGCCAGAAAGTAAACTTGGTTTTCTACTATTGCTTCTGAATTTTGGAAAGATGTTTTCTCAAAATTATAGTTTGCATTTCGACTTTTTATGAATGTTTTAGCCAATAATAAAAAATATTCCTTAAAAATATTTGCATTTTGCGAATTTAATTTAATATTTATAAATTATTTCAAAAAACTAACATTTTTTTTATATTTGTAAGGCGATTTACTAAAATGAGGCACGATTGTGTTCTGCGAGTGAACATTAAATGTGGCTGCAAGGCGCCTAATGGCGTACTAAATCTTGAATTCTTGCGCAAAAATGGCAGCCAGCTAAGTAAATAGAAGAAGGACCAGTTCCAGGACCAGTGCCAGGGCCAGTCCCAGTCACCGTCCCAGACAAAGTGTGGCAATAACAGCCAGCGAAGCTGCGCTAAGAGCGTAAATAAATTACAGCAAAGGTGGCAAGTGGCTTTTGGGGCACACAAAGTGTGTGTTAGCTCGTGATTTGAGGGAGGGGGCACAGGTGAGGAAGGACTTGCGCTTACCTCCTCGTCGCCATCGAGATAGTAGTACTGCTGATTGGGACTCTGGTATTTCTGGAGCAGCTCCTTGGCCACACGCAGCGGCATCTCGCTCTGGACAAAGGGATGCTGCAGCAGCCGCTCGGCGGTTGGTCGCTTCTTTGGGTTCTTTGTCAGGGCGGTCTTGATAAAATTGTGAAACGTCGGACTCCATTTGTCTTTGTTGCTCAGTGTCGGCGGCTTGAAGCCGCTCTTCGACATCAGGAACAGGGCGCGCATTGGATGCAAATCGAACATCGGCGGCTGCAGTTCAGCCAGCTCTGCAATAAACAATAGTTGTCACATTTCAGATATATATATATATATATATATGTATCGCATAACGTATGCGATAAATTATACCAACCAATTGCCGTTATGCCGCAGGCCCAAATATCACAGAGTTGATTGTAGCCCCCCTTACGCTCCACGGCGGCCACCTCCGGCGCCATCCAGTACGGAGTGCCTGCGGAAAGCAACACAAATATATAATATAAATAACACAAATACATAATGTATATATATATATATATATATATATATATGTTAATCATTAAGCAAATGGCTGCCTCTTTGACATATAATTCCAATTTATGCTGGCTATCCCAGAGAGGAGTGAAAGAAGGCTCAAAACTGAGAAAATAAATATCCACCTTAAAACTCGAAAGTTTTTCTCGTTATTAGAAATAATTTCTGAATTTCTGAAATATAAATAGAAATATACTTTCTGAATAATTTAGTTGAGTTCAAGGTAATTTCTTTTTCTCAGTGTAATGTGGCAATCTGTCGACACAGCGCCGTAAGTTCAAATTGCCAAACATAATTGCATTTTCAATTGGATTAAGCCACAATAAAGGTGTGAAATAATATTTAATGCCTCGCTTTTCATATTGCCACCGACTAACGTAACGAGGCAAAATGCCGAGTGGCAAGCTGTCAATGGCATTCGAAGCATTTCACATTCACAAATTAACACTCGGACTGTGGCCACAGTTGTCAAACAATTTAATTAAAAAATAAATCGAGAGACGCGAACACAGTGTGACAGTCATGTTGTAAATGGCACGACCGACAGATACCCTACACACAATTCCACATTAATCATGTATGTTTCAAGGGTATGGCGAATGTATATGAGAAAGTTTGGGCTTCAATTTGGCCAAACTGCTGCCACAAATAATCGGCTTTATTGCCAAGTGCTCAAGAACAAAAGCTGTGGCAATAAGGTGACAATGATGATGACGACGATTGTGGCGCTAACTGTCATTTGTTGCAGCTGACTTTTAAATGATACTACACACAAGTGTGGCACACTGTTTTGCTTATTTTTTATTAAATAATAAAACAGCATCTGGCAAGTGTTTAGCGCCGTGCTCGTTGTCCTGTTAGGGGTGTGAATCTCTTTGTTGTGTGTGTGTGTGTGTGTTTGCCTCGTCTGCGCTTTATTTGTCTTGTTTGCGGTTTCATATGCAGACACGTAGAGTGATAGACAGACAGACAGACAGGCAGGCAGACAGAGAGACAGACAGACAGAGAGAGAAGCTTGTGTGCTTATCACCACATTTGTCACAGCAGCAATGTCATATTGAGGCAGCAACGGCAGCACTCGAGATGATAACAGTAGTGTAAGTGATGTCACATTGTTTGCCAACTGCAGACACAAGCACAATGCCAACTTAGACAATTGTCTGCAGCTCACACGACACACGACCCACCCACCCAACCAACCACATAACCACCACCCGAACCACCACACTCAAGAAAAAACAATATTGACCTGAATTTTTGGAAATTCGCCTTACTTTCGGCACTTGGCAGTAACTCAATTTATTATCCAGAAAGTGTATTTCGAAAAATTTCTTAATTTCAGTGTTTATTTATCTTAATTGTAGACATCTATGTCTAATTTTCAGACTGTTTTTCGCATTATTATTAAACATTAGTATGTCAAGCTCAATTCAAACTTTCGAGTATTCAGGGTGATTTACTCAAGAGTCAGCACGATTTTTTTCCGAGTGCACCCGCCCATCTGCAGATGCGACCCACCCCGTTTGTTGTCTGTCGTTTGCAGCGTGCACAAGTCGTGGTCCTGGTGCTGTTCCTGGCTGCCTTCTGCACTCGTTGGGGCGTTGTCGCAGCCACCGCAATTGTCATGTTGGCGTTGTGTGTGTGAGTAAAAATCACTAATTCACAGCTAGAGAAAGTTGCAACAAAGTGGCAAGCAATCTAAAATGTAACATGAGCGCAATGAACTCGCCGCCCCTTCAAAAATATTATTGAGGCAAGCACAAATGTCACATTGCGCACACAATTAGCGACAAATCGAATTGTTTTTTCTTCTTCTCTTTATTGTGGGGCAACGAGCGAGAGAAACGCTGTAAAACGTGGAGAGATTTATGCGGGAGAGCTGAGATTTTTACGACAGCCACCAAAAACGCATTAAGAACTAAACCTATCCTTGCATAAATCCAAGCCAAGCAAACGGACATAAAAGCAAGCAACTCGTCAGCTTCATCGTCTTTTTATTGCAATCACAACTCGAATGTCGCCCAGTTTATTGGCAACATGGTGACGGCCTCATAGCGAATGTCAAATGGCTGTCAAATGGCTGCCAAATAGGGGGCGTGGCCCCCATAACAACAACAACGAGCAGCTGTCATAATTTAATTAACGCCCATCCTTAAACCTCTGATAAAGCAGAGGTTGCAACTTAAAAGTTTGCTTTATGTGCACTCTAAAAACTAATTAACCGTTTGAGCCACGTACAGCGAACTGAAGCTGATTTACGATCCAGATTGGAAGCGTCTATGCAAAGAGGTCACCTAATTAAACCAAGCCAATGGCTGCTCCTCGAAGCAAGAGCAGAGATAAGAGCACAACTTTGAAGATATCTAGGCGAGAGCGCCTTAGCTTGGCTTCACTGTGCCTTGTCTTAAGGTACACACTTAGAAAGCAAAACTTTTCTTGTTTGCAGCCATAATTTATAGATATTATTAGGGAAAAAGTCGAAATATTGAAAGCTGTTTGTGTTTGTGTATTTTTCAATTATGGCAGCCAAAATCCTTGCAAAAATCCTTTCTAAGTTAGAGAAATTAGTAATGAAATTTGCTGGCTATATATATATATATATAACTAAAACAAAATAAACAATGTTAAAAGTTAACAGTTGCTTTTGGTATTTTTTAGAAGTTGAATTTAAGAAAAAAAACCGCTGATTTTTAGAAATATACTTTCTGCATAACAACCTGAATTAGCCCTGGCTTTAAAGCTAAGGCGACTTTCAGGGCGATTAGGTTTGCTGAGTGTTGGTGTCATTAGTTGGCTAAATTCCAGTAAAAGGAAAATGTCCGATTTAAAATCAATAATCCTGGCGCTGAGGAGGACTAGCGCGCCGTGACTGGGTCTATTATAAAAGGGCTGCGTGCCGAGAGATTGCATGTCTGCGTGTGTAATGCAAATGAGTGACAAGGCAAGCAATGCCTGTGTGGCACACACACAGCTGTGCTGCTGCTGTTTGACTGATATGTGGGTATTTACATTTAAATTGCGTATACGCCCCCCCCAGCAGTGTGCCATTGACCCCAGCTAAAAGCACTCTGCTCTAGGACATTTTAAAGACAGGTTGGCGCCAAATGGGGTTTAAGGCATCGCAGCGGAAAACTATTAGTGCTGTGAAATAAGTGGATACGAGCAGCAGAAAGTACATATGTGGCAGACCCAGTCGGTGTTGCAAGAAGGCACAAAAGAAATTGCACAAACAAGCAACGGCCATTTTGAACACATTATTCTCTTTTGGGCTTAACTTGGCCAAGAACAAAAAAACGACAGCTCGTTGGGAACCAAAGCCGCACAGCGGGCGGCTTTCCAAATGCCCGAATCCCAATCCGCAATCCGCAAGTGTCCACAACTCCATCTGCCACACAGCTTCCACTTTTCTCATGTCTGCATTTGATATTTTCTTGTAAATTGAATTGTTCAAAATTCCTTAAACTCCCCCCCACCACCACCACCACCCCCTTTCCTTAACTCTTTTTACTGCTGGTTTGGCATTTTCGTAGAATATGGTTTTTATATTTAAGCCGTTTAAGCCGTATTATTATTCTTATTATTGCCATTTGTATTTTGTTTTGCTGTTATTTAATTTTCGCTTTCCTGTTTCGCCACGTTGCCAGCTTTTCATTCGGGTTTTCCTTTTTCATTTTGCTGTGCTTATTCTGACAGCTGTTGTGCCAGTGTTTAAGAGCCTGAAAAGCAATTGCGGCAACTGTCAGAATCCTCTCAAAACCGAGAGACCTTTTCTCTCTCCAGTCTCCGACTGACAGCTACACGCAATGATAAACACTTACGCCAGAATCGCTGCAGATGCTCTGTCTGTCGAGCTGTCTGAAACTCGCACGGAATCGTTCAATCAATTTCATGTTTCCACCTAAACTCTTTACTACAAAAGGCTTGTTTTGTTTCCCAAATGATCCCACATTCGGTGAGCGGGCGATTAGGTCCTTTACAGCTCACACTCTTTCCTCTATCGAGTGATACAATTTGCATAAATCGAGTGGCAACAGCGAGAGAAGTGGTTGCAACACAAGCCAATATTTAACAATTGCCAAGATACAGCAAGAACAGCAACAGAGAAGCGCGACACCATTGCAAACAATATTCATGGCAACATTTCCATTTAAATATATTAATAAATTCAAGTGAGAATGCTGTAGTCTGTCTCTGAGCTCGACTACGATATACCCTGCACGCAGCTGTTAAATATATTCCACGTTTATTAGTCAATTTTCCCTATATATTTTTCTCCAATCTTGATGAATCGATCATTGATGTGCCAATGTGTACTTTATTGCTATCGAAAAACGATATGTATCGATATTTGAGAAAGAGAGAGGAGAGAAAGGTGTAACCAAGGTATAAAAAAGGTATAAAAATAGGAAGCTAAACCGCACTCATATGATTCACTGCATGTATTTGAGTGCATTCATTGATTGTATTCATCCAGTTGCTCTGCACTCACCTATGAAACTCTTGCGCTTGTTGATCGTGGCCGTTATTTGCGCTGAGACCCCAAAGTCGGCCAGCTTCACATCGCCATATTCGGTGAGGAGAATGTTGGCACCTTTGATGTCCCGATGCATTTTGCCCATGGAGTGCAGATACTCGAGACCCTTCAGCGTCTCCCGACACATGTAGGCGATCTGGACCTCGGTGAGGGGACCGGTCACCTGATAGATGTCCTGCAGGCTGCCGCCGCCACAGAACTCCATGCAGATCCACAATTTGTCGCGGCGCAGATAGGAGCCGTAGTAGGCGATTATGTTGAGGTGCCGGCAATCGCGCATCATAAAGATCTCTTGCTGGATGATCTGTATGTCGTCGGAGGGCTCCAGTTTGATCACTTTAATTGCGGCCAGCTCATTGCTCTGAATGCGTTTCGCCTGCAAAAGGAAAACAAAAACCAGGCATTAATCAAAATGTTCTGCGAATTGCATGCGTCCATCAAGCGAGAAACATACTTTAAGGGGAATGCAACGACTCAGAAACTGACTCGCTTCCCATTTACCAGTTTCACAGTTTCCCATTTTCCGTTTCGCAATTTTCCGATACGCGTTAACTGCTCATCTGCTGAATTTGTTCTACTGAATATTTGCACACCTGCCTGGGGGCTTTTGCGCCATTGTTTGCCGCACAAACTTCATTCATGCAAATATTTTTATTCTTACCCCTAGCAACCAGCAACCACAAAGCCCTCTTATTTCCATAAAACAATGCATAATCTATAAAAGGCAGTGGCCGAATGAATGGATGGATGGATGGATCGTCTAGTAAGCTACCGACGCGTGCCAAGAATATTAATATTCACCACTCGAAGGCAGCAGCAGCCTTCAATGCAATTAAATTGCTTCTTGACCTACTAAATGCTCTGAAAAACTGTTATCCATCACTCAGAAAAAAAATAGCATTGATAACTGAAAAGATTTTCTAAGAGTACAAATTTGTACAAAATCAGAAACACTTGTCCGAAATCCACACTCTGACAAATATTTTATTTTTATTTATTTCATAAATATTTTCTCTTATTAAGAAAAGTGGAAAATCCCGTTTTTAATACGCATACTTTCTGAATACTAAGGTGAGGAGCCACTCTACAATGCAGTCGGCTTTTTTTCCGAGTGCATACATTTTGATTGCGGAGTGCAAAGTGAATCTGTTGCTGATCCTGAATAGGAAATTGATGCCCTTATTTGTTCAGTTGCTTGAACACTTTTAGCTACACATAGATAGGTGGGTGTATATATTTTTTAGAGTATGCCACATTCAGTTGAGGTCGTTGAGTGTTCTTTCAGTTGCCTTAATTGCGCTCAATTGTCGCTTAAATGGGTTTAACCTTTGCACTTCGTCAATGATTTGCTGAACTGAGAATGAGGGCTAGGCTAGGCAAGGCTAGGTTAGCAATGTATTTACACAGATGTTTATTTCATCCACTTTGGGATTATTCCGTACTATGGCAGCTGACCTGTCTCTCTGTCTGTCTCTCTGTATGTCTGCCTGTCTACCTGTCTATCTCTCTAGCTGTCCGTCTGTCTGTTTGTCTCTCTGCAATTCACTTAAAAGCCGCGTCCGCCTCTAGTTTTCATCAGTTTTATTTGGTTTATGGCTTTCAACCTGCAGCAGCCGCTGAACACTTTTGACCACATTTTCGTTAGCCCAACAAATGGCTGCCTGGCCACGTTCTGCAGCCAGACGCCATGGAAGGCACACAAGATGTTTTTCCTCTCCTCCAACAATGCATGTATCCACTTGGTGGCTCAACTGTTTATCCTTGAGGCAGAGGTGGTGGCCCCACGTGTACATAGATCCACCATTTATCCCTGCATCATGCGCTTTACTTCTATACCCTGTACCCATTGAAAGTGCCGAAAAGGGGTATAATGATTCTGCGAAAATGTAAGCAACAGTCAAAAGGATTAAGTTTACTTCACCCTTTTCGATTTCCTTTAGCAATAGATGCTACAATTTTTCATATATCAAATACATTGATCAACTGGCGAAATTTCAATAAGATCGGATAATAATCACCGAAGCTATAGTCGAAAACGAATTCCCATGCTTACATTTGGGAGTGCAACACTTTTTAAATGACAATTTGACAATAAAACTGGATGCAGGGCATATCCCAGTCGAGCGCACTCGACTACACAATTCTAACGTGCTCTCTCTGAGCAGTTGCGCAGCTTCAATATTTTTTCTGTGCCGAGTTTTTATTTTATTTTCGTTGCATTTATTATTCAATGGGGCAGAGGGTGTGGGTGGCATGCTTGTGCTGTGTATAGCTGTTTGTTTGCATGTGTGTGTGTGTGTGTGGGTGGGTGTATGTTTTAGAAATGATATCTTGCTAGCTTTAATGAAGATAAAGCGATTTTTATTGCTGTGCTCGCTCGCTGTTTGCTGTTGTTTCTAGCTCGTTTGAGTTTACATTTTGTTGTGACTTTTTTTCTCCAATTTTGGCCGACGCCTGCATTTTACATATCTTATTTCAGTTAGTGTTGCACAGAGCACTGCAGCGGCAGCAAGCAGCAAGCAGTCAGCAGCTGGAGGCAGTAGCAGCATCATAAATTGAACGACAATCCCAAAAGCAATGCAAGCAATCTCTGCGTATACGTAATATTTTGCAGCACATGTGCAAAGCTGTGGCGCTGACAGCCAGCAACTTTTCGTGGCATTAACGAGCTCAACTGTCCGTCCACCCGTCCACACGTCCATCTGTCTATCTGTGTATCTGCCCGTCAGGTTGGGGGAGTCCAAGGACATCCGAGTTGTGGCCACCCATCGTCGACTCGGCTTCAACGTCTTTCTCATCTTGTTTATGGTAAATAAATTATGCGTGATTTTTAGACAACTTCTCCAACCCTGTACATACGAAAATGAAATGCCAAAGGAGGCGTTGCTGCTGCTGCTGCTGCCACTGCTGGCGTAAGCATAAAAAGCTACTGATATGGCAAAGACGAAGACACTGTAGTGGAAAGGATAACAGCACGTCCTGGCGTACAGAGAGTAGCACAAGCAGCGGGCAGGAAGTGAGCGCAGTACATCCTTCCAGCCAGGCTAAAGCCGTAGCAAAATGCAGCATCAACGAATTTATAATGAGCTGTGCCAGTGGAAGGCATGCAAATAATCGTAACGATAGTCTATCTCTATCTCTCCCTTTCTCTTGCTCTTGCTCTTGCTCTTTCTCTCTCTCTCTCTCTCTCTGTCTCTCTATGTCTCTTTGAGTGAAGAAGTTTTCGATGCGCAACTGCAAAAGTCAGTGCAAAAGTTTTAATGACTTAGTTTGAGTTCAATTTCCAAGGCTAGTTGTTGAGTCTGTCTGTTTTTCTGTCTGTCTGTCTGTCTGTCAGTCAGCGCACAATATTCTTCATATTTGTTTTAATTAAAAATGCATTAAAACAATCAAGGCGCAGAAGGAACAAGCACAATGCTCGAATTGTTGCAACAAATTAAAAAGCCATTTGCGCACAACTGCCGCCAGTAGTAATTACTGAAGTCTACTCAAGTCTATGGCAAATTGCAAATTGCAAATTGTAAATTGCAAATCTCATTAAACAGCAGCAAAAGGACAACAACCTGAACAATAACAACAACAACGCTGTTTAATGAATGCAATACGCTTGGCTCGCTGCTGACCACGTGATGAGCACGGCACCAATGAACGCTAATAATGTTCAACGGACCTCAACAACGGAGACGACTTGTCCTCAAGGGACGAAGTGTTACGGGTTGCGTGCTACGGGTTACGGGTGGCGGGTTACGGGTTACGGTTTACGCCGTTTCCTGTGTGTGTCCGGCGTATAATCGTTACAATTTCCGACATATGCATATGCATGAATAAGCAACAACAGGACCAACAAAAACAACAATAATGCGCACTGACAGCAGTAAAGCAACCCTCACCCCTTTACGCATACACTCAGCAAAACAATCGAACTGAAATTTGGAAATTCTCAAAGGTGATGGCTTTCCAAAAACCCGGGCTTGCATTTCTTAAGGCAGCATTTTTCTAAAATTTCCAACAAATTAGTAAATTTCTTTACTTATTTCTGAATATTAGTAAGAATCTTTATAAAAGTCTGGGTTTGCATTTTTACTTGTTAGAAATCTCTTTTATGATGGAAAATATCTCTAAAATAAAAAAAACACCAAACTTTTGGGATTATCGATTTAACTTTTAGAAATTGCTTTTGACATTTTTTAAAACTATTTTCAACGACAAGATAAACTTTCTAGTTTAAGGAGAGATTTTCATTTTAGTGCGATTTTTATTCTGAGTGTGCAAATACAATGTATATACATATATATGTATATATGTATATACACATATGTACACTCATATACACAGACAATGTTTCGCGGTTGACCCCAAAACCAAAAGGGTTGCTGCTGACCCCATGCAACGAACGATTCAATCCCCTTTGACTGATGTCGATCCTGCTGTCTGTCTGCCTGCCAGCTTTCAATATAGATTTTGTAATGGATTTTCGGCATTAATCACATTGTTTAATTGTTTTTGTTGATGTTTGCCAATTGCATTAAAAGAACAAATATTTTAAATCCAATATACAGCCAAACTACATTGAAAACGAGTTCAGTTTTAGCAAATATACAAATATAAATATGAGTTATGCAGCTGCAAGCATTGAACTGTGTTCCTTTTCTAAATGCGGGTTTATTCTAGATTAAATCCCATTATAAAAATAAAAAACTGTTGCTTTTAACAATCGGATCAATTTTGACAAAGTTTCCACGCGTCGCTAAAAGCTTTTTTGCTAGTATAATATAACGATGAATTTCGGGTCAGAATCGCGTTTCCATCTTTTAATGTAGTTTGGTTCTAGAGGTTAAAATCTAGATCTAAAATCTTATTTTTTTACATTTTTCGGCTCACGAAGTTTCTTTTTTAAATGCAGAGAAATTAGGAAAATTCTCGACAACTCGACAAAGTTACAACAATTTATAAACATTCAACTTTAACGCGATTCCAACTCGTAATTGGAGAACAAACTCGCCAATAATTGAGTTGAGTGTGTGTTGCACATGTAAATGGAATTTTATTTCAGCTACAACAGCCAGAAACTAATTCACTTTGCGATATGATAATTTGACGTTCAAATGTAATAAACCAACTAAATTTAATTATACCAGCTGAATGAAACGAAGGTTGAGCTGGATACAGCAATTAAACGGGTACTCACTATCGGGTACTCACAACTATTCATATTACACACGTGGCAAGTGCGCGTTTAAACGAAATCAGAGACCAAGACAATAAATTGAAAATATATATATATATTTTTTTCTTTTTGGGTGCCGGTTTCAAGTGGCAGTCAGGCAATTTGGGGGTCTGGGTCATTGCCAAGTTTAGCGGCAAGCAACGGCAAAAAAAACGACGCCAACGTTGCCATCTTGGCTTGTGCTTTTATTTACTTTTTTCGTTCAGTGCACTTGACACGACATGCGGGCAAAAAAAAAATGGTCAGTGAAAATTTATCAAATTTGTCACGGCAAACAAAAACAAAGAGAAAGAAAAAAATAACTGGATAATCAATCAATGTAGACAGTTGTCCGTCCTCCAATCGATAAATTCCCATTTTGTAAAGATGAAAAAACGCTGCATATTCGAAGCAAGCTGCAACTTTCGCGCAGTTGCGTAACACACTTGAAAAAATAAATGCGGGCGACCTACCGCAATACATTTTTGCATATTTTTCCCCCGAGTGCCTGAAATTAATCTTGTCAGTAATCGACAAAAATATTCGCTCGTTTTGTGATGGCTTTTTTCGGTTTGGTTTTGTTGTATTTTCTGTTTTTTTGCTGTTGTTTTTTTTTATTGTTCGTAATTTTTAACGCGTGCCATTTTTCGCTGTGGATTTTGTCTCGTTTATCGTGGGATGTTGGATTATGTCAGCTTTTCGAATTGTTTATTCGTGTACGAACGTGTCGCATAAATGGTGTGAAAGGTGCGAGGGAGAGAGGATGTATTATTGACCTTTGAACTTTACACAAATCTCGCATAGCATTTTTAATGAGCGCAAAATGGAAATACAAAAAAACGAGTATAAAATCTACATTTATTATTATTTTGGTATACATTCGATATTCGAATAGTTTGCGAAAAAAATTTTAAACACGCCTGATAACAATATTTATAGCAATTTTACCGTTAATTGCTGACGCACATAATTAGTGATTATGTTACACACACACGTGTGTGTGTGTGCAAATTCGTTTATTTCGCACGGCGAATAAAAAGAAATTTTTATCGCCCGACACTCAATAAAAACGCATATAAAAAGTAAACCGCAGGGAATATAATGTGAGACCGGCATATAAGCGAAAACAAGACACAAATACAGGAACACACACATACAATAAGCTTCCATCTAACCTGCCCTTCCCTTCCCATCCAATCCCTGCAGCCCACGTCTGCTGATGATATTCATAATGAGCGCACCATCAGATAAAACGAGTTAAATATGACGCAGCGGAAGGACGCCAGCTAAAAGCTCTGCAAGCAGATAGCGAGAGGGAGTGTGTGTGAGAGAGAGAAAGAGGCAGAGTAGGAAGTGGGCAGAGGAAAGCAGCAGCAGCTCAGACGTGCAGACAACAAAGAAAGATCGACTAAAACAAAGCGAAAGTACGCTAGCTAAAAGCTTTGCAAGGAAGGGAGTGAGAGTGTGAGCGAGATAGAGTGGGGAGAGAAAAACAGCAGCAGCTCAGACAGCTAGCAGCGAAAAGAGCCCATTACGAATCTATCTTCGAATCCATTCCATAACGCAAATAACTTTTTTTGCGAGGGATCGTAAACAAAATACTGTAAACGACATATTATACAATATATACAATTTTATGACATGCTACTAAATATACACATTTCAAACATAACTAAAATGAGCAATAATTAAAAGGGATGGCAAAACAGATAAGAAACGACAATTAAGAAATATGTAACAAATGTGTACACAGCTTTCGTTGCTGAAGCTTTCGCGAAGTCAAGTTTGTGCTTGACTTAGAAGCTTCCGCATACAACTCTGCATTCAAGAGCATTACCAGTAAATTCACATTGTATAAAAACAAAATGCAACATGTAATGAGGAGAAAGACGACAAAGAAAGATCGAATGAGACAGCCAGAAAGGACGCCAGCTAAAAGCGCTGTAAGCAGCGAGCGAGCGAGAAAGAGAGTGGGCAGAGAAAAGCAACAGCAGCAGCAGCAGCAGCAGCAGCTCAGCTGTGCAGGCAACAATGTTAAACGAGGAGACATTGTTCACACAGCGAAATATGAATTGTTTTTAGAGAGGAAGAAGAACCCGCTCGGTTTACAGCTTCCAGTTTGAAGCAGGGGTCATTATCATTACGTAAGTACGTAAATTACGTAAGCATGTACGAGTCCTGCATAGTAGTTATTTATATATGTGTGTGCTATGAATGCCATTCACTGTGACACGTAAGCGCAGCATTTATGGCTGAAGTTGACTGTTGAAATTGCATTTCATTTGACGATGATTTTTGTTGAAAGCTCAAATGGGCCAACTAATTGCGGGTAGTTCTTTCTCTGTCTCCCTCATTCGGCACCCACACTATACCCTCACACCCTCCCTCACTCCACCCTCTAGTTAAATTGAGCCAGTTCGTTTACCACTTTGTTTGAATGTTTGTATGACATTTATGTCGTCCCACACATTGTATGAGTAGCAGTTGCAGTTGCAAGTATCACATACATGCCATGTTGCACCATTCAAGCTGGTGTCGTTTTCTCAAATCAAAGAAAACTTTTTTACAGCTACTTCGAGTAATGTTTTCTCTATCTCTGTCTATCTGCCCAGCTCTGACCCACTGCTACTGAGCACCGCAAGCGTTTTCCATTTCTTTATGCAGCATCTTCTTTTGCTACTCTGCTCTTATTTGTTTTTCATTTTATGACAATTTTTTCTTTATCTCTCCCTCTCCCTATGACTCTCGTTTATTCGTTTTTTCCCCGCCCGCAGGCGTCGCCATCTATCGGACATAGTCGCTGCCACTCAGCGGTCATTAGGTTCAAAATTCGAGCTTTAATTTTAATTCGCGCTTTGCTCATCAATTTCAATAAACTGAAAGCAACCAAAGATGGCAAAGAGAAAAATGGGGAGACAGAAAGAGAGCGAGTGAGAGAGAGAGATACAGGGGTGCTTAATTGGGGGCTTAGTGTGGGCGTGTCCAAAGTTCATGTTATCCACTGTTTAACATTATTATTGAGTGCGTGTGTGTTGTGTGTATATGTTTATCTATGTGTGTGCTGCTGGCTGCTTGCAGCTTTTGCCCAAACAGACGAAATGCTAATTGAAAATACGAAATGATTTACATTTATATTAGTTTGGCGAACAAGGCCTTAACCTGTGAATAAAAAAGTGGACGCCTCTTAAGGCCATTGGCATTAGGCTATATACAGAAAGAACGGTAAAAATTCGTGCACTCAGCTAAAAATGTGTAGGAACTCCACTTATTATTCAGAGAATATATTTCTAAAAAATGTAATATAAAAGTCGAGCCAGTAAATTTCAAGTAAGGATTTTTTCTCTTTTTTGCAATTATACTTTTTGGAAATGCATTTATTAATGATAAAAGATATTTCTAAGATATGAAAAAACACCATCCTTTTAAAATTGTTGATTTTGGGCAACCAGGAAACACTTTGCAGTTTTCAGGGCAATATTTTTTCGCAGTGTGCCCAAGCCTCTTCACTGCTTGGTGGGAGGATGCAGCATCAAAGGGACAGCTAGCAGAGTAGCTGTAGCTGTAGCTGCCTCATAGAGCACATTTCTGCGTATCTGTTGCTGGATCATAACACACGCAAATCACGTAGCTGTCAGTATACGACTCTGTGAGTGTGTATTTGTGTTTGTGTGTGTTGCAAATGGATATGGAGATATGGATATGGATGTGGATGCGTATGGCAAAGAGTTGGCCGTTTTACGCCCACTTACACCTGCCGTTAGTTATCAGTGTAAAAGTTTATCAGGCAGCACTCGCAGCACTGCCTCTTAACTAGCTCCATCTCCATCTCCATCTCCCTCTCTCTTTCTGTCCCTCTCTCTTTATGTGGTAAATTTTTAACGAACTGGTTTATGCATGAGCTACTTTACAACATTATGCATTGACAACGAGTTACGACAACCCAGCAGCACCAGCACCAGCACCGGCAGCAGCCAGCTTCGACCTTCACCCATTTAATGCAGAACCTTACTTCAGCCTTGGACAAGCGTGGAACACATCCGAATTGTGAATAGTGAATAGTGAATAGGTTCATCAAAGTCAAACTCTCACAAAATAAGTAGAACGAAAATAATAACTAAATAATATATATAATATAATATATAATATTTATTACTAATTAATGAATTAAAATACTATAATATACCCTGCACCCAGCTGTTGAATATATTTTACTTTTCGCTCCCAATTTCCCTTTTAACGGTTTGCATGCCCAAATGTAAGCATACTTGGAAATGCTCTCATAGTCTCTGAGATGGACAGACTGACTTGTCTGTTGCTGTTGATCACGAATATATATGCCTTGTGGAGTTGCAGCTGTTTCCTTCTGGCTCTTACATATGTACATTTGCTCAAAGCCAAAAGTTAGGCATAGACCACAGCACGTAACTTAATTTAAGGAACTTAATGTGAGTGGGAGAAGGAGCCTTGGTCCGAGTGTGTCTGGTTAACAAAGTGTGTCGAGTGTCGCAGTTGCAGGTGGAGGTGTACAGTCACCTTTCAACCCTGTGCATATATGCATGAGCTGTGCGAGAGTGTGTGGCACAAAGGGATAATGCTGCCACATCTTCGTCATCCTCCTCCACCTTCAGCGTGTCATTCCCATTAAGTCAGTCACATAAAGTTGTGGCACATTTTGCATGCTGCCTAAACTAATCTGGCCGTCTGCAACAGGGCAAAGTTGAGGCAAACGTTTAGCAACAACTGCAACTGCCACTGCCGCTGCAACTGCAAATGCAACAAGAGGCAGGTGTCGCTTTGGGGCAAGCACTTCAAGTGCGATAGTTGAAAATTCAAGTGGCACTGTTTTTAGCTGACGACGCGGCGAATTAATGTGCATGAATTAAAGTTTGTCAACCTGCACAGCAAAGTACAAGTAGCCATGCCCACTCTCTACCCGCCCTACCCTCACCCACCCCCTCTTAAGCTGCCTTTGTTACCAGTTGTCCATGGCTATTCCTTGTCACGTTCTTACTGAGATTGCGACGCATAAAAGTGCTCTTTTAATGCACTTCAAAACTTTGCTACACTTGGAAACTAAAATCGCCCCAAAATTAAAGTCTGGAAAATTTTCTTTGTTCTTAGAAATAATTTCTAAACACAAGCAAACAATTTTCTACAATTCACAAAAGCTTGTCTTAAGTGGAAACATTATAAACATAACTTAGAACAGCGCTTCAGTAGAAGCAGAAAGTCTGCTTGAGCTCAATGGGAAGTCTAATTAAATTATGTGAATTAATAAACTTTAACAAAACAGCTAATATAAGAATTTTATAGCGTTTAACGAGCAGCTGTTTCGAGTGCACTCAGTCCAGAAGTGCACTCAGAAGAAACGGTCTCTGATTCATCTGTGAATGGGTGCGTAATGCTCAACACACATTTGTGTGGCATTCAACATTATTGATATATACAAATACAGCTGATTACAATTTACAACGCACACAGCTGGAAATCAGAAGCAGAGCAAAACTGCTGTTTAGTTTTTCATATGGTGCACAAAAACCGAACAGAACTTTTCGTTATGCTTAAATTAAAATACCCATTCAGGCATGCCACACCAATTACGTAAGACCAAAAGTATTACTTGAGTTTACTCTTGTTTATATTTGCGTTAAATTTAAAATTAGTTACAGAAAACACTCATCGCAATCGCATTTGAACAATTCTATAAAGTGGATAACATTAATAAAATGAATAAATATAATTTTATTAGCACAATGCCAACTAAAATTGCGAAGCAAGGCAAACAATCGAATCGGCTACTTGAACAACAGGAGTTTGTCTAAGCTGCCAGAGCAAAGGACATGCGAAATCCCGCAGGATAATAATATAAATTAAGCCATAATTTTCTATGCATATTAAACAATTGCAGGAGGCTGACGCACAATTGTCTACACTCAGACAAAAATAGCGTGCTTCTGGTTTTTAGAAAGAACTTGTAAATATAGAAAAACTATATCCAAAAGCCTGAATATTTGATATTTTTGAAAAACTAGAAGCAATTTGATTCTTAGAAATATGCTTACTCAATAATAAGGTGAGTTACACTTATATGGTTTTTTTCTGAGTGTATAAGAGCTCCACAACAGGGTTTGTTTGCTTCTGAGGTGTGTGACAATAACTTGGGGAGCAAAACCAGCAACAACAACAACAACAACAACGAGGAGGGGGTAAAGATTAGGCGACATTAATGAAAATACTTGTCATGTGCTGCTGGGCTCGTGTTGGTTACCCAAGAGGCACTCACTCTCACTCCGTTAACATGTGAGTTTTATGCCTGAGCTTAGCGTATATCCATTTGGAGCTCAACTCTCGCATTTGCCTATTGCTAATAAATTTGGTTTATGGTCGCGAGAGATTTGAAATGCGCAGCTAGAAAATCTGTACAATTCGGCGCAATTGGAGGAGTGGAGTTATTCTGTTGGCCATTGTTTTAGCTGTGGCTCGCAACAAGCTTGCAACATAACGAAAATAGCTGCGGAATGGCAGAAAAAACAAAGAAAAAAACAGCAAACAAATTCTAAAAATGCCGCCTGGTCAACGGGCTCCGAACTGCTCTGAAAATAGCCTACACGCTTTCCTGGGCTGTTCGGCAAAATTGGGTCAGCAGCAGCAGCAGCAGCAGCAGTTGGATGCACTGCAAATGTTTCGCCTAGTTTAGCAGCTGGTTTTTTTGTTGTTGTTGTTTTTTACGGAATGCGTTGAAATTTATCAGCGATTGCATCCCTTTTTTGTCACTTGCATAAATTGATAAGCAATTTGCAGCAGCTGCAACGCCATAAATATGCTACTAATAAAGCAGAGTGCCACCAAGGTGGAGAAATGTGCTCTATGAAATATTCATGGCTACAGCGCCCCTCCACCCTTCACCTATCGATAACCTTCAGCGAAGCGTTCGCCACCTGCCCCAAAGAATAGCAACGATGTGCGGCATGACGGAAATTTAATTTATTTACAGCCCCCAAGCAGGCAGCAATCGAACCAATCGATCGAATCGACAGACAACCCAACAACAACAACAACATTCTCAGCTTCTACATCTCATTACAGACACAGAACTGCTGTCTGTCCGTTCGTCCGTCTGCTACTTCCTTCTTCTGTGTGCATCATTTTTATTGACTCAGTGAGGAGTAGAGCAGAATGGGTATCAATAAATTGGCTTTGGTCAATTTGTACGTGTTGTAATCTATAATCAGCAATCGTTGCTCTCTCGCCGCCCATCAATTGCTGAACTGCTGCTGAACTGTTGCTGTCAGGCATTGTCGTAATCATATATATAATCATATAATACCTTATCAATATGAGTGTGTCTATGTTGCACTAAGCATAGATGACGACTGCTTGGCCAGCCAGCCAGCTTGTTGCCAAAATAGCCAGCCAAAAGGGCTTTGAAGTAGTTGATGGAATCGATAGCAAGTCTCAAAAGTGGCAGCCACACATAAAATGTCTGTTTGTCTCGCTCTAACTATATCTCCCTCTCTGTCTCTCTCTCTCTCTCTCTCTATGTTTGTCTGCATCAAGCGTCATCAGTTTCAAATTTGGTGTAGTTTACTTTATTTAGCGCAGGAAAACTAGCTGACGATTATCAATGTTAGTGGAGAAAAGAGCAAAGGAGCAGAGAAGCAGAGGAGCAGCTGAACAGCCGCATCCTTTGGGATATATTTGGATTATTTGCGTTGCACTTGCAAATCGAATCGTTTGGGCCAAGATGAAATTGATGTGGCGTCGCCAGCTGATAGCTGATAGCTGATGTTGCAATCCAACCGAAACGGAAGAGCGTCCAAAACAGACCATTAAGAAAATTGCCAAGAAGAGTATAATGGTCAAGTAGTTAACAGGCAGATGAAAACTACTGCGACTTTATAAGATATATATATTACTGATCAGGCTTCACAGATGAGTTTATATAGTCAAATGTCCATCTCAGAGACTATTAAAGCTAGTGACTTTAAGTCTGGGTTATAAGTTCGCGCTTATCATTGAATAAATAGTGAATAAATTAGTGTAATATCTTAGTTTTTATTCACTTCCAAGCATGCTTATTGTTTTTTATAGAATATATTCAATAGCTGGCTGCAGGGTATCTCGCAGTCGAGCATGCATACTGGTACATTTTTTTCCCCCTTTCGACTTGCGCCTTTTCAAAGTCAAACCTCAATCGACATTCGCATCGATGTTTTTGGCGTTCGCTTAAACTTTCGCTAAATTGAATTTTTTATTACGTAAATATTGAAGTAGCTGCGAGTCATTTCAGCTAGAATCCAATGCTCCTTCCCTTACCTCCACTTCCCTCACCGCCTCCCTTCTGTCTGTCTCTGCGACATTTGCCATTTGCTTTTTGCGCACTTTTTTACGAGAATTTTCGCACGAACGCCCAATATTTAAAGCAGACGATTTCCATCTCGCATCTCCACTCGAAAAGCACCCAAAGGACAACTGACATAGCTTTTGCGAAATTTATGCCCTTTTTTACACACAGTTTTTCACACCATCCAAAAAGGGATAAGTTGTGCTAACTTTGAGTCTATGCAATTAGCCGCAAACACAATATACTATACATAAAGATATATATATATATATTCTTGATGAATGCGTTTGAATTGTCTGAGCTTATCTGGGTCCCAAGCCGTACAGAAAATCGTTTCTGATTTATGGCAGCGATTTCAGCTTTGTTTACTGCATACTTTGGGGCGTATTCTCGGCACGCGTGGGTTCAAGGTTCACTTAGAGCTGAGAGATGAGCACTGAGAGCTGGGAGATGAGGGCTGTGAGTACAACATAAACATGATGCAAACATCTTGGTCGACCTCAATCGCAGTTTCTGTTTTCCCTTTTGTCGTTGCTGATGTTCTAATTATTTTTGCAGCTTCTTTAAGTTTTGCAGATTGAAGCATTGCATTCAATGATAGGCAAAGATGTTTGAGAGCAGCTCTGCGAAGTGAATCGAGTGAATGCATGGAGTGAGTGCATCGATTGAGTGCATTGCGTGAGTGCATCGAGTGCATTGAGTGTTCAAAGCGGACGAGAGAAATTAGACGCCGTCAAGAGTAGATTGAGTGTGCACTAACTACACTCAGCAAAAAAAGCACCTTACTTCTCACTTGAATTTCCACTCTATGGAAAAGCATTTAATAATAATTGAAAATGTTTCTAAGAAAATAAAAAAAAAAAAAAACAATTTAAAGGGATTATCGATTTGGGGCAAGCCTTTCTAATGTTGTAGCCCTTTTCTTATATTTTGAAAGTATTTCTAAGAACATGCAAACATTTCTCGTTGCAGGGCACCTTTTTTTCTGAGTGCAGAGACTTCAAGAAGGCAAACAGACAGTTAGTCAGTCAGTCGACTCTCAACTCGCTGCTTGACTGACATTTTACAAGACTCAGGCTTTTATTTGCATCAGCATGCGATTTTTTCCGCTTTAGTATTGCTGCCGGAAAAATAATAAATTTCCACGCTGCATTTGTTGTACATATTGTTGTTGCTGCTGCTGCTGAATTTGCTGCCGCCTTTGGGCATTTTCCATTTTCCATCATGAACTTGCCACCGTCTGACTGTCTGTCCGTTTGTCTGTCTGGTCAACCTACCCGTCCCTTCCAAGTCTAGCTTTTTGCCGACATTGCCCAAAACTCCGCAGACGCCGCCACCATTTTATTATTGTCCGCTTTTGTTTCTGTTGTTGTCGCAATTTCCACTGCTGTTTCCTGCTGACTTTGCCCCGCCGGCGAAATTGCAATTGCAATTTAATTAAGCTGCTCGACCGACCCCGACAAGTCGCCCTCCTCCTCCTGCTCCCAACGCCACCCCCCCCCCCCCCCCCCCCCTTCACACTGACCATCGACGTGTGACAAGCGACCAGCGATTTTAAACTGTTTAGAGCTCAATTTCATTTAATTTCACTTATTGAGTTTCCAATTCAGTTTTTTTTTTCAACAGCCTTTGCAGCGCATAATTAAAATTTGGCCTAAGGACATGCAAAGAGCTTATAGACTTAGGGGGCAAATGGCAGACAGACAGACAGAGAGAGAGAGAGAGAGAGAGAGTGGGGGAGAAAGAGAGAATTATAGCCAGCAAGCAAATCATTGATTTTGTGAGCTTGAATTGAGAGCACCACTTACTTATTTAGTCTGATTAGAATAATAACTTTAGCCAAAAATAAATAATATAATATAAATAAATAATAAATAATAAAATAAACATATATAAATATGAAATATAGAGCAACTTTTATATTAAATGCAAATTCTATATATTTTATATGGATCTGTTTCGAAATACTAGGCCAAAACATCCAATGAGGGTTATGCAACCAAATACTAAACGTAGTTGGAATAATTTAGCCACATATCATATTTTAGATATAATATTTAGCACCAGAGAAAGATAAATTTGAAGACATTAATTATTTTGTTGTTAATCATTTTGTGTTGTTCGCTCAACTTTATTATTGGTTGCCAAGCTAATTATTTTTTTGTTAACATTCTCCACTATTATGATTCTTCCTTTGAGCGCAGCTGTAAATATTAAATATTTATGGGTAAAGTTCTTAAACTTACACAACGCGTTTCGAGTGGCTGATATTTAATTCATCATCGAGACCTTCGCCATTCGGCGGGGCATTCTTGGCGCTGTCTACAAACAGCCGGCATAAACACAGAATCCATTTGTTAACCAACTGTTTGTTTACGCTGTCTGCGTTTTATTTTTGGCACGCTTCGATCTGTGGGCACAAACGGGGCAAATCATCAGCGAATCTGGATGCCTCAGAATTCTTTGAGTTTTTTCGTCTTATTTTTTCCTTTTGTATAGCAAAACGAATTGCTGGCATTTTGGAGCATATGTTCGCTGCTGCTGCTCGAATCGATTGGCATGCTTCATGAATTCCAGCAAGCAAAAGCATCTGTGCCCCACTTGCCCCTAAGTGAAATACACTGCAACTCCAATTTAAAAGGGGTGGGGGGGGGGGGGTTGCTTAACACTAACCCTTTATTTGGTTGGGAGTGTGCAAAAAGTTAGTCTCGCCAACTGGCATTATCCTAATCGGGAATAACGAGACCCTCGCAATTTGGGGCTGTGTCAATCGCCACTTAAACCACTTAAAAACTTTAAATTGTCTTATCGAAACGATGGCAGCCGCAACAACAACAACAACAACAACAACAACAACAGCAACAGCAACGATGATGAAAACTAGCCAAAATTTCAATGAGAGAAAAACCGCAAAAACTGATGGAAAATTCCCGTTTTACGAGCAAGCAACAAACACACAATGCGGCGACAAGTTGCCCCTTTTCCACAAGTCTGATGTGTGTGAGTGTGTGTGTGTGTAATGTGCATAGTTTGTAAACAATGGGGAAATTAGTGCAACTGGCGCGAAAAATGAAAAATAAACCACAGACACAAAAACTCAACGAGGCACATAGAATTTCTCGTTTGGCCAGCGGAAAACAACGCAAAATGCCATTTAAAAGTGACAAAAACCAAATGAAACAAAGAACGGCGAAAACTACTAAGCTGAAGAGTGAACGAGTGAGTTGAGGGAGAGAGAGAATGAGACAGATAGAGACAGATAGAGAGAGAGAGAGAGAGAGAAAAGGCAAAATATCAGACATCCAATTATCTGGATGTATATAAAGAAAATTCCTTTGACTTTGATGGTTTAATGGCTAGTTATTAGTCCAGAGAGAGAGAGAGAGAGAGAGAGAGAGAGAGAGAGAAAGAGAGAGAGAGAAAGAGAGCGAGAAAGAGAGAGAGAGAGAGAGAGAGGGAGCGAGAGATAGAGAGAGAGAAAGATAATAGAGCTAACCAGAATATCAGACCCCCACTCGTCTTATCTTGCATAGTTCCACATAAAGAAAGTTCTTTTAACTTTCGAGTTCAATAAAATAATAAATAATCCAGAAAAAGACAAAGAGGCAAAGAGAGAGACAGAGAGAGAGAGAGAGAGAGAGAGAGAGATAAAAACGTAAACCAGTATATCAGACACCCACCTTTCCCGATCCATTTAAGGAAAGTGCTTTGAAAGTTCTTATTTCCTTACTGGCTGCTCATTGGTCCCATTTACCTATTTGGGCCCGATTAAGTTGGGCAGAACACACAACTTTAAATGGGGCACATCTATTCAGAGTTGCCGCAACTGCAACATATTTTGCCATTGTTAGTGGCACATTTACTGTTGGGTGGCTTGCGTGCAAAATTGCTTTTCTGGCCAACCATCGAACCATTTCCTGTGCTATTTTCTTGTCTTAGGAACGGTTCGCTTTATTAATTTTGTTCCGGCGGCTTACTCGGGTCGAAGCAGGCCAGGCTGGCGCACGTTGGCCAGGCCAACAAGGCCGCTGCTAAACGGCATCCAAAGCGGCCACAACAGTTTCAGCTTTATTGATTTTAGATTTGCCATTGCCCCATTTCTACACTCGCCAAAAAATCGCACAGATAACTACAAAGTTTTTCTTGATAATACAATTTTCTAAAAATAAGAAAAGTTTGCCCCCAAATCGATAATGCACACTTGGCGATTATGTACAATTCAGGTTGATCGTTTCTCTGAGTGTAGGCACACAGTTGCCGCTCTCTCTCTCTCTCTCTCTCTCTTTCTGTCTTTGTCTCTGTCGAATGTATTTTGTATTATTATTGCACGGCTCACATGTGTGTGGGTGCATTCACCTTTGCTGACCCGTTCGTCCATCCGTCTGTGCCCCTTTTGCTCCTCGTCCTGCGGCGCTGTAGCCTATCGGCCATAAATTATGCAGTGGCATGATAAGGCGCCACAAATCTGCTTATGCTGTTTGTTCTGTCCGCCATCTCGCTGTCTGTCGCTCTGACTCTCCGTCTGATTTACGACGCCTTCGACTGAAGCCTCGGGTTACTGGACAGAAGGCAACTCCTCCCCCAAATTTAAATATATGTATATGCCCCTTGGCTGGAAATCCTTGTGCGCCACCAATCAAATTTTCTAGCCGCCTAAAGTTTGAGACCGATTTGGCTGATTTGCAATTAAGGTCGATGCCACAGCTTCCCCAGCACGCTTAGTCGATTAGGCGGCACAAATTAAAAGGTGGCCAGCCAAAAGCCAAATTTAATTAAACTTCATTCAAAATTCATTGAAAACTCGACCGACTTCTACGCCATGGACTAACTTTTCAGGCGGCGCCCAAAAACTTGTTCATCAAATTTGGAAATGCCACCAAGTGCGCTTTAATATATGCTACAGTTTCCAGCATGACGTCATTATACACAACTAGTCGGAATTAAATATGAGAGGCATTTTGCAACTGGGATACAAGCAATTTAGCTGCAGAATTGTGTGTTGATTTTCAGCCCGAAACTAGCAATTAAAAGGCGGCTGTTTTTTATGTACAACTTGAGCGTAAACAAGCCAAAATAAATAAAACAAAAAATAATATGAAAATTCGACGGCAAAAGCATACACTCAGAAAAAAAAACTGAACTGAAATTATAAGAAATTATTCAGAAAAAATTGAAAATATTTCTAATAAATAAAAAAACTCCATATTTTTGCAGTTATCAATTTAGGTCAAGTTTTTCTAACTTTTAGAAATTTACTATCCATATATTTAGAAATTGCCAAGAACAGGAAAAGCTTTCTAGTTTCCAGGATGGTTTTCTAAAATTCAGTCCGATTTTTTTCTTATCGTAGCTGCTACAGAATGTGGCAACTAACAAGACGAAGAGCTAATCTAATGGGAGCAAAGCTCGAGTGTAATTTGTCAACAATGCTCGCTGGCATTTGCTTGCTGCCAATTTGCTTGGGGCATGTGGCATATATGAAGTATGTTTGTACTCAAAATAAGGTTCGAGTTGAGGATTGGGTGAAAAATTGGGAATTGGCCCGTTGGGGCCAAAAACATTTCGATCACGGTGAGCCTTTTAAACTAATTGAATTCATGTTTTATTAATTACAGCTCAAAGAAAAGCCCCAACCGACAACTGACACACACTTCCGGTGGGATACACACACACATACATACATACACACACACACACATACATACACACACGCACACCTCGTAAATAAGCGATTATGTGAAAGGACCCGAAATGATTTCAGGCTGCGGCTGCTGTTTGTCCAGAATCATGCAAAATGTAACATGCCAAAATGCAAACAGCCAGCTCCAACTACCACCTACCAACTACCAACAACAACAACAAGCAGTCAGCGACAAGGCTAATATAGTCCTAGGTGGCTTAAGCCATGTCACTAATCCTGACGTATGTTGTCCTTTAACTAACTGCTCTCCCGAGAGGCGAACAACTTAATGCACCTGGCTCACGTACTCAGTCGCTCTATTTACACTAAAAAAAATAAAATTTCATTATTTGTTGCCAATATTTAATATTTAATAATAAAAAATATTACTAAAATATATAAAAATCCCATATTTTGGGATTTTCGATTTGGGGCAATACTGTCTAATTTTTTCAAATTTATTTTCGTACATGCGCAAATAAGTTCTTAAAACAAGAAAAACTATCTAGTTTTCAGGGCGATTTTCTTTCTTATGTGCGGTTCTCCCAACTAATTCAATTAGCAAAAGTAATCCCATTGTATGCCCTGCTTTTTCCGCTTCACATTCTCGACCGGAAGCGGCACACGAGCTAAAAACTATCAACTTTTCCGCACACACTTAGCCAAATTGCACTCATTGAAACTGGATTGGGGATGGGGAATTGGAGCAGGAGCAGCCACATTTCGAGAGTTGTGCGAAGTTGCCTCTTGGCAACAGTTGAGCCATCAGCCTAGCCTCATTGCTCTTACGCAGACACTCAATTTTTTCTTGGATATAAATCTCGATGCGACTGAAAATATTTGCCTCTAATGGAATGTCAGCTGCGTCCTTGGTTCCCCCACGGCTCTGATGTGACAGACAGACAGACGTGCAAATACCTTAATTACTTCCAGTTCACCTGTCCAAGTCTCGAGGCCCCCGTTGAGTTTTTAAGCGCCTTGCGCCCCGCTGTTAAATTGAAAAATCAGGTGCAGAAGTTGAAAGGGAAGCCACCCATCGAGACGAATTTGAGAAAAATAAAACACAATTTTATTTTATATATTATTTATGAAATTTAAATATTATATTATTTATGGGGATAATCATTGGCAATTTTACAAGTAAGAATGCTACAGTCGAGTATACATATATATATATATATACGGATACACATATATAAGATATACCCTGAACGCAGATGTTGAATATATTTGAGATTTTTTTTGGCAAATCTCCTTTTAAAAAGTTTTGCACAACCAAGTGTAAGCATGTATGAATTTACGCACTGAAGAATAAAAAAAACTAAGGTTGCTCATAAATTTATTCACTCGTAATGAGCTCAACATGAGAATACGTTTGCTCTCACAGTCTTTGAGAGGAACAGACAGATGTGGCTATATCGATGCCTCTGTTGATCCAGAACAAGAATATGTATTCGGAGATGCTTCCTTCTGCCGGTTGCAAACATTTGCACAAAACTCTTTTTATATCCATTTTTAAAAAGTAGTTTGCAACACTGAGATAGAGTGAGAGAGAGAGCTAATAAGGCAGTGCACAATGTGACTAAATGAAAGAGCGAAGAAGAAAATTACAAAAAAAGATCAAAAAACAAGTAAAACGAGACAAAGTCAAATAATAAATAAAAGTCGGCAGATTGACTTTGGCTGCTTTTATACTTTATGTGCTCGTCCTCTCCCCCCCTCACCCGTTTACAAATATTTACATGCATACAAATATGTGTACACACATGCAGACACACACACATACTTACGTACATATGTGCATAGAACTAGCAGCAGAAGAAGTTACTGCGACCAACTTCAATGTTTGCAGGGAAATGTGCTTCATTAGTGTTGGTAGGCAGAATAAAATGGAATGGAATGGCGGGGAAGAAGGGAAGAAGGCAGAGAGCAGTTCAACTTTACTGCTTCAATTGCGTCTATTGTTTTTGTCAGCTGCTGCTGATGATGATTATGATTATAATGACGATGATGATGAGAATTTGCACTGCTCCCCTATTTCTACTCCTCTGTTTTTTGCAAGCCAAAGGACTGTTGGGCTGATCTGACCTTGAGTGGAGTCGTGACAAATGTGTGAAAAGCAAAAAAACAAATACCACACACAAAATGACTGATGAGGGAAGAAGAAGAACAAGCTAAAGTCGCTGCTGCTGCTGCGCTGCTGATGCTTTGCTGTTAATGTTAATGGTGCTCCTCTGCTGCTGTTCTGCTGCTGCTCTGCTTTTGATTCTGCTTTGCTGCTCTCCTGCTGCTCAGTTCTTGCTCTGCTGCTACTTCTGCTGCTGTTCTGCTCTGCTCTGCTTCTGCTTCTGCTAATGATGATGAAGTCAAACGGCGCTGAAAGTTGTTCACGTAATTTACTCCAATGCCCACTAACAGCTGGTTTCGCCGCTGCTGCTGCCGCTGCTGCTTCTGGCTCTGATTTATGTTGGGAAAGGCTGAAAAAAAAGTTAATCAAGTTTTGCCCACAGGCCAGAAAAGGGGCGCAAAAGTTGCGTTCTGCGGAGGAGAATAAAGAATCGAGAGGATTTTCTATGCAGCATTACTTACATAAATTGGTCAGTACTGGCTACACTGCAACTGTGTCAATATTTCACATGCAACACCAACCACCTCCAACTATATGCAACAATGGGGCAAGCACAGTTGCTGCATGCCCTACTGCCCCGCTGCCAGCTGCCTGCTGCTTTTGCTGTTGCCCAAACCGCTGACCAATATTTCACAAACAATGCCAAAAGGCGGAAACGCAGCAAACAACCCCAACAACCAACAGCTACCAGCCCTACACTCAGCGAAAAAATCGTTATGCATTTCTAAAAAGTAGTTTTTGATTTTCAAAATAATTTCTAAAGAAAGGCTTGATAATCCCAAAAATATTGTGTATCCATTTTATTTTCTATTATTTGCTATTTCTAAAAAATGGAAATCTTATTTTCTGTAAGTGTAAGAGCAGGGAATTTTCATAAAACTGCTGCCGGCTGTGGATGTGGCAACGAACACAATGCAAGTCTATTTCGCTCTCCCTCTTCCCCATTTTCCACACCACCCTTTACCCACCCCCTTTCACCACACCCCACCCCGCTTACATGCTGGATCAGAGGAGAGGCAACTTTCCACCAAGCGCAGATCCTTCAATTATGCAATTTTCTATTTTTTAACAAAATTGAAACTGAAGTTGCGCCAGCCAGGCAAGGGTTGGGCGGTGGTTGAGGGGTGGGTTGGGTGGATTGTGTCTGTTTACCTGGCGCCGCACGACTTGCAGACTATCTATCTGCCTGCCTATCTGCATGAAAAGCCCAACTATCTGCCTCTTTTCACATTTTTTTGATTAGGTTTTTTGTTATCGGACGCAGACAGTTGGCCCTGGCTACGCTCTTCTTGCTGCTTACTGGGACTACACTCGGAAAAAACTTATATTCTGCTTTTTTTTTTAGAAATATACTCTGTGAATAGTAATGTGAGTTTGGCGAATTTCTAAAATACAGAGCCAATAATCATTTTCTGAGTGTAGCTGCATGAGATACTCAACTCGCGTATGATTGGAGAAACGAGTTGTGTCTGGCAAATCAGTTGCACTTATCGCTCGCAATCAACTGGAAATGAGGCACTCCTCAGAATGAGGCAGATGCCAATTGGCAGCTAAACACACAAAACATAAAACACAACACGAGATTAAAATCAAAAATGAAATAATTGCCGTTACTTCAAGTGTTTCTCTGCCTGCTGCGAAGAAGAAAAACATCAATGTAAACAGAAATTCTAATGGATCGATATATGCTAATTTATATATAGAATAGAGAGTGGAGAAAAGTGAATAGAGCGTGCAGAGTGGTGAACACTGAGGGAGAGTATCCATTGGCAACGAATTTTGAAGCTGTTGTCGTCGCAATTTTGATTTGCTGCCTCTGCAAGGGGCGGAGGCATGTTCTTGTTGAAATAATGGGCGCCTGGGCGCCCAATTGATGGCGGGTTATGAGTTTTTTGCCATGTTATTAATTTCAAGTGCCACAAAATGAAACAGTAAATTTGCTGCTGTGTTCGTTGTTATTCGTTTTTTTTTTTTTTTGGAAATGAAAAATGGGCAAAGCACTTTTAAAGGCTAAACAAATTTGGCTAAGTATTTGGCACTCTTGTGTGTGTGTGTGTAGATTTTGTAGATATAAAATGAGTATAAGCATATTGCGTTATTGCATTTCTGTGTTTCTTCCTCTTCTTTATTGCATGTTCTTATGTTAAGCTTATGTTAATCACAGTTGTTATCCAACTCTGTTATCGATCTGCCTACAGTGCGCAATGCTTTCTTCACAAAGAGAAATTAGTTTTCAGTGCACATTCTCAGTAAAGCTTTTTTTTAATCACAGTTGTGATCGAACTCTGTTATCGATGTCTGTTATCGACCTGTCAGTCCTTCCAAAAAAGAATTGCGTTTGCATTGCATATTCTTATGGTAGCTTATGTTATTTACAGCTGTTATCGATCTGTTGTGTTATGTTAGCATTGTTGCATTGTGTTGTTTGCCTAATGCTATGCATAGTTTGTCTACCTATTACAATATTTATTTAATTGTACGGATATAGGTGTATGTAAAGTTTTATGCTCTGTCTCTCTTTGAGGCGAGGGGACTTTGCTGTTAATTTTAAGTGTCTTTGCTGGCACGTTGCTGAAATGGTCACGTCTCAATTTTCATTTCGATATTCGCTGGCTTTGGCCTCTGCCTTTGATTCCAGGCAGGAGCGAAAGGGAGGGGAGAATGAGAGGATGCAGCGCATTGCTAAGTGTACATTAAATAAGTAAAAGTAAGCGTGCCCGACGAGCAGATACCATACATTTGCATCGTATTTATTTATTGAAGCCTTGAGAGTTATATAACTACAGAAAGGCGCTTCATGAGATAATAATACCTTGTAAAGGTTGTTTAAAGTAGATATATTTGAACCCATAATATCTGATCATAGGAACAATAAATGTATGTGTAGTTTAGAAGGGTACGTTATCTGCGTCGTGTCTGCGTTAAGCATTCTTTCCAGTTCTTTAGACTTTATACTATTCGAATAAGTAGTTGTCGTTATCTGATATTGTTCAGCTGTACAAAGTTATTTGTTTACGAGTGTTTTATCAACATTTCAACAGAAATACTTAAAAGTGTGCCGCAGTCCGATAAAGCAAAATAACAAAACCAAAAAAGAAAAAAACTTGGCGTTTGTTAATGCTTCAAGATTTCGAGTGGCCCAGCGCCCAGTTGGAAAAGGGGAATGAAGGGAGGGAGGGAGGTGGAAGGGGCTATGCTCATTCATTGCACAAGCTTCATTCATCGAATGAGCTCCGAGTTCCGAGCTCAAAGCCACGGAAATTAGCATATGGCAAAGTATGATGTTGAAGATGGAAAGAGGTGAGGGAGCAGGGTGGAAGGGTAAGGCAAGAAGGCAACTGCAGAACAACGTGGGCCATTTAGGGTGGACTGTGCGAGTGGGCGTGGCATGTGTGTGTGTGTGTGTGCGTTTGGTTTAGTTGAGAGGGCTTTGCCTTTGCTCCGAGCACACAAAACTCGAGCAGAGGCAAACACAACTTGATGCGTGGAGTGCAATATTTACTGTGAAGGTTGTTTTTGCTGAAAGAGAAACATTATGTCATTTAAATACCACACTCTTAAAAGAAACCGACCTAAATTTAAATTTCACAAATGATCTTCTCTTAAACTGTTGATTTGCATTTTTACTTCTCAGAAATGATTTTTTTCATAACAAATTTGTTGGGAATTTCGATTTAGCTCCAGCCTAATTTGTAGACATTTTTATATCTAAAAGTTATTTGTTAAAACAAGAAAAACATCATATTTTTTAGTGTATGTCGACTTTTACTGTTGCAGTTGCCACTTACATAAAGTTGGAATTAAAGCGTGCATCTTCTCATTAGCAATAACAACATCAGCAGCAGCAGCAGCATTTGCCTCGCTTGCTGCAAAATCATCATGCGCTGCTGCAGATGAGTTTGCTTCGTTTGGTTGCAGCTTAAGTTTAAAGTCCCCTCAATGCAACTTAGTCACGTGCCACATACTCTTTCCTCTCTCTCTCTCTCTCTATCTCTCTCTCTCTCTCTATCTCTCTCTCTCTCTCTCTATCTCTCTCTCGCTCTGTCTCTACCTCTATCTGGCTCCCTCTCTCTGTTTCTTATGTCATCCAATTGGAAATTGTCAACCGCTCCTCGTTCTTGCCGGGTTGTCCGTCCATCAATCAATGGCCACGTTGTAGTCCAAGTTGTTTGTTTGTTTTTAGGTCGAGGTCGGGAATGAGGAGCACTCACTGGTCATCATCATCTTGGCTCAGTCAGAAAGCTCTTACCTAGTTTTGTTGCTCGACAACAAAGCCGAAAAAGCAAAAACTAGATTTAAATGAAATATAACAAACTAAAAGCGAAATTCAAAGAATTGAGACCACTCTGCAAGAGATATTTTCAGTTTAGCTATTTGGAATATTTTGCCATGGTTGCAAGCATCTTTCAGCTTCTTTGACAGCCAAACTGAGATACTAGTTTTGTTCTGGGAATTCTGTTAAAGGCATTCTCTGTTGTGGGCCATATGAATTCGGTCCATGCTCAGTTATCTCCCTTTGTCCCTTTCTTTTTCTTTTTATCTCGCTTTTTATTTATAGCAACTCTTTTTGCTAATTACTAATGAGACAATTTCATTTCTTTGATCCACCCTATCCGTCAAAGGGTCAAATTTCAAATGTAATTTTCCTTAATTGTCTCTCTTCCTCTCTCTTCCTTACTCTAGAGCCTCACCCCCTCTCTCTCTCTCTTTCTGTCTCTCCCTCTCCTAGCTAAGTTTTTACTACAAACTGTCAGCCTCATTTCATTTTAATAATTTCGTCAAGTTCCTTTCAATTAAAGTCAGTTAATAAGGCCGCATTCTTTCTCTCTCCCTCCCTTTACTTCCACGTGCACCTTTCTCTCTCTCTCTTTCTCTTCCACTATCTTTACATCTTTATGGGCAAAGGCGCCATTTCTTTATCCACTTGACTCATAATGGGCAAAAGTGCTCATTATTTATGCGCTGGCTGCTGCTGGATGCAAATCACTTTTAGGGTTAATCACTATCTTCACAAGTATTTTCCATTGTCATTTGGCAGCCCTGAAAGCTTTTCACATTTCACTTTTCTCCCCTTGTCAGCTTGAAGATGACAGGTTGAGTTTTCCAGCTTAATCTTAATGTGGCTGATGGTGTTTTTGAATTGTTGTAATTAGGCTCAGCTGCTGTGACTTGGATCGATTTGCGCAGCATGAAATTTTCAATTTCAACTTTCTTAAACACTCCGAAAATAAATCGCTCTAAATTTAAGTAAATCCCCAATTACCTTATTGTTTACGAAATATATTTCGAAAATGTATAGTTATGCCTTTCTAATATTTAAAACTTATTTCTGATATCTATAAACTCTTTATATTGGTTTGTAGTTTCAGGACGATTTTTTTTCCGAGTGCACAACTAATTCTCATTTTTCATTTCTCATACCTCATTGCTCTCTCTCTCTCGCTCTCGGGGGAAATTGGAAGTATATATTTTAATATGAATTTGTTTGGCAGCTGGTAAACTTTTCGGTTGAACAAACCGAGACGACTAAGCAAATTATGGCGAGCACAAAACAAATGCAAACGCAAACTTTTTGCCCTCGATTATGAAAAAACCCCTCAATTTCCCACCTCAAGTTGCCCTCAGACAGGCAGCAGCAGCCGTTGCTTTAAATAGCTAATTTCACTTGCATATTTTACAAGTTTTTAATCAAGTTGCCCCGAAGGCGCCAACTTCGGGGCAACGACAAGTCGCGGTCGAAACACCACCAAAAGCTGACAAGCTGCATGCAACAGTCACAACAGTTGAGAACCTGCCACAAAGTTATTCATTTGATTATTTACGACTTCGAGCCACCCAATCCAAACCCAAACAAACACTTGCCACACAGCTGCGCAATCATTTCTGGGTTCGCTGAACCTCGATCGATAGTTTTATGGTCCTTCATTCGCAACATTTTCATTTTCCTCGATACACATATTTAAATATTTATGAGTATATTGAGCATTTATTAATTAAAAAACATTTCATTAAAATATGACTGTATTTACTAGTTGACATTAAATAAATAAATACAATTACAATCGGAACTTCGATGGAATATTATATTATTAATATTATCAATAATATCTGTATATAGTATAATAAAAATAAAAGTTATTTAAACGCAGGGAAAGCTTCACAACTTTTTTATTATTAAATTTAAAAACTATTTAGTTTTGTTCAACATTTTGTAGCTATCCCATTGTTGAATGTTTGCTTATCTTTAGTTTTAATTGCATGGTTGCAAATAACATTTTCACAATTTTTGAACTCTATTCTAGAAATTATCTTTCTTAACATATTATGGTGACTGCAGCTGTATGTGCTGCTTGGAGAGGAAATTTTGTGACGATAATTTAATATGCCAAATTCTTCGGCAAAGTTTTGCAGCTCTTGCTAACTGAGTAATAAGAGCGAATATTATTTGGGAAGGAGGCAAAGTTTTTGAGGCTTCCGCGAGAAGGCCAAGGAGTTCCCAATGCGGGCAAAATTATGGCCAAAATTGGCTAAATAAGAAACTGAAGAAGGCAGCAAGTAACAAAAACAAATGTAAGCACTTCCCTTTTGGCAAAGGATTCGGAAGGGAATTGGAGAAAGGAC